>OY856412.1:872015039-873215039 GCA_963693085.1 Alisma plantago-aquatica | reverse complement strand
TAGTAGTGCAAAAAGTAAAAGAAATAATGTCTACATATCAGCCTACTCAACCTTCTCAACCTATTCATACTGCACGTCTCTCAAGTGATGAGGTACAAGCCCATGCGACAGTTGTAGAAGGTCATGGGAGCACTCCCGATGAACCACCACAACAATCTGCAATAAGTTTTTGTTCTATTATGTTGTGTTATTAATATGATAAATATATTGATAATATATATAGTTGTAACATGTATCTGTTCTACTGTTTCTTATATAACTTATATTATTTCAATCTAGGTTGGTATGAACTGTAAACTTGTAGTGGAGGTTCCAGAATATAATGTTGTGGCAGCGGGCAAAGTATACAACCTTGGTGGTACATTGCATTGCCAACAAATTACTGATGACATCTGTCGTGTGTCCATCCATCTTGTGTATGACGGAACGGGGGACAAACCACTACCCATACCTAATGCTGAATATAGTACAGTTGAAGAAGCTGAGGGTGCTATGATGGGTTGGCCTAGACACTTGGTTATCAATGAAAAGGTATACCTTATTTCTATCATATTTTTCATATTTGACTGCATATATGAACTCATGTAATATAAGTATGTAATTTAATTAACATGTTTGTAAACTGAAAAGTAAAACTTCTGCTAGTCGTCCTCCTATGCCCAAGCCATCTTTCATTCCCGAAACTACATTCGACGAATTGGGAAGCAAATCTAAAGGTTTGTGTCGATACTTAGCCAACCAAAAATCGGGATCAAATATGATGGTCAAGTTAACAGAAGATGCAGTTGGGAGGGACTTTGAGAATTTTATTTTTCTTGATGATATTATAGAGTTGTTCCGGTATGATTGGCTGAACACTTCGATAATAGAAGTATGGATAAGGTAAGGATATATCAATAATATATAGAAAATTCCAATACACATTTTAGCTTATTTCTACATATGAAAATAATTACAAATGTTTAACAGCCATTTATATACCGAGGTCACCAACTTTGATATAAAGAATATTGCATTCTTAGTTCCTTCAGTCACTAGTCAGGTGGAGACAAATATTGAGGATGTGAATGAGTACTTCTCTGATGCATTCAAATATTTTGCTAGTGAGGGGAAGGAAATTATCCTAATTCCTTTTAACGTCCAGTAAGTATTCTTATTCAATATAATTTTAATAACGAATGAAACTATTTATTTTAATGTTTGTTTTACTCTTACTCAGAGCTAGACATTGGGAATTACTGGTGATTGTCCCAAAATTGATGACTCTTTATTATCTTGACCCAATGGGTAAAACAACAAGGAGTCACAAACTGAAATTGTCAGCTATGGAGTAAGCATAAATTTAATCAATTGCTTCAACATGATATTTTTATTTAGAATTTCTATTTTACCAACTATCGTTTAATTGATAGGGGTATAAAGGCTTTTCATGAAGTTGGAGGACAAATACCCACAAAATTAAAGACATTGACTTTGAAAAATGTCAAGGTAGCTACTTTGACAATTGCTTACTCTTTATGTATTAATTTTCAACTGTAATATGTCAACTCTTATACTCTTATCTCAATTGTTGTTTATAGTAGTTTACTAACATTAAGTATAATTTATTATTTGTAGTGTCCTATGCAAAGTAATGACTGGGCTTGTGGCTACTATGTAATGAAATACATGCAAGCTATTGTCAAACAAGCATCACATGACATTCAGACTATAAGTCAGGTAATAAAGAATAACATCATAAATTTACAAGTGATTGTAGTCATTTTTATAAAATATTAACATGTGCATTTTCTGTTACAGATCTTTACAACTCAGCCTTACACACATGTGGACTTGAATGAATTTCGAGAAGAGTGGTCAGAGTGTTTTATAAGTGAAGTCGAAATAGTATTGGATTAAATATGTCGGCTCCATTTATGTATGTGGTTTGAGTACGTACTCTTTCATATTTTTACTTTTGTAATATGTCATCTCAGATTTGCACTCTATCATTTTGTAAATTATGATATTGATTATCATTTTTGTTATGAATGTGTGGTTTTGAATGGTGACGGTTGAGCATCAATGCTCCCCTCTCCTAGAATATATGAATCTTCTTGTTCTTCTGTTCTATATCAATTTCTGCAGAAATTTTTTTAAAAAAAATCGTAACTTCTAGCGTCGGTTTTTTAAATAATAGACCCTAGAGATTGTACACTCTTCGGTCGAACAATTTTCGACCGAAATAGAACTTCTAGCGTCGGGTTTTGTAAAAAATCGAGTCTATAATGTCCTCTATAAGGTCGGTTATTGATTGATTAAAACATTTCAGTGTAGGACTCGGTCGACAACATTCTCGACCGAATATCTATCGGTCGACAAACTTGTCGACCGAATGTTACACTGAACTTCTAGCGTCGGGTTTTATAAAAAACCGAGTCTATAATGTCCTCTATAAGGTCGGTTTTTTGAAATAACCGGCCCTATAGATTGATTAAAACATTTCAGTGTAGGACTCGGTCGACAACATTCTCGACCGAATATCTATCGGTCGACAAACTTGTCGACCGAATGTTACACTGAAATATTTTATTCAATCTTTAGGGTCGGTTATTTTCAAAAAATCGACCTTATAGAGGGTTCTCGGTGGAGACCGAAATACTTTCGGTCGACAATTTTCTCGACCGAGAGTTACCACTGAAATGTTATTCAATCTTTAGGGTCGGTTATTTCATAAAAACTGACCCTGTAAACATTCTCGGTCGACAATTTTCTCGACCGAGAGTTACCACTGAAATGTTATTCAATCTTTAGGGTCGGTTATTTCATAAAAACTGACCCTGTAAATATTCTCAATCGACAATTTTCTCGACCGAGAACGTTTACAGGATCGGTTTGATGAAATAACCGACCTTACAGGCTCCTTTTTTCTCGCCTAGGTCAGCATTTTTACAACCTTTTCCGTCGGTTTTTACTCTGTAAGGTCGGTTTTATTTGGTTAAATAATCCGACGCTATACACCAAATTTTGTAGTGACGGCCACCTAGGCGTCGGTCAAAAAGTGACGCTGCATGCTTTAAAAAACCGACGCTACAGACCCTTTCTATACTAGTGTATGTTGGAGGGGAGATCTAATTCCTTTATAGGAGATGTGCCCAACTCAATGGGCTCAGAAGGGATCATCTCACAATATAACAATGGAATGTAAGGTTCTTATAGTGGTGGAATCACCTCATCAGGTTCAACCAGATGTGGAAAAAGAGTTGGTTGAGTGAGGGAATAGTGCTCTTGATGAGGAATCCTTTCAAAGGAATCCATCAGTGCATCTTGGGGAGGTGATGGTACATTGGTCACAATAGGCTCAACCAAGATGGGATGATTATTGTAAACATTCAAATATGGGCCTACAACTGAGAAAGGTGGTGGAGCCTTAGGTTGTTGGGACGTTCTTTGAGCCCACCAGTCTTTAACCTTTTTGTGAAAAGATTCTTAATTCATGAATTTATCCACATAGGCCTCCATCCACTCATTTTCTGACTTTTAGGGATAGTCAAGGCCTCATACAGCTGTGGCCCTAGCTAAACAAAGTTCTTCATTTGTGACATCCTTAATTTTTTTAAAACACCTATCCATATCATGATCAAGGTTGTGTGGAATCTCAACTACTTCACATTAGACTTCTTCTAAGGGTGGCGGTTCATTACACAGAAAGGGTTCAAACGAAGTAGATTGGTCATTCACATCAACTAGATTAACATCCACAATGGAAGTGATTGGTGGAGCTTCAGGTACTGGAGTTGGTTCTACTTGATTGAAGATAATATAATCATCGTCGTCATCATCGATTAAAATCATCCTTAGCCTCTATGGTTCCAGATTAAAAAAATGGTGGAACGAAATTGGCATTCGGTGAGCGTCACATGCACAGTTAATATGACAATTAATATCGAGTGTAGAAAAAAACATACAGTTGGAATTGAAACTCAGCAGAAAGAGAAGATAGCACTTTCGGAATGTTACTCAGAAGGCATAAAAAAATGAAAAAAAAAAGTTTTTCAATAGTTTTTGGGGTTCGAGAAAACAATCTGTTGTCCCCGACAACGGCGCAAAATTGTTAATGTGTCACTTAGCACTTACAATCACTAAGATGTTTATCCTAGAGTTTAATCCTTTTTCTACTTCCGATTAAGGCTAGTATAGAAAGGGTCGATCCCACAAGAAAACCTATTAAGATTGTTATCTCTAATCCCAATTATTTGAAGAACTTGTTATTTGTTTTTGGCATTTTTCAGATTTGGAGCAGAAAGTAAAAGTCTAGTTTTGGAGGTTGCTGATTAGCACTAAGGAAAGAAATGCAAGAATGAAAATGCACTTAATAAGAATGTAAATTTGCTCGGTCACAAGGAAAATTAAGATTGTTGTTAGCACAAGAAAAACTATTATGAATGAAAAGACTAGGAATTAAATAAAGCAAAATCAAGCAGTGATTAATCAAGAGATGAGAATTGAGGATTTAGGGGTTTTCACCACCTTAGCCTAGGTAAAAACAAACTAATCCTTAAAAACAACGCATTCGATGAAGGCAAGTGAATTAATAAAAATCCACTAAAGATGGACTCCACATGAGCACATTGGTCCTAGTGCTCATTCTTATTAGTTCATCATCCTAAAAGAAGAAGATCCACGATCATTTCAAAACTCCTATGTGATTGAGATTGTTGTTCTAAATCTGAACTTCCACGGTCATATCCATCCGGATTAACTTTTGATCAAACCAATTAATTACTTTGATAGATCAATTAGTTATCAAACCCAAAAGTCATCTAGAATTGTTTTTAAGGAAAAGTCGATAAAGCCATGACTAAGGGGTTATTCCCCTTGACTCAATAGAGAACTACTCACTCATGCTTGTAGAGAAAAGGGAGACGGAGGGAAGAAGAGTTCAAGCCATAGTCTAGTCTTACTAAAGGATAGTTCCTTAGTCTAGAGTCAATGAAATGGCCGACACTTAATCCATTGCTCCAGTCCACGGAAGAATAAGAGGAAGAAGAAACTATATCTAAATGAGCAAAGTAAAATAACAACAATTGAAGGAAACACTTAGCTTGCAAAAATTAATCTTTATTGATGGAAAGAACACAATAACATAAGAACACAAGAATATTGCTCAGAAATCTCATACAAAGATGATACAAAAGATGATGCAAAAGATGGAGAACCCCCCTCCTTTTATAGGATAATGAGGATGAAAGATGCTCAAAAAAAGAGGGGGGGGAAAAGAGAGGGAGCTGTCCTTTTGAATTTTCTAGATCTGGTCAATAGATATTTGATAGGCTTTAATTGTCTTGACCATGTAACTCTCTTCAATATAGATTCCCGCAGTAGAAATTTCGAACGTATTTCTCTCCCATAAAAAGTGTAAAATCGGTCCAAATAATAGAATATTATTTTAGGAAATTAAATTTCCTTTTCAATGAATACTTGTACAATCAATTTGGACTTTGGGTGCAAGAGTTATGGCACTTTTGGTAACGGAAATACATTAATTACATGACTGTTGTAAATTGTGCAATTATACTCCAAGAATATTTATTCCATTTCCTACAAAAAAACCCGAGAAAATATAATTAAAATTCTACTTAAAGAGAAAAATATAATATAATGCAAATAATTATAAAACTAAGAAAAGAACTAACAAAACAATCCTAAAAAGATATCTAAAAGATGTAAATAAAAATGTTGAAAACACATTTATCAGTTATCCTCGAGATGAGATGGTACAATGTATGTACAATGTGAACCATGAGATATATATTACTTTGGTTCTTTACTTAAGAAGTTTTCTAGAAATGGATCTCTTTATAAAATGGATTTAATTTTTAGTGATTTTTGTTATCCCTTGTTAATGTTTATTCTGTAAAATTACTATGACGATTTGGTTGTCTGTTTGATAGTGGTCGCCACATGCCCTTTCCTTTTCTCTTAGTATTTCAGAGGTGAAATCCTTGTTAGGGGTTTATGGCTTGTAAGGACCCTGACCCACATTTTGGTATAACCCTATTTGGCTTGCTTAAGTATGTTGCTTAGCTCCTTACTCTAATCACCTAAGATGTAATTAGGGAATGTTGGAGGTTTGAGTTCCTTGTTTGAGCTTGTTTGGTTGATGCTTGTGTTTTATGGAGAAGTTTTGGTGCAAATTACAATTTACCCATGATAGGTGTTGGTGTAGAAGTTTACTACCTCTAGTGTGTTCCTTGTCTCTCTTGGCATCATCTAGAGGAGTGAGAGAGAGATGGACACCTTGGTTGAGCCTTAGGTGAGTGGTGACAACCTTGGTGATGTTTTGGGCTCATGTTTGAGGTGTATCTTACACCTAGGAGTGTTGTCTCGAGCTTGAGAGCCTTGAGGAGGGCCTTGTATCAGTTTTGGGTGTCTTGAGGGACATCCTATCAGTTTTGGGTTGTTTCTAGATGCACGATATCAGTTTGTGGCTCTAGTGTTTCATCCCTATTGGTTTGTGAAGGGAGGTGGAGATGTGTATCAGCCTTCACCTAGGAAGGAGGCCTAGTGAGCAAGGCATAGTTCTTATCGCCTTGTTTCATGGTGTTGCATATGGCTCTTTCTTTGTGGACATGTGCCATCCAGGGTTCTATGCTGGTGACACCTTTCCTTTGTTCTCTCTTTCATCTCTCTTGTATATATACTTCTTTCTCTCCATGTAAGAGAATCCTTTGGCCATTTTTACTTTCCTCTTCCTTGTTGGATGATCTTCAGCTTGTGGATTGTTCTCCCTTGGAGCTTAGTGGATGAGCCTAAGCTTGTGGTGTGCTCTTTTCATCTTTAACCTTGGTTAGCCATGGCCCTTAGTTTCCTTTCTCACCTTCTTTCTTCTTATCGGCCATGGACCTTGGTTGCTTCTCTTTCCCCTCTGATGCTCTCTTAACCTTGGTCCTATCTTCTCCCTTGGAGGTGTTGTGGTGATCGAGCTTGGAGGATCTTCTTCTACCTTGAGATCATGAAGCTTGGAGCTTAGAGCTTGGTGGTGATCCTTGAGGCGGGTTATATAACTCTAAATCCTCTTTGTTATTATCACCTTTTACTTGTTAACTAGCTCTTGATCTATGGCTTGTTATTGCTTGCATGCTAGTAGTTCCTTTGGATAGTTTGTGACCTGTTTTAGTAGAAGAGCATGACTTAGTTGATGCCCATGTGTTGCACCATTCTTTTACCTTGTTAGTAATGTTGTCTTGAGGTAGGAGATGAAGTGGTTGATATGCCTTATAGCCAATATGCTTAGTGGAGGCTAACACATAAGGTAGGTCGATAAGCTTTGGGTGGCAGTCATGACTTGTGACGCCCCTGACCATTACACCAAGGGACTGGTCGTCACGACCTTGGTTAGGGCTAGGTCGACACGATTAGATGTTGCCTAGATCGTTGTGTCGTAGGAAGTTTTAGGCCGGTATGACTTGATAGAGTTAGTTAGTTTGGTGGATGTTAAATCGATATGGAGTTGATCGGGATGTCTAGTGTGTTGGCCGTTATGGATTGTCCATCATGACTTGTGACGTCTCGCTTGGGCAGAGGTTGACGCATCTTGGTGGCAGCATCGATGCCCATCATGACTTAATGCATGGCTAGCATGTTGCTTTGGGGGCGTTGCTGCCCGACACCCTTAACGTGTTGCTTAAACCCTTATCATCACCCCCACCACGATGAGTGTTGCCCAATACACCATGATGTCGTTATCCCTTTATCACCCATTTTGTTTGGGATGACATTTCTCATCAGACTAAGTTATCTGACACCCTCTCTTTGAAGTGTTGTACCCGCCTATGATACCCTAACCTTAGATGTTAAGATGATACACCCATAAGAAGTTATCCTGGCACTGATACACACCTTGCATAGGTAGGCCTATACCCTATCTTGGTATGGTGGCCCGATACCCTATCTTAGTGTGGTTTCCCAATACACTTACGGTTAACCAATACCATAGGTGTAAACCCTAATTGGTACCTTGTTGTGGTGGTTGAGACACAACATATTGATGCTAGGGTCTCATAGTGATGATGTGATACTCTATGGAGTAGTTGTAAGTATGATGTGAGGGTTATGTTTCTATACATCATAACATGTTTATAAGGATGTTGTGAGCTATGTTTCTATGTCTCATAACACACCTCATATTGATGATGAAAGTGATAACTTAAGGGTGTTTTTATCTGACCTTATAAACCCTAATCAGGTAAAGTGAAAGCCTAATTGTAATGATGTAAAATGTTTGGCATGGATCCTACTAGATGATATTGTTAATGATGTATTATTTCTCTTATTCTGAATACCTAACCATGCAGGTGAAACAATGTTATGCATAGCCATGTATGAGCTATGATGTTTATGGTATGTTTGAATGGGCCTTATGAGGCATAAAGTGTTGCGGACATTTGGTCCTTATGATGGACATTTGGTCCTTGTGATGGGCATTTGGTACTTGTGATGGACATTGGTGAATAGCAGGCATAAAGAGACATGATGTGATGAGAATACACTTAATATGTTTTAGTAAGTTCTGGTGATGAGTCATGCTCTTGTTTATGTAGATCTTGTTTAGAGATTATACATTTTGATTGATTCTTAAAGATGTTTAAATTGATCTAATTAATCAAGTAAAATATAATAGTGTAGCTTGCCCTGTGCTATAGATCCATTCAGTGTCAGCAATTTTCTTAATGGTGAAACGAATTTAACTCTAAACATATATTTTTTAATATGTGGGGTATAAGTCGAGTAATTCCTTGTATCCTTAAATACAAGTTGTGTGAGACAACCATGTGTATGTCGATCTCGTTGTGATATAGATGGCCATACATGAGCCACTCCTTTTGTTAGAACAGCCATGCCTAAACCTATTCTTCTAGCATCATACATGGGCTAGTTATGATTATATATGTGGATGGCCATGCGTGAGCCTATCCTCAAAATTGACTATATATCATGAATGTAGTTGACTAATATGTCTCTGTAGTGTTTTCTCTTATACTGACCAAGAGGTGTGGTGAGGTTGTAGATTTGGACTCTTCCATTATACCTTATATGGCACCAATTTCGACTTATCAAATGGTCAGTTGGATTTGGGTGGTACGACTCAAATCCTCGAGGTATAATAAAATACATAATCAGCCATGTAGTATAATTGTATAGTACTATATATGAAAACATTAGTCGATGCTTTGCTTGATCTTAATACAATGTTGTTGATAGTAAATATACATGTTCTTCATATTCCTTTTAAATTTTTAAGATGTTTCATAATTCAGTAGTAATTGTAATTCTTGTTAATAATCATACCTACTTCATATTAGTTGTATTTATATTGTTGCTCGGTTTATCTTATCTGTGTTAATAATAGAATTGGTAATGAGTTATATCTCCCACTGAGATTTAGAGTTTCACGCCATGGGTTTCCCACACCCTTTTTAGGTGGACGAGCACGAAGAGATATAGTTCATGCAACATAGGTTGAGGAGCAGTAAGAGGAGCAGTAGCTGATAAGATTGGAAGTGTTGCTAGATGTCTTTTGCTGATAGAGTCCTAGAGTCGTCCATGTACACTCGGGTCTTTGGGAATGTTTTGTAGTTGTTTTGCAAATGAGCTTGTTTATGTGGTTGGCTTATATACTTGTTATGTATAGATGTGGTGGAATCATGTATATATGTTCTGAAATAGTTCTTCAGTTACAGGTCAACAGCATGCCTAGTGTATGCTTTGAGGCATGAAAGGACTTATATGTGAAGGTTCTTACTGTTTGGATGTTTTATGAAAAAGTTTTTAATTTTTAAGTTTTTTCAGTAATTTGTTCATTGATATTTCTTTTACGATTATGTTTTGAGTAATCTTGTTTTGTGTGGAGCAGGGCTTGACAATGTTTTAGTGATCAATAGCATAAATAAGTTAAAGACTATAATGGTATGGGCTAGTGTTGCACATACAACCTTGTTCAAGGAAACATATTTTGGCATTTTCTATGGAGTAGGTGACCAAATACACTGCACATGGTACTTGCTGAGGATATAGTCTATGATTATGAGGAATATAATATGCCTTTGGTATAGGGAAGAATGATGTTGCATTCTACTCATATTAGTGGGATAAACGATTGGATTGAGTGAAATTTTTGGTATAGTTTTTTACTATATTATTTTATGTGATGATTTATATCCTTAAAGTTCTATTTGGTTTCATTTGTTTGCATGGTCATATTTCGCGTTTAGGAATTTTGGCTAGTGAAAATAATAAACTAAGGGCAGACCCTTTTGAATGAGACTTGAAGATGAATGATGACGTAGAAAAAATCAAAGTGTAGATGAAAAGAAAATATATAGAGTTACTTTGTTAGGTTGTGGACTAGTTTTTCCATCAATATTGTTACTTCCATGTGAGATTTTTAATATACTAAAGTAGTGTTTCATATAGTAGATGATCTAAACAAACTTTAGCTTTTTAATTGATGAAAACTCTATACACAATGTCCTACGTCTAGGAATGTTAGAAATGTGTCAAAATATAGAGAGATACGTCAAGAAATGTAGTGCATCACTAATGATAAGTATGGCTAAGTTAATTTCTTAAGTTTTCCTCCATATGTATTGCTCAAGTAATTTTTTTTTTATTTTTGTATTTAAATGCAAATGTTAGGGTACGCTTTTGTACAATGATTAGTAAATTTATTGTTTGATGTAAATAAGCACGTAGTGTATTAGTGTATTTATATGAGCTCTACTCTCTCTTAAGTGTCTTTGTGTTGTGACTCTTATGGTTAATAACATTTTTGTGTTGCAATGAGTACAAATATTGTGATTTATTTCTATGTTATCAATGTTGACTTATTCTTTTATATTGTAATAAGTACCTTTTTGGTTTAATATGGAACATACTATTTAAATATATTGATATCTGGTCCACACACTCTTATAGTTTTAATATTGGGTTATTTATGTTTTCCAATACTATAATTTTCTAATAAGTATAATTATTGTTTATAATTCACATCTATGGTATTAATGCAACATAAAGTAGTCCAACCTTGCTTAATTATGCCATCTAGTAATGTAGTGGTATATTTAGGTACCATTATATAATTAAAATAGTAAACACACATGTGTCATGCATGTGAAGAATAATATTGGTTTGATTTGTATTAAGTTAAAATTCTACTAAAATGTGGGTTCAATATTAATAGAATGGTAGATACTTTTACCTATAAAATGATTGGAGACAAATTTCTCATTGTAATGCTTCCTATAAACATCATTTATTTTATATTAAAATATTCTAAGGATAAAAACTAATTTTTAGAAGTCAAGGTAGGAACGACTTAGTTGATATGTTTTTTACTTTTTATAAGAAACAATATGAAAAATTGAATCAAAATGTAAATACTATAGATGTAATAAATATACCACAAAATATACATACATACTCTTTGTTAGCTTTATGATTTTCTGCACTCTGATTTTGATGATGTAGATATTTCTCACTTGTGTTATTACTGTGTGAGTTACGTATTTTAGGTGATCAAAGAACTTAAATTAGATCCAATCAAAGAATGTACAAAATATATGTGTTTGGATACTTGTACATCAACTTGTGCCTAGAATATGCTTTGTATATGTACAAATTATATAATTTAACAACAATGATGTAAGAACAAGTGAAGATCGAACCAAACCCATCATAAACCTAGTGCTATACTTGTATACACCCATTAGTATAGGTAAATAATTTTGATAAAATTATTTGATCTATTTTCCAAAAGTTAGGACCATTTGGAACATACCATTTTTTAGAAGAAGTATAATAATACATGTCGATCAAGATTTTGTTTGATCGAGACATAACCATTAGACAACAGGAGGTCCTCAAAGTGTTTCAATCGAATTATACTTCCACTAGGATGGAGCTTAGTCAAGTTACAATTCGATCGATGGCCATTTATGTAGATTGTATATTAGTGCATAGGTATTCGTTTATTTTCCACTAGTTGTCCTATATCAACTAGTTTCCTACTGAATTTGTTCTAAACACTCTCAAATGTCATCTTATATATTCCCAAGTATTATTAATATATTGAAGTGTCTTATGGACACTTAGAGTGCACCTTAGAAATCCAACTGCATGTTATCACTTAAGTTTAGACCATCACATTTATATCTTTATCTACCTCTAGTCTAGCCTAAATTCATCTTATTGTCCTATTACACCAAATATAGTGTAAGGAATCCCTTCCCGTTAGTCTCCAAGAATGAGGACTATATAGAAAAGGGTAGCTAACTCATATTTTCCAAAACTATATTCACAAAAATAAATAATCAATAGCTAATATATCATTTATAAGATAAGATGTTGAACAAAGTTGAGCTCCAAAGGGAGGTTAATAATTGAAAATTAAAACATACAAAGAAAACATATATATTTAGGAATTGGAATTGACATAATATCTAAATCCCCATTGTACTTTATACTTCTTTATTTCTTTATGTAAATCATACACAACTTTGCATCAACCTTGGATCTTGAGTTTAACCTAAAATATCGACAAATAACAGCCAACACACCTTTATATGTTGTGTATTTGGGTACTACCACAAAAATGAATGTAGAAATAAAACATATACAGAAGTAAGAAATAAATATATTTTTTATTATGAAATTTTCATTTTATTTCATGGATAATTCAAGATTTCATCTAGTGAATCAATTTGCCTTCCAGTAATGACCTAAATCTCATTTTATAGTGTCCCATGAAAGGAATCGATTTCATTCTTATATTGGTTTTTATTCATCCTCTTAGTAATTATTTATTGTTGCTCACAAGTGATTTTCTCCTGAGACACCCTTATGAGAGTGTGATATAAGATTCAAATATGATTTATATTTTAATAATACACAAGTCTTTGTCATTTGTAGGAAATAAATTATACAATATATTTTTATAGTGAATGAAACTTAGATAATTAGAGCAAGGTTGAAATTGGTTAGCCATAAATAACCCACATTCCTTATTTAAGAAGCAAGAGGTGTCCAACAAAAATCAATCCAATATTTAATCTAGATATATTCATACAACACTAAAGTGCTACTAAGTCTTTCAAAAACCTTTTCTAGGGCCTTAGCAAGGGTCCTAAGGTTTAGGTTTGGATGGACTAGTTTTAGATGATATTGAAGGCTTGTATTATTTCAACCCTAACTTTGGGTAGAAACTCGAAGGTCATCCAGAAACCTAAGTTTCATTATTCATCTTCAGACATTACTTTTGTTACCAACATTTAAGAGTGATCATCCTTTATTATCAAAGATAATATTTTTGGATCTAGTTTGTATGTCATAATCATGTTTCATATTATCCTTATCATTATTATCACTCCTTAATCTTTGGAACCTTGCAAGTACATGATCAAGTTATTGATGAAATCAATATAGGATTTAGTTATGTTACAACAAGGTTGCATCCAATTTTCATGATATTTGGATATGCAAAAAAGAGTGTAGAGAGGGCCTTTAGTGCAATTTAGATGTTATGTGATGTCCTTATGATGTTTGGTGATTTCATATTTATTTGTCTGATACTAGGTGACAATTAAAGTAGAAAAATATTGAAGGAATATGATGACTCTAGTTAATGGATTTGAGCCTTAAACCTAGTTTAAGTCTTCATATTTAGAAAGCAATGTAATATGGGTCATATGTATCACAAGGAAGCTTCAACTGAGGAATCACATCAATTCACACTTTGATTTTGTAAATGAGGATACGATTAATCTTATTGTCCCTTTTGGAGATTAAGAAAAGGGTCATTTGCCCTAGGACCTAAATTCAAGCCCAACAAGGTGAATGAAGGGTTTTCACATGGATCCTTGGAATAAAAAAATTGAGAATGAAGTATTTTATGATCATAATAAATACTCAAGATAATTTTAATAGATTGATAACATAGATATAAGATTGTGGTAGAAATTTCAGATAATTTTGATTTATGTAATGGCCTAGGCAATTAAATTAGTAACTATCCAATTTTTATATAAAATGCAAGTTTATAGTAATTATTATATTATTTTTGGTCTAATATTTGGCTTAAAAAAGGGTAATGACAATATGCAATCAATACCAAAATTTGAGTTCTAATGGGGTTAGGATGTGATCTATATAATTATTTATGTAATTTAGACTTTTATCAAATGAAAAAATGTGACTCCAGCCCAACGCGGACTGGAGAATCATGGCCACTATTTTACAGGACCCAAATAGGGTCCCTTGAAGGGGCAACCCTTCCTAAGATCCACAGGATGTGAGGCTACAAAAGACCGATTTTGAGAAGGATAGAGTTATACGGGTCCTATGCTAGGGTTTGGATCAAGGTTTTGAGAGAAAGAGAGGATGAACCGAAGGAGGGTAATAATGGAGGTCTATCTTGGTAGTGGCTCATAGCACTATAGGTCTAGGATTCTTCATCCATGGCCTGATCGCGCCTAGAGGTGGCTCCACCCTAGGCAAGGTAGCTGTTGAGAGGATCGTGGCGCACCAGTGGATTCCAAGTTGGGACCGGGCACGTCTGAGGTCCCTTCCATGGAGGACGGCGTGGACAAAGGTGAAACAAGGGAGCTCTCCCCCAGATATCTCGTGAAGAAGAGAGAAAGATGAGGTCAGCTAGTTGATTGCCTTAGAACAGAGATGGAAGATAGAGTTTGGCACCCTTCATCGACGGTGTGACGAGTTGTTGCGGGCACATTTGCTTGCCAGATTTAGCATTAGCAACAGTGCTCACAAGGGTGGGAGTAGGAGAATGATGCACCCTATTTGGCCAGGTCAGGATGGACCCAACCAGGATCAATATACAAGCCACAAACAAGTGACGGTTTTGACATGGTTGTTACCAGCATGTCGGTTGCCCTAGTTTTGGTAACATCTACCAAGGATAGGTTTGGTTAGGGTTAAATTTTGGGTGCTCACACGCAGTGACACGCGCACAAAACCATCCCCTAAAACTGCCTCCATGTGGCAGATGGTGATTGGGTAGTTTTTTTTTAATTATGCAATAGGCAAAAAAATTGTTTCGTTTATAACTTTTCAACCGTAATAAAAAATTTAACGAAACAAAAACCATTAGATTCATTAAAAAATGCAATCCAACAAGACTACTGTTGACATATTTTTTAGAAAAAATACAAACATGATATATAGAGGTTAATTAACACCCAAACATTGTTCATTGACGCCTAGAAATGGTCCATTGACACCCTAAGTATAAAAATGACGCCCAAGTAAATATTATATGTGCTAAATCACATCTAAGGTAATTGAAAACCAAACACTTAAAGTAATTCACAATAAAAAATAATGTAAGGGCACCCAAATAGATTTGTTTGACACCCAAGAGCAACTTAATGGCGCCCAAATATAGTTGTACATATTAAATACGGTATAAGGGTAGTTCACACCCAATAACAATTTCATGGCGCCCATAAATGGCTAATTGACACTCAAAGATGGTTAATTGACGCCCAAAATGGTTCATTAACACCCAGAAGTATAAATATAGCACCCAAATAAGGTATTGACAACTAAAAATAACGTAACGACGCCCAAATAGGTTTGTTTGACACCTAAAGATTTTAGCAATTTTTGGGTGTTATTTAGCCATTTTTGGGCGTTATGGCGCCCACCACGCCCAAAAATGGCTATTGACACCCAAAGATGGTTAATTGATGTCCAAAATGGTCCCAGAAGTATAAAAATGGCACCCAAATAAGCTATTGACAACCAAAAATAACATAACGGTGCTCAAATAGGTTTGTTTGACACTCAATAATTTTAGCATTTTTGGGCGCTATTTAACCATTTTTGGACGCTATTTAGCCAATTTTGGGCGCTATGACGCCCATAAACGGCTATTGACACCCAAAGATAGTTAATTGACGCCCAAAATGGTTCATTGACACCCATAAGTATAAAGATGGCATCCAAATAAGGTATTGACAACCAAATCAACATAACGACGTCCAAATAGGTTTGTTTGACACCCAAGAACAATTTAATGACGCCCAAATATGGTTTTACGCGTTAAATAGTTATAAGGGTACTTATCACCCAATAATAACTTAATAGCGCTCAGAAATGGCTAATTGACACACAAAGATGGTTAATTGACGCCCAAAATGGTTCATTGACAACCAGAATTATAAAGATGGCGCCTAAATAAGGTATTGACAATCAAAAATAACGTAATGACATCCAAATAAGTTTGTTTGGCACCCAAGAATGTTAGTCATTTTTGGCGCTATTTAGTCATTTTTGGGTGCCATTTAGTCATTTTTAAGCATTTTCATCCATTTGTGGGCATATCACCATTTTTGGTACTTTTTATCATTTTTTGGGTGTTATATAGTCATCTTTAGGTGCCTTTAGTTATTTTTAGGCACATACTCACAGATTTCAAGCATTTAATTTTTGGACTCCTCACTTCTCTAATCTTACATCATCACTTTCCTCCTTTTTTTACCACTTTCCACAAAAAGATATCAACATTACTTTTGTTTGAATGTATTTTTTTATCACAAATTTAATAGTTTCTATCTCGTTCAAAAATTCATCATGATTTAGAAATTATAAACAAAATATTTTTTTCTCTCATTACATCACATATTCATATTATTTTTATTTATATATATATATATATATATATATATATATATATATATATATATATCAATACTAGTCTTGTTGGAATGCATTTTTCATTAGAAATTCAATCATTTTTATTTCGTCAAAAAATTCATGACGGTTCAAAATTATAAACAAAACAAATTTATTTATCTATTACACAAACCTCCACCAACTTATTCAATTAAAGTTCGTCACGTCATCACCCCAAATTAACTTCTCCCCCTAATATAAACAATTAACCATCCGCTCGTGAGGGGCGCTCGACGGGAGGTGTGTGTGACCCGATCATTTACCGTTCAGTTATCACCAGCGTTGGTGGCCGTAGCACTCAACCCAAGAGGAGTGACCGTTTTCATCCCAAAGGGCTCATCGATGGGAAGAGGTTAGAAGGTACGCGTAGATCTAACCAGACTTTTCGGCACTATGAATCCTGAGGTGAGAGACAACAGCTCGCCAGGGAAAAAGCACATGACAGCGGCCTGTTTCTGAGAGTCTGAACACGGTAATGGCTGATGGCTGATGAGGACAGAAGACGTGACCATTCAGGAAGGCATCATCGTCAATATACCAGGCTGAGAGGAAAAGTTGTAATACGTATGTGCTACTATCATACGACGATCAATTCTCGTATTTATTTGAGGACTGCATTGGCTCGGAAATAGTAGAATCGTCTCCCCAATCTTAGTCTCCTACGATAATGGCATCTCAGCTTAAAAGGAGGTTCCCTTATACGTGCATGAGGGGTTACGTTGGCTTGATACATGTTGTGAATGAAATAATTTCCAACATTATATATTGGAGATATCTGTTGCCGCAAGAAAAATCGATTAATACGATAATCAATCTTTTAGTTGAAGGGTGTTGCTCACCCAGTACGACAAGGTTTAACATCAATAAAGATGTGCCGGCGACATGTATAGGCTGGACTTGTTCGCTTGTGCCGGCAGCCAAATCTGTGAAGTCACACAACATTAGAACGCCGTGCACCGTAAGTTCTTTTTACACGTAGTTTTATCTTTTGAAGAAAAGTGTTTGATAATGGTAAACCGTCTAATTATTAAGTAGAAGAGTATATGTTGTCCTTGCAGCTCTATATGTTCAGTCCATGACGAGCATTGGAATATCACCATCGATCGGACACAAAGTATGAATAAGACTTCATATATATACCTATATTAGGATTTTTTTTTATAGAGGTAAGTGGGTCATGTCCATTGAATATTCATATTATTATGAGTCAGTCTATCCGTTCATGCAAAACTTACAGGTTAAGTTACTTTTAGACATTTAGTTATTAGTGTTTAGCTCATATCCAATAATACTTTTGGTAATCAGAACGGTGAGAATATGAGATTTTAGATATTTAAGTTACTTTCATATTCTTATTATTTATATATGTAATTTAGTTTGTTTTTCTCATGTCTTTAGAATCAATTGTCATATATCTGATATCAGAATCTACTCAAGACAATATGCATTCTATTAAATCAAAATTTCAAATTAAGGTTATTCCAGATAATGAGAATATCAACTTTAGATTAAGATTTAGACTACTCGTTGTGTGAGTAGACAAATATTGAATAAATATACATAATAAGAGTTTTGACCCAATCTCAGTTATGTAGTAATTGAGATTCATATTCATATTAAGATCTAGATTTAATTCAGATAAGAGTAGAGATCCAGACGAAGAACTCTGTTTACTAAAATTTCCATTTCTAATAGAGTAATGTTAATGAATTAGTTAAGTAAGACAAGCTTTCTGAAATATTCAGACTAGATTCAGATTCAGAATTTAGTACATGTTCAGTTATCAATATTTAGTTTCAGTACAAGATAAATTCAGATTTAGAATTAAGTAAGTTCGGATCTAAGATATTTAAGTCAAAACCTTCACATAAGACATTATAAGATAAGTCCTCGTTTAGTTATTCTTGGGACGATTCAGATGCATCTATTGCCAATTCAGAGGAGTGTTTACTCCAATTCGGAGGTACTTCAGTACCAATTCAGGGTGTAGCCATGCCACTTCAGAGACACCTCAGTGTCATTCAGAGACATGTAGTGCCATTCAGGGGTACTTAAGTACCAATTCAGAGGCGTAGATATGCCAATTTAGGAGGACTTATCATATAATAGTGACCACAAATCAGATAAAAGATGTAAATAGAAGACACATCAAATTCAGTTTAAGTTCATATCTTTCAGATATCAGTTCATCTTTCAGTTGTGGCATATTTATGTCTATCTTATTAGAAATTAAATGTTACTTACTCTAACTTAGGTTTACCTTTATGCATGTCTTGGGACGAGATGTCCGCAGATATGAAAGTTCAGGAGCTAGTCATAACAAGGTGATGCATCGATAACTTTAACAAGTTTTCTTGGTGGGGAACCATCTACACGACCCAGAGCTTATGATAGAAGTACAATAGTTTACATCACATGTTATAGTTTTTCTTATAAGGTTTGATTTGACCCATTTTCTATTATGAGAATATGATGAGAGTTTATTTCATACACACTCTGTAATGATTCTTTTCTATCATTGTTGTAATCTATATCATGTTAGTAACACTCTCCTTAAAAAAATAGTTTCCGCTCATGTTATATAAAAATTGGTGTGTTACAATATGGTATCAGAGCAATATGTAGATGGCCATTAAGAAAATTCTCATATTCTTAGTTTAGATTGCCCAGTAGAAGCCAAGTGAGACTAGATAGATTTAAAAAGACAATTCATATCCTAGTTATCAAATAGGTGAGTGAAAGGTTTTGTCAGGCAATAGAAGTTTAAATATGAATTAGGGTTAGGCTCTAGCTACTTTGAATGTTTTATGTCAACTTTATATCTTTGTATGCATGTCCTCTCTTTTTCCCACATGTTTGTGTTATGGGATACAAGCTTATGGGATTTCTAGAGGGGATGTTACATGCATATACTTACTATGCTTGTCTCGCCCTTTCTAGTGCATATGGTATGGGATATGCATACTGTCAGGTGAGATAAATATGATAAGACGAGGCACTTTCAGATGTATGACCGGCTGACATGCATCAGGAGGTGATAAAAAAAGTTGACCCAAAAGTTTGAGGTAAATAGTCACCTAAACCTAATTGCACACCTATTAGGACCCTAGAATGTATACCAAAGGTAGCTATTCTGAAATAGTTGAGTATCTTGGCTTTGAAGTGGAATAATGAGTGAGGGAGATGAGGAATTTTTCCCAATATATTTGATGGGAATTAGAGAATTCTTGATGTCCTTAGGACCTTCATTCCAAGGAGGAATTACAGTCTCAAGTCAAATTATCATGGTTGTTAAGGAAAATACTTGAGGATATTAGAATTCATGTTATGAATCGAGTTTAATAGTAAGGTACATTGATTGTTAAAGGTGAATAGAAGTCTTTAAGGGTATACACGAGGATTCTTTGAGCATACGATGATACATGATATGTGATAGTTGATGAATGCATATTCATCATTTATTTTTGCATCAATTAGGATAATTAATTAATATTTTTTTAGTAATTTTAGTTTAATTTTGAAATCAATTACACTTTCATCCTCTCAGTATTACTTTTCTAAATTTTTATGAGATTTATCTCAATTTTTAGGAATTATTGAAGCATTTAAATCAAGATAAGAAAAGATGAAGATATGAGACCTTTCAGATTTCCCACAGATTTTTATATACTTTCTACCAAAACAGTCATAACTCTCACATACAAATTTTAAATGGAATTTGGATAAGTTTTGGAAAGATAATTTCAATTACTATAGGAAAAATATATCTCTCGATAACTTTGGCAGTCATTTGACTGTTCAACCAACTGGTGAACATGCATATTCGTTTTCCCACGATTTAAATGTATACCTTTCACTTAAATAGGCATAACTCTCACATCTCAAGACGGAATTTAATGCATAAGTACTCATTGGAAAGGAAATCCAATGACCTACAGGAAAAATGCATTTTTAGGCATATTTTAAAGCTTGATACTAGTAGAAATTTTATGAATTTAGGGAACAAGAATATACAGATAGAGAGTCAGAATTTGAAGGGTCAAAAGAAGACAATGAATGATTTTCATTATTGTTTATTGAAGAAGAAAATTATTCTCTTGGTCAAGACATATATCATCCACTTCTTCCACTTCCTTCTCCTCCCCATTTGGGGTTTTCACCTCTCCTTCACCTATAAAAGGGGGGACTCCACTAAGAAAAGGCATCTAAAATTTGTACTTGCATACTAGTTAAAGTTCTATTACTTGCAATCTTAGTGTAATCCTTTCATTCAAGCAATAAAAATTAGTTCTTTCTTATACATCTAAACTTCTTTATTTCTCTCTTCTCGGTCTTTCTCTTGGAGCGGGGGATAAAGTAAGCAAGTCATTTTATTGTCACCACCTTGGTCTCTTTAAAGATTCTAGATTTGTGGTCTATGTCTTCCTATCTTTTTCTCCTTGTTTCTCCATTCCTTGCTACGGATAGGGAGTAGTCTCCTTATCGAGGCAAGGGGAATAGCCCCATAGCCTATGCATTGATCAGATTGAGTTCTATACAACTTTCTACATAGATGTTTTTTGGTTTAGAAAATTGACAATTTTAACGAAGTAATTAATCGTTTTCATTGTAAGTTAATTCTGATAGATATGACCTCAGAAACCAGAGTTTAGAATGACTAAACCAATTACATATGGATTTTGATGCGACCGTATATATTTCTCTATTAGGACGATGAACTAAGAAGCATGAGTGCCAGGACCAATGAGCTCACGTGGAGTTTGTCTCATGCATTTTGTTTATGAATGATTCACATACATGCTTCTATCTTTATTGTCGTGTATCTTAGATCTTGTTTCACTTTGGCTAAGGCGGTAAAACTCCTAAGCCTTGATGCCTTCTTTCATTGATTTGAATCGTTCCTTTTAACGCTTATTTTTTCCATTGTTCTCTTTTCAATTCTTGCAATTTCATACTGGTCTTTGGATAATCTTTTATTTTATACTAACAATCTTTTTTTTTTCATTTACCTTTCCGTATTTTAATCTTTCATTCCTTCCCTTAGTGTAATCTTTTACTTTTCTTACGCTTTCCATTTCTTACTCTAGTGTAATCTTTTACTTTTCCTGCATTTTTTTATTTTTTTTCTTTAATTTATTTGCACTTTATTTCTTGCAATCGTGTAATCAAACCAATCTCTCAATCGGAATTTAATTTCTTGTTCAATCACCCAAAAATACCAAAAAGAAATAAAAAGTCAAAAATCAATCGGGATTAAAGGATCAATCTTAATAAGTTGGCCTATGGGATTCGATACTTTTCTATGCTACGTCTTAATTGGAAAGTAAACAAAAGGTTAAACTGTAGGATTAATCACCTAGTTTTTGGTGTGTGAAACGACTCGTATCAAGTTTTTTTGGTCGGTCAAAAAGAGTGTTACTATAAAACCAAACTTTAGGCACAGAGTACCCCATTACATCACAAGGAGCTAATAAGCTCGACCAGGAACATAAACCCCACGCAGGGGTATAACACTAGACCTAAATATAACAGACATTGAGAAAACATCAAAATTAACCATACTAAATACCAGGCATTCCCACCAGAAGAACGATTTACAACCTGCAGATACATGCAATAAGTCCACCCACAAATAGTAACTACATATTACAAAAAGTCAACCACCTGGTAGTCCTGCCTGTAACAGCATCACTAGCATCAAATCTTCTCAGATCACAGAACTATTGCAAGCCACCAACAGAGAACTGCAAGACTAAAAGATTCGAAACAATCCTATCATTCTTGGCACGGAACCAATTGTCTAATAGAAACACCCACAACGTGTGGTCCTATTCCAACAACTAGAGGATTCAACTCACTTCCGAAGCCACACAACCAACTGTAGATGACTTGCATTAGAGGCAGCAACCAACTTCTTGCAAAGAGGATGCTCGTCAACACCTTGGAGGTGTTCCTACATCCAGAAAGTAAGGGAGTCAGGAAGTAAGATCCTACCCCAGTAGCTCCTTGCTGTAGAATAACCCAAGAGCAAGCTCCGTAGATCATAAGGTCAAACACCTTGAGGGTGCTCTACCTCTCAGCAATGAGAACCAGCCACTCAAGAGCTCGATACCCCTATTTGCACAGGAGCATTACGTTGAGTAATCGAATGGCATCCAATCAATAGCATCCAACCGAGGACAAACAGGGAATGAGCCCTAAGCGAGCTCCCCCTATCAGACACCGGAGTAGCAGGGGCCTGCCGCCAGGAGCCGAACCGCTCCCACCCGTCGAAGACGACAGCAACCACGAGGCCACTTCAGCACTGGGGATGAGAGGCACCACCATCCTGAATGAGATCCAGACCAGTGAACATGAGGTGCGGCCGCAACGAGGCACGACAGCTTGAAGGCGACCAGACCGCGGCCGTAGAGTCACGCCGCCTCAGTGTAGCGCACCCATTACTGGATCGAGTCAGTGCCACCCAGGATGGCCTTCACTCGAAGAAGGAAGGGAGGTGTTGGCGATGGTGGGGGAAGCCCACCACACCTGCGCGATGGAGTACTCCACGAACCTGATCAGCTAGGAGTGTCTCTCTCCAGCCATCTCACTTGAACGATGTGGAGTCATCTAGATGAAATGCCAGCTCTGGCCCTGACGATGAGGTTCGTGATGCAGCTTCATCTCCTCACCAGTCTTCACAATCGAGATGACGCCCAGCAATAAGCCCCTCTCCAAAGCATCGCACCACACTACAAACTCGGGATACCACCGTGAGTTGTTGGTAGGCCAGGGGGAGGAAGACATCACGGCGATGCTCCCACCCCCCAGAGGCAGCCACCGGGGGAATCTAGAGAGAAGGGAGAGAAAAGCCCTAGAGAGAAGATTTGTGCATCATTGGTCGGTTCCACGACTCGTATCAAGTTGCCAGGGACAAAAGATTGATTTCTCAAATCCAAAAAAAATTGACAAAACTTTTTTTCATTTCTATGCCTTCCAAGCAAAATTTTGGAAGTGCTAACTCCTCTTTCTGCTGAGTTTCCATTCCAGCAGTACGTTTTTCTGCAACCGCTTATTATCTGTATAAATGTGCATGCAACTTCTACAAAATGTTGATTTTGCGCCCCAGTTTTTGATCCTGAGCCAGAAAGAACCTTCCATTATTTGAATAGACAAACCCAACTTAGGATGGACGAAGCAGAAGTTGCTAGTAGGATTGAGCATACACTTGTTGGTCAAAGAGAACATATGATGGCTAAACACACTACCCAAGAAGTCAATTTACGTGCAACCTATATCGTTGAGCAAGAGGCCATAGAAGCCGCTCAGACGGAGGCCAAGAGACAAAAAAAAAATTTCCACTCTAAAAACCGGATATGCACAACACACAATTGTGCCACCCATGATTACTGCCCCCCAGTTAGAGATCCACACTTAGTGAATCACCATGCTCCAAGCCAACCCATTTCTGGGAACAAGGGTGAGAGCTGTCAAGATCACCTTCAACAATTCACTGACCTTAGTTCCTTAACCAATATCCCAGTTGTCTCTGAAAATGTCATTAAACTTAGGTTTTTCAAATACTCTCTCTCTCAGGGCCAACCAGCAGTTGGTATAATTCCATGGAGAGTGAAAACCCTGTCACCACTTGGGAAGTGCTTCAAATAGATGTTTTTGATAAATACTTTCCTCCTTCCCTTACCTATGAGATTAGGGGACAAATCCTTCTCTTTTTAATGGTCCCCGGAGAAACTTTAGGATAAGCTTGAAAAAGATTTAGGGAACTCCTACGTCACTATCCCCATCATGACATTTTCCAATCTCAACTCATTGAGATATTCTACCGTGGTGTTGATGGTGACACAAAGAAAATTATTGACTCCTCATCTAGAGGAAACTTCATGTTCCAAAGCTTGAGTAATACTTGGGAGGTTGTAAAATGTGCCTCTAAAACTCAAGCAAGGTGAGGAACCAGTGGGGGTCCTCATGGTAACCAAGGCGGAGGTGAATCCCTAACATTCAAATAATTGTTGAAACCCTTAAGATGATTTCTTTGAAATAGGATAGCCTAGAATCTTCCTTCAATCCCTACAAGAGGCAACTTCAACAAGTTAGGGTTGCTAAATCTCTATGTGGGATATGCCAAGGGTATGATCATCCTACCCTTCAATGTCAATATCTCTACAATACTCCTATGCAGTCGGCAATTAGTCAATCAATGGAAGACTTAAACTCCATCCAAAGTATTCTAGGTCAAGGTTACTACACTCCTAACCAAGCTAGAAATCATCACATATTTTAATATGGAAACCCTTTAGGAGCTGAAAACTCCTCTCAACTTCCCTCCCAACAAAGACCACCTCATCCTCAAGCCAGCACTCGTCCCCCTCTAGGCTTCCCCAACAATTATAACAACCAACAAAATTATGGGAATCAAGGAAATTATAGGAGAAATTTTTAAAACTGTGGACCTTACCAGGGACAACAATATCAAAACCTTCATCAACCTCCACCTCAACCACAATTAATAGAAGTCTATTGATGTTTTAGTTTGTCTGTCTTTTGATTCAATAGAAAACCCCTGCCAACACATTTTCCGGCTAACCTGAACCCAACCCCAAGCATATAGAACAACTTAAGGATGTTACTACCAGATCTGGCCTTACCACACAAGAATAAGGAGGTCCCCCCCATAGATTTTCACCAACGGGGTGACGAAGAGGTTGTTGTTGTCTCTCAGGCAGTGAGATCACCTCCCCCACAAGAGGAGAGTCGTGTATATAAGTCGCATGTACCTTTTATCGTCCGACTGAAGAATACCCAATTAGACTCTAGGTGCAACAAATTCAAGAAAATTATGAGAAAGTTATGCATCAACATCCCACTTTTGGACACTATGACTGGTTTACCCAATTGAAAAAAATTCTTCAAAGTCCTTCTAAACCATAAGCGCACTACTTAAGAATCTAAAACTGTAAAATTGTCTAGAACTACATCAAACATCATCCAGAATAAAATGCCAAAGGAACGCAAAGAACCAGGATCTTTTAGGATCACTTGTTCTATATGTGACTCTACCAGCCATTAGGGGCTAGCTGATCTTGGAGCTAGCATATCCATCATCCCTTTGAGCATGTGCAGAAGGTTCGGTCTCACTGATGCTTGACCTAATCTAATTTGTATTCAACTAGTAGACTCTTACATTACCAAGCCTCTTGGTATTATTGATGATGTGTCGGTCAAGGTTGGAAATTTCTATATCTCTTATGACTTTGTGGTACATGATATAAAAGAAGACACTCGCTACCCCCTCATCTTTGTTCGGCCATTCCTCGCCACGGCCAGGGCCCTCATTGACGTCGAGACAGGAATTCTCACACTAAGAGTGGGAACGAAGTTCATAAATTGTCAATCCTCTGTGGTAGCATGAAGTACACCCAGGAGGAAGAAGTTTATTTCCTTGAATGCATGGACCAGTTCAATAAGATGCAACAATGTTTCCTTAATTCTGAACCACCACCTCTGATGGAAACCCAAATTTCTCTGGTAGACAATCAAGTTACTATTTAAACTACCCCAGCCATCCCTATCAAGATGGACATTTCCCCTCCCACTATTCCTATTGTGGGCACAACCAACATCACCACTCAAGAAATTCCCCTCCCACAACCCCCTCTCCCATCTATGACCATACCGATTTCCTCTCCTCCCTCTCCCTTTGAGGTACCACTCTATGATAATCGCCAAATGCCTTATGAGTAACCACTACATATCACTACCCAAGTAGTGTAGCCAAATGCATGGATGGATACTCCGACTATCATCCCTTCACCCCAACTCCCATTGACATTAGTTGACAACATACGAACAGACAACAGCAATTCAGTCAAAACAATGCTCCTTATAATAATTATCCTTATGAAAATGAGATTCAATGTGACTACTCCCCACCACATGTCAAACTATGGGGACCTAACCGTCTTAATTTCAATTTTTGTCCTTGGTATACCAATGTACGCCAAGCCATCCAGGATACAATTCAAGACACACAAGCAAAGATGATGGAGTGGTTCCAAGGAAATCAATCAAGTCACTACCACAACCATGCCTCCACCTCCGCTCCTCCATCGTCTTACTATCCTCCATTGTCATGATCTTCATCCCTTCATCTTGGGTTTGGGTTTTTCTTGGGACGAGTAAATAAGTCTAGGGTGGAGGTGGGTGGTGCAATTCTATCCCACCCTCCTATCTTTTTTCTTATTTTTCTTTATTTTTATACATGTATTTGCTTTAGTTTATGGCCTTTATCTATCTATCATTGTACCCCAAACTGATTTTATTAAAAAAATTGTAAAATCTATTACAAATTGCCATGTCTGAAACTGCTATGTCACTTAGGACCCCTAAATAACATCACTCCTTGGAATAGTTGGCAACTCATATGAAATCAGTTAGAACCAAGCATAATTTTTTTCTATTCTCAAATAATAGATTATCTCTTATAAAACTTATATGATGCAATTAATAGGAATATTCTAACTGAGCAATGACACTCTTTGAAAAAAATTGAAATTAAAGCACGAGAACTTTTTTTCCTTCCCTCTACTTTTCTTCTAAAAAAGAGAAACAAAGAATCAACACCGGACAAACAAGTATGGGGTGGCATGCCTCTCAAAATTAACTTCATACCCCATAAAGGGGTGAACCATCAAAAAGATGCCAAGTGCACAATAAAAAAATTTGTGAGAAATGTAGCCACAACTCTACAAAATTCAAATCCTGAGTCAAATAGAGGAGGAATCAAAAAAATTTATTACTTCCTTCTTTGTTCACACCCCCTCCTTCCTGTTCTTGTACAAATAACTTATAAAAAATTCAAAAATTGAGAGATCAAAGCAATAGTAAGAGGAAGCCTATTTTTCTACAAATTCTCATTTTAGAAGCAAGATTTGACATTTGTTTTGATAGGGAATATAAAACTTTATGCTATGTGGTTCTAGGAGATTAGGTTCCTTGGTCAAAATTTAGAGGTAAGGACTATAGTGGTGCTATGAAAGTGAGAATGAAATTTTGGGAGTATAAATTGGACTCTATTTGTAATTTAATTTGCTCAAGACGAGCAAAGATTCAAGTCTGGGTATTTTGATGAATGCATATTCATCATTTATTCCTGCATCATTTAGGTTAGTAATTTTAATTTAATTTAGAAATTAATTACACTATCATCCTTTCCATATTCCTTTGACAAATTTTTATGAGATTTCTCTCAATTTTCAAGAAATATTGAAGCATTTAAATCAAGACAAGAAAAGATGAAGATATGAGACCTTTCAAATTTGTCACAGATTTTGATATACTTTTCATCAAAACAGTCATAACTCTCACATACAAATTCTAGATTTGAAACTTAGATATATTTTGAAAATATAATTCCGATTTCTACAGAAAAATATATATTTTTTGATAACTTCGGTAGTCATTTGATTGTTCAACCAACCAATGAACATCCCTATTCATTTTCTCGCGATGTCTCGTTTAAATATATACGTTGCATCAAAATAGGAATTACTCTCACATCCCAAGGTGGAATTTAATATACAAGTACCCATTGAAAAGTAAATTCAAAGGCCCACAGGAAAAATATATTTTTGAGCACAATTTAAAGCTTGATACCAGTCAAAATTTGCACAAAACGTCGGGAACGGGAATTTACATAGAGAGATTCATAATTTGAAGGGTCAAAAGAAGACAATCAATGACTTTCTTTATTATCTATTAAAGAAGGAAATTATTATCTTGACTAAGACATACATCAACCACCTCTTCCACTTCCTTATCCTCCATTCAGGGTTTTCACCCCTCCTTCCCCTATAAAAGGAGGGGGGACTCCACTAAGAAAAGGCATCCAAGATTTTATGTTTGTATACTAGTCAAAGTTTTGTTACTTGCATTCTTAGTGTAATCTTTTCAATTAAGCAATAAAAGTTAGTTCTTTCTTCTACATCTGGACTTCTTTATTTCTCTCTTCTCATTCTTTTTCTTGGAGCGGGGGATAAAGAAAGTAAGTTGTTTAATGTCACCACCTTGGTCTCTTTGAAGATTCTGTATTTGTGGTCTATGGCTTCTTATCTTTTTCTCCTTGTTTCTCCATTACTTGCTATGGCTAGCGAGTAGTCTCCTTATCAAGGTAAGGGAAATATCCCCTTAGCCTATGTGTTGGTCGGATTGAATTCTATACGACTTTCTACATAGATGGTTTTTGGTTTAGAAAATTGAGGATTTTAACGAAGTAATTAATCTTTTTCACCGTATGTTAATTCTAGTGGATATGACCTTGGAAATCAGAATTTTAAATGACTAAACCAATTACATAGGGATTTTGATTATACGGTGGATATTTCTCTATTAGGATGATGAACTAAGAAGTGTGAGTGTCAGGGTCAATGGGCTCACTGTGGAGTTTGTCTCTTATGTTTTGTTTACAAATGATTTGCATACCTACTTCTATCTTTATTGTCGGGTATCTTAGATCTTATTTTCACTTTGGCTAAGGCGGTGAAAACCCCTAAGCCTCGATGCCTTCTTTCAATAATTTCAATTGTTCCTTTTAACGCTTGTTTTTCTTATTGCTCTCTTTTTAGTTCTTGCAATTTCATATTGGTCTTTAGATAATATTTTATTTTGTGCTAACTAACTTTTATTTCCTTTACCTTTCTTTAGTTTAATCTTTTCATTCCTTGACTTAGTGTAATCTTTTACTTTTGTTGCACTTTCCATTTCTTTCTCTAGTGTAATCTTCTACTTTTCCAACATTTTTCATTTCTTGCTTTAATTTTCTTGCACTTTATTTCTTGCAATAGTGTAATCAAACCAATCTCTGAATCAGAATTTAATTTCTTGTTCAATCACCCAAAAATACCAAAAATAAATAAAAAGTCAAAAATCAATCTGGATTAAGGATCAATCTTAACAAGTTGTCCTATGAGATTCGATACCTTTCTATGTTATGCCTTAATTAGAGAGTAAACAAAAGGTTAAACTCTAAGATTAATCACCTAGTTTTTGGTGCACAAAACGACTCATATCAATAGTATGGACCAATAATTAGGATTACTATTTTTGGGTTTTAGATGATTTTCACATGATATAGATCCTAGAGAAGTAGCTCAATTAATGTTTGATTTGGTATTCCAGGAGACAAGAACAATTTCATGAGAGAGAAGAGACTATTACTACGTTGGGTTAACCCAACATTGAGAATTATGATGAGATGGAGAAAGTCATTAAGAATAAAATAAGACATGCAAGTAAGAGTTTCGTACCTTCATAGCCACATCCTTATTGTTCCTAAGGTTTCAAGTAGAGACATGTTAATAAGATTCCTCAGAATAATTAAGATCTAAACTTTAAGTAAATTACATGATTTAATATTTTAGATGCTCAAGTAAAGTGACATGCTATGATGCATGTGGTTATGATTTAAAGTAAAGGTATGTCATGCTCATATATGAGAATGATTTAGATTCATGAATTCAGTTCCTAAGAAGATTCATGGTATATGTTTCTATCAAATTTCTTAATAATATTCCATAATGATGATTAAGACCAATTAGATCAAATTATATTAAGACATAATATTTAAGCTCATGTTCAGACCATGAGATAATAATACATTAAGATTCAAATAAGATTAGATTTAGTAAGATAAAATGAGATTATGGATATAGATCGAGACCTTAGTGTAGGTAAACTCAAGAGATATGAGGCCCAGACCCTTAGTACAGACCACTTCTGATACATAGATTAGACCATATGTGTGAGTTATGTGACCCAGACACCAGAGTATAAATCTCCAGAGAAATTAAAAAAAGGGAAAGAATTAAGAGTAAAGAAAGAGTAATAATTTATGCATAAGATTTTCCTACAAAAAAAGGGAAAGAATTAAGAGTAAAGAAAGAGAAATAATTTATGCTTAAGATTTTCCTACATGAATCCTATGTTGGTGGTACATGCTAGTTTGATAAGGTTCTTAGACATAGTTATTTTCCACAATAAATTCATACTTGAAAGTTGCCTATGAGACTTTATGACGATTGTCAAGAGATAATGTTTGTAAGGTATGTGAAACCCTAAGGTTAGTAGCCTCCTATAGTTTAGCTGAATTTTGAGGACAAAATTCCCAAAAAGGTGGGTAGTATTATCATGCCTTAATCTTTGAAACCTTGCAAGTACATGATTAAGTTATTGATGAAATTAATATAGGATTTAGTTATGTTACAACAAGGTTACATCCAATTTTCATGATATTTGGATATGCGGAAAAAAAGTGTAGAGAGGGTCTTTTGTGCAATTTAGATGTTATGTAATGTCCTTATTATGTTTCGTGATATTATATTTATTTGGATGATACAAGGAGACAATTAAAGTAGAAAATTTTTGAAGGAATATGATGACTCTAGTTCATGCACTACTACAGAACGCGCCTTTGGTGTCGGTTGTTTAACCCATTTTAGCGACGGTTTTCAAGAAGCGCCTATGTGGGCACCGCTAAAGGTCGAACTCTTCAACGTCTGTTTTATAACCGACGCCTATATAATTAATAGGCGTCGATTATATATAGTCGGCCAACGTCTATAGGGTTCGCGCCACAAAAAGGGCACCACCTATGACACTTTTTGCGTCGGTTAACAACTGAACAATCGACGTCATACTCCCAGACGACACGGTCGTGCTTCACTGTACGGCCGTTTTTATTACTATAGGCGTCAGTTTTATACGAATAAGCGATGCCATTTCCACCACAGACGTGGTTTCCGGCACGGTCGGATTGTTTGTCACATTAGGTGGCGGTTTTATCCAATAACTGACGATGTAGGCCTTTGATGACGGTGTTCTATAAATAACCGACGCCTATAATTTAATTTTTGTTTATCATTTTACAGGCCTGTTGTGGCTGGTCAGTAGGATGAGAACCTACAGTTCAGTTTTCTGAACTGCAGGTTTACGACATCCATTGATATCAGCCTACAAACAGGCCACAAACCTGCAAAATCAACAAATATTTTTTCACACAAGTAGATACATTCAGACATCAATTCAATTCTCACATTCACACATGTAGAAACATTCAAATATATGTAGAAACATTCAGACATGTATAAACATTTAGAAATATTCATTTAAAAAATATCATTCAACATCGCTATCAGCATCCCAATTATATCTTACAATCGCCACTGCTTGTATGGATTTTGCCCATTCTTCTCTTACTTCATTTAATGCTTCCATCGTATATGGAGCATGTACATTTTTTAAGTGTTTACCTATAGTGTGGCCAGTTTTAAACAGCTGCAAAGAGAATGATGTATATATATAAGTAATAATATAAAAATAAGATTGATATATTTCATACTAACTAATGAGACTATATATAATACCTCATGTATGGTATTAATATCTAAAGCGACATGTCGGATAATCATCTGCATAAATCACATCACATAGTATGTGCATGCCCAGCCGTTGTCTTGTGTAGCGCACTATAAATTGAAACATACAAAATATTAAAAAATACAACTAAGCACAGTTCACATAATGAAATATATACATTGGAGTCGGGAACTTACTTTTATGTTCTCCCAAATTATTGGCTGGTTCTTTCTCCTTTGGACATTTCCTCCAGCATTTTTGAATGCATCTAAACCCCTACATGTTAATATAACACAGTAAATTGCATAATTAAATAGTAATGTAATAACAGATGTTAACGGATATAAAAATGAATTATTTCTCACCAGAATAATGGCATTCTCATTACGTGTCCAATTTTAGTGTTCAATGTACTTCCCGCAGGATCTAGATAATAAACAGTGAATGTCACGGGGACAATAACTAGTAACTCCCAATGCCTACCGCTAGAGATAAAAAATTTAAAAATTAATAACTCAAAATACACAATAAAAATGGAATTTTCTTAAGTTCAAATTATAAATAAAGTAAACTTATTTGACATTGAATGGAGCTATTATTATCGTCTTCTTTTGCTGACCGAAAATTGTAAAAGCATCTATACAGTATTGTTGAACACTATCAGGGTCTTTAGCTACCATACTAATCAATGATGGAATCAAAAATCTCACATGATCAAATGCAAATTGTTTGCATTGATCTTCGACTAAGTAGCTGCAAAACATATATTGCTTATGCATTAATATATAAGAAACCAGATCACCAGATCTTACACAAGGTATATGGATGTATAAACAATATCTCACCTTATCCATGTCTCTATCATTGATGTATTCAGTCAATCATACATAAACAGCTCAATAATATCTTGTATAAATAAAGAGATATCGTATGATTGACCTGCATAATCTGCTTCTAAAGAAACAATTATAGGGCAATGTATATTATGTGCCCGTAGTCAACATGCCATTCCCCTACAAGCAAGACCTAACGGGTATTTTAGGTCAGTTGGAACCCAACTTGGTAATGCAGGAAGTGGAGGTGGAGGCCTAGGTGCTCCGGATGTCTTCTTTTTAACCTGTATATATAATTTCAGATCAGTTCACCTCATATATACATATTAACAATCTAAAGTAATGTAAATTTATCTTACAATTTCAGTAGTGTAGACGACATCTGCTTTGGGCCACAATATCACCCCGCCTTTTGCCTCAGCAAGTGTATCAATATCCAGGTGGGGATATGGCAATGTAGCTTCCCTCCAATCGGGTAACACACATATCGGGCTCACACGAACGTAGCCATGTGGCATTGGAGTCCCGTGAAACATTGCCCCAGGAAGGGACGGGTAAGCATGTGCCTCTGCAACAACATAGTCTTGCATTCTTAAGCGGCATGGCTTCAATGCCTACAAATTTACGTAAAGAATATTATACATATATACATATCATCTTAAAAATATATCATCTTGAGAAGACTAGCTACAATGTCATAAACAATACTTACAGCAGACGTGTTAGGTGGTGGGTCTACATGATTATTTGTAGTCTGTACATCAGGAGAAGAGTGGGTCGCCATAGGCTGATTGGAAGCCTGAGATGCCTGCCACCGCAGCAATTCTTCCTTGACCTTCTCAGCAACTATATCATTGATCTTCTTGGAAACTATATCCTCGACTCTCTTATTCTCCTATACATGGATAAAATAAACATTAGCTTCTTATTATTGAATTCCCTTTTGCAGTAACATTCTAAAAAAAGAATAGGTTACCTCTTCTTGTGAAAGTCTCGCTCTGGGTTTGCACTGGGATGGCCCAAAGAATGCTTTGATGCCCACACCAGCGCCTGCACCCCTAACACGTCCAGGATGCTCTGGGTTACCCAGAGCAACTGTCAATTCATCCCTTGTGCCCTGAGGGATGAATGTGCCTTATTTCCTCTGCTCGTGCAGCTCCCGCTAATTACCATCAACAGAAATTGGTAAGTTAACACCACAAATAATCAATATTCAAATGATTGCTCTAAGAGTTGTATTTTACCATTTTCGCAGCCGCCTCAGTAGTTACGGGCTTCTTTATTTCACCCTTCTTGTTTTGCCTCCCAGCTATCCAGATATCATGGCGAGGCATGGGTGTGGCAGACTCCTAAGTAGCAGCAGACTCCGCCTATAGTCTTTGGCGAATACTGGCATAGCCCTTTGGACCCATAGTGTGGTCATTCACATTCAGTGCACGCCTTGCTTTTTGCGCCTCACTGAGGGCCTAGTTAGTATGCACATTAATGATTTGGTTAGTAGCACTAAATGCTAATCTTGAATAGGTGAATACAACGTATATTAATTAAATTGGGAGTGACGCCTAATACCTTGAATTCTTCAGATTTTCTTGAAGCAACAAAATTGTCCCAATCTTCTTTGTCCAAGAAGTTCCACTATTCAAGGGATGACTTCTTCTTCTTATCACTATCTTTTATGTATTCTCTATTGAGATTTACCTATAGTTCCTAAGCATCTTTCCAGCGCGTTGCATCACGCTTTTACGATGCAGCTTCTCATCCAATGCAAACAGATTCTGTAAAATAGAATTTTTATTAACTAGTATCCAAAAATAGAATTGCAAATAATAGAATTTGTAATCTAAAAAATAGAATTGCAAATAATAATAACTCACGCATAAATCCTTCCATATCAAGTCTTTCTTCGCCTGAGGAACTTTATGCCAATTATCATACTTAACACCACAATGGCTTCGAGTGACAACCCCAAGATAGTTTACAAAATTATTGCGGTTCACTCCAATTGCATTTCCTCCATTATCAAACTCCACAACCAATTTGGATCCACTGTCACTTAGCGCTATTAACTTGTTCAACAGAGTGATGCCCCTTTTCTTGTTAACTTTTTGGTGATGCGCATCAAGTTCCTGCAGTGCTTCAGTGGGTACATGTGCATCATCAACCTAAAATTTGACAAAAATAAACACACTGAATTAGCCCAATATAGAAATATGGGATATAAAATAACTAGAAGATAATGAATTTTATAGAAATACAGGATATGTTTTTAGAACTTACATTGGTATCCTCGCCATGCTCATCATGGACAACATGCTCATCATGGACTTCATGCTCATTATGGACATCATGCTCATCATAGTCAGCCATCTGAAAATGTCATTAAAAAGGTAAACATTTAGCATTTGTATTAACTAGAAAAAGGCAAACATTTAGCATTTGTATTAACTAGAATAAGGCAAACATTTAGCATTTGTATGAACTAGAAAAAGGCAAACATTTAGCATTTGTATTAACTATAAGATAATGAAAAATCAAATCTGAAAATGATATTGATATTAAAAAAGCAAACATTTAGCTTCAATAAAAAAATATAAACATACATGCCTCTAAAATTGTGATCTTTTATCAATTAACAATCCTTCATTCTGATCTCCGCGCACATATAAGTCATCATTAGCTTCAATATTTTGTGGAGTTGGCAACCCAACTGAGAATGGACTGGAGTCATCATACTTATCATAGTACTCTTCTTCATCTATAGGATCTTCAATGAACTGTCTTTTACCATGAAGAACAACCGACCATTTATCATTTGCAGGATCATCGATATAGAATATTTGTTTCGCATGTGGTACCAATATGAATGGTTCACCCTTCTCGCCAATCTTTTCAAAGTTCACCAAAGTGAAACCCAATTCATCCACTATAACTCCTTTGGTGTTATCAACCCAATTACATTTAAAGAGCGGAATTCTGAAATCTATGTAGTCAAACTCCCATATGTCTTCAATGACACCGTAATATGACATTTTAGCTTCACGTGGACTCTTATCCTTTGCACTTGCAAAATACATAGTTGACGCTTGAAGAGTGACCCCACTGTTTTGGACTCTTATCATCTTGGCGCTTTGTGTAATATGTGAACCCATTAATGTCAAACCCTTCATAAGACATAGCATTCAGTTTTGGTTTAAAGGCGAGGCATTTGATAGTTTCTGTAATATCATTTGGTGTTTGAGATAGTTGATGTAAGACTTTATCTTCAAACCACTTAGTAAAAGTCTTATTATGCTCTCTAGCAAGCCACATTGAACTTTCTCGAGGATGTTGTCTCTTGATGAAATTGGTATGTTCCTCGATATAAACACTCACTTCATCCATGTTGTGTAAAATATACAAGTGAGCTTGTTCCAACTGCTCACGGCTGATTACTTTCACCCGTGATCCCAAAATTCCTTTGCCCTCCTAAATATTCTGGTCATTAACAGGAGTGTTATTACCACTCAGAAAGTCATTGCAAAAATCCATAACCTCTCTCGCCACATAACCTTCAATAATACTCCCTTTAGGCCGATAACGGTTTCGAACATCACCTTTAAAAATGCTCCTGTATCGTTCAAAGGGATACATCCAATGCAAGAAAACTGGTCCCAACATTTTCACTTCCCTAGTCAAGTGGACAACAAGATGTACCATGATATCAAAGAATGAAGGAGGTAAATACATCTCAAGCTGACATAGGGTAACAACCACTTCTCTTTACAAATTATCGAGAGTATCAGGGTCAATAACTTTGCTGCATAGACTGTTGAAAAAGAAACAAAGTCTGGTGATTGCAAACCTTACATGCTTCGGCAATATAGATCGAATTGCCATGGGCAATATTTGTTGCATTAGAGTGTGACAATCATGAGATTTAAGACATATCAACTTTAGATCTTTCATTGATACCAATCTACGGATGTTGGATGAGTAACCACGTGGCACCTTAACATTTACCAAGCATTCACAAAAAGCTTTCTTCTCCTTTCTAGACAACGTGTAACAAGCGGGAGGTAAGTATGTTCTTTTATTACCCATTTCACGTAATTCTATTAATTCTGACCTTATTCCCATTTCATGTAGGTCCAGTCTGGATTTTATCCCATCTTTAGTCTTACCTAGTGTATTTAACAGAGTACCAATGATGATATCACAGACATTTTTCTCAACGTGCATTACATTGATACAATGCCTGACTGTCAAAGAACTCCAATAAGGAAGATCCCGAAATATTGACTTCTTCTTGAATGAATAATTGTCACTCAGTGTGGCCATACTACATTGTGATTTCTTACCAAATTCATTGACAATGTCTTTTACTCTTTCATAAACAACATCCCCTGGTATAGGTTTATGTGCACTCTGTTCATCATTCCATCCATTGAATGCTTTGCGCTTCCTACGATACAGATGGAATTTTGAAAGAAACCTTCGATGACCAAGATATACAGTCTTGTCGCCATGTTTTAGTCTTATTGAATTAGTGTTTTCTTCACATATAGGACACGCTTTAGCTCCTTTGACACTATATCCAGACAAATTCCCATATGCTGGAAAGTCATTAATAGTGCAAAACAACATAGCGTGCAAACGAAATGTCTCTCTTCCTGAAGCATCATAGGTCATCACACCTTCAGCCCAAAGTTTCTTTAAGTCATCAATCAGAGGTTCAAGATAAACATCGATATCATTTCAGGGTTGTTTAGGGCCCGATATCAACAACGACAGCATAACGTACTTATTTTTCATACACAGCCAGGGAGGAATATTGTATATAACAAGCATGACTGGCCAAGTGCTATGTTGGCTTCTCAATGTCCCGTACGGATTCATCCCATCTGTACAAAGCCCAAGTCTTAGATTCCTATCTTCTTCACCAAATTTGGGGTACAATAGATCAATCTTCTTCCACTGTGGGGAATCAGACGCATGTCGTAGGATCCCATCATTATTTTTCTTAACATCTGCATGCCACCTCAAATTCTTCACATCTTTCGGATTTGCAAACAAGCGTTGAAACTGTGATATTATAGGTAGATACCACAACACCTTGGCAGGAGAACCAATTCTGGACTCCCCCGAAGTCGTCAATTTATATCGTGACGCACCACATTTTGGACAATCTTTCAAATCTACATAGTCCTTTTGAAATAATACGCAATCATTCGGGCATGTGTGTATCTTCTTGGCCTCCATTCCCACTAGGCACAACATTTTCTTTACCCAGTATGTTGAGATTGGTAGCTCGTTTCCTTCAGGAAGCATTTCTTTCAACAAAGTCAACAATGAAGTGAAGCTTTTGTCGCTCCATCTATTGTTAGCTTTCAACTTATACAATCTCAACACATCGCTAAGCTTCGTAAACTTAGCACAGCCTGTGTATAACGGTATATCAGCATCATGCATAATGTTTCTAAAGATAGGAGGTGGATCGGTGTGCTCTACCCTACAACTATCCAGCATCGCATCAATGATGTCTACTGGAACTGGTTCGTTCACATCTACGTCATCGGAGGCAATTTCTTCTTCCACCCAAGCACTGCTATCCACATCTACTAGTTTCGAGTTTGAAATCTCTCCATGCCAGTGCCATTCTGTATAGCCTTGTACAATACCGTTGCACATGACATGACTTTTGATTTCCTCACCAGTGCTGACTTTCAAGTTGTTACCGCAATGCCTACATGGACAGTAGAACCTATCTGTGAGTTTTTTCCTATGTTCCTCGGCAAATCTAATAAACTGATCAAGACCAGATATAAACTCTGGGGTGCAGCGATTGCGAATGGACATCCATGATTTATCCATTCTATGATCAAAGAGAAAACAAGTATATATTAGGACAAGATTAGGATATACACTTACCTCATATCCAAGATTTACTCCTATTATCTACAATGAAGCCGGACTCCATACAAACAGTATATAATTTAGTGATTGTTCATTCTAATTTATACCAATGTACAAGTAATATAAAGAACAATGATTGTTCACTTTCTAGGCCAACAAACACATGTGATGTCATTCTTATATATAATAAATGTGTACCACCTATCCCATCCTTGAACACCTAATCTCACTAGTAAGTGTATAATGTGTATTGGGTTTTCAAAAAAATTCGGCAGCATTTCCCCACTGTTCTCTAAGTACATATGTACTTAGAGAACAAACGAGGAAATGCTACCGAAATTTTCTCGAAAACCCAATACACATTATACACTTACATCCTAAGTGAGATTAGGTGTTCAAGAACAGTCCCAAACCGGGGACTATCCAAGATTTACTCCTAATGAGTAAATCTTGGACGGGTTTCTAGGTCAACAAACACAATAATAGATATGTACATGTTAGGGTTTCATCACAATTGATGTTAGGGTTTCATCAATGTTAGGATTTAATCAAATCAAATTAGGATGCTAGAATGGACAAGTTTAAATCTTATTTCAACATGCATCAAAATTTACTGAATTAGGTCAAGCATTAGGATTAGAAGCACAAATATATGCAAGCAAAAGATTTATTCGTATCCTAGAATTTACATAAAGCATTACATATAGATTTGTTCATATCCTTACCAACAGCAAACACGGCCGTGGCTGTGTTGGCCTACCACGACCGTGGCTGTGTTGGCCTACCACGGTCGTGCTGGATAGCACGACCGTGCTACCCAGCACGGTCGTGGTAGGCCAACACGGCCGTGTTTGCTGTAGGTAAAGAGATAGGGAGAAGGAAGAACAGAGGCTACAGCTACTACCGGGAGGCTATGGCGGGCAGCAGGCAGGCAGGCGACACGGCAGGGAGGACGGCGGCGAGCACGGAGTAGGCAGCGGCGATGGCAAGGAGGACAGCGGCGACGGCAAGGAAGGACGGCGGGCGGCAGCAAGGAAGAAGACGGCAACCGGCGGCAAAGAGGACGGCGGAGGCGATGCAGAGCAGCAAGCAGTGGCGTCCGGCGTCGACGGAGAGCAAACAGCGGCGTCCGACGTTGGCGGCGAGCGACAGCAGCAGGTGGCGAGCAGCATCGGGTGGGCGGGTGGCGACGCAGCAAGAGCAGAGGGGCGGAACAGTTGCTTCACGATGAAATAGAAGAAAGGGGAATAGTGGCCGTTTGAGGGTTTATTAAGTGGGTATTCGGCGTCGGTTATAACATAAAACCGACACCTAAATTCTTCGGTGTCGGTTCTACTTAAACAACCGACGTCCAATTAGACAAATTTTGTCCTAAATAATTTGGCGGGAACCATTATCGGCGTCAGTTATCAAAGGATAACCGACACCTAAGCTGGAACTTTTCGTGCAAATTTTCATCTTATATAGGCGTCAGTTTGAAGCTAAAAACCCGACGTTGTATGTGACACTTTGGGGCCAAATTTTTTTCGCTCGAAAATTGGATTTCGCGGGTGATTTTAGGCGTCGGTTTTGTGTTACACAGCCGACGTTGAATACAAAGCGGTACCCGTGTCTTGACTATAGACGTCGAATGACCTACATCACCGATGTTGAATGTTATAGGCGTCGGATTTCCTAAATAACCGACGCCTAGAAAAGTGACATTGAATGTTATTTTTGTACTAGTGATGGATTTGAGCCTTGGACCTAATTTAGGTCTTCATATTTAGAAAGTAATGTAATATGGGTCAAATGTATGAAGAGGAAGCTTCAATTGAGAAATCACGTCATTCACACTTTGATTTTGTAATCGAGGATATGATTAATCGTGTTGTCCCTTTTGGAGATTAAGAAAAGAGCCATCGGTCCTAGGACCCAAATTCAAGCCCAATAAGGTAAATGAAGAATTTTCACATGGGTCCTTGGAATACAAAATTGAGAATGAAGTATTTATGATCATAATAAATACTCAAGATATTTTTAATAGATGGATAATATAGATATAAGATTGTGGTAGAAATTTTAGATAATTTTGATATATTTAATAGCCTAGGCAATCAAATTAGTGATTATCTAATTAAATATTAAAAAACAAGTGTGTAGTTTTTATCATATTAGTTTTGGTCTAATATTTGACCAACAAAGGGTAATGGCAATATGCAATCAATACCAAAATTTGAGATATACGGGGTTAGGATGTGATCTATATAATTAGTTATGTAATCTGAACTTTTATCAAATAAAAAGAAAAGGAAAAAAAAAGGCTGACTCCAACCCAACGCTAACAGGAGAATAGCTGCCGCTGTTTTACGGGACCCGAACATTGTCTCGTGAAGGGGGAACCCTGCCCAAAATTCAGAGGATGTAAGTCTATAAAAGCCTGATTTTGAGAATGATAGAGAGTTATATGGGTTCTATGCTAGGGTTTGGATCAAGGTTTTGAGAGAAAGAGATGATGAACGGAAGGAGGGGAACAATGGAAGTCTGTCTTGCCAGCGGCTCATAGCACTACAGATCCAAGATTCTTCATCCATGGCCTGACCGCGCCCAGAGGCGGCTCCACTCTAGGCAAGGTCGCCACTGAGAGGATCGCGGCGCACGGGTGGCTTCCAAGTTGGGACCGGGCACGTGGGAGGTCCCTTCCACGGAGGACGGCAGACAGGGGTGAAACAAGGGAGATTTCCCCCAGATCATCTCGTGAAGAAGAGAGAAAGATGAGGCCAGCGAGTTGATTGCCCAAGAACAGAGATGGAAGATATAGCTTTTGGCACCCTTCATCGGCGGTGTGACGAGCTGCTGCAGGCACACTTGCCGGATTTAGCATCAGCGGCAGTGCTCACAAGCGGCAGTGCTCACACGGGCGGGAGTAGGCGAACAATGCGCCCTGTTTGGCAAGGTTGTTACCGGCCTAATTTTGATAATATCTACCAAGATAGGTTCGGTTATCACCTGCGTTGGTGACTGTAGCACTTAACCCAAGGGGAGTGACCGGCGTCAGCCCAAAGGGCTCATTGATGGGAAGAGGTCAGAAGGTACGTGTAGATCTAACAAGACTTTTCGGCACCATGAATGCTGAGATGAGAGACGACGGCTCGCCAGGGAAAAAGCACATGACAGCTAGCGGCCTGTTTCTGAGTGTCTGAACACGGTAATGGCTAATGAGGACAGAAGATGTGACCATCCAAGAAGGCATCATCGTCAATATACCAGGCTGAGAGGAAAAGTTGTAATACGTATGTGCTACTATCATACGACGATCAATTCTCATACTGATTTGAGGAATGCATTGGCTGGGAGATAGTAGAATCGTCTCCCTAATTTTAGTCACCTGTGATAATGGCATGTCAGCTTAAAAAGGAGGTTCCCTTATACGTGCATGAGGGGTTACGTTGGCTTGATACATGTTGTGAATGAAATAGTTTCCAACATTTTATATTCGACATAGGAAAAAAATCAATTTAGCATACTTTTACAAAATATTTATCAATATAGCACACTTTGTAAAATATTTTCCAAAATAACACACGTTGATCTAAAAACATCATTTTGTGTGGAGCTTTTACTCTTTTAGTATCCATGACTGAAAAACACCACAATAATTGATGTATTCACTTTTAAATTTAAAATTTGAAAGAAAAAAAAATATAAAAAGTTAGAAAACGCCACACGGAGTGGCGTCTTTCAACTGCACTTAATGTTACATGAAGTTGAAAGCGCCACTCAATGCGGCGTTTTTCATTTTTTTTCAAAATTTTTTATTTAAAAGTAAACATGCCAATTATTATGGCGCTTTTCGATCTCGTAAAAAAAAAACGTCAGTTTAAGTGACGGGTTTCACACAATGTGTTATTTTGAGAAATATTTTACAAAGTGTGCTATGTTGATAAATATTTTTAAAAAAGTATACTAAATTGTTTTTTTTTTCTTGGAGATACATGTTGTCTCTAGAAAGATCGATTAATATGATAATCAATCTTTTAGTTCAAGGGTGTTGCTATGTCTGTGTCCGCATGGATACGAGGTTTAACATCAATAAAGATGTGCCGGCGACATGTATAGTCTAGATTTGTTCGCTTGTGCCGGCAGCCATATCTGTGAAGTCCACAACATTAGAACGTCATACACCGTAAGTTCTTTTTACACCTAGTTTTATATTTTGAAGAAAAGTGTTTGATAATGGTAAACCATCTAATTATTAAGTAGAAGAGTATATGTTGTTGTTTGATAATGGTAAACCATCTAATTATTAAGTAGAAGAGTATATGTTGTCCTTGCAGCTCTACATGTTCAGTTCATGACGAGTATTGGAATATCAAGATCGATTGGACACAAAGTATCAATAAGACTTCATATTCTTATACGAGGGTTTTTTTTTTTACAAGGTAAGTGGGTTATGTTCATTGAATATTCATATTATTATGAGTTAGTCACTCATTCTTGCAAAGTAATTTAAATGTTAAGTTACTTTTAGACATTCAGTTATTACTTTTGGTAAACAGAACTGCAAGAATATCATATTTTAGATATTTAAGTTACTTTCATATTCTTAATATGTATATATGTAATTCAATTTGTTTTTCTCAGGCCTTTAGAATCAGTAGGCATATATCTGATATTAGAATCTACTCAAGATAGTATACATTCTATTAAATCAAAATTTTAAATTAGGATTATTCCAGATAATGAGAATATCAACTTTAGATTAAGATTTAGATTACTAATTGTGTGAGTAGCTAAATATTGAATAATATACATAATTAGAGTTTTGACCCAATCTTTGTTATATAGTAATTGAGATTCGTATTCATATCAAGATCTAGATTTAATTCAGAATTTAAGAGTAGAGATCCTGAGTTTACTAAGATTTTTGTTCCAGATAGAATAATGTTAATGAATCAGTTAAGTAAGAAAAGCTTTCTAAAATATTTAGACTAGATTCAAATTCAGATTCAAAATTCAGTACATGTTCAATTATCAATATTCGGCTTTAGTATAAGATAAGTTTAGATTCAGAATTAAGTAAGTTCGGATTTTAGATATTTAAGTCGAAACCTTCATATAAGACATTATATGATAAGTCCTCATTCAGTTCATCCAGGGATGATTCAGAGGCATCTGTTGCCAATTCAGAAGAGTGTTTACTCCAATTCAGAGGTACTTCAGTACCAATTCAGGGCGTAGCCACGCAACTTCAGAGACACCTCGGTGTCAGGCATGTAGTGCCATTCAGAAGTACTTTAGTACCAATTCAGAGGCGTAGATATGTCACTTTAGGAGGACTTATCGTATAATGGTGGCCACAAATCAGATAAAAGATGTAAATAAAAGATACATAAATTCTTTTTAAGTTCAAATCCTTCAGATTTTAGTTCATCTTTCAGTTATGGCATATATATGTCTATCTTATTAGAAATTCAATGTCACTTACTCTAACTTGGGTTTCCCTTTATGTGTGTTTGGGGACAAGATGTTTGCAAGTACAAAAGTTTAAGAGGTAGTCATGACAAGGTGACACATAGATGACTTTAAGAAGTTTGCTTGGTGGGGTGCCATCTACACGATCTAGAGCTTATGATAGAAGTATAATATTTTACATCATATGTTACGATTTTTCTTATAAGGTTTGATGTAACCCATTTTCTAATCTGAGAATATGATGAGAATTAATTTCATACACACTCTGTAATGGTTCTTTTCTATTATTATTGTAATGTATATCATGTTAGTAACACTCTCTTTAATAAAAAAAATAGCTTTCGCTCATGTTATATAAAAATCTGGGTGTTACAATTATTATAATAAAAGTGACTAGATCATTACTAGGGTTTTCAAATCATAAAAGTCAGTAGAGTTACTAATTATATCATATTTGGCATCTGGATAATAATAATAGTGCACATGTTTTTAGTATAAATCCTTTTAAAGATCATATGAATGGTATTTGAGATACTAATTGAACAAGAATAAGATTCATACTTTTTAACTATTATTATCAGATTAAGTGTGTTTTTCTAATCAAAATATCATATATGTATTTATTATTTGGCTAAGGGGTTGATTTATTATAGATTTACTAAGTCTTGGGTATTTTCTAGCAATATATGTGAGAGATAAAAATACATCCATCCCATAAAAGAGATGGATATTGATAAATGGGCAGTCATGATGCTCCATAATTGTATGGATCTGACTATTTTGGTCCATTGGGGTTTTTTTTTAGAAAAGTTAAAGTGGTGGATTGGTTGGGGTTGTTCAATCTCCAGTAGTCACTTAACTGGGATTTGATCGGATGGATATTGCTTCTCCTCTCCATTATGTGAGATCGAGTGAGAGTGAGGGGGTATCATGCGGTCATGACAATTTTATTCGATCTCAATCAAGAATCAACATAGATCGTGTGGGTATGGCTTTTCTCCTTCACCCAACATGAGCCTGCAGGTGTGCAACCACTCTATAGTGGAGCACTCAGTGCTGCCAAAAGGATTAGGAGAGGGAGGCCTCAAGATGCTTGGGGAAGTGGAAGACCAGATTTGGTAGGATCCCTTAAGATTGAAGGTGGTCTTGATTGTAGTTTTCATAGTGTGAGAGAAAAATGCCTAATCTAGGATTTGCGACAATGTCACCAAAAAGTAGAGAAGGAATGGTTATTACAAGGATTTTAAGGGTTAGGATGGTTGGGAGACAGTGCGGGCAAGGATGAGGGGAGGAGGCAGAGTCAATGGAGGTCATTTTATAACATAAGGAGGAGCATTTTTAGGATCAAGTCTTCACCAAAACCATAGTGAGAATTAAAGGGAGCATAGATTTGAACTTCCTTTCAAGAGCCACTAGACATGCTCAAATCACTACGTAGGAGTTTATATGAGAAAGTCAAAGTGAAAGGGAGGGAAATCGTGGGCTGAGATGGTCAAAAAAGGGATCAATCCACATCGACACCTCTACTCCCTCCTCCTACTAATTGCAGGAGGTAGGAGAAAATTGTGAGCCACTCGATTAGCCCCTAATCCATAGGTGCCTGATCGAATGTCTCCCAATTGTTGTGTGAGGAGCCAACAGATTGTTGACTTGTCAAGAAGGCTAAAAAATGATTATACAAGTGAAATAAAAAGGGTATCATCTCTCTAACTTAGGGAGTTCTTAGTAAATAGAGTAATGTTCATTGAGATGAAATTTGGGCCATAGGGTTATATAAAAGTGAATAACATATATAAAAAGTTTGAGAGCCACAAATAATTCCATGAGAACTTGATTTGATCAACTTGATTAATAACCTTAATTAGGTTTACACATATTATTTGATATTAACATCATACTTTCAAGTTGAGTGTCACACATTTTCAAGGATTGTATGTTTGATGAAGTGGAGTCAAGTTGAGCAACATTAGGTACTAAGAAAGACATAAAAGTAATCTAGATAAAAAGTATGTGAAAAAGAACTTCCTTACATATAGCTTTTCTTAGGCCTTGAGGAGTTGCTAATCACTTATTCATTAATGATTCAATTGTATATTTTTTTAGAATTAAATTGTAATTTCCCTTTTCTTTATTCTTTTTATTTGATTCTTTTATTAAGAGATACTTTTTGCAAGATGGTTGTGACAACCCTTTGGATCTATTTCTTGTGAGAAGGATGCATCCAAAGGTGAGGTGATAGATTGTAATGTTCACCAAAGAGGTGTTCGTATGGTATGCCCAGGGAGCCAATCATATGATTATTGTGATGGAATATCACATAAAGGATTTGATTAATAATAGTATAGGAAAGTTTACAATTCATTCTGTATCACCCAGTTTTGATATAATGGGGAAACATAATGAATGTCTAAATAATGACAATACTCAATGAAGTATGTCTTCAAGAACGTGACTTAAACAATGAGATCATAAAGATGCTCATAGTGCGCACACATATACTTGTTAGAGAATAATGTATCAGACAGACCCACCTTGAGAGTGACACATGGAAACCATAACATAGTGAAGGTGGTGATTGTGGTTCTTAGACCTAAAGTCACTACACTCATCACATGTCATTTGGTATTCTTTGACATCATCCAACGTAATCCTAAATAAGGATTGCCATAATAGTTATGATTGGGTGACTGTGACACATGGGGACTGACTATGAGTGAATTAGATGGGATTTGTCCATCCTACTAGAATTTAATATCCTGACCACTATATAAGTGAGGCTAAGAAATGCATATGCATGCACATGTGAATCAATATATGATATTGAGATCACATATATCTTATACAGTCTGCTCTAGTTCAAAGAACATAGATTGAACATTGAGAGGATGGCGTTTCCATGCCTCGAGTTCATTATGGATATCAGAGACAAAGGAATTATAAAATCATTGTAACACCTTACACATATTGTAGGTTGAAGTTGTTCTTCAACTTTCCATTCACTTGGATAGCACTGATGAGGCATCGCTCTTTGCTTGTGATGTCATAATCTAGATATGGGCATTCACTGCACACATGATATGGGACCTATACAGTCACACACATAGGAATTCATCTAGAAGAGGAGATTAATTATGAATGATAATTGAATTGATTACCAAATAGTTTGGGTATTCAATGTAAGCAACAAATCAGTTGATTGATCTCCCACACGGTGGGCTCATGCGATGAAACCCCGGTAGGAGTGTCAGGTTGATTGATATTGAACTGGCTGAGTTCTGCCTGAACTGGGGAGTGAACCGACCGATTCAATTAAGGAACCGATCAGCTCATCTTACCAAAAGATCGGTTGGGGTCTTGAGACAACCAGATCATAAGGGCGAGATGCCCAGTTTGTGGAGAAATTTGATTATATCAAGGATTAATGTTGATATCATGTTGTGCATTAATTAGATTTGAATAGTCAATTCATATGTGAATGGAAAACATTATGAAATGAGCGGTTCATGAAGCGAACCGATCAGCTTGCATGTGAACTAACCGGCTAGCTTGCAAATTGATTAGTTCACCAATCACAAGTTGTGGAAATTCATAATCTTCTGATCCCTTTCACTCCCACACAAATTGGTAACTTAGACCCTAACCCCTCCTATAAATAAAGGGGTATCGGGGGCTTCCCATAACACAACTCAGTTGCCTCTAACAATTGTTATCTTCTCTAGTTATGGTAACCAATAGAGAGCCTAATCAAGTCTTACCCGATAAAGGGAGGGATAGCAAGGGAGAAACAATTGTAGGAGAGAAAATTGATGACTACTATAGAGGTGAGTAGATTGTTGTCTACCGCCAGGAGGACAACGCCAGGCTGCAGTCGGTGGTGAAGATCAGGATCTTCTCAGATGCCATCCAAGTGCAACTAGGAGTGTTGCACCACTGCAACGAGTTATAGTCACTGACTTGCTCTGGGACCCGGTATGAACTCGTTAAACCATCATTCCCATTACGTAGTTGTTAATGTGATCTTTTTGTTATGTGAAATAAGGGCATATATATTTGTTTCCGCTGCCTACTATGAGCTATTATTTCCCTACAGTGGTTCATAGCCATGTCAATTTACTATATTTTAGGATAATCTATATGATCACATTTTTAGTTTATATCATTTATTTATTATATAGATGTTAATACTTAAAATAATTAATGTGAAAATCTAATTAAAATATATACATATATATATATAGAGACAGAAGTTGGAATACACTCGAATGTATTGGAGACGCTATACACCTCAATCATTTTCCATATTGAAGAAATTATTTTGGAAATCTAAATCATTGATCTTCTTAAATTTCTTAAGAACATACTATACAATAAATTTCAGCTCATTTGGACACTTATAGGTCATGTATCTAAAGGGGGAAAAAATCATGCATTAAATTAGTTTTGTGTGTTAATTTTATTGACCTTGGATGTGTGACTTGCACTCATCCCAATGGGCTCAAATTTTGTATGTTGACTATTATTATTTTAACAATGAAGATTTATGGATTAGATTTTACACAAACATGGTCTAGATAAGCAAAAACCATTGGAGTTTACGGTGTGATCAGTACACTTGAGTGTATTCTAGCCTGACTCTCTCTCTCTCTTTGTATATATATATATATATATATATATATATATATATATATATATATATATATATATATATATATATATATGTGTGTGTGTGTGTGTGTGTGTGTGTGTGTGTGTGTGATATATGCAATTTACATGTGTTTCCCTAAAAGTGGTTTTTAATGGTGAATGTGTAGCGTGGTTATGGCCAATAACCCCAATATCTGTGTGGTTAGATGGTTTATTTTATTCCTATTTTATCTCAATTTGCATATCAAGTCTCTACCTTCTTCTTCCCAAAGTAAAATAATTATTCTTTCCTCTCAAATGTAACTCAAGATTTCTTTGTAACATGTAATAAGTTTAATATCAATAGGATAGTTTCCTTTTTTCTTGAAACAATGAAGATGACAATCAATGTTAGATGAGTCGGTCATTTCACGTGACGAGCCAAGCAGTTGGAGGACCGAGGAGGGGAGACCGAAAAAGTGAACTGAGCGGCTAGTGATCCTGATTGATTGTTTGGAGGTGTATAGACATTTGATGGATAGGAAGCCAAATGATTGTTTCAGATGACCAACTGATTGGCCAAGAGGTGAGATGACCAGTTCAAGGTTGAACTGATCAACCTGGATTGGAAAGCAAAGATCTACACCAATAATAGGTTTCTACATGAGATGTGAATCCTAGGTTGTGGTAATTCCCCATGGATCCAAGGAATTACAGTAGTATGGCTATAACCATCACTTTTTGTTTTATATTATAGGTTTACATTATGGGATATAACTTGTATATGATGCATACTATGTATATGTGGTGATTGGATAATATATATGTATACATATATATTCTATATAAAAAAAACCTCAATCAAACATATTAAGTCTAAGATGTTTTCCATTAGTAGCACATATGAAAAGCTTGATCGAATAAGCGGGGGCACCCCAAGGGTGGTGTGTCATCTATCTCATGGAAGTGTGATGGTAATAGTGTGGGCCTACCAAGCAGGGTGCATTATTATTGTGTTGGTTTTTAGGTCAGGATTAACTGTGTGACCTTAATATGATTAAGCATAAGAAGCATACCTATAATCATAACAAAGAGTTGTGCATATTATATTTCTAAGAATTGCATAAAATGCAATTGTAAAATCTACCTTAATGATTGATTATAGACGCTGGCATTGGTTGGGTAATAATTGAATTATTTTGTATCTTAGATCATTAGGAGATTATTTGCTGCAACATGTTGAATTGATAATTTAGGGTTGTCAATTTGATCAAAATTATGAGAGCGATAGCTAATTAAAGACCTAATTAATATCGAAATTTTTAATTAATCAAATCAAAACTAAGTTTTTGATAAAATTGCAAATTATTTTATAGAATCAAATGGCAACAAACAACTACCACTTTTCTCTACAATCAATCCTTGGGAAGGACAAGTTAAATGAGAATAAATTATATGATTGGTTTTGGACGTTGAGAATTGTTCTCACATAGGAGCACAAGCTCTATGTCCTGGGGACACCAGAGCTAGATGAAGCCCTTTCCAATGCACCTAAGGTTGATAGGGATGCTTACAAGAATTACACTAAAGATGTCATTGATTTCAAGTGTTTGATGCTATGATCCATGAACTATGAGTTGTAAATCCAACATGAGAACATGGATGTTATTGATATGGTCACACATCTTAAGAACATGTTCCAAGATCAGGAAAGACGAGAGAGATCTGATATCTCTAAGGAGTTGTTCAAATGTAACAAGGCAGAAGGAGATCTGGTAGGCCCTAATGTACTCAAGATCATTGGGTATGTGGAGGACCTGGCTAGATTGAGATTCCCCTTGGGTCAAGAGTTCACCAGTGATGTGATTCTACAGTCTCTTTCAGAATCATACAGTCAGTTTGTCATGAACTACTACATGAATGACTTTGACAAGTCATTGATAGAGTTATTGGGCATGTTGAGAACAACTGAGGCACAAATGAAGAAAGACGAGCCCTAAGTTGGTGATGATGATCAACATGATAAAGGGGAAGTCAAAAAGCAAAGTCAAATCTAAGAAGAGTTATAAAGCTAGCCATAAGCCTAAATATTCATATCTCAAGACAAAGGGAGGAGTATAGAAAAGAGGTGATTGTCACCATTGCCACTAGTCTGGACATCATAAAAGGTACCACCCTCTCCTTTTGGAGGAATGGAAGAAGAAGAAGAAGGAAGGGGTATAGGCCTCTACTTCAGTTATAAACATTATAAGATAAATTTGATTACTTCTTAATCTTCTTATGTGATACTGAATATAGATCTAACATACGTGATGTACAGGGTCTGATAAGAAGTAAAACCTTTATGAAAGGACAAAGATGGACTATGTGGAGCAAGAGTTGTTGAAACTTTAGTCTATATTTAAATTGATCTTAGCCCATTGGACACGTAATAGAGTTAGTTGAACTGCAATTTCATTATGCCAATAAATAGAAACATTTTACTTTATGCATCTTGTATGACAAGGATGATAAATCAATAAAGAGTTATTAATGATTCTACTTCAAAGATGTGATCTTATATGGAAATGCCAAAACATCAAGTGATCTTTATATGAAAGGAACAAAAAGTAAATGTTTAAATACCTAAAGGATTATAATTGATAACTCAAACAATCTTTAGTATTGTCATCAAAAGCACATATATGAGAAATGCATTTCTAGAATCCATATTGATGTTTATCTAGACTCTTTTGAATATTGAACTAATAAGAGACATGCAAGTCTTATTTATAAGCAACATGACAAACCACCTCTGACTAGGTGTAGTGGAGAAAGCAAGCATTCTATTAAGTATTATACATGATGTATGAAGATCTTATAGAATAAATGTTGAAGGTAGTTGTTTATACTTCATTATATACGCCGATGATATCAGTTGATATAGAGTTTGTATTTGGTGAAATGCAAACATGAATCTATTGAAGTGTTCAAGGAGATTATAAATGAAGTATAGATTTGATCAAAGTATTAAGAAACTTTGATATGATCAAATGTTGAAATACTTTACATCAATAGTTTGAGGACCTTTTGGATAGACTTTGATAGTGTATCACATGTCAATTCCAACTAAAACATAATGATGTGTCAAAAATAAGGAATTGCATCATGATGTGATTATCATTTAATCTAATCTTCTAATATCCTCATGGATATATACTTAACACTAAAACAATCTACCATCTTAAATAGTTTAAAAGACATCATATGTGATATGAGATGGGAATATCCCATTATGTCTGAAGTGTTGGTATGTATGCCCAGAGAGCCAATCATATGATGATTGTAACAACATAATATGTAAAGGATTTGGTTATTAATGTAAGGCAAGCTTCCAATTTATTAAGTTTAATTCAGATATGAGATAATGATGTAACATAGTAAATGTCTAGAAAATGATATTACTCAATGACGTATGTCTTCAAGTACATAACTTGAACAATGAGATCATATGGATGTGAAGAGTATGTACATTCCCACTATGTCCCTGGTTGATTGTTATTATGGAAGGTAGATAGACAAAAATAACACATAAGCAGAGAGTGTGAGTTGGTTGATGACAGAATCTCATTTTCATGATATGGTGATATCAAACCAAGCACGGATACATGTTAAATAACAATGTATCTGACAGACCCACCATGAGACTGACACATGGAAGCTATCACCATGGTATTCATAGTCAATCCTCATAGTTTTAGTGGTGATTGTGGTTCTTAGACCTAAAGTCACTACACTCATCACATGTTGTTTGGTGTGCTTTAACATAATCCACCACAATGATGAATAAGGGTTATCATAAAGTGATGATTGGGTATATTGTGAGACATGGGAATGAATGTGAGTGATGTAGATGAGATTTGTCCATCCTACGGGAGTATGATATCCTAGACCTCTTGATTAGAGAGACTGATAAATGCATGGACATCTGCATGTGAGTCAATATGTGATATTTAATCATACATATATCTTAGACAGTCTTCTCTATTTCAAGAAACTAGATTGAATGTTGATGAGGATGAATGTTCCATGCCTCAAGTTCAATCTGGATATTAGTGATAAAGGAACTATACAAACACTATAACACCATACACATATTGTAGGTTGAAGTTGTTCTCCAATTTTTCATTTACTTGGGTAGCATTGATGTGTGACTAGGAAGCTCTCATTGGTTGTGATATCATAAGTTGTTATGGGAATTCACTGCCAACATAGTATGGGACGTATAGGGCCACACACATAGGTCATCACCTAGAAGAGGAGTTTGATGTTTAATGATGATTGAATTGATTGTTGAAGTGATTAGGTAATACAATTCAAGCAACAAATCAGTTGATTGGTCTCCCAACTGATCGGGCCATGCAATAAAATGGTTGTTTGGAGTGCCAGGTTGATTGGATATTGAATTAGTTGAGTTCTGCCTGAACTGGGGAGAGAACCGATCAGTTCACCTAGTGAACCTATCTCCTCGGTTGGGTTTGTGACATGACCCTCTCGTAGGGCAAGTCATCTAGTTCATGGAGAAATCTGATTGCATCAAGGATTAGTGTTGACATCATTGTATGCATTAATTAGATTCGAATTTGCTAATTTATATGTGATTAGGAAATATGGCAAAATGACCAGTTCGGAAAGAAAATTGATCGGCTTGCATGTGAACCGATTGATTTGGTGGCAAACCAACCGGTTTAGTGCTCACATGTTGTGAAATTTCATGATCTTCCTCTCTCTTCCACTCCCACACATATTGGGAACCCAGACACTGACCCCTCCTATAAATAGAGGGGTATTGAGGGCTTCCTATAACAGAACTCAATTGCTTCTGACAATTGTTGTCCTCTCTGGTTGTGGTTGCCAATAGAGAGGTCGATTAAATCCTATCCACTTAAGGGAGGGATAGCAAGGGAGAAATATTTATGGGAGAGCAACTTGGTGACTAGTACACCAACGGGAGGGACAACTCCTTCCTATCCATTTTGGTAGGACGATAAGAGTTCTAGGAAGTTCATATGGACTTCTCAAGAGGCGTGGATACTTTTTCCGCTAGGAGACAACGTCATCCTGGAGTCCGTAGAGGATTTGCTAAAGACGTTGTCTGGGTTTTTTTTTCGTGGAAGAGTTGCATACGAGTCCCAATGTAACTAGAAGATAGTTGTACATCTACAATGACGAGGAGATGTCATTGCACTTATTCCATGACCAGGTATATTCTCAAAATCATCCTTCCTATCTCATAGTTGTTGACGCGATCCGCTAGTTTATGGGCAATATGATAGTAAAAAAAATTTATTTTTGCTGCCTATTTTGTAGCTATATTTCCCTATAGTGGTATTAGAACCACCTCAATTTACTATATTTTGGGATAATCAATATGATCAGATTTTGATTCTATCATTTAACTATTGCATACGATACAAATAATTTTGTCCAATCAAATACCATGCATAATCCCAAACTAATATATATCACATGTTGCCCTAAAAAAATAGTTTTGACGGTGGATATGTAGCATGGTTATGGCCAATAAGCCCTATTATCTTTGCATGGTTGTGTGGTTTGTTAATCCTATTTTATCTCTTTTTGTATACCTAGCCTCTATCTTATCTTCCAATTTTAAATGTATTATCATCTTCTACCTTTGTTCCCCTCAAATGTAACTCGAGGCTTCTCTATAATCATGTAATAGTAGGATTGTTTACTTTCCTATTATTACAAAGAGGAAAGATGAAGCCAGACTACTGTCTCATAGGCAAGCCAAATGGCTGGAGGATTGAGGACAAACCAAACCGATCGGCTGTTAGACCCGACCTATCAGCTAGAGGAGCCAGCAGATGGTGGATAACAGGACCAAATGACCGATGAGACGACCAAATGACGGTCAGGAGGCGAGCTGGTCGGTTTAAGGGTTGAACCAATCAACCCAGATTGGCAAGTATAGATCTTTATCAACAACATATTTATGCATATGATGTGAACCCTAGGTTGTGTTAATTCCTTGTGGCTCCAAGGAATTACATTAGGTTGGCAATAATCATCGCTTTCATTTTATTAAATGTTTTTATTGTGGTAAATAGCAAGTATATGATACGTAATATATACGTGACAAATGTATAAAGTATATGTATTTATAAATACAAACTCCCTCAATTAAATATTAAGTTTTAGATTCTTTCTGAAAGGGACACACATGAAAAGCTTGACTGACTAAGTGTGGGCATCCCAAGGATGGTGCACCGTCTATCTCATATAAGTATGATTGTAGTAGTGTGGGCTCACCAAGCGGGGTGCATTATTACCGTGTCGGCTTTTAGGTCAGGCTTAATTGTGTGGTCTTATTGAGATTAAGCACCAGAAGCATACATATGATTATTTCAAGGAGTTCTGCATATAATCTATCTAATAATTACATATGATTCAATTTGAAAAAGTTGTCTACCTTGATAATTGACTATGGATGCCGGCATATTGGCTAGGTGATAGTTGAATTATTTTGGATCATGGCTCACTATAATATTGTATGTTGTAATATTCTAAATTGATATATGAGGGCTATCAATCTACATAAAATAGTAGGACCGATAATTATTTAAATACTTAATTAATATTGTCTAATTTTCAAATCAAATCAAAAGGATTTTGACAAATTGCTAATTTTCCCTTATAGAATCAAATGATGAACAAATCAGTATTGCGAACAGTCCTTAGCAAGGACAAGCTTGAGAGGACAAATTTCCACAACTGGTTTTGGACTTTGAGAAGGGTTCTCAATGAAGAGTCTAAGATCTATGTCCTTGATAAGCTAGTACCAAAAATACCTACTCCTAATGTGCCAAGGGCTGAAGTGGATGCTTATTGGAAGCATGCCAATGATGCCTTAGAGACAAAGTACCTTATGCCAAGCTGTATGAACTATGAGTTGCATGAGTAGTGTGAGAACATGGGGATTCTTGAGATGTTAACACATCTTAATAAAGTGAACCATGACCTCACAAGTAAGAACGAGGTGATGTCACAAGGCACTCTTAGAGTGTAAGCCGACAGAAGGAAAGTCAGTAGAAGAACATGTGCTCAATATGATTGGACATGTGTATCATCTTAAAGAATTGGGAATCTCGTTGAGCTAAGATTTAGCCACAAATATGATTCTGAAATTATTTCTAGAATCATATAGCCACTTAATTGCATGTTATCACGTGAATAATATGGATGGATCAATGTCAGGTTTGCTTAGTATGTTGATTCATGCTGAAGCAAGGATGAAGAAGAACAAATTTGTGATGATGATCAACAAAGATATGTCCAAGGATGAAAGTAATGACATGAAGAGTTATGAGACCAAACCGAAATCCAAATATTCAACGCTCAAAATAAGGATAAATAAAAGTACATGAGGTACTCATCATTTGTACTTGAAGTCATTCAAGAAGAAGAAGATGGGGATGGTGATCTCCATTTCATGTATATATGTTATAGATATAAACTTATCTACTTTTTCATCATGGGTACTTGATACTAGATGTGGATCTCAAATATGTTTGAATATGTAGGATCTGAAAAGAAGTAGGCCTTTGGGAAAGGGCTAGGTGGAACTGCCAGTTGCAAATGGCGCAAGAGTCATGGCCAATGCAGTTGGAACCTAAAGTTTATCTCTGCCTATAGGGCATGTAATAGAGTAATGAAATGCTATCATGTACCTGCTATAAATAGAAACATCATTTCTATATCTTGTATGGATAAGGATGCATTTGTATTCCATATTAAAATGGCCAATGTTCTATTTCAAAAGATGGGATCTTTTATGGGAGTGCCCCAATGTCTTATGGTCTTGATGTTCTAGATCTAAATATAGATGTTTATAATGTAAATACCAAAAGACTAAAACTCAAAAAATCAAACAAAACATACCTTTGGCATGGTTGTCTAGGGCACATAAATGAGAATTGTATATCTAGACTCCATATTGATGGTTATCTAGACTCTTTTGATTTTGAATCAATAGTGACATGTGAATCTTATTTGTTGGTCAAGATGGCTAGGACCCCTTTTGTTGGTAAAAATGAGAGGGCTAGTGATCTATTAGAACTCATACATACTGATGTATGTGGGCCTTTTAGAACAACCTCTAGAGGTGGGTATCAAAACTTCATTACCTTTACTGACAACTTCAGTAGGTATGGTTATGTTTACCTAATGAATCATAAGTCAGAAACTCTTAAAAGGTTTAAGGAGTTTATGAATGAAGTACAAGACCAACTTGGAAAAAGTATTAAGGTACTTTGTTCTGATCGAGGTGGAGAATACTTAAGCAAAGAGTTTGAGGGCCTTCTTAGAACCCATGGGAGTATATCCCAGTGGACTCCACCTGGAACACCTCAGCATATTGGTGTATCAGAAGAAATCACACATTGCATGATATGGTGACGTCAATGATGAGTTTAGCTGAGCTTCCGACTACCTTCTAGGGGTATGCTCTAGAAACTGCCACATTTACACTAAATCGAGTACCATCTAAGTCGGTTCAGAAGACACCATATGAGATATGGTATGAGAAATGTCCCAATGTGTCTTTTATGAGGATTTGGGGATGAAAAGATTATGTTAGAAAAATATTTCCTAAAAAGCTTGGTCCCAAATTTGATCAATGTTATTTTGTTGGATATTCGAAGGAGACTAAATGATATTACTCTTATTCCCTATCTGACAAGAAAGTGTTTGTTGCCAGAGATGTTCTTTCCTAGAGAAGGAATTTATTTCCAAAAGAACTAGTGGGAGGAAACTAGAGCTCGAACAAGTTCGAGACCAACAGGACAACATTGAACTAATAGATGTACAAGAGGAATAAAGAGAATCAAAAAGTGTTGTAGAAATTAAAATTCCTCAAGTGTCACGAGGTACCTCACAGATCTAATAGGATATGCCTTGAACCTAAAAGATTTGGATATCTTGTGACTTAGGAAGGTGGTGAGTTGGTAGATGATGAGACGAAAACCTATGGGGAAGCTACTGAGGCACCAGATTCTGAGAAATGGCTTGAGTCTATGATATCTAAGATGGAATCCTTGTATACCAACAAAGTATGGACTTTGGTGGATCCACCTAAATGGGTAAAACCCATAGGGTGCAAGTGTGTCTTCAAGAAGAAGACTAACATGGATGGTAAAGTACATACCTATAAGGGCATATTGGTAGCAAAGGGTTTCAGACAAGTTCAAGGTGTTGACTATGACGAAACCTTTTCTCCACTGGCCATGGTTAAGTTCATCGGGATCATGCGTGCTATTGTAGCTTATCATGACTATGAGATTTGGCAGATGGATGTTAAAACTACATTACTTAATGAGAATCTTCTTGAGGATGTGTACATGATACAACATGAGGGTTTTATAAATCCAAACGATACAAATAAGGTATGTAAGCTAAAAAGGTCAATCAATGGATTGAAGTAAGCATCTCAGAGGTGGAATCTTCATTTTGATGAGATAGTAAAGAGTCTATCTTTATTCAAGATGAAGATGCCAAAGAAAGAAAAGTTGCCCATGGTACATGGAGTTACCATCTCTAAATCTCAAAGTCCTAGTTCTTGTGAAGAAAGGAAACACAAGAGTATGTCTCCATATGCATCAACAATTGGATCAATCATGTATGCAATGTTGTGTACCCATACTGATGTCTCATATGCTTTGAGCATAATGAGCAAATATCAGTCAGATTCAGGTGATTCTCAATGGACTACCATGAAGAACATCTGAAAGTACTCTAGAAGGACTAAGGATCAATTTTTGGTATATGGTGGAGAGGAAGAGTTGGTGATAAAGGGCTACACCGATTGAAGATTCCACACTGAAAGATGATTATAGATTGCAATCAAGATTCATGTTTTCCCTAAATAATGGAGTTCTATGCTAGAAGAGTTTCAAGCAGGAGACGATTGTTGATTCTATAATAGAGACTGAGTATATTGTTTCATCGAATGTAGAAAAGGAGGTTGTATGGAACAAGAAGTTCATTTATGATCTCGGGGTCATTCCAAGCATCAGTGACACAATTGAGCTATATTGTGACAACAACGGATCTATTTTACAAGCTAAGGAACCCAGATCGCATCAATACTCAAAGCATGTACAAAGGTGGTTCCATCTCATCTGAGTGTCATACAACAAGAGATGTAAAGATTTGTAGAGTACCAACTAAGAACAATGTTGTTGACCCCTTTGACAAAGGCACTTTCACGGTAGAAGCATGATGGTCATGTCAAGTCACTCAAGATAAGATTTGTGAATGATTAGCTCTAAGCAAAAGTGGGATTATGTTGGTATGTATGTCTGGAGAGCTAATCATATGATAATTATAATGACATGATATGTAAAGGATTTGATTCTTAATAAAAATCAAGCTTCCAATTTATTCTATTTAACTCAGTTATGAGATAATGATGTAATATAATAAATGTCTAGAGAATGATATTACTCAATGACGTATGTCTTCAAGTATGTGACTTGAACAATGAGATCATACAATTGTTAATAGTATGTACATTCTCATTATGTCCCTGGTCGATTGTTATTGTGGAAGGCAAATAGACAGAAATAAACATAAGACTAGAGTGTGAGTTGGTTGATGACAAAATGTCATTAGTCACCATATGGCTATATCAAACTAAGCACACAGATACATGTTAAAGAATTGTGTATTGGGAAGACCCACCATGAGACTGACAAATGTAATCCATCACCATGGTAGTCATAGTTAGTTCTCATAGTTTTGGTGGTGATTGTGGTTCTTAGACCTAAAGTCACTATACTCATCACATGTTGTTCAGTGTGCTTTAACATCATACACAGTAATCCTGAATAAGGGTTATCATAAATGTGATGATTGGGTACAATGTGACACATGGGGATGATTGTGAGTGATGTAGATGGGATTTGTCCCTCCTATGGGTGTATGATATCCTAGGCCTCTTGATTAGTGAGACTAGGAAATGCATGGCCATGCACATGTGAGTCAATATGTGATATTGAAGCTTACATATATCTTAGACATTCTTCTATGGTTCAAGAAACTAGATTGAATGTTAATAAGGATGTTTGATCCATGCCTCAAGTTCAATCTGGATATCAGTGATAAAGGAACTATACAAACACTATAACACCATACACAGATTTTAGGTTGAAGTTGTTCTCTAACTTTTGATTTACTTAGACAGCACTAATGTGTGACCAGGCAGCGTTCATTGCTTGTGATGTCCTAAGTTGTTATGTACATTTACAGCCAACGTAATATGGGACCTATAGGGTCACACACATAGGTCATGACCTAGAAGAGGAGTTTGATCTTGAATGAAGATTGTACTAATTACTAAAGTGTTTAGGTAATACCATTCCAACAACAAATCAACTGGTTGATCTCCCAACTGAACGGGTCATGGGATGAAAGGATCGTTTGGAGTGTCAGGTTAATTGGATATTGAATTAGCAAAGTTTTACCTAAATTGGGGAGTGAATCAACTGGTTCACCTAGTGAATCAACTGGTTCACCTAGTGAACCGATTGACTTGGCTCAACCAATCGATCGGTTGGGGTCGAGACATGACCAAATCACATGTCAAGTCATCTAGTTAATGGAGAAATTTGACTGCATCAAGGATTTATGTTGACATCATGTTATGCATTAATTGGATTCGAATTTGCTAATTCATATGTGATTGCAAAATATGGTGAAATGAGCGGTTCGACAAGAAAACTGATCAGCTTGCATGTGAATTGACCATTTTGGTGGCAAACCAACTAGTTTGGTGCTCACAGGTTGTGAAAATTCATGATCTTCTGGTCCCTTCCACTCCCACATAGACAGGGAACCCAGACCCTGACCCCTCTTATAAATAGAGGGGTATTGGGGGCTTTCGAGAACACAACTCAATTTCTTCTGACAATTGTTGTCCTCCCAGGTTGTGGTAACCAATAGAGAACCCGAGTAGGTACTAACTGCTAAAGGGAGGGTAAGCAAGGGAGAAACAATTGTGGAAGAGAAAGTTGGTGACTAGTACACCAACAGGAGGTATAACTCCTTCATGTCCATTCTCGTAGGACAAGAGGAGTTCTAGGAAGTCCATCTAGACTTCTCTAGATGCATGGATACTTTTCCCGCTAGGAGGACAATGTCATCCTGCAGTCCATAGAGGAGTTGTTGCAGACACCATCTAAGTTTGTTATTCGTGGACGAGCCACAGACGAGTCCCATTACAACTAGAAGACAGTTTCACGTCTATAATGATGACGAGATGTCACTAGACTTGCTCTAGGACCAGGTATATCCTCGAAACCATCATTCCCATCTTATAGTTGTTGACGTGATCCGCTGGTTTGTGGGGAATATGGTAGTAAAATATTTCTTTCTGATGACTATTTTGTAGCTATATTTCCCTACATTAAGGATTGTACTTATACAAAGAAAGTTGTTTCTTAATAAGTTTACCTGCAAACCATAATTTTTGAATGTTAACTTTAATCCTAATCCAATAATAAAATGTTTATTTCTATGATAATTGAGATCCAAAAGAATTAGTGGGAGTAAAAGTAGAACTCGAAAGGTTTGTGGTCAATAAGGAGGTACAATGGGAACAATTGGGAATCACAAATTGTTTTGGAATCTCAAGGTTCCTTGTGTAACACATAACCTCATAGTTCTAGTAGAACACATCTGAGATTGAAAGATTGTGAATCCAACAACTCAAAAAGGTTAGTCATAAAATAATGAGCCAACAAATCAACTAGACACTATTGAGAATCAAAACTTGAGAAATGGGTTAAGGAAATTATGGAGTACATGTACACTAACAAGGTATGAAATTGTTAGTACCACCTGAAGGGGTAAAACCCATAGGGTGAAATTGTGTTTTAATTGGAAGACCAACAAGGATAACCTAAAGGGACATATTGGTTATTAAGTTTTTTAGTCAGTTCAAAGTGTTGAACATGATGTAATTCCTTCAGTAATAGTCATTCTTGTTTTTGTATCTAGTATAGACTGTGAGATTTGGCATATGATTATTAAATCTGGATTCCTTAAAAGGAATATTTGAGAGGATGTGTACTTGACAGAACCTAAAGGTTTTATAACTTCATGGATGCAAATAAAGTCTATAAGCGGCAAAGTTTGATCTTGAGATTGAAACAAGCATCTTAGGTATGGGATCTTTTGACTTGACAAGATAGTCAAAGAGTATGACTTGAGCCAAGATAAAAGATGAAATATGTGATTACAAAAGATTTAGTGGGAGCATATATGAATATTATACATATTGATGGGGAATAACATATCAATACTTTGAGTATCGAGAACTGACATGGAAACACATTCAACAATGAAGGACTAGGTGAAACATCCTATATGATAGGGATTGAGATCTATATAGATAGTTCTAGTAAGTTTTATAACCTAAGTATGAGCACATATAATAGCAAGATGTTGAAAGAGTTCAACTTGAAGTATTCAATGAGAGCGCATTCGGGATTAGTCTCCCGTGAACCTTATGTTCCAATTCTTGTGAAGAATGGAAAGACATGAGTGAGATGCCATATGCACCAGCAATTGGATCTATCATGTATGCTACTGTACTCAACCCATGATCTTGTATGTATTGGACACGACAAGATGTAACTAGTTTAATTCTAATGAAGGTCATTAGAATGTCATTAAAAGACATCCATCGGTACTTATGAAGTACTAAAGGATAAGTTGCTAAATTATAGCAACAAGAATGAGTTGAGTGTAAGGGTTACACCGAAGCAAGATTCCTAAATGACAAGAGAACGATCGCAATATAAAATGTGATTAATTTTAAGAAAAGAGTTGTAATTTGGAAGGGTTTCAAATTACAAACCATCAATTTTGTTCTACAATAGAAGTCGAGTATCCTAGTGTTATGAACATGTGAGAGGATACTATATGGATCTAGAAGTTTATATGGATGAACTTAAAGATGTTCTAACAATGGAGCTACCAGTTAGGCAAGGAATATCAGATAGCATATCATGGAAATTCCATCTCACATTGAAGAGATGAGAAACATGCAATATACAAAATAAAGGCAAAGTGTTGCTAACATGTTGGATTAGCACTTGGGCAACAAAAACATGATGGAAATTCTTAAATCACTAAGAACGAGATTTGTTGGTGATTATTTCTAAGTGCAAGTGGGAGTCTATTGGTATGGTATGACCAGAGAGCCAATCATATGATGATTGTGATGGAATATCAGATAAAGGATTTCATTAGTAATAGTAAAGGCAAGCTTCCAATTCATTCTATTTCACTTAGTTATGAGATAATGGGGAAACGTAATGAGTGTCTAAAGAATGTCAATACTCAATGATGTACGTCTTCAAGTATGAGATCATATGAATGCTAAAAGTGTATACATTCTTATTATGTCACTAGCAGGATGTTCCTATGGAAGGCATATAGACAACAGTAACACTTAAGACTAGAGTGAGTGTTGGTTGATGATAGAATCTCATCAGTCATGATATACGATATCAAACCAAGCACATAGATACTTGTTAGAGAATAGTGTATCGGATAGATCCACTTTGAGAGTGACACATGGAAACCATAATAGGTGTTCATAGTCATCTCTCATAGTGAATGTGGTGATTTTGGTTCTTAGACTTGAAGTCACTACACTCATTACATGTCATTCGGTATACTTTGACATCATCCAACGTAATCCTGAATATGGATTGCCAGAACGGTGATGATTTGGGTTACTGTGACACATGGGGACTGACTGTGAGTGACGTATTTGGGATTTGTCCCTCATACTGGAGTTTGATATCCTGGTCACTTGATAAGTGAGACTGAGAAACGCATGCACATGGAAATCAATATATGATATTGAGATCACATATATCTCAAATAGACTGCTCTATTTAAAGGAACCTGGATTGAACAATTAGAGGATGATGTTTCCATGCCTTGAGTTCATTCTGGATATTAGAGAAAAAGAAATTATTCAATCATTATAACACCTTACACATGTTGTAGGTTGAAGTTGTTCTCCAACTTTTGATTCACTTGGATAGCACTGGTGTGCGACTAGGCATCGCTCTTTGCTTGTGATGTCATAAGCTAGTCATAGATATTCACTGCACACGTGATATGGGACCTATACAGTCACACACATAGGAATTCATCTAGAAGAGGAGTTTAATTATGAACGATAATTGAATTGATTACCAAATAGTTTGGGTATTCAATGTAAGCAACAAATTAGCTGATTGATCTCCCAACATATGGTCTCATGTGATGAAACCCTGATTGGAGTGTCAGGTTTATTGGATGTTGAATTGGCTGAGTTCTTCCTGAACTGGGGAGCAAACTGACAGGTTCAATTAAGGAATCAGTCAGCTCAGCTCACCAAACAATCGGTTGGGGTCTTGAGATGACCGGTTCGTAAGGGTGAGATGTCCAGTTTGTGGAGAAATTTGATTTCATCAAGGATTAATGTCGACATCATGTTGTGCATTATTTGGATTTGAATTGTCAATTTACATGTGATTGGGAAACATGGTGAAATGACTGGTTCACAGAGTGAGTCGATCATCTCGCATGTGAACCGACTGGATAGCTTGTGAATTGATCAGTTTGCCACTCGTAAGTTGTGGAAATTCATAATCTTCTAATCCCTTTTACTCCAACACAAATTGATAACTTAGATCCTAACCCCTCCTATAAATAAAGGGGTATCGGGGTCTTTCTAGAACACAACTCAGTTGCCTCTGACAATTGTTGTCCTCTCTAGTTATGGTAACCAATAGAGAGCCTGAGAAAGTCCTATATGATAAAGGGAGGGATAGAAAGGGAGAAATTATTATGGGAAAGCAAGTTGGTGACTAGTACACCAATGGGAGGGGCAACTCCATCCTATCTCTTCTAGTAGAATGACATGAGATCTATCTAGTCCGTGTGGACTACTATAGAGGCAAGGAGGTTGTTGTCTATCGCTAGGGGGACAACGCCGGGCTATAGTGCATGGTGAAGACTAGGAGCTGCTCAGACGTCGTCCAAGTACAACTAGGAGTGTTGCACTACTATAATGATTTATAGTCACTGAAATAGCTCAAGGAACAGTTATGAAATCATTAAACCATCCTTCCCATTACATAATTGTTGACGTGATCTTACTGTTATAGGAAATAAGGACAATTTTTTTGTTCCCACTGCCTACTCTGAGCTGTTATTTTCCTATAAGAGTGATTTTTTATGTCTTATAAGGAAGGGAAAACTTATCATTGCTCTTGAAAAGGAGGTTAGTCTTCATCCAAAACATGCACCTATAATTGTATTTTGGATTAGTGTAGAAAAGGTCATAAAATTTAGGTTGAGAAAACTTTGTTGGAAACAATTAAGGTGGTGGAGCTATGGCATTTCATACCACAACCATTATACATCTTATATATTATGTGCTTGCCTAACTTGTGTTTACTTGTTTTACATTTCTATTGCAATATCTCTATCAGACAATCATAATCAACTGATCTTGTATTTTAAGTTGTATAAAATTAAAAAAATCTCTATTCACCTTCACCCCTATCCCCCGAAGCTTTCACTATTGCATAATAATTGCTTTTAAAAAATCTACCTATTATCTGAGAGTAACTTGAAAATAGGAGAAAAAAATTTCCATAAGAAGTTTAATTTTAAATATAAAGGAACAAAAAACTATTTGTCTAAGTACATTGTATTTTATGCATAATCATACTATTAGATATCATTAGATGAGCCATGACTGGTTGTAAGAAATGAGTCCATTCTTCTATATTCCTTTATGAAAATATTTTTTGACAAAAACCAATATGTAAGAAAAGATATTGTAAACATATCATAGGTAGATATATAGTTATCGGTTCCATATATAGAAAAGAGGATGTGATATAGAAGGTTTTGAATTATATATATGAATACATTTATAAATACTTCCATGTAGTGTCTTCCTATTTCATTTTAAGCTTGTGTGTTTGAAATATATCAAACAAATATAAATTGTTTTACACAAATATTTAAGTATAGATGTATTTCAATCTAAAATATACGGGAAAAACTCAAATTAGTACACTTCAACAAAAAAACATGTCCTTTACATCACCCAGGTAAAAATAGCTCCGGTATAGCCCACTTTGATGTGAAAGTGACACTTGAATCAGTGTTTTTCTAGGTCAATTTCACAAAATGTCATTCTATTGGCTATTTTTAATAAAAAGTTGAAAAGAAATAAAAGTAAAAACAAAATATGAAATTGCCAAGTGAAATGGCATTTTCACCCTAAATGTTCAACGTAAAGCACCACTTCACTTGGTGTTTTCATGTTTTTCATTGTATATTTTTTATTTTTTCCCAAATTCTTTATTAAAAAGCCCAATAGGATGGCGCCTTCTTATATTTGGCCTCAAAAATACATTTCACAGTAGATTTTCCAAACCAAAGTTGTCTATACTTGGAATTATGTTTTCCCGTGTGCTACAATGGGCATTATTTTAATCAAAGTGCACTAATTTGGTTTTTTTTCCTCAAAATATAGTTTAAAATATGAAAATAAGTCACTTGGTTAAGGAAGTAAATGGATATGAATATACCCACATACACTTTAACCATGTTGATAGATCTCCCTACCCTTATATATGTATAAGTCCTACATGTTGGGAATATTATTGGATATATTTATACATGTATATGCATTACTACTTTGGCCTTGTTTGGTTTACACAATTGAAGGTGGTATGGAACTCCTAATCCTATTAATAATAAAATCCCATGTTTGATTGTGCAAATCTTACACCAATATTTCAACTCCATGATATGGAAAGCCCAGTCGGATAGATTTTTCATGTTCTACATACCTCCCAAGTACTGACATGGTATATATGCAACTTCAACCTAGACGATCGCCTGATCGTAACTCTCTATTACAACTGCACACTGAAATCTTCCCTTTGTAGCCTCACTACTCATTTGGTCATGAATCTCTATCCCAAACCCACACCAACCTCTACCTATATAGCCATACTTCTTACATACCCCTTTCGACCTCTAGTCTTCCTTCTACCTCCGGCCTCTGGAAACCCTCCCTTAGATAGACATGCACATAATCAAAATGATGTTCGTATCCTAAAATTTCATATTTTGGTAGGAGAACTCCTGTTGTGTTGGGCATTGTCTATGTGAAACAAGTGTTGTCCTGGTGAAATAGAGCCACAAAGGTCCATCATTTGCTTCGTATTTTCTATTTTCAAAATGTTTTCTCATTCAAAGATTCTAAAACTATTATCTAGTTCCTAATTAATGAGATTTACTCAGATTGTGACACATTTCTATCATGTGAACTACTTGAAATTGTTAAGTTTGTTGTGATATCAAGAGTTCTTAGGAGGTATATGTACAAGGTCTCTTAGATAATATTTAGTGGTGAATACAACCTTAACATGTCCTGACGAGGTGGAAACAGATCTGACAACTCATATTTGACGCAGACAAGCATAGGTTGGGAAACATAATATCCTATCCTACTCATAAACCATCCAAGGTCATCCTTTCCCACGTTTCTTTCTAATCCTTTACTAGTAACCAAACATGTCGTTGCCCATTAAAATCAAATAACACTAAAATGCATATAGATGCACACATGGATAATATATATATATATATATATATATATATATATATAATTTAAAGTTAAAACACACATAGGCATGCAAATCTTCAATATCATTGAGTAACAACAATGTTCTTTCATTAAAGGTAGGAACATACATGATACATACTTTATGGTTAGTGAAACTATACACATATGTAAATCTAGAGAGATCCCTTTACTCACTTTGAAATTAGATTGAGAAAGTCTTTGATAACATCGACTTGAGTTTTCTCCTTGATTGTCCTGAATGGTATAGTTTCCCAAATAGATGGATGCAATGTATTAAATCTTGTATTAGCTCCTATCACTTTTTTGCCCTTATTAATGGCTCGACTTTTGGCTAGTTCTCTAGTACTAATGTCCTTAAATAGGGTGACCCACTTTCATCCACCTCTTTGTTATTATCACCATCATTCTTTCCCATATGATCTCTCTAGTCCCAATAACTAACCTCATTGAGAGCCCCTTATTGGGATTGAACATATTCTAAAATAAGATGATGATACAATCATCTTCATTAAACCAATACATTCACATATCATCAATATTATTTGTATTATTGCATCTTCCTACATCTTCTAGTTTTGAAGATGAATCTCTAAAAAACTATGATTAAGGGTACATGCATGAGTGGTGAGCTACTAGATAGATATATACATCTTCTCATATGACAACAAGAAACTTTTTCTATTAGATTTCTTAGTTTACCTCTCTCTCCTAATCCCCTAACTTCTTCTTGTTGGCAGTCTATACTGAGAAATATGGGAAAAAAACTCATTCTTGGGAAGACACACCATTTCAATCTTGCTAGTTGACTTACTCTTGTCGACATCTCCCTTTCCCCTTTCAACACCTACTACCTCAGTTGCATTCCTTAACCCACCAATGTTCTTAAACAAATAGATAATATTAGGAGTAGATTTCTCTGGGGAGGCACAACTAAAGGCATGAAACCCATCTTTCTAATTGGACACACATTTATAAACTAAAAAAATAGGATGATGGGTTATTATAGATCTAAAGCTACATTCTCTTATTCTGATCCACAAAATCATAGCCCAACTATGTGACAAAAAATATAACGTCTGAAGTAAACATGCGATAGAGAAATACTACACTCATCAAAATCCATGGCATAAAACTCACAAAAATAAATTTCCTCCTCTTTGGAAACATATTAATGATACACTATACAACCATCAATACCCCTCCATTATGTGCACACCAGTCTCCTTCTATTTTGACCCATGGTACAAATACGACATGATATCTAACATGAGAATTATCTTGGACATTCCAAAGAAAATCATAAATACTTGTAGAAAACATACTTTGATCATGCTCCATTATTTTAGAAGTAACAACCTCAACAGATATATATATATGCATAATTTACCAATACAAAGATTGATCATATTAAACTTTCCTCAAACATGACACTAGGAACAAGTTCATATGGAAATTAGACAAAAAATACACTCCCAGAACCATCTATACCTTATTTAGTGACACATATTTTCATTGTCCATACAACTCTATATGGAAAATGAAATGTACTATCTAATACATCATACTCATTGGACTTATAGGACATAATAATATCATGACTAGACAATATTGGTGGAAGAGAGGATTCTACAGACCCACTATGTGCTTATCATGTAGAAATAATATGGAATATAATGATGATTCTTTTTAAGATGCAAATATAGTACACAGATAAGGCAAAAATATGTAAACATTCAACACCACACATATGACATATATAGAGACACCATCAGCTAGATCAGTGAAGCTATATCTTGTTCTTCCTTAACTACTAACACCAAAGTTATCACATATATCATCATCTAGGCAATTGGGAAAGAGAGAAACTATAGAATTTTTTGGAATAAATGTCATAGTTTAACTTCTTCTTTTTTTGAAAAATTTCATAGTTTAACTTCTATACCTGACTTTGTCTCAAATACTTATCAAGACATTTTTCTATCTTACATTTGATGTTGGAATATGTGCTATTATCAGAGAAGCCAAAGCCACACACCTGTTTAGCTTTAGAAACATGGATATTGGCCCAATCAATTACAATATTGAATACATCTTGAAGGAACAAAACCTTGATTGAGATTGGCGTTCTCCTTTTTTGAGGAATCTTATTATCTAAATATGGTATCCTTTTAGTTAGAGGCTTGTAATGGGGTGTCTCCTCCTCTATTACTTAGACTTTATCTGTTACATGTGCAGCCAGGACTCCATAGGGTGCGTCTCTACCCAGGAAGCTAGTATTTTGTTCTTTTTTATAAAAGGTCATGCAATTCTATTAAATTTCAAAAGGCTGTAGCTATGCGGACTAGCATCTGCATAATATCATGTTTGGTACAAACTGAATCTACAGATATGATGAGATAAAATGCAATGAAGAAAAATGTTCCATGGGGAGGCACCCCTTAGACAAGCCTCTTAAAGATGAAAATCATGAGCTAAGCAAACTAAAGACAAAACATCTACTAGTCTATCCATAGGGCTCTATCAGAAGTCCAATTCTTCCTCCAAAATCTCCTCCAGGGTGTAGAAGACATCTCCTGCTACTGTATTGTTTTCTGGGCTTTCTTATGTTGGAGTCACCCTAGATGACGTCGACGCCTGTCCTGCAAGCATGTTGAATAGCGAGATATGATGTTATCTTTAATAAGATGATATGAAGTGGATTTTTGGTGTTATTAAATTTTCTATTATTTCTTTCTATCCAAATGTGCCATAAGATAGTGATAATGATGTCTTCTGGTAGAAATTTTTAACTCTGTGAAGAGGTTTTATATTGAAAGGTATAGCGGTAAGATTTTGATTATCATATCTAATATCGAGAAAGTTTTTGATGATAAGTTTTGAGACTGGACAGTTTTTGAAGATATGTTATGTTGATTCTGAATTGGCTAGATAGAGATAGCATCTTAAAGGCCCAACAAAATCTCTCTTTGTAATGTTTTGGTCAGTGAGAAGCTTGTTGTTTTGTAGGAGCTAGAAAAAAATTTGTGATTATGGGACCATTTGTTTTTCCCTGAGAGGGAGTAGTTAGGGATGATGCCTCTATAGGTGAGGAAGGTGTAAGCTGCCTTTGGGGTGTATAACGCCCCCCATCTCCAAGAGATCTTATTCTTTGTGTTGAATTCCAACTCATAAATGATGTTGTTTATTTCTGAATTTTCTAGGTTTGTGTGAAGGAGCCACTTAAGAGCATTTGTTTTTTTTCTGGTGAGGAGATTGAGGGCTTTGGCCGTAGAAATAGAAGATTTTTTTTGTATAGATCATTGTGGATGTAGGTTTTTGATGGTATTTTGATGGAACCAAGGGTCTTTCCAGAAGTTGATGTGGTAGTGAACGTGTGGAGGGGTATGGATGATATTCTTAATCAGGGAGATGTGTCTATTAATGTATTTCCAGAGAGGAGAAGCAATGCATTTCGTGGTTTAATGCCATGGTGGGATTTTTTGTAGTATTTATGCTGGATGAGGTCACTCCATATCTTTTTTTTTGTTGTTTTCCAAGGTGTTGATGATCTTAATCACTAGGCATAGAGCATGAGTTTCAAGTTTGATGATGCCCCATCCACCAAAGTCTGTGAGAGCTGAGATGGTATTCCAGTTAACCAGGTGGAAATGTTTTCTTTTGGCATGTGAGTGATTTTGATTATTCCAAAGAAAACTCCTCCTGATTTTGTCAATGATATTTTTTGTTTTGGTAGGTAAGGGAATGCAGCTGAGGTAGTGTGTTGTGATGGGGGTAATGACACTATTAAGGAGAGTTAGGTAGCCAGCAAGGTTGAGGAAGTTATTTATCCATGAGTTTAGTTTTGTGTTGATCTTGTCTATTATGGGATCCCAAATAGAATTAGTGATGTTTAGAGGGGTGATGGGTAAGACAAGATAGTTGATTGGGAACTCTTCATGCTTGCATTGGCTTCTTGGAGGGTACTTCAACCTCATTACTAGGGTCACCGATAGGCAGAACTTATTCTCAACATCATCAGTCCTTACCCCAGCTGATAAAACCTTTATACATCTCCTCTCTAAACACAAAATGATTGACCTTCCCCCCTCTAATGTTGGCTTCACGTAGACTAGAAATAATACCAGATCCAGATTGGATCACTTCATCTGCTCCTCCTCTTAGGAAGAACATTTCCCTCTAGTGTCTGTTCATGTGGCACATCGACCTATCTCAGACCACTTTCCCTTAATCATTGACACACATAGAGAAATTGGGGGGGAATCTTTTCGATTCGAAAACTTCTGGCTCACAAACCCCCAATTTGTTAAACTCTGTGAAAATAATTGGATATTGGTAGATAATAGAACTAGAAATCTGGGATTCCACATACATAGAAACACCAAACTCATGAAACACAAGATCTTAGATTGGAAACTCAGCCAACCCTAAAACCTTGCAAACTCTCTTAAACATCTTGAACAACAACATCTTTTTGTTGATAGTGACCCCTCAGCTGATCCAGCTCTTGTTCTTACCATCAAGTCGGAGATTGACCATATTCAAAATTTCCTGGACATCAAGTGGAGACAAAGAGCTAAAGTCACATTGGCTAAGGAAGGTGACAAAAACACAAAATTCTTCCACAAAGTTTGCAACAGTAACCATAGGAGAAATATCATTGCATTTCTAAACATTCAAGGGGTCATTACCACAAACAAACACCTGATCATTTCTCACATTGTTGAACACTTTAGAAAGATTTTCAATACCCACCACAGTCCATTCTTCCTTAACTCCATAAATTGGCAGACTCTCTGCCTGATTAAGATTGATTCTCCATCTAAATTAATCAAACCTTTCTATTTTGATGAGCTTGATTCTGCTATAAAGTCTCTAGGAAAAAACAAATCTCCTGGGCCTGATGGGATAAATGTGGAATACTACCTTGCTAACTGGAACCATTTCAGGAAAGACTTCTTGGCTTTGCTTCAAGAAATCAACAAACAAAACAATGCTCACAACATCCTCAAGCAACTAAACAAAACTTTTATTTCTCTTATTAAATAACTGATCATCCTGAGCATATATCACAATTCCTTCCCATTAGCCTCATCAATACTTCATACAAAATCATTGCTAAAACAATGGCAAATAGATTGAAACTCTGCATCAACAACATCATACCTCTTAACCAGAATGCTTTTCTTAAAGATAGAAATATCCAAGATTCTTACCTGATGGTAAATGAGACGATTCATCTATGCCACATAAATAAAACCCCATTGATTGCTATTAAACTTAACTTTGAAAAAGCCTTTGACAACATCAAATGGAATTGTCTCATTAAAACATTGGCTGGTTTTGGCTTCCCAAAACCTTGGATAGACTCCCATAAATCACTTTTTCACAATTATCAATGGCTCACCTTTTGGATACTTTAAAAACACTAAGGGGCTCAGGCAAGGTGACCCACTTTCCCCTTACCTATTTATAATTGTGACATCGATCCTCACTAAAATGATCAAATTTGGCTCTGCCCATGTGTGACACCTCATCATGCTAAATGAGATTACTCAAAACACAAAACACGATCAACTACTAATTATAGTCAAAATGTGGGATAATTAAAACCAATTCCAACCATGTAAATATACTCCAGAACATTTACAAAAAGTCCATCATTCCATTATCATTTATTGTAACAAGTATTTAGATATGGGTCCAAAGACCTCAGTCACATCCTGTATATAAAAGATATTTCACATGTACATGCCATATATTTACAAACATTGGCATACCACCAAAATCTCATGTCGATACAAGTATATCATCTAGAAAACACATCCCATACCCAGACCTGAGAGTACAAGGACGACACCGGGACTCTACAACTAACATCTACAACTAACCAACCTTCCGAATCTATTGATCACCAGATTGGTTCTCTTTCACAACGCGACCTCGACCTCATTGCCCGCGACCACCTAAAAAAACTATGTGGTGACCCATGGGTGAGACCCAGTCCCAACGAGAGATATAACTCTCTCCAACATATATTGATTATAACATATTAATTAACAGTAAATACATTGAGAAGTTAGGATATTGAATAAGTAATATGAACAGATTGAACAGTTTAAGCATACTAAGCAGTTAAGCAAATAATTTGTAACATCAAGTAGAAGTACACAGTTTTCATAAGTCTGCATCATGTAAGAACTATGTAATGTAAAGACAAGATAAGGGTTAATCAACCAATGTGATACGTATTAAACCCTAGCAATTATACTACACATATGGTATTATATCTTTTATTATAATGCCATGGGGAGTTTGAGTCGTACCACTCAAAATCCAACTGATCATTACGAAGTGCTATTCAGTTTTGTATAAGATCTAGGAGTGTTAGTATCCTAAGATCTCTTACCCTTAGTCAGTACGAGTAAACTACAGTGACATACCAGTCAAACTACCAACAGTGACATATAGTCAACTAAGAACAACTAGTCTATAATTGGTACAAGTTACGACACTAGAAAATAGGGTATACAAAACCCTCTAATCCGGGGTACAACCGTAGCTGTCCTCAATCACATCAAATGTCAGAGGCATGACCATAGCCATCCTCCATAACCTGCAACTATGGATGACAAGGATATATCCTAAACTTGCCACCCCCACATACTCAACAGTATGTGCTCTGAGTTTTCCTTGGGAATACTCGTTTCACCATCCAATAAGTTCTGATGTTGAAGATGGCTCTATGGCACAGGGCTCTACATGATTAAGGTTACACTTGATTCATTACTGCCAATTGAATGCATTAAGGCTTTATCATACAAGTGGACATTTAAACCCTAATTATTTTCTAAATAGAGTATATGTATAACAACTTCAAAGGATATAAAACATTTGAGATATAAATCTTAATCGCATTACCACATTATATCATTCATTGCAAATTAATGGACCACACTTATCATTGTACTATTACAAGATACCAATATCTTATCATAAGTTCCAGGGTTTTAACCCTTATTCGAACGTGAAGAGGATTTCACCTCAATCATGGCTTCAAACATGCCCAAAGGTCCTTAAGACCATCACATTATTCATAGTAAGGTTATCATCATCATTCCATGCCTTAAACAAGGCTCAAAAGATCATTACCACATGTATGTCCATAGATATTAACATGGCAAGGCACTATGATATTCAAATAGTACTACATTGTGGTTTCAACACAAGAAGAGTGTAATTCATTATCACATTAATCATTCAAGATGTCTGATTATAATCAATCAACATCATATAATTACATTAAGGTTGGGTATAACAATCTAGATCACATGGGAGTTACGCATCCACTTATTATAGTGATTTATCAAATATAACTATATAATGGCAAAGGCAAAGCTACAAATTAATGGTATTGAACCATCAAATTATCATCACTAGGACCCACATATAATAACATGTGATTTATTCTAATCCATTGGATGCTAAACCATCCAATATTATTCATTGGATCAGGTTCATTGTTCAAGGTTATCAATTGCAGTAATAGTCTAACCATTAAATCAATTGAACCAAGGAACCATTGGTTTAAGGTTTAGTAAAATATAAAATTACATTCCTAATTCATCATATATGGTGATGACCTGATCCACCATTAATTGTGATCATTAGGTCACCATTGGTTGCTAGATCAATAACACATTCAGTTAACACCATCGGATATTAAGCCAATATCATTATTGATTGATAACATCATTGGAATACTTAGTGGATGATAATTAAACATCTAATTGAGAAAAAACCTGACCTAAGGGGTGACCATAGGTTGTCACCATACATTTGACACCCTTGATCACGAACATCAGTTGCCAAGATAGCAACACCATTGGTTGTTGAATGTTATGTCCATCGGTTGTGTGATAGAGAAGGAAATAGCTTGAAAACCCTAATTTGAACCATCAATTATTTTGTGCTTAGCACCATAGGTTGATGCTATAAACCTGTCCCAGATCATGTTACACCTTAGAAAGGTTGTACACATGTTTACAAATTCATATAGAACTGGAACAAAATAGGGAACACCACAAAATTTCGTAATTCTAAACAAGCATGGTTTCTTTATGCTTAGATCATCACATTCAAGCATAAGCATGAACTAACAAGCTTCTAATAAGCAATATAAGTGAAGAATGTTATATAACTCGCCTATATAGAGTAGGTCAGATATCAAATAGAAAGAATCTCGAGAAAATAAGGCAAGGAATCCCTAGATTCAGATCTCAGCTTGGCCAAATAGGCACTTCTCTCCACAAAGAAGCAAAACCCTAGAAAAAGAAACAAGAAGGAAGGATTTTTGAGTTCTAGAGTCATTTTCACCATGGAACAGTAGGGTTCCGACCTAGAGAGATATAGGAGGAAGAAGGTAAAAGAAATAAATGGAGTAAATAAGGTAATAATTACACTTTTAGGTCAATATCACTAGGAAGGAGCTTTAGGAACCCTAAATGAAGTCAATTTCAACCTTAGATCCTTTCTCCAAGAAGATCCCCACTTTCTTCTTCCTTGGGCAGAAAAAATCGCAGCTGAACAGAGGGAGAATGAGGGTGGTAGATGGAGGGAAGTGGTGCAGAGAAAGTGGCTCGTTTTGGTGCTTGGGGATAAGTATATGAACTTTAATATAAAGCAAAAAAGAAAAAGTTGAAGTTCTAGTATCTATCCAAGTGTCCATGGCTTTAAATTATTAACAATATACAAGCACACACACAAGTAGCTCTCCCACTATCTGTATAGACCTGCTTAGCTTTCCTTTTTCGAATTTCCCAGCCAATCACATAATTCTATAATTGATAGCTACTAAAGGTAGCTCATCCATGAAGGGGTAAACCCTAAAATACCCCTGATGAAAACACCTTCAAATCATGGCTCAACTAGGATCCACATGGCTCAAAAATATCAAGAATGATAATATAAAATCTAAGGAACATAATGTATGTGATAAATTGCAAAGAAAACCCCTAAATTGGGTAAATTGTAGAAAAGTCCAAAATGTACAGAAAATTGCATAACTTGCTCGAACAGTGTCCAAATTGGACCAAATTTGAAACTTAATCTTGTATTATGATTTCAAAACATATCAAAAGGTTATATTAGGGTTATAAGCATTGAATTATGGTAATTAAGCTCATTCAACTCATTAAGCAAGTTTAGGGGCCTTACAACTATAAACCCCTAACAAGGATTTCGCCCCAAAATCCTACGCAAAAAGAGATGGGTATTTTCTAAGCATCTCATTCTCTAGTTCCCATGTGGCTTCCTCTATGACATAATGATTCCACAAAACTTTCACTAGTATTATATCTTTTCTCTTCAACTTTTTCACCCTTCTATCCAGGATCAACACAGGACCCTCAACATAGGAGATATCCTCATCTAACTCAACCTCTACTGGTTGGATTGTCTAGTCAGTATCTATATGGAATTTCCTCAACATAGAGATGTGAAAGACATTATGCAATATATGTAGCTCTGGTGGTAGCTCCAACTTATATGCTACCATTCCAACATGAGCTAGGACAAGGTATGGTCCCATAAATCTAGGAGCCAACTTACCCTTCTTTATAAACCTCAGCACACCTTTCTAAGGAGAAACCTTAGAATATACTCTATCTCCCACTTGGAACTCAAGTGGTCTACTTCAGTTATCTGCATAAGATTTCTATCTGTCATGGGCTTCTTTCAACTGTTGTTGTATCACTTTAATCTTTTTTGTTGTCTGTTGTACTAGCTCAGGACCCAAAAGTTGATATTCACCTGTCTCATACCAGCAAAGAGGAGACCGACATAGTCTCCCATATAGAGCCTCATAAGGGGCCATATATATGCTTCTTTGATAGCTATTGTTGTATGCAAACTCTATTAGAGTCAAATGTACATCCCAACTACCAAGAAATTGCAGCACACATGCCCTCAAGAGATTCTCTAAACTCTAAATAGTCCTTTCAGACTGGCCATCGGTCTCCGGATGAAAAGTTGTGTTGAATCTCAGTTGTGTTCCCATTGTTGAATGTAGATGCTCCCAAAAATGACTTGTAAACTATGGACCTCTGTCAGAAACTATAGTCACTGGAATGCCATGCAGACGGACTACCTCATCAACATATATTTGTGCCAATTTCTCTGCTATAAACGTCGTCTTAACTGGTAGAAAATAAGCTGACTTAGTCAATCTGTCTACTATCACCCATATGGAATCACGACCCTTGGTTGTCCTAGGAATACCAACCACAAAGTCCATAGTAATATGATCCCATTTCCACTGTGATATTAGCAAGGGTTGTAATGTCCCTACAGGATTTTGGTGCTCAGCCTTCACCTGCTGAAAAACTAGACATTTGGTAATGAACTTTGCCACATCACGCTTTAGAACTGGCCACCAATACATGTCTTTCAAGTTTTGGTACATTTTGGTACTTCCAGGTTGCATTGCATACATGGAGGAGTGAGCCTCCTCAAGTACCATCTTCCTCAGCCCATCAACATCAGGAATTACTGTCCTATTGTGGTAACAAACTATACCATCATTTTCCTCATGAAAGACATCATACTTTTCACTACCAATCCCTGATCGGATATTCTGTATCACACTATCATTTTGTTGTGCATCATGAATCTATTGTCTCAAGGTAGGTTTCACTTGTAACTATGCTAACAATCCTACCAGCAAGGAAACTTCTAGCTGTACATTCATCTGGCAAAGAGAGACTACCATATCTCTCTTATGGCACATCAAGGAATTTAATTGTGCATTATCTACCATTGAAGATGAAGATGACTTTCTACTCAATGCATCAGCTACCACATTAGATATCCCTGGATGGTAATCTATTGTGAAAACATAATCCTTAATCAGCTCCATCCATCTCCTCTGCCTCATATTCAACTCCTATTTTGAGAAGATATACTATAGATTCTTGTGGTCAGTGAAGATCTGACAGTTTTCTCCATAAAGATAGTGTCTCCAAATCTTTAAGGCATGGACCACCGCCGCAAGCTCCAGATCATGTGTTGGGTAATTGTCCTCGTATTTCTTAATTTGTCGTGAAGCAAAAGAAATCACATTTTTATCCTGCATCAACACGCATCCCAACCCATTCCTTGAAGCATCACAAAAGACAATATAGCCTTTTCCTTGCTCTGGCAGTACTAACACTGGTGCACTAAACAACTTTTCTTTCAAAAGCTGAAAAAAAACGTTGACACTTGTCATTCCAAGCAAAAGGAACATCCTTCCTGGTTAACCTAGTTAGGGGTAATGCTATAGAACTGAAGTCTTTGATGAACCTCCTGTAGTAACCTGCCAAACCTAGGAAACTACGAATCTCTTTCGGTGTCTTTAGTTGTTCCCATTCTAGTATAGATTCCACTTTCTTGGGATCAACACAAATGCCTTTTGCAGATATAACATGGCCTAGAAAAGACACATCAGATAACCAGAATTCACACTTGCTGAACTTAGCATATAATTGATGCTGCCTCAATAAAGTCAATGCTTGGCGAAGGTGTTGCTCATGTTGTTGACTATCCTTGGAGTATATCAGGATATCATCTATGAACACAACCACATACTGACAAGATAAGGTCTAAACACCCTATTCATCAAATCCATAAAAGCTATAGGTGCATTGGTTAGCTCAAACAACATAACCACAAACTCATAATGACCAAACCTAGTCCTAAAAGCTGACTTGGGTATGTCATCAGCCTTAATTCTCAATTGGTGGTAACCTGACCTCAGGTCTATCTTTGAAAACACAGTGGCACCTCTCAACTGATCAAAAAGATCATCAATCCTCGACAAAGGATACTTATTATTTATCGTCACCTTGTTCAACTGTCTGTAGTCTATACACAACCTCATTGAACCATCCTTCTTTTTAACAAACAACATGGGAGCACCCCAAGGGGAAGTGCTTCACCTGATAAAACCCTTCTCTAATAATTCTTGTAACTATTTCTTTAACTCCTGCATCTCTACTGGTGCCATTTTGTATGTTGACTGTGCTATGGGTTGTGTTCCAGGAATAAGATCGATCTCAAACTCAATCTCTCTAGGAGGGGGAATGCTAGGAAATTCCTCAGGAAAGACATCCTCAAATTCTCGCACCACTGGTACCTCCTGGATACTAGGACCTACTACCTTGGTATTCACAACATGAGCTAAGAAAGCCTCACATCCTTGTCTCATCAACCGTTCAGCTGTCATAGCTGACATCAAACATGTAAGAAGAATCTTCCTATCACCCTGAAAAATCCATTGTACATCTTCATCATGGAACGTCACCACCTTAGTACTACATTTCAAGACTACCTTGTATTTTTCCAAGGTATGCATTCCTAGGATTACATCAAAACCATGCATGTCAAGTGGCAAAAGATCCACTTGAATGTTGTGTCCAGAAAAAGAAAGAACACAAGAAGGACACACTTCCCGCAACTCAGTGGAATCAATCAAAGGAGTCTCTAGCCGTAGGCTATCAGATCTATGACTAACAGGTAGATAACAACTATCTATCACCTCTCTAGTGATAAAAGAGTGTGTCGCACCTGAGTCTACTAACACAGATACAAAACAAGAAGCAAACAAATTAGAATGAAATAACTCCATCTGACCTGTCATGACTCATGGATTGACCACTGCTTCTGGTTGGGTCATGGCATAGAACCTTGATGTCACCTACTGCCATCCACATCCTCTTCTTGCTTGTCCAGAGGATCCTTCCTGGGATGTCTGACCACGTCCTCATCCACTACCACTACTAAATTGTCGTTGTTGTGGACCTTGTTGACTTTGCCTTGGTTGCTGAGTCACCTTCTCATCTTTCATAGGGCAATAAGGTCTTGTATGCCCCACTCGCCTACACTTGTAGCATGTTCTGGTGTCTTGATATGGCCTAAACGGCCCTATCACTAAAACTGATGAGGTACTACGGGCTCCCATTGGTGGAAAATTGTGACCTCATGTGATCTTGGTTCATTGAAGGTTGACCTTGGTTGCGACGGCAGTGGGAAAAACTTTGGCTTCTTAAATCCTCCATATGATTGCCCTTGAAACTGCATAGGTCGCTTCTTAGCATTAGCTTCACGCTTCTCTATGGAAGACCTCTCAATCCTCCTGATAGATTCCACATAGGTGGAAAACCTTTCCCTGTTCTCCAAGGTTGATGTTGTAGTAGTCAACTCCGTACTCAGACTGTTTTTCAAATCTTCGGATCCTTTCCTTGTCTGTTGTTGCCATGTGCGGGCAGAACCTCAAAAGTTCCATAAACGTTGATTCATACTCATTGATAGTCATAGATCCCTGATGAATCTTCTCAAACTGAGGGATTTTCTCATCTAGGTAGGTCTCTAGAAAATATTGACTAACAAATTCCCTCCGAAACTCCTCCCATCCTATCACAACTCCTAGTCTTTTCTCCTCTTCTATGGCCCACCAATGGCCAGCACTACTCTTCAACAAGTATACTGCATGCTTAACTTTGTCTTCTTCAGCGATGTTTAGGATTTTGAATGTCTTTTCCAGTTCAATCAACCACATGTAAGTGTCTGCTGGATTAGAAGTACCTACATATTCAATCACCCCAACACGTCTAAGACGTTCAAATGTCTTCCTGACACCTTGGGACTCCACATTAGAGGCGGCTGCCCTAGCTTGAGGTGTTGCCACTCTATCAGCGATATGTGTAATTGTGGCCATCATCTTTCTAAACATAGACTGAAACTCAGGATTGGCCATCATTGTCGGGTCTAGATGAGGCATTGTGGGCTGCTTTGGCCCTGCTTCTGGTACTCTCTCATCGCATGTCTGCCTCCCTACACCTCCTCCTGGTGTAACATAGCTACTCTCAATGTGTTCTTCATGTCCTCCAGACATATATGCATAAGAATAAACTATGATCAGATATGATGGATACATAAGAACAAACTCAAACCTAAGTCCTATGTCCCTATAGACTCAGTAAACCTAGAGCTCTGATACCAACTTAAATGTGACACCTCATCATGCTAAATGAGATTACTCAAAACACAAAACACGATCAACTACTAATTAATCACATAGTCAAAATGTGGGATAATTAAAACCAATTCCAACCATGTAAATATACTCTAGAACATTTACAAAAAGTCTGTCATTCCATTCTCATTTATTGTAACAAGTATTTAGATATGGATCCAAAGTCCTCAGCCACATCCTGCATATAAAATATATTTCACATGTACATGCCATATATTTACAAACATTGGCATACCACCAAAATCTCGTGTCGATACGAGTATATCATCTAGAAAACACATCCCATACCCATACCTGAGAGTACAAGGATGACACTAGGACTCTACTACTAACATCTACAACTAACCAACCTTCTGAATCTATTGATCACCATATTGGGGGTCTTCTGCAACGTAACCTCGATCTCATTGCTCGTGACCACCTAAAAAAATATTTGGTGACCCACGGGTGAGACCCAGTCCCAGTGAGAAATATAACTCTCTCCAACATATATTGATTATAAAATATTAATTAACAGTAAATACATTGAGCAGTTAGGATATTGAATAAGCAATATGAATAGATTGAACAGTTTAAGCATACTAAGCAGTTAAGCAAATAAGTTGTAACATCAAGTAGAAGTACACAATTTTCATAAGTTTGCATCATGTAAGAACTATGTAATGTAAAGACAAAACAAGGGTTAATCAACCAATGTGATACGTATTAAACCCTAGCAATTATACTACACGGCTGGTATTATATCTTTTATTATTATGCCCTGGGGAGTTTGATTCGTACCACTCAAAATCCAACTGACCACTACGAAGTGCTATTCAGATCCGTATAAGATCTAGGAGTGTCGGTATCCTAATATATCTTCCCCTCAGTTAATATGAGTAAACTGTAGTGACCTACCAGTCAAACTACCAACAGTGACATATAGTCAACTGATAACAACTAGTTCGTACTTGGTACAAGTTACGACACTAGAAAACAGGGTATACAAACCCTCTAATCCAAGGTACAACCGCAGTTGTCCTCAATCACATCAAATGTCAGAGGCATGACCATAGCCATCCTCCATAACCTGCAACTATGGATCACAAGGATATATCCTCAACTTGCCACCCCCACATACTCAACAGTATGCGCTCCTAGTTTCCCTTGGGAATACTCGTTTCACCATCCAGTAAGTTCTGATACTAAGGATGGCTCTACGGCACAGGTCTCTACATGATTAAGGTTACACTTGATTAATTACTATCAATTGAATGCATTAAGGCTTTATCATACAAGTGGACATTCAAACCCTAATTATTTTCTAACAAGAGTATATGTATAACAACTTCAAAGGATATAAAACATTTGAGATATAAATCTTAATCACATTACCACATTCTATCATTCATTACAAATTAATGGACCACACTTATCATCGTACTATTACAAGATACCAATACCTTATCATAAGTTCCAGGGTTTTAACCCTTATTGGAACGTGAAGAGGATTTCACCTCAATCATGGCTTCAAACATGCCCAAAGGTCGTTAAGATCATCACATTATTCATAGTAAGGTTATCATCATCATTCCATGCCTTAAACAAGGCTCAAAAGATCATTAGCACATGTATGTCCATAGATATTAACATGGCAATGCACTAAGATATTTAAATAGTACTACATTGTGGTTTCAACACAAGAAGAGTGTAATTCATTATCACATTAATCATTCAAGAGGTCGGATTATAACCAATCAACATCATATTATTACATTAAGGTTGGGTTTAACAAGCTAGATCACATGGGAGTCATGCATCCACTTATTATAGTGATTTATCAAATATAACTATATAATGGCAAAGGTAAAGCTACAAATTAATGGTATTGAACCATCAAATTATCATCACTAGGACCCACATATAATACCATGTGATTTATTCTGATCCATTGGATGTTAAACCATCCAATATTATTCATTGGATCAGGTTCATTGTTCAAGGTTATCAATTGCAGTATAAGTCTAACCATTAAATCAATTGAACCAAGGAGCCATTGTTTAAGGTTTAGTGAAATCTACGATTACATTCCTAATTCATCATATATGGTGATGACCTGATCCACCATTAATTGTGATCATTAGGTCACCATTGGTTGCTAGATCAATAATACATTCAGTTAACACCATAAGATATTAATCCAATATCATCATCGATTGATAACATCATTAGAATACTTAGTGGATGATAATTAAGCATCTAATTGAGCCAAAACCTGACCTAAGGGGGTGACCATAGGTTTTCACCATACATTTGACACCCTTGATCACGAATATCAGTTGCCAAGATAGCAACACCATTGGTTGTTGAATGGTATGTCCATTAGTTGTGTGATAGAGAAGGAAATAGCTTGAAAACCCTAATTTGAACCATCAATTATTTTGTGCTTAGCACCATAGGTTGATGCTATCAACCTGTCCCAGATCATGTTACACCTTAGAAAGGTTTTACACATGTTTACAAGTTCATATAGAACTGGAACAAAACAGGGAACACAACAAAAATTCGTAATTCTAAACAAGCATGGTTTCTGTATGCTTAGATCATCACATTCAAGCATAAACATGAACTAACAAGCTTCTAATAAGCAATATAAGTTAAGAATGTTATATAACTCGCTTATATAGAGTAGGTCAGATATTAAATAGAAAGAATCTCGAGCAAATAAGGCAAGGAATCCCTAGATTCAGATCTGAAGTTGGCCAAATAGGCACTTCTCTCCACAAAGAAGCAAAACCCTAGAAAAAGAAATAAGAAGGAAGGATTTTTTAGTTCTAGAGTCATTTTCACCATAGAACAGCAGGGTTCCGACCTGGAGAGATATAGGAGGAAGAAGAGCAAAGAAATAAATGGAGTAAATAAGGTAATACTTACACTTTTATGTCAATATCACTAGGAAGGAGCTTTAGGAACCCCTTAATGAAGTCAATTTCAACCTTAGATCCTTTCTCCAAGAAGATTCCCACTTTCTTCTTCCTTGGGTGGCAAAATTCGCAGCTGAATAGAGGGAGAATGAGGGTGGGAGAAGGAAGTGGTGGAGAGAAAGTGGCTCGGTTTGGTGCTTGGGGATAAGTATATGAACTTTAAGATAAAGCAAAAAAGAAAAAGTTGAAGTTCTAGTATCTATCCAAGTGTCCACGACTTTAAAATATTAAGAATATACAAGCACACACACAAGCAACTCTCCCAATATCTGTATAGACCTTCTTAGATTTTCTTTGTCGAATTTCCCAGGCAATCACATAATTCCTTAGTTGATAGCTACTAAAGGTGGCTCATCCATGAAGGGGTAAACCCTAAAATACCCTTGATAAAAATACCTTCAAATCATGACTCAACTAGGATCCCCATGGCTCAAACATATAAGGAACATAATGTATGTGATAAATTGCAAAGAAAACCCCTCAATTGGGTAAATTGTAGAAAAGTCTAAAATGTACAGAAAATTGCATAACTTGCTCGAAAAGTGTCCAAATTGGACCAAATTTGAAACTTAAGCTTGTCTTATGATTTAAAAATATATCAAAAGGTTATATTAGGGTTATAAGAATTCAATTATGGTAATTAAGCCCATTCAACTCATTAAGCAAGTTTAGGGGCCTTACACCATGGGCTTATTTCTTCCCCCTCTGAATGCAAGGAGAACATCATACAGATTGTGGATGATACTATCATCATGGTTTCATCAAAAGATGACATCATCATAAATACCATTAGAATCATTGGAATCTTTTCATACATCTCGGGACTGAAACTTAACCTCCAAAAGTCTTCCATCTTTGGTGCTCACACTAATCATCACATCATCAACATATATAAAACTCTCCTTAAAGGAAGCTAGTATTTTGTCTTCGTCTCCTGGCAGCATATATTACAATGAGGAGCATTGCATTTTCTCACATCAACTTTGTGTTTCTTCCTTCCGCCACGCGTCGAAGCCATCTCAATCTAGTTGCGAGCAGGTGGTCAACTTGTTTTAGTATTTACAGGCTCCCTCTCCAGTGTGGCGGTTTCCTCCGTAGAATAAGTCAGCGTCAAGCACTGGGGCAAGTATGATTGGCATGTCTGCTTAAGTTTTATTCATTTACATATATAAGAAAAAAAAGTTCTATAGACCCGGCTCCCTCTCCTCTCTGCTGATCCTTGGTTTTTTGACTGATGGGCGTGTGTAGTCTCTCTAAGAAGTGCCTACTCAGCATGTCTCTGTAGACGAAGAAGTACTCTTTGGCTGCCTTCATTGAGTCCTCATAGCCGACGGTCTGCTTTCACTTTCCATCGTTCTACTGCAGTTTCCATGCATCCACCTACACGTTTCTAATTCAGCCTCTCTCCTCCATAAGAAGACAAGAAAGATTTATAACTAGACGTTTGCTACATGAATAAGAAATTAGATCATTTTTATCTCCACCCATGCGTAACAACAAAATAGAAGAAAGAAGTAAGTAGCATTATTCTTATAACAAAAATGGGTGATGAGACAGTAAAGGGACTAGCGAATGGGAGGTTTGAAGCATGGAGGGGCGACAGGTGCGGCGATGGGAGGGAGGTCTCGTGGAGGAGGGATTTGGCAGCCCCCGTCAACACGTCCTTCTCCTCAATCGGCCTTGAATCCCACCGATTCTATCAAGCAGAAAGCAGAGGTGGCATCTGCTCCCGGCACCAGGAGATGGACATACTTATTCACTAGGGAGTGCAATGCGGAGTTCACAAAGTTGAAATTCAAGCCGCCAGAGGTCATAGATGGAGAAGTATTGTACCAGTGAGCAAAGGTAGTGGAGATAGCTAGAAAGTGGGAGAATGTGACATCTGGTTATATCGTCGGGATGAAGCCGCATTGACCGACACTGGTTCGTCATTTTGAGGTAGTCTGGAAACCTAAAAGTGTGTTTGAAGTCAATCTGTGAAACAAAAGCTTCTTCGTTGTTAAATTCGAGAATCCAGATGATCTTATAACTTTGGTAGAGTCACTGGTTTGTTGGAGGGAAACCTCTTATAATCAAAAAGTGGGAACTAGGAGAGCCGCTGGAGAAGGAACGCCTTACTGACATTTAGGTTTGGGTGAGATTTCCAAGTCTTCACTGGAGTTTTGGGATGATGAGATGCTAGGGATTCTGGGGAGCTTCATTGGCAAGCCTATATGTTCTGATTACGCCATGAAGGCTATGAGGAGATTGGATTACGCACGTATTCAAGTACTTATTTATGTTGTTTCTTTACTTCCAAAGGAAATTGTTATGAGGAGTGATTGCAGCGATAGGGATGTGGTTCAAGGCAATACGAATGGATCTCAGAATTTTGTAAAACTTGTGGATGTTTTGGACACGAATCTAATATTTGAAAGATTACCAGGGAGATTTCGGGGAACAAGAAGATATGGATACTTGTAGAAAATTTTTTGTTGTTGGTGCTATGACAAACTCTACTATCACTTATAACTTGAGTTTGGGTGTTCCTAATATTGTCGCTTCTCAGAATGGCAAAGACACAGCATCTGCTAGTAGTTTGGTTCAAGTTCAGGCTACTGATAACCATTTCTCTTCTTATCAGGCTCACCATAAAGGTAATTGCCCTTTTTTTATTAGAATCTTAATATTTCAACTCCCTTCATGAACAGAGTGGTAGAGAATATGGATTCTATTATGTCAACTGGTAATTGGAATATACATCATGATATGCAGCCCATTCTCGATGACAAAAGGAAGGTGATGTCTCCTACTTCAGATGATGGTTTTCAAGTTGTGAGGTATAAGAATCGTACTTCTCCCCCTAAGCTTCATTCTAGAAACATTGCTTATACAAAAAGGGCTAATTCTGAATTAAATAGCATAGCTACTAATATATTTGAGAAGTTGGGAGAGATTGGGGATGAAGATGGAGTGTCTACTGAGACAGGTAGGGTACCAGTCACAATTCTACCTAATGGCTGAAAAGATTGGTATCTTCTCCTGGAATGTTCAAGGCCTTAATAGGTTAGGACACCATGAGAAAATCAGGGCTAATCTTGTGGATGCAGGATGCCTGATAAACGTGTTGGTGGAGTCTAAGCTCAGGTCCAAAAAATGCATAAGGCTTTGTTTAGAGTCTGGAAAGATAACTTGTGGATGTCTAATCATGCTTCTCATCCACTTGGGAGGATAATCATTCTTTGGGATCACAGATATGTGTGTCTTATTAAAATCTGTGAAAGTGATCAGTTTATTCATTGTCGAGTTTTCTATGAAGATACTTCTTTCCTACTTACTGTTATATATGGTCAGAATGATGAAAGGAAGAGGTGTATCCTTTGGGAGGATTTATCTAATATCAATCCTAATAATAGTGAAGCATGGATTTTACTTGGCGATTTGAATGCTATTTGGTGTTTTAATGAGAGAAAAGGTAACAGATGTTGTTCCTTTTCAGCTATGAGGGACTTTAATAATGCCATTACTGACATAAATTTGGTGGAGTTAGATATGAAGGGCCCTATGTTCACATGGGACGACAGACAAAAGGGTGATAATCTTGTTCTCTCTAAAATTGATAGATGCTTCTATAATCTGGACTTCTTTTCTATCTTCAAGGAAGTCAGGGGTGAGGTTTTTAACACTATTATTAGTGACCATAAACAGATTCTTATCAAATTCAGTGATATTTTAAAGAAGAGAAAAGGCTATTTCAAATTTATAAAGGTATGGACAAAGAGAGAGGATTTTCTTAGCCTTGTTGAAGAGGCTTGGAATATCAAAGTTAGAGGTAATGTTATGTTCAGAGTGATTTAGAAACTTAGGAATGTTAAAAGCAAGCTTGTTATCTGGAATAAAGAAAATGTGGGGGATTTCTATGAAATGGCCAAAGTGTCAGAACTTGAAGCTAATGAAGCTCAGAGACAAGCGGATGAATGCCCTGACAACCCTGTGCTTAGGGACATTGCTGATGAAAAAGGGAATGTTGTTGTGATGAATGCTGAGGTGGAGGAGGATTGTGCTAAACAAATTTCAAGGGTCGATTGGCTTAAGTTGGGGGATAGAAACACTAGCTTCTTCTATAATATTGTGAAGGTTAGAGCTAATCGAAATGCTATGAGGGCTCTTATGATAAATGATAATACATAATATAATGAAGATATTATCAAGGATCGTGTTTTCTCCTATTATGATAACATGTTCAATCAGTGAAAAGCATTGATAAGTCTCAGAGTTGGGATCTAGATTGGATTCTTCCTACTTTGAATAAGGATCAAGTTGAGAAACTTTGTGCTTTTGTGATGAAGGAGGAGATTGAGAGAGTTGTTAGTGAAGCTGATGGAGACAAAGCTCTAGGACCTAACGGGTTTAATGGACATTTCTTTAAAACTGCCTGGAAGATTATTAAGGAAGATGTCATTACTGCTATACAAATTTCCTTAGAAGTGGATAGATGATCAAGGAACTTTATATATCTTACATCACTATGATTCCAAAAATTAAAGATGTTGTTCACATCAAGGATTGGAGACCAATTTCTCTATGCAACTTTGTTTACAAAATCATCACCAAAATCCTTGCAAACAGGCTTCAACCTATTCTTCATGATCTGGCCTTTATTAAAGGGAGAAAGATCTTTGATGCTCTTCTGCTCACGAATGAACTTATAAGTTATTTTAATAAGTGGAACTCTCGTCCTAAGATGTGTATCAAGGAAGATTTGGTGAAGGCCTATGACTCTATCAGATGGGATTTTCTTTTTGACATTCTTGAACTCATGAAGTTTCCTTATTGCTGGTTGAATTGGTTGAATGTTATTATGAATACTAGCAGTTATCATGTGTTAATTGATGGTGAGCCTTCTCCTAAAATATACCCATCCAATGGTGTATGCTAGGGGGATCCCATTGCCCCATATCTTTTCATTCTAACTATGGAAGGGTTATCTGCTATTATGAATCAAGTTGTCAAGGAAAGAATTATATTACCTATTAGATGCCCTTCTTTGCATGTGTCACACTTACTCTTTGCTGATAATGTGATGATATTCTTGGAAGCTAATGGTGATAATGTCTGGGCTATTAATAATATTTTCAGTAGCTTTGGAAATATTTCTGGTTTGATGATTAGTGCGTCAAAAAGTAATGTTTTCTACAGCAATTCAGCTGACAATAGAAGAATGTATGACCTTCTTGAAATACCTATGGGAAATTTTCCAATGAGGTATTTAGGACTTCCTTTGTTCTATGGTAAACTTAGCAAATCTCAATGTACTCCACTGATCGACAAAGTTAAGGGTAGACTAGAAGGATGGAAACATAAAACTCTCTCCTTCAATGGTAGAGTTGAGCTTACAAATTCCACCTTGCTTTCTCTTAATCCGTTCTAGTCTTTGAATTTTCCTCTTCCCTCTAAGGTCATGAAGGAAATTGAAAGAATTTGTAAAAGATTTATATGGGGAGGCGTTGACCTGGAGAACAAAATTCATTATGTTAAATGATCAAATGTTGTCGTCCCAAGGCTGAGAGAGGTTTGGGTATTAGACATATAAGTGATATGAAAATAGCAGGTATTTTACAGAACATTTGGAATCTTGCATCTAAAAAGGATGCTTTGTGGGTCAAGTGGATTGATGCTAAGTACTTGAAAGATGATTCTATCTGGTCTGTTAAATATGGTCCTAATGGGTTGTGGATGTAGACAACTATTGAGATATAAAATATATTATTTTGCCTCACATTTCTTATACTATTGGCAAGGGGTCCATTAAAGTTTGGAGAGACCCCTGGTCTTGGAGGAAGTTTTCTTAAGGATGTTCTCAATCCTAAAAATGGTCTTCGCATAGGATATGGCTTGTATTGTAATCTTTAGTGTTTTGTAGACAATCATAGCTAGAACATTCCTGATAAGAGGAGATTTGCTGATTTCAAAAATCTCATATGTACTCTGAATTGTAAATTTACTGAGGAAGATGAAGTTCTCATGAAGGGTCTGAAGAGTCCGACTATTAAAGATTGGTGGAATTTGGTAAGAGTGAAGCATGATGAACTTAGTTGGGCCAAGCACATATGGAAGGGTTTTGTTCCTCGACCTTTCAGTCTTGTGGGTTGGGAAATATTTTTTAACAAACGAGCTACCCAAGACGTGCTTAGAAGAGTTGGTCTGAATATTGTTTCGAGGTGTACCTTGTGCAAAGAAGCTTATGAAGATGTTGACCATTTATTTTTCTTCTCCAATTATACGAATGAGATTTGGGAGGCTGCAATACAGAATAAAAAGTTCCCCCATAAACCTACTAATATAGAAGATTGTAGTTTTCTGCTCATGGCTAAAGAGATAAGTATTGCTTTCCTTGCAATTTTTTATCATGTGTGGCAAGAAAGAAATAGAAGGATGTTCATAGGAGCTACTAAAGATTCTCTTGGATGTTGTGGAATGATTTTTTTTGATATACGAGCACTGGAAAGGTCTTGATGACCTGTTTCTGTTTCTGTTTCTGTTCCTTAAGTATAGAAAGTTTGTTTGTTTTTTCTTTCTTCTTTACTCTATTTTGTATCCTTTACCCAAAAAATCAATAAAAAGGTGGCACACGTTTATAGAGCCAAAAAAAAAGGAGTGAGTAAAGAAATAGAGGGGAGAACTCTGCTTTGTCCTTAATTCCATATCACCCTATCCTTTTACCTCTCGTTCTCTCCAAGGATTTGCCCACTCCCAGTATTTGCATCTACTCCATCTTCTTAAAAGCCAATTAGAATTAAACAAGAGTAGGTTGCATCTTGTATTAGATGATGTCACCTATTTTCGGAATAAAATATCGATCCTACCGTTTGGGACACGCTAAATCCACATTTTTTGAAGAGCGGAGGCCCAATCTAAGTTCAGGTTGTTCCTAAGATTTGGTGTTCATAATTAAATAAGGAGCATGGTGCACCTTGTATTAGATGATGCACCTATTTTGGGAATAAAATCTTAACCCTGCCATTTGCATGGGCATGTGTAAAGTGATAAAAAGAGGAATAGCATGCTCCTATTAAAATAAGAAACATTAAATCCACACTCTTAAAAGAACGGAGAGCCAACCTACGCTCTGGCTGCCCCTGAGATTTGTTGTTCCGAATTAAACAAGGAGCAAGATACACCTTGTATTAAATGATGCCACCTGTTTTGGGAATAAAATCCCGACCCTACCATTCACGGGAACACATGTAAACTGATAAAAAGAGGAGTAGCATGCTCCTATTAAAATAAGGAACATCAAATCCACGCTCTCTGAAAGAGAGGAAGCGTAGCCTACATTCGGGATGTGTGTGAGGCGAGCCTAAAGGAGCTTGGGGTCCCTTTGTCGATCTCTATTACTAGTATTGTGTTTCCTATTGAGATCATTTTGAGCTATCGTCCTTGACAACAATGGCGAATCTGAAAAATAGTATTAGGGGGGGGGGCTATTTTTTCTTTTAAAACTATTATAGCTTGGATTGGAACACTAGTCGCTAGAAACAAATTAAGAAACGCAAACCACGCTAACTACAAACTTTATTTGTTCATATCTAGTACAGAAATGTATATCATGTGTTATATTTTCTATTAGCTTATAATTATTTTTTTATTTTTAGATTTTAGAGGGGGACTAGAGCCCCCTGCCCCCTAGATCTACCCATGCTTGACAACCCACATTGGACAATTGGTTCACTGCCATCGTGTATGTTTTTCTCCTTGTCTCTTCCGTCTAGATCCAGAGTTGCCATCCTACATCTGTTGACTTTCCACTAATGAAAATTGAAATGATCCCTTACACGCATGGTTGAGTGGTATTTAGAGTTTGAATGGGAAAAGAATAGTTTTGCAGGCTGATGTGGCTTGGTATGGTAAGGTAATTTTTGGGTAATAGTTGGAGAGAATGGATAAGAGGGTTAAAACAAGAGAAGAGATGTGATGTGATGAGAATTTTTTTGTTTTGCTTATAACTTTTAATTTATGATAAAAATTATGAAATAAAAATGTTAGACTCCTTCAAAATATATTTCCATAATGTTAATGTTGAAATAATTTTGAAAAAAAGTACAAAATATGAATATGAGTATTGTAAATTAAGGATAATACTTAGTTTCTCACTAACACACCAACTTAAAAATAAATATACAAAATGAAAGATATGATAAAAAGGGGAAGCAAGGGGGAGATGAGGGAAGTAGGGAGAAAAGTAAAGGGGGGCGAGGAAGGATGTAAATGAAGGATTTAAATGTGACAAAAGGAGAAAGTAAGGAGGAAAGTAACAAAAAATAATAATGAATAGGCGCAAAACAAAGGTCAGACACTGAATGGAAAAAGTGAGTGTCACAGGAACAAAAGTAGACATCAAAAGACAAACAATGGATGCTAATTGGTCAAAAATAGGTACAATGCAATCAACAAATATTGAATAACAAAAAATGAGTGTGAAAATAATTAAAATAGACACAAATTGATCAGAAATGGAAGCAAATTTGACATTCATGGACGCAAATACACATAAATTAGTCACACAAGGAGCTTAAATAGGCGCCCATACACATAAAGTAGGGTGTTTTACAAACAAATATAACATAAAGTAGGCGCACATACACATTCTACCCTCCCGGCGGCTATCGCTGGGGGGGAGGGAGCGTCTCTGACGTTGTCCTCCCCCTGGCCTATCAACTTTCGAGGACGTAGCGAGTTTCAGAGTGAACCTCAGAGAAAGGGGTAGGTCGTCATTGCTGGTATTGTCTCGGTTGTTCGGGATGGAAGGGTGATGCGATGCGCGCGAGGTGTTTCAGATCTGGAATGGGTTCCGGCTACCTCGGCTCAGCCGACTCCACCCTGCTCAAGCGTGGTAGATGGAGAGAAGTTGCTCTCCTCCAGATCTGTAGCTCGTCTGCTGCTCCATCATGCCACTGAAGAAAGGGGTTCTTTCTCCTTACCTCACTGGTTTCCTTTCATCCCTCTCTGAATGATTCTGGTGCTACCTCGACGACGGCTTGCTATGGCGATCCCGGCGGAGTTGGCTCCCACGATGGGTGAATGGACTTCATCTGGTCAGCTTGGAGTTGTGATCTTCTGCTGTGATGGCGGCACCCCTTTCCATTGATCCATCGGCTACCTTGTCAGCAGGGCGGCTGATGATGGAAAAGGTGGCCTCCCTGAGGTCAAGCTGCATGGTGGAGCCCTACCTTTGCTGCGCGGATCTATGACGCTGGCCTTGTGCCGGTGATGGTCACAGAGGGCTAGTCCAAGGGGGTAGATCGATTTATGCTTCTCCTCCTTGACCTGTTGCTGCTACATGAAACTGCAGCAAGTGGGATTGCCGCTTAGGTTTCTGTTCTGTTGCGTGCAGGTACACCTTCATGACATTTGAGGTAAAGAGGGTGGCGGCTGTTTCAACCTGGTTCCCAATGCCCTCAAGGTGTTTGTTGGGGCATCCCTGTGCAAGCAGTTGGCATGCTTCGTGTGGGATGGTTTCATGGGGGGTGGAAGGCTTTTTATTCTCCTTTCTGGGCCCTCCTGTTGATGCGTGTAGTGCACTCTAGGTTCTTGTTGAGGGGCTTCTATGTATTACATGAGTCTCGTGTGGGGTTGGTTTCGGGGGGTTGATCTTCTCCTTCTCCTTTTCAAGCCTTCTACTGTTGTGAGTAGAAACACCTTCAAGCTTCGACAAGCTACTGCTGCACTGCCAAAGCCTGGTGTCTAGAGGCCTTCCTGCCATTGTAGCTCCGGGTGCACACCAGGCGTTCGACGGCAGTCCGGCCTCCAGCCATTTGAGAAGGACACCATCAAGGTGTTTGTTAGAAAGCCTAGGTTCGATGCAATGTTGCTATGAAAACAACAACTCCTAGTTCTAGTGAGATTATTATTCATGCTCAATGTGGATATCAGAAGCAATGTCTCTAGATGTATGCAGGTGATGATAGTCAGACATATCCTCTCCTTGTGGGTGAATTGAATGCTAAAGGATCCATGGATGCTTGTCTCTAGCTGCAAAAGTCTATGGATGTTTGTTGATGATGCCCCTGTTAAGCTCGAACTACTATTTTTCTTGGACTCTTTTGAATGAAGTAATGACCAGGTGCAGATGGCCACTGCTTCAGGGAGAAAGACGTTGAGTGACAGTCATGTCTTTCTCAATTTGCTATCTTATGTGTTCCTGTTGAGTTTGTTCTTGCGGTTGGGACAGGTGATGTCTTGCTCTTTTGAGTTGGTAGCAGTGATGGAGTTCACTCAGGCGTCTTTGTGGGTGCTATGTTTTGGTCATGTATGTTCTCCCTCCCCCTGCTAGGTCTTACGGGCTTTTCTGTATCATGTCCTTCTTAGTCTTTCTTAGTTTGGAGTCTTCTTTTGTTGGATCCCTTTTATGTCTCCCTGCGTGGAGACTTGGGATCTGTTTTGTTTCCTCAAGGGGCACTTTTTTTACCTAAAGTTTTTGGTTTTATTAGTAATAGGTTTTTTGAGCGACCAAAAAAAACAAATATAACATTAATATGTGAAAGTACGCATAAATAGGTGTGCCTATTCTTGATGAGTATTTCCACATATTCTTAATGAATAAATGCATATTACATTGGACATGCGCCTACAAATGGCTTAAAAGTACCCAAAAATGGTGAATACACACCTATAAATAAACATATTCGTGATGAATATGTGCACCTATTTTTTATGAATAAGTACCTATTACTTTGAACATGCTCCCGAAAATGGATAAAAATGCTCAAAAATGGTGAAATATGGACCCTGAAATGGCTAAAAGTACTCAAAAATGATAAATATGCACCCAAAATGGGTAAAAGTAACCTCAAATGGCTAAAAGTGCCCAAAAATTATGAATACATTCCTAAAAATGAAAAAAAATGTGCATACTAATTACTTACCCCATATCTCCTCATACTTCTTTTCTACTTCCCTCCTCTTTTCTCATACTTCCCTCATCTTCCCCCCTCTTGTTACTTCCCTAATCTCCCCTCCTATCATTACTTTTGTGCTCTTCCCTCATTAATTCCATCCTCTCCCCCTCTACTCATTCTCATGTGTGACCATAAACGAGCAAAAAACCTAAAAATGTGAAATTTGTGCTCAAAAATTCCTAACAAGGCCCAAAAATGATGAATATGTGCCCACATGTGTCATCATTCGTATGTGAATATTCACCATTAATATATGTAAATTCAACATAAATGGGTGTACATACACATAAAGTAGGCACGTGGACCTATTTATGGGCACATATATACCCATTTTGCACATCATTCGACATTAGTGATCATGTATGAACAATGTTTGGTCACATATACCATATTATTGGGCATGACTCAACATATTTGGGTGCTAGTACATAGTTATTTTGTCTATGTATCAACTTTTATGGGTGTATGTAACACCTTTTATGAACATGTATCAATATGCTTGGGCGCGTATATCTATTTATGTGCACATATTCTCATTTAGGTTATTGTGCTAGCCTCAATAATTGGGCTAATAACAATTTATTGGCGCTTAACCCCTTTTATGTGTGCTTATCAAAATGTTTAAGCATCGATACACAATGTGTACATGTATCAACTTTTATAGGCGTGCGTAACACCTTTTATAGGTGTGTAGCATCCTATTTAGGTGATTATACCTATTTTCTTACTTCTATTCTCTCATGGACTTCCTTCCTCTCCCCTCCTCTAAATACTTCCCTCCTCTCATTACTTCCCTTTTCTTCATTACTTCCCTCCTCTCATAAATTCATAACTTCTCTCTTCCTCATTATTTCCCTCCTCTTCACTTATTCACATTACTTTCCTCCTCTTTCCTCATTACTCTCTCCTTTTTCCTCAATTTCCTCCTCTATCTCCTCACTTCTTCCCTCTTTTCTTTTTCTCTCTCTCAAAAAAAGAGATTAAAAATGTAGTTGTAGGGTAGGTGGTGGGATAGGTGGGGTAGGTGGAGAGGAAGGATGGGAAGGGATGGTAGAGGGTGGGACCGGTGGCAGGTGGGAAATAATCAGTTTGGATGGGTGGTTTTGGGTGTCAGTCACCTACACGTAAGGGAGTGTGAGCATTCCAAAAGCTTAACCCTATCAAAAATGATCTCGTCCTACACCTTGTCTATCACACGTGGCTTACGCACCGGATGGAGTGGTATTGAGAGTTTGAGTGGGGGGAAAGGTAGTTTTGAAGGTTGATGTGGTGGTGGCATAGTAAGGTAATTTTGGGGTGGTAGAGGGTGTGAAGTTATTGGTGACAGTAAGGGATAATAAAGTGTTGACTAGAGAGAGAACATGTAAGATGGAGAAAAAGAGGGGAAGAAAGGTGATGTGATGAGAGAGAAATTTGTTTTATTTATAACCTTTAATTCGTAAATTTATCGAAATAAAAGTTTTTAGTTTCCTTACAAAAATATATTCTAACAAGAACAATTTTAATATACTTTTGAGAAAAATGATAGGAAATATAAAAAGTGCCCAAAAATGGTGCATACATGCTCATAAATGAGAGATGAGGGAAGTGATGAGGGAAGTAAAGGGAGGAGAGGAAGGAAATAAATGAAGGGTTGTAATGTGATGAAAGGAAAAAAGGGAGGAGGGAAGTAACGAATAAAACATAAATAGGCATAAAATGACCAAAAGTAGGCATGGAAACAGCAAAAGTGGGCTTAAATTGATCAAAAATGGGCACAAAGTTGTCCCAAAAAAAGGTTGCAGCAAAAAGGCAAAAGTGGGTGTCAAAAGTTCAATAATGGGTGTAAGTTGATCAAAAGTGGTGCAAGTTCAAACAAATATTATCTGACAAAAGTGGGTGATGAAAGATTAAAAATAGACGCAAATTGATCAAAAGTGGGCATAAATTTAACATTAATAGGCACAATACATATAAAGTAGGGGCATAAAAAGCTAAAATAGGTGCTTAAGAAGATAAAATAGGCTCACATAAAATAGGCGTATTTTAGGGGAAAATTTATCATTAATAGCAGAAGATACATATAAAGTAGCTAGGTGTGCCTACTTGATAAATATGTGCACCTATATATTATTGATGAATAAGCACCTATTACTTTGGACTTGCGTCTACAAATGGCTAAAAGTGCTACAATATGATGAGTACATGCCTAGAAGTGAACTTATTTCTTGATGAAATATGTGCATTTTTTATGAATAAGTACCTATTACTTTACACATGCGCCCAGAAATGGATAAAAGCACCCAAAATGGTTGATATGCACTTATGAAGTGCTAAAACAATGGTGAGTATGTATCCACTAATGGCTAAAATCACCCAAAAATTATGGATATGTGACCAAGAAATGATGAAATGCACCTAATCATCACTTCCCTCATATCTCCTCATACCTCCTTACTCTATCTTTGCTACTTCCCTCCTCTTTTCTCATACTTCCCTCCTATTTCTTCATTACTTTCCTCCTATCCCCCTCCTTTTGCTATTTTCCTCATCTCCCCTCCTCTCATTACGTTTGTCCTCTTCCCTCGTTACTTTCATCATCAACATGTGCATACTTACTATTAATATGCATAAATGAAATAAATGAGTGCACATACACATAAATTAGGTGTGTATATCCATGTGTGGGCACGTATGTATCCATTTTGCACATCAATGGATATCAGTGCACACATATCATAAATTTTTGGGGTTGTGTACCACATCATTTTCTGTGTATCAATATGTTTAGATGTCGATATAGTTTGTGTGTGCGTATATCTACCTTTATGGGCGCCTATCAACATGTTTGTATGTGTACCCCATTTTTGGGCACACGTCCTCAGTTAAGTGACTTAGTTATGCGGTCCTATTTTAGGGATTCATCGTGTGTCTTATTTCACTTTAATCACATCTAAATCTCTTAGATTACATGTTATTTTCCTCAATACGCATATTTCTATCAAATGCACTTATGGAGGTTGTTTGCATGTTTTATAGGTACTTTGGCCACTACTTGATGGAAGGTAGGGAAGGAGGATAATCTAAGGGTTTCTTCACCCTTTAAGGAGCCTAAAGTGATTCCAAGAGCGTCCCTAACCTACCCAAAGTGGTCAAGAATCAACCCAAAGCAAGAAGAATCAAAGATTAGCAAGTTGAAAGTCAAAGTGTAAGGAAGAAGCTCCAACATGACCGTGGCATGAATGCTCCATGTTAGAGTAAGAGTGAAAGTTTGAAGCTTCTAGAAACCACCCCCATGTTGATCAAGCTCCACCACCCACGTGGTGACCCAGATCCACGACCCTAGTGGCGACCTACCACCCCCGTGGTGACCCCAGTCTACCACCCTCGGTGACCACCACGGCCGTGGTACTGACCCTCTAGAAATCTCGATACAACCTGACATTTTCACCATTTTCCACCTCACTCATTCCCATACACCACGGCCATGTTCACCCCACTCCACCACGGCCATGGTGACCCACCACCCCTGTGGTGGCCATCAACCCTAGCCTATGTTTGCACTACTTTACCCATATTGCCCCCACTTAACCTAGTGCTTCCCCACCACCTATATATACTTGGGTGGTGGCCACAACATGAGGTTAGCTTCTCCTTAGCTACCTCTAGCATTCATTTCCTTTCCTCTTTGCATTCAATAGCTCCACCTACTTCCCTCCTTCTGTTTCCACCTCTATTCCACCCAAAAACCTTAGTTTTCTAGGATTTTCCACCATAATTCCCTATATTCTCATTCCATTTCCGACCTTGGAGGGAGTTGCTTCATCTTCTATAACAAGGAGGTGAAGGAGGATCTTCCATGAGCTGCCATGGCCTTCTACCTCTTTCTTCTTTCCTTTTTACTCTTTTACTTGATTATGAGTAGCTAAGCCCTTTGTGGTGGGCTGCTTGGGGCTAAAATATTAATTTGATACTATGTTGGGGGAAATAAATTGTAATGAACATATGTCCATTTTATGATGATTGTATTTTTCTTCTATATCATTTCCCATTATCTTACTTGTGATTTATGCTTCCACACATGGATTGCTTGTTGAATGATGCTTGAAAACACCTAACTTCTAGGAGAAATTGGATGGTATGTACCTATCTTAGGATTGCTCCTAGGTCCAACTAGTGGATTCCTAGCTGGCACCCTATATTCCTACATACAAATACCTTCTCCTACAACTAAATGTGAGATATAAGTATCTAGTGTAAGAGTGATTAGTGCAATTGCCCAGAGTTTTCGAAAGGCTAGATGGTGAGTAACATGAGATGAAATACCCTCATCTCTACCCCCATTCCTACCCTTGGCTCACAATTTCCATAATGCCACTTATCCTAGAAACCTAGACTTTCCAAGTCCTATTAGAATTACACCTAGCCCTAGTTTCCCAACTAGTTTCTTAGGGTAGATTCAAATAGCACTTGTCTTGTTGTTTAGTCTGGAAATCTAGATTGAAGATACAAGACTTGCATGTTATGTTAACCCCCAACTAATATCTTAGTATCATTTCCCAAACAACCCATTAATATTGCTTGAAACCCACTTTGTTCTCTTATCTTTTAATGCTAGTTTAGTTGATTGCTTTTATTGTCTCTTAGTTAATTGCTTAGTTCTTGATAGTTAGGCCTTGCTTGAAAAGTTAGTGCTCTCTTGAGCTTGGTAGTCTTAATACTGTTAGTTAGTGATAACCTAGGTCCTTGATTGATCTAGTGCTTAACTTCTCTCTTTAAGTGTTAACTTGCATTGCTAGTATAGCTTAGTTGTATTCCTTGCTCTTTCTTAGTTAGTTGTCTTGCCTTATTAGTTAGACTTAACTTGTTTAGGGTAACTTAGGGTTTTTGATAATCTAGTTTGCCTTCTCACTTTTATTTGCTTGAATCATTTGTATAATCAATCAAATCACCAACAAACCCTACCCTATACCACCTTAGGAACGTAATTTACCCTAACTTAGCTCTATTGCCCCCTCTCTCCCTACGAATCAACACTTATCTTACTACTTGCCTATACTACAACATGACGTCGTACACTTGCCGGTAACGTGTGATTGTCTTAAATGTGTCAGACTAGGTCCTTTATAAATTTGAAAGATCCCAAATTGTTTCCTTTGGTTGCATATAGTGACCAGTTAGTTGATTAGTTTGTGACCTTTGGATAATCCAACCAAGCTTTCTAGCGTTGTTGTCGGGGAGAAGAGGTGCTCGGACTAGCTAGTTAGAGTAGCTTAACTTTTCCTACTACCCTCATTTCTATTCTTTATTCTTTGTGTTAGTTTTGCATCTTGGTTTGCTAACTTGTCCTCTTTTGTTCGGTTGTGTCATGTGCATGTGACAAGCAACCCTTTGAAGGCAAGATGGTAGACCGAGATGCACGAACCCTTTCAATTACTCAACATCCCTACATGATGAAGATATTGACAAACATGGTAATTCTCATGAATATTCATGTGGGAGGTTCTTCTAATCACTCTATCGACTCCATGGAGGCTCTTTGTGAAGATGTACAAGTTCTACAATCATATTGCATCCGAAACAACCAAGGATCCATGTAAAGCTCTTACACTTCATAATGGAGAAATCATCCAAACTTTTCATGGGATCAACAAAGAGTCAAGAGACAGCTCCATGTTTCAAAAAGAAGTTCTTGTGAGGTTAAGAAGCCTTGATGAAGTGAAGAGAGAGGTGTCCTTTCATGGACAAACCATTGATCGGCTTGAGTAAAGGCTAGACTAGGTTTCCATGTGACTTTCTTGCTTTGAGGAGGGAAGACTCCCTTCCCAAACTATGGCCAACCCAAAAAATGCAATTGGTTCTATGGGTTATCCTCAAGGCATTTATGCTCCACCACTTCCTCAACATTCATACAACTTCCAACACACCTCACAACCACCACCACAATATCAACCACAAGAACCACCCCCATACCAACCACCTCCACAACAACCATCCTACATCCTTCACAATCCTAACCCACCACTCCAAAGACCACCACCAACACCACAACCATCAAATGCTCCCAATCTTCCCCATGAGCAAGTGAAGATGGTTTTAGTCTTGAGGTGTGGCAAGGTTGCTGAGAAGTTCAACATGGGAGGGAAGTAGTTTGATAAAGAGCATGATGAAGCACCCTTGAAGGAAAGTCCTTGTGAAAATACCAAGTGCACTAGAGATTTTGTCATACCACTTTATATTGAGAGTGCCAAGGGCACTAGCAAATCTATTATTCCAACTCCTTTTAAACCAATGATACAAAGTGTCCCACCTTCCTTTGAGATTGCACCACCTAGTGCTCCAACCGTTGATCCAAGACATCCCAATGTGATATTTAAAGGTTTTCAGGTGTCCTATGTGATTGAAACCCCTCTCTTTGAAGCCTAAAGACCCATTCCTCAAGGGAAAGAAAAACTATAGCATGAAAATTCTGAAGGTCTAAAGGTTGATTAAGAAGATAAGAGGGAAGGTGCCTAAGAGGATCACATTGAATGAGATGAAAAGTTTCTTTGATGAGGATTCTTACTTTGAGATATATGGTGATGACCTCAAAGAATAGGAAAATGGAGAAAAAAACTTGAGAATCTCACATGGACCTTGGGAGGAAGATTAAACAACAAAGGCATTTGAAAGGATTGTCTATGACGAGGATGAAAACATTTTGCTTTTGGACAATGGTTCATTGATGGAGGAACAACAAGCCTAGATGAAGGCTCTAAATTTAGCACTAGTGGGAGGGCAACCCACATGGTTTGAGATTCTCAAAACCCTCTTGTTTTGTTACATTTTTATTCTTCTAAAAATGCACACACGCACCACACCATGATGGTTTCTCTATTTCTGAATCATGATTAGCACAGGAACAGAAGAGGAGAGATTATGCATGAAGGATATCACCAAAGGGAAGATCAAAAAATTGAAAAGAATATTTCAAGACATTAAAAAAACTACAAGAAGGAGTCCAAAATGGCCATGCCACCAAGAATGGATGTGTGGCTAGCAAACCAGAATGGTTGTGTTGCTCAGCACGGTCATGGTGGTCATACCCTGCTCACCTAGTTCTATTTTGATCTTCCCCCTCACTTAGAGGTTGTCCACCATGACTCTGTATCCTCCTCCCTACCATTCTAAGCTTTTATTTTATGCTAAGGACATTGTAGTTTAAAACTTTGGGGTGGTATGGCAGTAAGCCCTTCTTTCACTGCATTTTTCTCTATGTACCTTGTGCTAAGTTTTTGTCGAGATGATCAAACAATCTAACTAACCCTTATACTTGTTAATCCATACCGTGTGTGATTGTTCTTTCATTCATGCAAACATGTAGTTCTTTTTCATGCATTTTGCAATAATTATTTCAAAATATTTTCTCTTTTTACCATTTCAATCCATGCATTGCATTTTCATGTAGTTTTTAGTAATTGTTGTGTGTTTTAGCTAGAATTTTCTTGATTTATGTTGTCTTCTCCCTAAAGTAGGTTTGTATGTGATTAAGCGCAAATTCACACCATTTTGGCCATTTTTTCCAAATTTGAAATATCTTGACCAAAAAGCATGTTGTGACTCAATCTCTACTTAATGAATTGAGATTGTTGATCTTTGACAAATGTATGCCACATTTTTAGAGTTTATTAATAAATGAACTTTTTACATGTGAATCACCTCTCTTATGTTTGTGAGTGTTTTGGTTAAATTGTGATTTGAGCAAGCTATAAATGCTTAGGGCCTATAGAATCACATGATAAAAATATGAATCTCATGTTGTTCACTCATGTGGTGTGATTTATTTGATGAAGTGTTGGATTAGTTTTCATGCAGGAGATTTTTAGTTGAGAACCAAAATAGTGACCCCTCTTTGACCTGACTCTTCTTTCATCATCTTCATACCCCTCCGCCTCATGAAAGGATGCCTAGAGAACATATTTAGCCTTGGCCACCTACAAAAGTTTGGGGTGGTCATATCTAGTTATCCCATCTTCACTCTCTCTACCATATGCCCTATCTACAACAAGGGTAAAAGAAAAGAAAAGAAGAAAAGAAAAGGCAAAAAGAAAATAAGTGATGCTCCTTTTTAATAGCATCTCAATAAAGAAAAGATGAGTGTAATAGCAATGTAATCTCTTATCACAATAAATTTTTTATGTTCATACCCATTGAGATAGGGAACATCAAACCTGGCTCACTTACCCTTTTTACATATCCATGTTGGTTACTTAGTGTGGCTTGAAGCATAATATTTAATGCATGAAAGTGAAATAGCACTCCTAGTCGTCATTGATTAACGTCATTATGAGACGGTCTACCCAGAACTACATGGAATACATATGGATAGCTTGTGTGTTTTATGATCCATATTCAAAGTTTTTATGCTCAGTGATCTTTTCATAATTGGTTTGTCAAAGTGAAGAGGATAGAGGTGTAACACATGTACCTAGTCACTTTTGAGACCATTTAGTCAATAATCATCTTTTGTAAATGCATTTATCATTCCTACTTATTAAAAGAAACTAAAGACATAGATTAAGTTGGATCATACCTGGGGACAAGTATGTTTTAAGTTTGGGGTGGTGATACAGTTCTATTTTAGGGCTTCATCTTGTGTCTTATTACACTTTAATCACATCTAAATATGTTAGATTACATGTTATTTTCCTCAATATGCATATTTCTATCAAATGCACTTATGGAGGCTTTTTGCATGTTTTATAGGTACTTTGTCCACTACTTGATGGAAGGGAGATAAGGAGGAGAATCTAAGGGTTTCTTCACCCTTGAAGGAGCCTAAAGAGAGTCCAAGAGCATCCTTAGCCTACCCCAAGTGGTCAAGAATCAACCCAAAGAAAGAAGCATCAAGGTTGAGCAAGTTGAAAATCAAAGTGCAAGGAAGAAGCTCCAACACAGCTGTGGCACATGGCCAGGACTGTGGCACGAATGCTCCATGTTACAATAAGAGTGCAAGTTTGAAGCTGCTAGCCACCACCCCCATTTTAATCAATCTCCACCAACCCCATGGTGATCCACCACCCCCGTGGTGACCCAGATCCACCACCCCAGTGGCGACCTGCCACCATCATGGTGACCCCCAAGTCCACCACCCTCGTGGTGACCAATAAGATCGTGGTACTAAACCTTCTAGAAATCTCGATACAACCTGACATTTTCACCATTTTCCACCTCTCCCCTACCCATACACCATGGTCATGATCACCCCACTCCACCACAACCGTGGTGACCCACCACCCCCGTGGTGGCCATCAACCCTAGCCTATTTTTGCACTACTTTACCCATATTGCCCTCACTTAACCTAGTGCTTCCCCACCACCTATATATACCTGGGTGGCGGCCACATCATGAGGTAAACTTCTCCTTAGCTACCTTTAGCATTCATTTCCTTCCCTCTTTGCATTCAAGAGCTCCACCTACCTCCCTTATTCCCTTTCCACCTCATTTCCACCTAAAAACCTTAGTTTTCTAGGGCTTTCCATCATAATCTCCAATATTCTCATGCCATTTCTGACTTGTAGGGAGGTGCTTCATCTTCTACAATAAGGAGGTGAAGAAGAAGGATCTTCCATGAGCTTCCATGGCCTTCTACCTCTTTCTTCTTTCCTATTTTATATTTTGCTTGATTATGAGTAGTTAAGACCTTTATGGTGGGTTGTTTGGGGCTAAAATGTTACTTTGATACCATGTTGGGGGGAAATAACTTGTAATAAGCATATTTCCATTCTATGATAATTTTCTCTTACTTCTATCTCATTTCCCATTATCGCACTTGTCATTTAGGCTTATAAACATGGATTGATTGTTGTAAGATGCTTGAAAACACCTAGCTTCTAGGGGAAATTGGATGGTATGTAGCTATCTTAGGGATTTCTCCTAGGTCCAACTACTAGATCCCTAGCTATCACCCTATATTCCTACATACAAATCACTTCTCTTATATCTAAGTGTGAGATATAAGTAGCTAGTGTAAGAGTGATTGGGTTCAATTGCCTAGATTTTTCTAAATGTTAGATAATGAGTAACATGAGGTGAAATACCCTCATCTCTACCCCCATTCCTACCCTTGGCTCTCAATTGCCCTAATACCAATTACCCTAGAAACCTAGACTTTCCAAGTCCGGTTATAATTACACCTAGACCTAGTTTCCAAACAGTATCTTAGAGTAGATTCAAATATCACTTGCCTTGTTGTTTGGTTTGGCAATCTAGATTGAAGATACAAGACTTTCATGTTATGTTAACCCCCAACTAAACTCTTATTATCATTTCCCAAACATCCCACATCTCATTAATATTGTTTGAAACCCACCTTGTTCTCATAGATTTATAATGCTTGTTTAGTTTATTGGTTTTATTACCTCTTAGTCAATTTATTAGTTCTTGATAGTTAGGCCTTGCTTGAGTAGTAGTGATCTTTTGAGCTTGCTAGTATTAATCTTGTTAGTTAGTGATAATCAAGGTCCTTGATTGCTCTGGTTCTTAACTTGTCTCTTTAAGTGTTAACTTGCATTGCTAGTATAGCTTAGTTGTAGTTCCTTGCTCTTGCTTAGTTAGTTGTCTTGCCTTGTTAGTTAGGCTTAACTTTTTTAGGGTAACTTAAGGTTTCTAATAATCTAGTTTTCCATCTCACTTTTTTTTAGATTAACAAGAGAACTTCCCCCATAGAAGCGCTACTTTTGTGACCCCCCCCAACAGCGTAAACTCTCGGACCCCGAGCATCCCGCCCACCCGGGAACCGGTTAAAGTGCACAGTTGGATGGCCTGTGTGACGGGTACCACTTCGGAGGCGGCTGTTGGTCCTTCTCATTTTTACTTGCTTGAATCATTAGTATAATCCATCAAATCACCAAAAAGCCTTGAAAACCCTAGACTCCACTTTTGGAATGTAGTTTGCCCTAACTTATCTCTAGTGCCTCCTCTCTCCTTGCGGATCGACCCTTATTTACCCACTTTCCTATACTACAACACGACCCCATGAGATTGTGGGTAATGTGTGATTGGCTTAAGTGTGTAGGACTAGGTCCTTTATAAATTTGAAAGATCCCAGTGTGTTTCCTTTGGTTGCATCTAGTCATCATTTAGTTTATTAGTGTGTGACCTTAGGAGAATCACACTAAGATTTCTGGTGTCATTCTCAGGGAGTAGAGGTGCTCGGCCTAGCTAGTTAGAGTAGCTTAATTTTTCCTACTACCCACACCATTTGTATTCTATATTCTTTGTGTTACTTTTGTATCTTGGTTTTTTAACTTGTCCTCTTCTGTTTGGTTGTGTAATTTTCATGTGACAAACAACCCTTTGAAGTCAAGTTAGTAGACTGAGATGCATGAACCCCTTCAATTCCTCAACCCTACGTGATGAAGATATTGGCAGACATGGTAAATCTCATGAAGATTCATGTGGGAGGCTCTTATGATCACTCCATCGACTCCATGGAGGCTCTTTGTGAAGATGTACAAGTTATGCAATCCTATGGCATTAGGAACAACCAAGGCTCCATGTAAATCTCTTACACTTCAAAATGGAGAAATCATCCAAACTTTTTATGGGAGAAACAAGGAGACCAAGAGTCAAGAGACAACTCCATGTTTGGAAAATAAGTTTTTGCAAGATTAAGAAGCCTTGATGAAGTGAAGAGACATATGTCCTTCCATGGACAAACCATTGATTAGCTTGAGCAAAAGCCAGACCAGATTTCCATGTCACTTGCCCATCATGAGGAGGGAAAACTCACTTCCCAAACCATGGCAAACACAAACAATGCAATTGGTTCTATGGGTTCTCCTCAATGCATTTATGCTCCACCACTTCCTCAACATTCATACAACTTCCAACATACCTCACAACCACCACCACAATATCAACCACAAGAACCACCCCCATACCAACCACCTCCACAAAAATCATCCTACATCCTTTACAATCATAACCCACTACACCAAAAACCACCACCGCCGCTACAACCATAACATGCTCCCACTCCTCTCCATGAGCAAGTGAAGATGGTTTTAGTATTGAGGTGTGACAAGGTTGTTGAGAAGCTCAACATGGGGGGGAAGTAGTTTGATAAAGAGCATGATGAAGCACCCTCGTCAGATAGTCCTTGTGAAAGTTCCAAGTTCACTAGAGACTTTGTCATAACACCTTCTATTGAGAGTGCCAAGGGCACTAGAAAATCTATTGTGCCAACTCCTTTTAAAAGCAATGATACATAGTGTCTCACCTTCCTATGAGATTACACCACCTAGTGCTCCAATGAATGATCCAAGACATCCCAATGTGATATTTCAAGGTTCTCAAGTGTCCTATGTGATTCAAACCCCTCTCTTTGAAGCATATGAGGACCTATTCCTCAAGGGAAAGCAAAATTATAGCATGAAAATTTTGAAGGTCTCAAGGTTGATTAATAAGGTAAGAGGGATGTTGCCTAAGAGGATCATGTTGAATGAGCTGAAAAGTTTCCACTTTGAGATCTATGATGGTGACCTTGAAGGAGAAGAAAATGAAGAAAAACACTTGAGAATATCACATGACCCTTGGGAGGAATATCAAACAATGAAGGCATTTGAGAGGATTTCCTATGATGAGGATGAAAACATTTTGCTTTTGGATAATGGTTGATTGATGGAGGAACAACAAGCCTAGATGAAGGCTCTAAATTTAGGGCTAGTCGAAGGCAACCTACATGGTTTGAGATTCTCAAAATCCTCTTGTTTTTTTACATTTTTATTCTTCTAAAAATGCACACACACACCACACCATGATGGTTTCTCTATTTGTGAATCATTATTAGCACAGGATTAATAGAAGAGGGATGATGCATGAAGGAGATAGCCAAAGGGAAGATCAAAAAATTGAAAAGAAGATTTCAAGACATTAAAAAAGCTTCAGGAAGGAGTCCAGAATGGTTGTTCCACCCAGCACGGTCGTGTGGTTAGCAGACTAGAACAGTAGTGTTTCTCAATGTGCCCATGGTGGTCCTATCCTGCTTGCCTAGTGCTACGTTGATCCCCCCCCTCACTTGGTGTTTGTCCACTACGACTTTGTATCTTTCTCCCTACCATTATAAGATTCTATTTCATGTTGAGGACTGTGTGGTTTAAAAGTTTGGGGTGGTAGGGCGGTAAGCCCTTCTTTCACCACATTTTTCTCTATGTACCTTGTGCTAAGTTTTTTTCAAGATGATCAAATAGTCCAACTAACCCTTATACTTGTTAATCCACAACTTATGTGATTGTTCTTGCATTCATGCATACATGTAGTTCTTTTTCATGCATTTTTTAGTAGTTTTTCAAAAAAAATCTCTTTTCACCATTTCATCTCATGCATTGTGTTTTCATGTAGTTTTTGGTAATTTTTGTGTGTTAGTTAGAATTTTCTTGATTTATGTTGTCTTCTCCCTAAAGTAGGTTTATATATGATTAAGTGCCAATTGGATCCATTTTGACCCATTTTTTCAAATTTGAAATATCTTGACTAAAAATCATGTTGTGACTCAATCTCTACTTAATGAATTGGAATTGAAAATCTTTGATAAATATATGCCACATTTTCAGAATTTATTTATTAAATGGTCTTATTGTTGACTTGTTACATGTGAATCACCTCTCTTATGTTTGTGAATGTTTTGGTTGAATTGTGATTTGAGCCAGCTATAAATGCTTAGAGCCTATGGAATCACATGATAAAAATATGAATCGCATGTTGTTCACCCATGTAGTGTGTTACAACTCTTTCCTAGCTTTGCTGGTAATCCTAGAGATTTAAGATAATATTAATGCTTATCATACTTTTGTTAGTAATATTTTACTTGTGCTTCACCTTAACTTTGGTAACCTTAAATACTTGTTTGTACAACTCATAATCATGACTTCATAATATTATAAAGATCTGAGTTGGAGTTAATATAGCATTAACCCATACATGTATGCAAGAAGAGTGTTAATGACATTGGAGGAAATAATTAATAAATAATTTTTCATTTGATAATATTATCAAAATAATACCATATGATTGTATAGAATTCAATTATAAATCCAACAAAAAAAAGAATGAACCAAATCAGAGTTAGAATGAGAGAGTTATGCCATTTTTAGTAAACATGTACAGGTTGTCACGACCACGACAGTATTGACGCGACCTCGACGTTACTGTAGCGACAGTGATGCTATTGTCATGAGTGTAATGCCAGCAGCAATCGCGATGGATGCCTCCCAGGACATCCAATCATAAAATGATCATATCTTGGGCTATACTTATCCATTTTCAACAAAGTGAAGTGTGTTTGAACAACAATTAGATCCTCTATGATATCAGACCCTTTGCTCAATGAGAGGACAACCTAGAAGAAGATTTCTAGGGTGATTTTTGGGGAAGAGCACAGAGAACGGAGGAAATCCAAGGGATTGGCATATATTTGACTTGGTAAGTAGTTTTTAACCATTGATTCTTCCTTCTCTTCATTTTTGTTTGCTCGGAATCCCTAATCCAGTGAATATGAGGTTTTGGTTAACCTCCAATCTTCATCTTCTACCTACAGACGACCTTCTTTAAGACCAGGAAACATGTTAAAAGGTTGTTTTGAATGAGATCTTGTGGTATGAAGCTTGATTCTGACTCGTGTGAGCTAAGATCTGAGATTAGTTGGTGAAAAGGATAAGATCAGTGATCTTGGGCAAAGTCTGTGAATAGATAATCTACTTCTAACCCTGATTTAAAGCATACAAACTCAAATAATGGTTTTCCTGCATTTTATTCTTACTCTATGAAATTGTGATGTTTTTATAAGCATGTGTAGTGATTATCAATATCTGAAATACTTTTATAATCATATTAATAGTGATGTAATACCATGTTGAATGTTTCCATATGAATTGTTATGATTCAAAAGGTAATGAATGTGTAAATTTAGGAACCAAAAAGCCAAGTTACCCTAGTTCATGTTTAAAAGAGTTGAAATATGGTTTGTGAGATATATGGAAAATATGGTTTGTGAGATATATGTAAATTATTAAATGATTTATTTGTTTAAATATGAGATGATTAATTGTAAAAAATAGGGTAATCATTAGATGTGATGTTGAAACTTGTTAAATCAACTAAAAAATATCACTAGACATTAGATGTCATGGACACTATAGAATCCTCACAGGATGAGGCCTGTGCTGTGGGGAGAAAATGGTTTCCTGACTGGAGGTAGTCCAGATCAAGATAAGCTGGAGCATACCAGTAGGGTCTGGGAGTTTTGACCAATAGGGAAAATGTAACGCCCCAGGATTTGAGGCCTTGAATAGAATGATCTTAAAAGGAATGATTGGGCTACCCATATCACCAAGGTGCACCTCCTTTTTAGGAAGCCCATCTCTAAGAACTCCATAGTTAAGTGTGCTTGGCTTGGAGTAGTACTAGGATGGGTGACCAGTCAGGAAGTTGATCTTAGATTGCATGTGAGTGTGGTCCAAGCACCTTGTTAAGGCTAGTGGTGGTCTGTGGGGCCAGTCATCATTCCTGAAACTCTACTAGAGCCTTGGGTAATGGGCCCGGGCATTACAAATGGTATCATATCCATAACCCCTCCAGTAGGTGGGGCCCGCATGGGCATGTGGTATGCCAATCTTAAGTCGTGTGGTCCAGGCATGTAGGAAAGGGTTGTCCATGGTTGATGTAGCCACCCTTGAGTTGGTATTATGTGATCGAGAGTTGGGTGTCCATAGGCCATTGTGGGTCTGCACTGAAATGGGGTCAGATTATGAGGCCATATAGTTGATCCTTGATGAGGAAGTCAAGAGTCTAAGTGGGAGAGATTGTAACGTCCCAGGATTTGAGGCCTCGGATAGAATGATCTTAAAAGGAATGATTGGACTACCCATATCACCAAGGTGCACCTCCTTTTCGGAAGCCCATCTCTAAGAACTCCATAGTTAAGCGTGCTTGGCTTGGAGTAGTACTAGAATGGGTGGTGACCAGTCGGGAAGTTGAACCTAGCTTGCACCTGAATGTGGTCAAAGCACCTTGTTAAGGCTAGTGGTGGTCTGTGGGGCCAGTCGTCATTCCTAAAACTCTACTAGAGCCTTGGGCAGTGGGCCCGGGTGTTACAAAAAACTTCTTATAGTTGTGTGGTACCCAAAACCGACTGGGGATGTCGGTGGTACCTGTGATACATGTTGTAGTGATCAGTGGTCGGTAGGTCCACTGATGCACATTAAGCCTGAGGGCTTTGACTCATGCCTGAGTACCTAGGTTAAGAGGTGGAGTCTGAGATATTTGGCCACTTCCATTAGCCACTGAGAGGCAGATGTATTGATACCAGTTGTATACATGGTATTGAGAATAAAGACTTAGGAATTCAGGCATGCTTTTAAGTCTTGTACAGTGAGATCATAGCTTGTTGTGATACTTCCACATGTTGTAGTACACCTCATGTGGGTTCAGAGGTATGATAAATGGATTTAAAATAATATAAATAGTTAGGTTATACTTTTATTGCATTCAATATATGTACAACTGCCATGTTGAGTGAATTATAGTTTTTTAATTGTCATGCTTACATGATTGCATTTAAGTTCTATCAATTGTAAATATCATAAATATATTGGTTACATGTTGATTCTCTACTCACTGAGCCAGTAGGTCATCAACCTACTGAACAATTTTTCAGGTAAATAATTAGCTCTTCCTGAGGATTCGAAAGCCAACTTTAATCAAGAGTAGCACAGAGGTCTTGAAAGAAGAGTAGTTAGAATAGATAGATGGCTTGTTATCCTTCCTATGGATCTTGGGATTGAGAGAGTGAGAAAAGAGAGAAGTTTGAAATATAATGTACATGATGTATATTCAGTGTGAAACTCTTGCTTCTATGTAATAGTCAAGTTTTGTTGTATCTTACTATTATGTTTAATCGAGTCTTTTGTGTTCAGTAAGTGATATTATAATATATTTTAGAGAAAGAAAAAGTTATGGTGGATTTTCATCAAGTATTTAAAAGTTGATGGTTAGTATTAATCCTTTTTTGGCAGCCCTAACCCTGATTAGTGGGTTCAGGTCACGTCAACCTTTTTGGTATCAGAGCATAGGTTGAACCTAAAATGAGTTTAGGTTTGGGACAGGGGTGATAAGAGGTCAATAGTATTAGGTTGTTTTTCTCTTTGAACTGCGCTTTTCTAACAGATGTGTTCTGTTATGGATATGCAGATGGAAGGAAGAGGACGTGGACATGGTGAGTAACAAGTTGAGAGCCATTATGGCCCTGACCCTCGAGAAATGGCTCAAGGTGGAGAATATAAAGAGGCAACAAGGATGTATTGTATTTTGCTGGAGACAAAATAAAAATACAAGATGGACAAGAAGCCTTCATCTTCTAGTAAGGATCAGATGAGATCCTATAAGTTGGTGAAGAAGCTTGGTAGAACTGAATTTTCCAAAACAATAGATCTAGCTGTGGAGGAGATGTGGCTTCAAAAACTGGAAAAGGTCTTTCACCTAATGGAGTTATCAGACGATAAGCAAATCAATCATGTAGTTTATTTACTCAAGGGAGATGCTGAGTTGTGGTAGCGGGGAGTGAAAGATAAAAGGAGGAATGCAGAGATGACCTAGAAGGACTTTGTAGATGAGTTTCATTTTAAGTATTTTCCTCATACTTTCCTAAGTGATAAGATTAAATGGTTGGAGAATATCAGACAAGGAAGTATGACAATTGGTGAATACAAGGCACATTCACAAGGTTGGTAAATTTTGTTCGCAAATTGTGCCTGATGATGTAGAAAAGTGCAGAAGATAGTAGCAAGGATTAATATTAGAGATTAGACACACTGTGTTAGCCATTGTTTGAAGAGATAGAGAAAACTTTGGGGAATTTGTGAAAGTAGCAAGATGTGTAGAAGAGTTAGTTAATGTTGATAAGCAATCTGAGAGTAAGAAAATATCTAGAGATTTCGATAGAGGGGGACAGAGAAGTGGTGGATACAGAGGAGGTGATGGTTTCTTTTCTAAGATAGGATGAGGACTTAGCTATTTTTGGAGACAAGGATCTAATTTTTCACTAAGTGGAGGAATGCCCAATTCCGGTAGATGAAATACACTATCTACGTGGACACCTCCAACAAGGTATTTAGGAACCTCAATGTCAGTGATAGGACCGCAGAGACAAGATGCAGTCATATGTGACAATTGTGGAAGGGAACATTCTGGTCAGTGTTGGGGAACTAATGATCTAATATGTTTTCATTGTGGACAGATGAGGCATATAAAAAGGGACTGCCAGCTTCCATATGTTTCAAAACAAGGTTCACAATTACAGTTTTTGACTCCACAGAGGCAGGCTCTAGTTAGAGGGGCAAGTTCTTCAGTGACTTCAGGTTCTAGAGGGGGAACACCTAGTACCAATAGTGGACAGCAAGGACAATGTGGTAAAGGGAGAGCTACTGGATGCTTCTTCTCAATGACACCATTTGAAGGTGTGGTTTTGCCCAGAGTTGTGATGGGTGAGATGCTTCCTTTAACAATATTTATGTTACAATATTGATAGATCTTGGTGCAACACATTCTTTGATTCAAAGATCGATAGTTAGTGGATTAAATCTTGTAACTCATGATTTATATTATGAGTTGTTGTTAAAAGTTCCACTAGGTGAATCTTCAGTTTTTATAGAAGTATGTCATGGATGTCTGTTGAGTTTTAGTGGGTATATAATTGCAGTTCATCTCATACCCCTAGATATTAATATATTTCAAATTATTTTGGGTATGAAATGCATTGAGACTTATCATGTCTAGTTAGATTTTTAGAAGAAAGAAGTTATCTTTCAACAATGTGGTTTTTCATGTATCTTTACCGGAGATAGGAAAGTCTTGCCCACATGTATAGTATCAGCTGCTATAGCTGATAAGATGATGAGAAAGGGGTGTGAGGCTTTTTAGCACATGTGGTGGATGCTAGGTTAGAGAAAAGAGCAGTCATTATAGCATATATTCTAGTAGTACATGAGTTTTCATATGTCTTCCCTAATGAGTTACTAGGTTTACTACCTAAAAGAGATATCGACTTTGAGATATAGACTTTACCTGGTAGCCATCCAATAGCATTTCCTGCCTATAGAATGGCACCTAGAGAGTTGAAGGAATTGAAACCCCAGTTATAGGAGTTGTTGAATAAAGGATTTATTCAACCTAGTACATCACCTTGGGGAGATCTTTGTGAAAAAGAAGGATGCAACCATGCAGTTATGTATAGACTACAAGCAAATGAATAAAATAACCATTAAAAATAAATATCCTTTGCCTACTGATTGATGACATGTTTGATCAACTACGTGAGGCAACGATCTTTTCAAAGATAGATCTCAGGTCGGGTTATCATTAACTAAGGATAAAGCCATCCGGTGTACCTAAGTCAGCATTCAGAATGAGGTATGGGCACTATGAGTTTGTAGTTAGTCTTTTGGATTGACAAATGCCCTTGCATCCTTTATGGACATGATGAATAGGGTTTTTAGACCATATTTAGATCAGTTTGTAGTATTGTTTATAGATAACATCCTTATATATTCTAAAGATGCAGAACAACATGAGCAACATCTAAGGATAGTCCTGCAATTGTTAAGGCAACATCAGCTTTATGCTAAGTTCAACAAATGTAGTTTTGGTTGGCAGAAGTATATTTTCTTGGAGATGTAATATCAGGTTAAGGAGTCAGTATTGACCCTAAGAAGGTGAAATGTGTTCTTCAGTGGGAGAAACCTACGACCCCTACTGAGATCATAAGTTTCCTGGGGTTAGCAGGGTATTACAGGAGGTTTATAAAGAACTTCAATATAATAGCAGCCCCTCTTACACACTTAACAAGGAAGGATGTACCTTTTGTTTAGCCTGAGTCATGTGAGAAAAGTTTTCAAATTTTAAAGAAGAAGTTAACCACAGCACCAATCTTGATATTACAAAGGCAGATAAGGGCCATGTGGTTTTTTGTGATGCATCCAGGAGAGGTTTGGGATGTGTTCTTATGCAAGAAGGGAAAGTGGCGGCCTATGCTTCTAGATGACTTAAGAAGAATGAAGAGAACTATCCCACACATGATCTTGAGTTGGCAGTAGTAGTGCATACTTTGAAGACATGGCATCATTATCTCTATGGTGAATCATGTCAGGTCTTTACTGATCATAAGAATCTAAAGTATATTTTCACATAGAGGGATCTCAACCTGAGACAATGTAGATGGTTGGAGCTTATAAAGTATTATGATGTCACCATTGAGTATCATCCTGGAAAGGCCAATGTAGTAGTAGATGCTCTGAGTAGAAAGTCAACATCATCTGCAGAAATGCTTTCAATGGCATGTGTAAAAAGAGACATGTTAGTTAAGATGAGAGAGATGAATTTGGATCTGAATCTATCTGATCAAGGTGGATTGATTGCACAGATGCAGGTTAGACCTACATTTTATGATCAGATCAAGGAGTTTCAGCATTGTGATAGAGAATTGCAAGATATCATGCATGATATGACAAAAGGACAGAGAACAGAGTTTATATTTTCAGATGATGGGTTGTTGTATCTATATGATAGATTGTGTGTGCCAGATGAAACTGAGTTAAAGAATTAGATTCTTAAGGAAGCTCATTCTTCTATGTGTGCAATGCATCCAGGTAACACAAAGATGTATAGAAAACTAAAGGAATTGTATTGGTGGTCAGGTATGAAGAAGGATGTGGCTGAGTATGTGGCTAAGTGTGATGTATGTCAGTAAATCAAGGGTGAACATCAGAAGTCGATAGGTACTCTGCAATCACTTCCTATCCCTGAATGGAAGTGGGAGCATATCACTATGGATTTTGTATTTGGATTACCTAGGACACCACATGGTTTCGACTATGTATGGGTATTAGTAGATAGGCTAACAAAGTCTTCTCACTTTCTACCAATTAAGACAACATGGGATACACCAAAGCTAAAGTCTACATAGATGAGGTAGTCATATTGAATGGGATACTTATTTCTATGATATCTGATAGAGATCCTAAATTGACATCTAGGTTTTGGAATCAGTTGCAACGTTCTTTGGGAACAAAGTTGAAATTTAGCACAGCCTTTTATCCTCAGATAGATGGACAATCAGAAAAGACAATTTAGACCCTAGAGGATATGTTGAGAGCATGTGTTTTGTAGTTCAGTGGTAGTTGGGATGATCATCTCAGTCTTATGAAGTTTGCCTATAAAAATAGTATCAATTCTAGCTTACACATGGCCCCTTATGAAGCTTTGTATGGGAGAAAGTGCAGATCTATGATTTGTTGGTATGAAGTTGGAGAAAGGCAGATCTTAGGTCCAGAGTTGGTGGAAGAAATAACAGAAAAGATAAATGTGATCAGACAACAGTTGAAGGCTACCCAGGACAGACAGAAAAGCTATGCAGACAAATTAAGTATACCACTTCAGGTTGAGGTTGGGGATGAGGTTTATTTGAAATTTTTTAGCATGAAAAGGTGTGCTAAGATTTGTAAAGTGAGGAAAACTAACTCCTAGATACATGGGTCCCTATCTAATCATTCAAAGAATTGGACCAGCTGCATATAAATTGGAGTTTCCATTGGAGTTAGCCAATTTACATAATGTGTTTCATGTATCGATGGTGAAGAAGTGTCATCCTGGTATAGAGAAGAATGTAGACCCAGATCTTATATAGTTGAGAGAGGATATCTCCTATATTTAAGGGCTAATTCAAATTCTAAACCACGAAATTTGAAAGCTTAAAAAGAGAGAGATACCCCTAGTAAAGGTTCTTTGGAGGAATCATGGTGTAGAAGAAGCTACTTGGGAAGTGGATTCAGAGATGTTTAACAATTATCCCTTCCTCATTTAGAAATTTCAAGACAAAATGTTTATTAGAGGGGAAGAATTGTTACAACCATTTTCTAGCTTTGCTGGTAATCCTAGAGATTTTAGATAATCTTAATGCTTCTCATGCTTTTGTTAGTAATATTTTACCTTGTGCTTTATCTTAATTTTAGTAACCTTGAATACTTTTTCAGACAACTCATAATCATGACTTAAGCATATTGTAAAGATCTGAGTTGGAGTTAATATAGCATTAACCCATACTTGTATGCAAGAAGTGTGTTAATGATATTGGAGGAAATAATAAATAAACTATTTTTCACTTGATAAAATTATCAAAATAATACTATAGTATTGTATAGAATTCAATTATAAATCTAACAAAAAAATAATGAACCAAATTGGATTTAAAATGAGAGAGTTGTGTCCTTTTTAATAAACATGTACAGACTGTCACGACCGCGACCGTATTGTCACGACCGCGATGTTACTGTAGTGGTCGTGATGCTACTATCGCAACCGTAACGCCGGTAACGACTGCGACGGATGTTGCCCAAGACAACCAATCATAAAATGATCACATCTCGGGATATACTTATCTGTTTTTGATGAAACAAAGTATGTTGGAACCGCAATTAGATCATCTATCATCTCAGACCCTTTTCTTGATTAGAGAATGACCTAGAAGGTAGTTTCTGGGGAGATTTTTGGGGAAGAAGACAGAGTTACCATAGATTCAACTTGGTAAGTAGTTTTTAACCATTAATTCTTCCTTATCTTCATTTCCCCTTGCTCAGAATCCCTAATCCAGCAAATTTGAAGTTTGGGTTGACCTCCAATCTTGATCTTCTACCCACAATAGACCTTCTTTAAGACTGAGAAACATGTTAAGAGAATGTTTTGAATGAGATCTTGATGTCTGAAGCTTGATTCTGACTTGTGTGAGCTAAGATCCGAGATTAGTTGGTGAAAAGCTAAGATCCATGATCTTGGGTGGAGTCTGTGAGTAGATAATCTACTTCTAACCCTGATTTTAAAGCATACAAACTCAAATAATGGTTTTCCTGCATTTTATTCTTACTCTATGATATTGTGTAGTGATTATCAGTAGTCAAAATACTTTTATAATCATATTAATAGTGATGTAATAACATGTTGAAAGTTGCCATATGAATTGCTATGATTAGACAGGTGATGAATGTGTAAATTGAGGAACTGAAAAGTCAAATTGCCCTAGTTCATGTTTAAAGAGTTGAACTATGGTTTGTGAGATATATGGAAATGATTAAATGGTTAATTTGTTTAAATGTTAGATGCTTAATTGTCAAAATAGGGTAATAATTAGTTATAATGATGAAACCCATTAAATCAACTAAATATCACTAGACATTAGATGTCATGGACACTATAGAATCCTCACATGATGAGGCCTGCATTGTGGGGAGGAAACAGTTTCCTGATTGGAGGTAGTCTAGATCGAGGTAAGCTGGAGCGAACCAGTAGGGTGTGGGGGTTTTGACCAGTAGGGCAAACTCCTTACAATTGTGTGGTACCCAACACCAACCGGGGATGCTGGTGGTACCTGTGTTACATGTTGTAGTGATCAGTGGTTAGTAGGTCCATTGATGCACTTTTCCCCAAAAGCCCCCAGTCACTAAGGTCAACAATGTAAAAAAACACCAATTTCTATACTGGTTCTAGAAGAGCAAAGAAAAAGGGAATGCTTTGTTATAGGAACAAGAAACTGTTGAGAGTTGTTGCAATGTAAACTACAATACTCATCCAAGCCATGGGAACATGTACATAGAGAATATGAGAATTTCCACCTTATTGAAGATCTAGTGGTTGAGTGGCTTTACTGACACTGTTGGGGACACGAGAGTCTTTCCCCTCAATTGTCGAGGGTTATTATCCCATCACTAGCTCATGACTCACTCCCTTGCTTTCGGATAACTCTCCTAGTTATAGATAGATAGTCAAAAGGGGATTTCTGACTCATAGGATTTTAGGATACTCATTAATGCCTACTTACAGTATCTAGCTCTTACCAGACCAGACGTGATCTTTGTTGTCCCTAAGCTTGCATAGATGATGCATTTCCCCTGAGGGCTTTGACTCACCACCTGAGTACCTAGGTTGAGAGGTTGATTCTGAGATATCTGTCCGCTTCCATTAGCCACCGAGAGGCAGACATGTCGATGCCAGTTGCAGATGTGGTATTGAGATTAAAGACTTAGGAACCTGGGCATGCTTCTAAGTCTTATACAGTGAGATTGTAACTTGTTGCAATACTTCTGCATGTTGTGGTACACCTCATGTGGGTCCAGATGCATGATAAATGGATTTAAAATAATTTCAATAGTTAGGTTATCCTTTTATTGCATTCAATATTTGTACAACTGTCATGTTGAGTGAATTATAGTTTTTGAACTGCCAAGCTTACATGATTGTATTTAAGTTCTATTATATGTTAATGTCATAAATATCTTGGTTACTTGTTGATTCTCTACTCACTGAGCCAGTATCTCACTAACCTAATGAACAATTTTTTAGGTAAATGATTAGCTCTTCCTGAGCAGTCAGAAGCCAACTTTAATGAAGAGTATCATAGAGGTCTTGAAAGAAGAGTAGTTAGAATAGATTGATGGTCTCTTATCATGGCTCTAGATCATGGGATTTAGAGAGTGAGAAAAGAGAGAAGTTTGAAATGTAATGTACATGATGTATATTAAGTGTGAAACTCTTGCTTCTATGTAATAGTCAAGTTCTTTGTATCTTATTATTATGTTAATCAAGACTTATCATTCAGTAAGTGATATTACACTATATTTTAGAGAAAGAAAAAGTTATGGCAGTATTTCATTAAGTATTTAAAAGTTGATGGTTAGTATTAATCCTTATTTGGCGGGCCCTAACCATGATTAGTGGGTTTGGGTCACGTCATAGTGTGATATTATCTGATGAAATGTTGGATTAGTTTTCATGCAAGATATGTTGTGTTGAGAACCAAACTAGTGACCCCTCTTTGACCTGACTCTTCCTTCATCATCTTCATACCCCTATGCCTCATAAAAGGATGCCTAAGTGCACATATTTAGTAGTATCCACCTCCAAAAGTTTGGGGTGGCCATATCTACATCTACCAGATTCACTCTATCCACCATATGCCCTATCTATACCAAGGGCAAAAGAAAATAAAAGGCAAAAAGAAAATAAATGATGCTCTAGTTTAAGAGCATCTCAATAAAGAAAAGATGAGTGTAATATCACTCCAATCTCTTACTGAAATCATTTCTTCTATCTTCATAGCCATTGAGATAGGGAACCTCAAACCTAGCTCACCTCCCCCTTTTTTCACATCCACATGGGTTACTTAGTGTGGTTTGAAGCATAAGATTGAATGCATGAAAGTGAAACAACATTCCTAGTTGTCATTGATTAATGCCATTATGAGATGATCTACCCAAAACTACATGGAAGACATATGGATAGCTTGTGTGTTTTATGCTCTATATTCAAATTTTGTATGCTCAATGCTCTTTCCATGATTGGTTTGTGAAAGTGGAGCAGAGAGAGGCAGAATACATGCACCTAGTCACTTTTGAGGCCATTTAGTCAATAATTATCTTTTGCAAATAAATTTATCATTCTTGCTTATTGAAAGAAACTGAAGAGAGAGATTAAGTTGGAGCATACTTTAGTACAAGTATGTTTAAGTTTGGGGTGGTGATGTGGTCCTATTTTAGGGCTTCATCGTGTGTCTTATTGAATTTTAAACACATCTAAATATGTTAGATTACATGTTATTTTCCTCAATATGCATACTTCTATTAAATGCACTTATGGAGGCTTTTTTCATGTTTTATATGTGTTTTGGCCACTACTTGATGGAAGGGAGAGAAGGAGGAGAATATAAGGGTTTCTTCACCCTTGAAGGAACCTAAAGAGAGTCCAAAAGTGTCCCTAACCTACCCCAAGTGTTCAAGAATCAACCCAAAGAAAGAAGCATCAAAGATGAGAAAGTTGAAAGTCGATGTGCAAGGAAGAAGCTCCAACATAGTACATTGCCACGACTGTGGCACAAATGCTCCATGTTATAGTAAGAGTGCAAGTTTGAAGCTGCTAGTCACCACCCTAATGGTGATCCACCACCCCCATGTTGATCAAGATCCACCACCCCCATGGTGGTCCACTACCCTTGTGGTGGTCCACCACCCCTGTGGTGATGCAGATCCACCACACCAGTGGTGACCTACCACCCCATGGTGATTGAAGTCTGCCAACCCCATAGTGACCACCACGGCCGTGGTACTAACCCCCTAGAAGTCTCGATACAACCTGACATTTTCACCATTTTCCACCTCACACATGCCCATACACCATGGCCATGTTCACCCCACTCCAACACGACCATGGTGACCCATCACCCCCCCATGGTGGCCATCAACCCTAGCTTATATTTGCATTGGTTTACCCATATCGCCACCACTTAACCTAGTGCTTCCCCACCATCTATATATACTTGGGTGGTGGCCACATCATGAGGTTAGCTTCTCCTTATCTACCTCTAACATTCACTTTGTTCCCTATTTGCATTTAAGAGATCCACCTACCTCCCTTCTTCCATTTTCATCTCATTTCCACCCAAAAAACCTTAGTTTTCTAGGGTTTTCCACCATCCCCTATATTCTCATGCCATTTCTAACCTTAGAGGGAGGTGCTTTGTCTTCTAAATCAAGGGGGTGAAGAAGGAGGATCTTCCATGAGTTGCCATGGCCTTCTACCTCTTTCTTCTTTCCATTTTACTCTTTTGCTTGTTTATGAGTAGCTAATCCATTTGTGGTGGGTTGTTTGGGGCTAAAATGTTACTTAGATACCATGTTGGGTGAAAATAACTTGTAATGAACCTATTTCCATTCTATTATGATTGTCTATTGCTTCTATCTCATTTCCAATTATCTTACTTGTGATTTATGCTTCTAAACATGGATTGCTTGTTGTATGATGCTTGAAAACACCTAGCTTCTAGGGGAAATTGAATGGTATGTAGCTATATTAGGAATTTCTCCTAGGTCCAACTAGTGGATCCCTATCTAGCACCCTATATTCCTACATATAGATCCCTTCTCCTACAACTAAGTGTGATATCTAAGTAGCTAGTATAAGAGTGATTGGTGCAATTGCCTAGAATTTTCTAAAGGCTAGATTGTGAGTAACATGACGTGAAATACTCTCATCTCTACCCCCATTTCTACCCTTGACTCTCAATTATCCTAATACCACCCTAGAAACCTATACTTGCCGAGTACTGTTAGAATTACACCTAGCCCTAGTTTCCCAACTAGTAGCTTAGGGTAGATTCAAATAGCACTTGACTTGTTGTTTGGTTTAGCAATCTAGATCAAAGATTCATGACTTGCATGCTATGTTAACCCCCAACTAATTTCTTAGTATCATTTCCCAAATAGCCCACCTCTCATTGATATTGCTTGAAACCCACCTTATTCTTTTAGTTTGCTAATGCTAGTTTAGTTGATTGCTTTTATTTCCTCTTAGTCAATTTCTTAGTTCTTGATCGTTAGGCCTTGCTAGTGTAGTTAGTGCTCTTTTGAGCTTGCTAGTGTTACTCTTTTTAGTTATTGATAACCTAGGTCCTTGATTGCTCTAGTGCTTAACTTGTCTCTTTAAGTGTAAACTTGCATTGCTAGTATAGCTTAGTTGTAGTTCCTTGATCTTACTTAGTTAGTTTTCTTGCCTTGTTAGTTAGACTTAACTTGTTTAGGATTACTTAGGTTTTCTGATAATCTAGTTTTCCTTCTCGCTTTTACTTGCTTGAATTATTAGTATAATCAATCAAATCACCAACGAACCCTAAAAACCTTACACTGCTTTAGGAACATAGTTTACCTAACTTAGATCTAGGGACCCCTCTCTCCCTATCGATCGACCCTTGTCTTACCACTTGCCTATACTACAACATGACCTAGTGCACTTGCGGGTAATGTGTGATTGGCTTAAGTGTGTCAGACTAGGTACTTTATAAATTTGAAAGATCCCAATGTGTTTCCTTTGGTTGCATCTAGTCACCATTTTTTTGATTAGTGTGTGACCTTAAGTGAACCGCACCACCATGCTAGCCTTAATGTTTGAGCGCTTATAACAATTTATGGGCATGTAACCATTTTTTGGTGTGTATCAACATGTTTGGATGTCGATATAAAAGATATGTGTGTATCAACTTTTATGGACATTTGTAACACTTTTATGGGTGGGTATCATCATTTTTGGGAACTTATACCCATTCCAAGAATGAGATCCATAATTAATAAGTATATTCTCTACTTTCCACTTTCTCATTATTTCTCTCCTCTTTTCTCATACTTCCTTCTTTTTTCTTTACTACTTCCCTCCTCTACCCTCATCTTAATACTTCCCTCCTCTTCATAACTTCCCTCCTCTCATTACTTCTGCCTTCTTCATTACTTCCCTCCACTCATTCATTCATTACTTCCCTCTAATCATTAATTCATTATTTCCCTTCTCTCCTTCTATTCTCATTACTTCCCTCCTCTCCTTCTATTCCCATTATTTTCCTCATCTTCTCTCATTACTTCTCTCCTTTATCCCTCACTTCCATCCTCCCTCTCCTCACCAACCCTCTTAATTTTTTCTCTCTCAATAAAGGTACAACAAAAATGCAAGCGGTGGGATAGGTTGGGCATGTATAGAGGCAGAATGGCAGGGGGATGGACCGGTAATAAGTGGGGATAGCTAGTGAAGTGGTTGGTTGAGTGGTTTCGAGTATGAGTAACTCACGTGTGAGGGAATGTTAGCATCCCAAAATCTTAACCCTTTTATTATATAGCCTATTCCATTAATGTCTACTTTAGGTTCATTTGATACATGGTGAAATAATAGATGGTTATGGGAAGGGTAAAATGATGGGAAGGGGGAAGGGGATGTGATGAGGATGGGGAAAATATTAAAATGCGTTTTTTGATAACATTTTCATGGTGAAAGTGATATGGATGGGGAAAACATTAAATTGTTAATTTCATTACATGTGTATAGGAACGGGTTTGGGGGAATTCTTAATGAAAAATACCTACACACGTAAGATTCCTATATATTAGAAAGTTCTTAACGTGTGTCTAAATAAGTTGTGGAGTTTTAAAAGAAACTTTTTTTATCATGATTCACGATGCTTTTCTTTGGGTACAAAAATAGATCAAATTTCCTCATGGACTCGCCATGGAGTATTTTCACTTGCCTATCACCATGGAAAACAAACAACATTTTTTATTTCACTGTCATTCTCCTCCACATAATTTACCAAGTAACAAACACATATTTTTGGCATCTAGAGCCCTCCCAAAGGGCTTTGATATTCCTAATGTTATAGAGGGGTTGGTTCTGGATGATATGCTTCTATATCATGTTTTCAAAGTACCTATCACAATTTTGAAGGGCATCCCTCATAGTTGCCACTTTTCATTCTCTCTCATATTGAATACATCTCCTTATAAAGTGGTTGTTGAACCAAAATCCATAGCCTCTTAGGTGAGATTGTTGCTTCTTCTATGGTGTATGTTACACATGTTTAAGCCTAAGAATAGTTGGCATAGTAGATATGAAAATAGAAAGTCACTGCAACAACTCCATATCTTGGGTTCACTTTCTACTTGGGGTGGAGCAGATGGTACTGCTAAGTTAGTGGATAATATAACAGACTTTTCCACACATGAGGCTATGGGTCATAGAAGTGATAACTATAGAAAGGAGGATAATAAGATGGACCCCAACATCAGGCAATGTCTTTGAAAAGTAATAGATGGCCACTTTACAACATGTATGAAATTATTGTGATCTTCTAGGATGGATCCATATGTTGAAGATATGTTCAAGGTTCCATAGGCTAAACACCCATAGAAGACAACTCCATATTTTAAAAGCTCACCTTATAGTAGATGCAGATACTATTCTTCAGTGTGTCAAATCATTTCCTAAAGGAACTTCCATGTGGCATGGATGAGTTGAAATACCAACATGTCTTAGACTCTATGTATGGATAGGGGTATATTGTTGCCATAGATCTCTTACATGCCATCGCCCTAGTGTTTCATTTATGGTTGGGCGGAGGTGTCCCTTGAGTTTGGTAGGATTCTTATCTTTTGCACCCTTGACACCACTTCTGAAACCTGACAATGGGATATGGCCCATCACAATGGGTACCATTTGGATACTCCACTGTCCAAAGTTGCCATGATAGGATTGAGTAAAATATGACTAAGTGTCTCAATCAGTTTCAATATGGAGTCAGGGTATCCGGTGGGGTAGAGGCTAATTTACAGTGTCAATATGTCATTTCACAAGACACATGAAGACAATTCTCTCTCTATGTTTATAATGGATTTCTCTAATTCTTTCAAAATGATGTATAGGTATGTGTTGATCCATGATGTGAGGACGATGTGCCCATCCATTTATTTGTTGGTGGAGTTTCTTTATGGTCAAGCACTAGGTTGCATATTGGAGAGAAACATATTTGGTCAGCCACTAGAGTGCAACAAGGTGATTCTTTGGGGTCATTTTTTTCTTCACTTGTATTACATCCATGAATACATGAGATTAGAGTCAACTACTACCTTCTTCTCCACACTTTGTATCTTGACGATTAGTCCTTAATTGGGGATACAAGGGAGGTTTCCAAGGAGTTTGATATCATTTAGTGCATTGGTCATGGGTTGGGTCATAATTTGTAAAAGTGAGTTTTCTAGCCTACTACATATGGTAGGAGCTTCATAAAAGGTTGTTTCCAAGGAATTTGGGATGCCTTTGTTGGGAGTGAAGATATAGGGGGGAGTTTTTAGTAGGGACAAAGGTTTTATTAAGGATCTATCCATGAGAAGGGATACCAAGGTTGTTGACTTGATGCATCTTCTCCAATAGTTGTATGATCCACAAAGTGAGATTCTTTTGTTAGGTCATGCATGTGTATCACAAACTTATGTTTGGCTTAGAGACCTATTTATATGTATACATGGAGGAGGCTATAGTGTGTATTGATAGAGATAAACACGATTCTATTGAGGATATTGTGGTATGTGAAGGTTCTTTCTTTGAGGACCTTCAATGGAAGTTGGCTTCTTACCCACTAAAGTCAGTGGTCTGGGACTATTTACGGCAGTATAAGCTTCCTCTTAAGATTTTGTGGACTCCAATGTCTGGTCTTGGTTGTTTCAAGATCTATTTAATGAGACAAAGGACTCCATAGTATGTATTCTAATTTTGACTATGACTTGGATTGTCTAAGTGTCATGATTCCTTCATCCAATCTTAAATTTTTTTTTGACAAGGACATCATACCCCCTAAATCACAACACGCTTTGGGAAGTTTCCTTGTTAGAAAATTTGTTAAGGACATGAATGTTAAGTTTAACATGACCATTAGATATAAAATAGTCTTTTGGTGTTTGCAAGTTCAACATGCTCAATATTTTCTTCTTACTATTCTTATTGATGGGCTTGGACTGCATATATCACCAGTAGAGTATCATACTATTCTCAAGTATCACCTCATGATTCCTCTATTTCTATTTGATGAGGTATGTCTAGGTTGTTTTAAGGGGAGCATACGATCCATTGTAGGGACCTCTCATGTTTCAATTATAGACATGATCTTGTTATAGATGTTTGTGATGTACTTAAACACGTGAGAGTTGCTGCTAAAAAGATGCACTCTAAATTTTTTGACTAATCCATAGGAGGGAAGACTAACTCTTAGACCAGTGGATGTATTAATTTTTGGTTGGTGGAAAACCATGCATGTGGGGATCTAAGATGACTCTCCCCATTGGTGGGCCTTGAAGGTTCATCTTTTAATGTGGGACATGCTGTCATGAAAGTTGTCACAACTAAAGTAGTCAATCGTGAGAAAGAATGTATAAAAAATCAACATGTTCTGTACCTTTTTGGTTTAATACTTTTGGTTTCTTATAAGTAGAAGTTTTGGAGGTCCTTAAAGGGTTCAAAAAGTTATGCATAGTAATATTATGACTCCTAAGTTCATGGATGTAGTATTTGAAGGATTGGTTTTTCCATCCAAAAGGGGGTTGGCCGCACAACTTGTTGCTTGTCTGCCTTTTATTTCATTGTAATACGATTATATTGATACTATAATATAGTGAATAGAAAAAACATACATATATTTCCACAGTTACAGACCACATTAGACATGTATATACATCAAATGTAAATACATACATAAACATGGACACATAACAAATACCTACATGTTGGCATATAGACATATATACATGTGGGTTATGTGTTTTACATATGCATGTCATTATAAATCAAATAAACATGTACTACTTATAGATCTATGAAATGTAAACTAACCATAAAAAACCCTCCTCAAAGACAAGGCAAATTTCAATTGGTCGGATTCCCTTTTCTAGTCATGGAATGTTAGAGAACATATGTATTTAGTTTGTAAAACTTAGTTTATAAAGATATCCCTGATATGGAATGAAAATGGAGCAACATGAAAGCTTGAAAGTATGATTTGAGTAGGAATTTGATGTAGATCTCACTAATGCAACTACAAAAAAAGGAGAGAACCACAAGAGGATCAAAAGGGAGTGTAGGAGAGGAAAATCAGAAGGAGATGAACCATTTCTGGAGACCATTATATATTCAGACATTAAATCTCACTATATATAGGGTTCTATTACTAAATATTTATCCACTCATACAAAAATAGATCTATAATATGTTGAATGAATGGATCGGTAAATATGTCCTTTGACATCCTATAGAAAATGGATCAATATATTTGACCACAGTCGAACATTCTCTAATCATTAACATAAACCCTTGCACTTAGGTCTAGCAAGTTGAATAGGTCCTATGGAACCAAAGTAGGTACATAAAGTTTTGAAGGAGGAACTGTAGGGTGATTCTTAGGTAATATTTTCGGTTAATATTCTCATATTAATTGATAACATATATAAAAAATAGAAAATACTCACAAATACAAATGCAATATACATTTTTCATGCCGTCTTGTAGACTTCCCAAGTTTCGTGCCACCATACAACGCCACCTTCTATCTCTTCTATTGTATTGTGTTTGGGGTGAGGTATTGACAGTGGTGTGTCTTTTATTGGTGGATAGGCAATTTGGACAGACACACTTACAATATCATCGACCACTAGAGCACAATATAGACTTTCATCACCATGTAGAAATACATCACTCTCTTCCATGACATTTAGTTCATGTTCATAGCCTACAAGACGACATTTTGAAGTCACCTGCAATTTAATATGGTATTGTTTTTAATTACATGACATATATATTTAATTGGTGGAATTTTATATCACAAAGAAACCTACATTGGGAGTGATTGATGGGTCCATGGGAGTACTCCTAATATTTTCATATACCTCATCAGAATAGCGATGTAAGATAGTGTGAGTAGGTTGATATTGAGAAGGGTGAATGTTTCTCATTGGTTCTTATATTATTTGTCATTTCAGCTCATCTACCTCCTCCTACGACACACTATCTCTCTTGACATATCTATGTAGTTGTTCCTATGAGCCAAAATATATTTTTATACCAACACCAACATCTACACCCTTAACATGACCATGATGCTCTTGAGTACTGAGAGCAACTTTATATTCATCCCTTTGGCCATTAGGAATGAACTTGTGTTCTTTTCTTTGCTCATTGAGCTCCCACTATTTATCAACAATAGAATTAGTTCGTAAAATCTAACAATCAAAATGAAAATAAACATGAATTTTTAAAAGTTGAACTTAACCATCAGCGGTCGCAGGGTTGGGATTCACTCTTCATGTCAAAGTGTTGGACTTGGAATTAGAGTTGTGCTTGATTCTTTCTCTGATGATTGCAGTCCCTTATTTTGTCAAGCAATGTTCTTGTGCATTTTCTGCATGCCTTTATTTTTAGCATCATGTGTAGTCTAGACAATCCAAAAGATATGTTAATTACTTAATACCATGAACTCATTAGGTTAATATATGCATATATTAAATTATTTCATACCTTAACTCATTAGATTCCTTCAAGTGTGAAACTACTCCCACACATCAATATTGAGATACTTGTATTTATCAGTGGAAAGTTTCTTCCTCTTGTTCTTATATATGTATTCTCTTTTCAAATTAGTCTTACAACTCCTCCACATCTTCCAACAACACTGTATCACATCTTTAGGATGAGTTTTTTCATCAAGGTGAAATTTTTTCCTACAAAAATAGTTATACCATTTTTAGAAATGTGAAATGAAAGAATAATAAGAAATTAAGAAACTTGGTATAAATGCATATAACTCACATCTATGTCCTTCCATAAGAGGTCTTTTAATAAATATTGACACTTTGCTATGAGTAGTAACCCCTAAATAGTGTCTGTGAAAGCACTATGATTGTCCTATGCATGACTTCTTGCATCATCAAACTCAATAAACAACTTCTCAACTTCACATCTAAGTGGCATTAACCTACATATGAGCATGACACCCCTACTATGTGAGGTAGAAACATTAGTACCCTCTCTAGTAGACTCAACAATAGTCTCTTTAGCATCCTCCTACTCATCCTCCACACAGTACTCAACATCCTACGAGTCATAAGCCGTGCTAACAATCTACAAAATAGCATATAAAAAGTAAGTGTTAGAAATATGAACACCCAACATACAAAACATATATAAATGATAGAGAAACATGCAAAATATTTATCACCTAACAAAATGCATTGTTTGTACTATAAAAGGCATGCCACTAGTATTGGTTGGATCACATGTCGATAGATATTTTCTAGGTGATCTTCATGTAGATAGTACTCATTAGTGTTAGCTTCAACGTTACACTAGTCAAGACAATTGGGAATAGACTAGAGTCACCATACTTGTCTTTGTACTCTTCTCCATCTATAGGATATGCAATCAATTAGATTTTCCCATTAAGAATGATAGACCCTTTTTGTAGGGTCTGCGATATGGAATACATGATATGCCTATTATGCCATAATAAAGAGCTCATACTTCTCGCCAATCTTTTCAAAATTCACTTATGTGAAACCCAACTCATCCAATTCAACTCTCTTTTTGAAATCAACCGAATTATAGCTAATGATGGGAACTCTAAACTCTGTGTAGTTAAATTCTCATATGTCTTCAATGACACTGTAATAAGACATCTTACCTTCTCATTGACTCTTATCCTTTGCAATAGAAAATACAATGAAGACACTTGATGGGTGACCCACAACTTTGGACAACACTCTCTTATCATCTTGATGCTTTGGTGGTAGGAAAATACATATTTGTCGAACTCTTTGTAAGATATAACTTTCATTTTTGGTTTAAAGGCAAGACATTTGATATTCTTAGCAATATGTTGGTGTTTGAGATCATTTATAGAAGACTTTATCTACAAAAACCTAATGAATGTTTTATTATGCTCTCTAGCAAGCCCTATTTTCTTGAGTTGGATTAAGCGTATTTTATCTTGACAAAAATCGGTAGATTTGATGATATAAATACTTGATTCATCGATGTTGTGCAAAAGATACAAGTATGCTTGTTCCCACAAATCACAACTAGTTCCTTTTACACACACTTCTAAATTTCCTTTAAAAGAATACATGTCAATGTGATGGTACTTTGCATTACATGAATTTCATTGAAAGTAAGAAAATCATTACAAAAGTTAATTGTGACATACCACAGCCTAGCATCTTGACTCTAGACACCTTAATTTCTTAGCTAGGAAGATAGGATGCTTGGATTCTTAGGTCAGACTAAAAAAGCATATAGTTATGCCTTAATGTATATTATTAATGCACATAATATGAATACCTCAATGGTAACACAATACATATATAGTCTTGAAAATAAATATAAATTATTGTGGCATAAGGTTCTATAATTAACCACTAGTACATTTATGACGTCTATTGTCACTTTTCCTAACATCAGTTACACGAAAAAATGACACTATATACAAATTAACGTCGGTTTCCCAGCACAAACGTCACCATTGATCAAGTCTTGTCGATTAAGAAAAGACAGCGTACCACTTTTTATTTAATGGCGGTTAAGTTTTAAAGAAACCAAAGTCTAAAATAACCCACAAAATACAATTTTTTAGAGAAAAAGTATTACACCCCGATCTCACAATTACCACTAATCATGAGATTAGGGCATAAATTGAGGATTTAACGTAATACAAAGATCACCCTTAACTTTTTTTCTTCTTTTTCAAACTCTTTGTTTTCTCACATTGAACCACATAAACTAACTTTACAAGGGAATTTAAATATTGATTTCTCTAATATGATCTCAACATAAATGATACACATCCATACATTCATTCTCAGGTACATACGACATGATAATCAGATACATTCTCTCTTATTAAGGAAACAAAGATACAAAACATTACTTACAACACTCTCACATATATACTAGGACCTAGAGTGATAGGGACCGACTGAACTTAACTAATCTCATACTTAACTCATGTGGTATATCTACTTTGATGCTTTTACCTTCTTCAAGTCCATGCGGTTTCCCTAAAAATTGTGAGTAGAGGGGTGAGCCTACTTGCTCAGTGAATGAGTACTTCAAAGAAACAGTCTAAAACACTGATATAATTACAGATATACTTTTGAGCAATTGATATCAATTATAACAGCAGTAAGCTTTAAAGAGTCTAATAATTGACAATCATGAATATGGCAGGATACTATAAATATCTATAAAAGTGAATCAATATATGAAATGTTTGATTGATCATAAAGAGAACTAATAATTCAGAAACATACAAAGAATAATTGAATAACTATACATACTTGTTTGACCTCTCATTCATTTTATTATGCCATGATCATATGCAGTGTACTCTACATATGAAGACTCATAGTGCACTACGATCACACCGTACAAGACTTAGCAGACACACCTGAGAAATGCTAAGTTTGACTACTCTCCTGGTCTGCAATAGGGAAATGGCTCTCTATCCTAAACTGGACTCCTCCTCTAACCTGAGCACACAGGCGGAGAGTCAAGCCACCTCTTAGCTTTTCTGTACTCTAGTGCCACCAGGACTTCTAGTTGATGTTGGACACACTTTTCTGCACTCTAGTGCCACCAGGACTTCTGGTTGATGTTGGACACTGCATGTTGTATTTTAAGGAGACTTCCACTAGGGATTCATTCATCGTGCCACCTGATAGCACGTTTCGACCCCCGTATACAGGACGTTGCCAGGGTTAGGTCATTTCACCCCTAAGATGCAGACCTCACATAGGGGTTCTACGAAGTTCAAGGCTCCTAAGTCTATTATTTTATTATTCCTAGAAAGCTCTTTTCTACATTGTACCCTTATCTTACTTATACTTGACTCTGGTATCTCTATGGTGTCGCATCTACTTATTGAAGTTATAATACGACATGTATATCATTCTAAACTTGGAAGAATAGTATATTCAAAACACTGTAATATACTGAGTAATCAACATACTATACATGTAGGTAGACTAAAATTCTTAAATAAATAGATTACATGTCTACTTGGCACATACACACTAGAATCATGCAATTTATCATCTTATTACACTGATAAGAGTTAATTACTTGACATATGAGTAATCGTCAATAGCACCTGCAACTTATCTGTAATTTCTCAAAGAACGTGCATATCAACCCAAATCTTGAGTTGTGCATCTCATAACTCAATTAAGAGTTAATTACTTATCATGACAAGAATTATTAATAATAATTGAGAACATTGATATCACAATACTTGATTCATTGAACACCCTACCCTTAGGGTTTCATTTAATCACAACACATGCTATAAAGAAAGGTGTAATACATCTATCACGTACTTTTCAAATCTTTATAACACATGATACCTGGGATCTCAATCCCTTCTCACATTACTGGGAATTCTCATCCCTTCACATCATTATCATAATTACTGGATCTGGGTATTCAAATCCTTAGATCATCACATAGCATTGTTACCTCTGTGATAGGTAACCATTACCTCTAGGTCCTTAGACCAAGGTATGCATTTCACTGGTTGTACAAGTATTCTCATGGCTCACAAGGCCATCACACATCTTGTCACCTCTCACTAGGCAACAACTTATTCCCATGGCTCCCATAAAGATTTCGTGCGACATAAATATTTACTGAATAAAGACTACTATCAACAAATCATATAAAATTAATATATGTATGAAACCTTGGAATTGAGATGAATTTGGGTTTCCATGCCATTCACTGGGATATCATGCATCAATAATAACATTGAATAAATAAATTCTATCATGTTAAGAAAATCCCTTCAAATGGATTTCATGATATCATTTCACAAATATCCAACTTTCCTCACATCTAGGGTTTCACCCTCTTCACTGAGATACCAAACAAACACTACTCACTTTAAATGAAATCCAAGATAGTATCTGACATATATGTATTATGAATTTAGATAAACAATCATTCAAAACCAAGGGGATCTAGATAAGCAACTTTCTCTATTTACTTATACAGCAAATTTTAGTCATAGACAAATTCCCTATATTTCAGTTTATTCTTATAACCTCTACAAATACTTAGGGAATTCTCATTAGAATGCATTGTATACATTTCTAATATGATTTTATCATCTAAAATTCATTCAAACAAAGGAATAATCCATGTCATATCATTTTGCAACAACTTAGAACAAATAGACAATTCAGGGTTTGTAGTCGCATACTAAGCAATTAAAGATTATGGTTGATTTAATCAATTTTCGTGCAATATACTATTTAAAGGAAGTTCTCACTCACCCTAAGGTGTGAAAACACCTTAAAAATGTAGCGCATCCCTGAAAATCTCAATCTCATATCAAATCCCTAGCAATTCACCCGATTTTTCTTCCTTTTAAATCGGAAACCCTAAAAATGAGGGATTATGAAGAAAGAGTGAGAAAAGGGGAAGTTTTGACACTATTTCAGATCAAATCAGAGGAGGGACGGAATGTTGACATGTGAGAGAAGATTCACCATTAAAGTCTATGCAAAGAAGCTAAACTTACATGATTTCATCATTCCTCGGACCACAAAACCCTAGGTCAGCGTCTCCATCACTTTCTCCTCTCAAACCCTAACTCTCCCTCTCTCTCTAGGATTTTATTTCTCTAGAATGAATCATGAAATATTAGAGCTGCTAGTGTGTTATGTTGACCATATAGAGCAATTGAGCTGCTTGGGTCAATTACACATTGACCCCTCACTATACTCTCTCTTATTTCAGCTGAATTTTCTGTCATAAAAATATTACTATAATTCATCTACTGATAAGGTCTAAACGCATCCAAAAATTATGAAAATTTTACATGTTGTTCATGATTGAGTTTTAGATCTCCAGTTAAAATTTTAGATCATTTGGAGTTACCAATAAATAAATAAAATAAAACACTACACTATTGAAAAGCACTCTGTCAGTATTTTGGTTGAAGTATAGTTTGACCAAGAACCACATTCAAAGAACACTAAAATATTTTGACATTTTTCTCCAATATGCATGATTGATTTATACATATCATATCCAAAATTCAATTCAAATAAAAAATTTGTAGAAAATATGAAAAATCATTTACCACACTACTATCCTGATCAAATTCCATATTCAAGTACTATCAAAACCCTAATTTTTTACCGATTAGGGTTTACATTTCTCAAACCGTAATTATTCAAACTAAAACCATAGTTAGAGATTCTTCTTAGGTTTGAAACATCACCATTGATCTACTATCATTAATCAAGTCTAAATGATGTTCAATATAATAAAGCATGTAATCATTCAGGTAAACCCTAGTTTACCAATTAAGCACAAATGTGGTCATTACAAAACTATTTACCTCTAAAAAATTTAAGATGTGCATTGGTCATGTGATAATTGATCAAAGAAACCTTCGTGCAAAATAAATCTTGCCTCCAAAATTCATATTGTGTTGATTTTTTCTGATAAAACATAACATCATTTATCAATAAAATCTACGAAAATTTGCACAACCAGTGTCGATTTTTCGGCTAGAAACTGACATCTTAGGGTTCACACACGTCCCTGCGATGAAAATTTGCACAACCAGTGTTGATTTTTTAGCTAGAAACTGACATCTTAGGGTTTGCACACGTCCCCACAAAAAAAGGTTTCCCTCGAATTACACTCGTGTCAGTTCATCTAGGAGAAACCAACAACTTAGGACCTATTGAGGCTAATTTTGTTCAAATAATGGCCTCTTGCATTGGTATTTCAACCATAACCAGCATCTAAGTTACTAGGTATGGTGTCGATTGTTTAGTATACGACCAATGACTATCACTGTAACGACCCTGCCTCTCGATAACCCCCAATTAAGGGAGACCAAGAGATCATAGCTGTTATCTAATAAACCGGATCAAAGGTTCGACAAATAATCAATAATAATTATGAAATTCTACTACTAAACTAAAAATTGGTATAAAATAAAAACTTTACTTACCTTTTAAAAGTTGGGATTTCTAAACTTCTATCCATGAAGATACTAATCTATCTAATCCTTCGGTGTACGTTATTTCTCATTTAGTTCCACATATGCCACTTTACTGTTTGTTCTTATCATTTATACCTAAAACGCCGACAAACAAAACATCGGTGAGCAAGAAGCTGGTATGTGGGGGAAACAATAATTTTGCAACTATGTTAACAATGTAGTCAACCAAATATCATTTAACATCCAAGATTACGTTTTAAGCAATACTACTCAATCATTGCCTATCCCCTATCTCTGTACCGTCCCTACAGTGGACATGGATACTACCTCTCTCATATGGTAGATCCTTACCCCCATGGCCCTACCACATAGGTAGCCAATTCTTAGGGTTGTGGAGTCACATGGTCCTACCCAAGGATAGCCCAATCCCTGACTCATGATGACTTGATGGACCTACCCCATTGGTAGCCATTTACTAAGTCATTTAATGACCTGATGGGCCTACCCCATTTGTAGCCATTTACTAGGTCAATCTATAAAGCTACAGAGGGGACTAGGATTTGAGCTAGTAGGCACATCTCTTAGGTGATAGTCATATTCACATTATAAATTGCAAGAATTAAATACATCCAATAGTTTAATTCAAGTCATCGATAAAACCTCAAAAATCCACGGGAATCTAATTCGGGATATTCATAGGCGTAACCACATACCTGTTAAGCAGATTGAATGTAGAAATAACCAATCAAGAATTCAAGCAAGTATGCACAGGTTGATCCTGAAAAGACATCCAATTTCTCTATCATTAATCATGTCATCTTGATCCATTAATCCTATTTGTTTCCTAGGTTATTTGCCCTTTTTAGGGTTTTGAGCATAATTAGGGTTCCACCTCATCTTTATTACTTTAAACCCTAATTTCACAAAACACTTACAAACCCTAACTATTTCATCTTTCTTTCAAAAAATTCTAATTTCATCTTTTAGCAACAAGAAACCCTAATTTCATATTATGAGCACTTTTCTTTTCTTTTCCTCTAATTTAGGGTTTCTAAACATATTAATCAATATATTGAGTTAAAAACCCTAAACCTTGTAATTCTATCATCAAAACAGGTTAAAACCCATCTTTATCTTTAATCAAGTTAACCATGTGTGAATTAACCTAATTGCAAGATTAAAACCATCTTTGGTTAACAATTAGGGTTTTCTAATTACAAATTAACACTTTTTCCCATCAAATTATACACTTTTGCAAAAATATACATATTTAGATGTCCAAACCATTTTTAACATATTCCTCATATTTTTCTGATCATTTTTCATGTATTAACTTCCCCCATTTGAGGTTCCTAGCTCAAGATACAATTTTTAACAAGAAAACTCTTTTTATTGTCTATTTGCTATTTTCTAAAAAAACTAGGGCCGCCTGATCCATGGTCTGCGGATCCACTGAGGATCCAACGGCCGTGGATACACGCACCCTCAAAATTGCAAACAAAAGGACCAAAGGACGGAAACATCCTTACCTTTACTGAAGGCGCAGAGGGTTATTTCGGTAAAAGACCAGGTCGTCGTCTTCCTCCTCTGTTCAGCCTGTTCGCGAGACAAGGTTCTCAGTCGAGTCAACTCAAGGGTTGACTCCGGCCATCCATGCATCTGCGACCCGTTTGATTGGTCCAGGGGCTCCGCCTTCCCTTCTCGGATTTGCCTGGGGGGTCAATTTATCCTTGGAATCGCCCCTTCACCGCCGACGATCCTCCTCCACTCCAACGACAGCAGCAACTCGACGGGGAAGAAAGTCAAGGTCCCTGACCAAATTGAACGCGTTGGTGCACTCGTCTCAGGGGTATGAACATGCGAGAATGAATTATGGGGGTGCTAGTGCCATCGATCACCCTCCCCTATATATAGGGTCGGGGCAAGAACCTACCAAGTTAGGCGTTTCCCAAAACGACAACTAATCCTAGTCGAACCAGGGATGAATCCCTGCGGTTTCGTCTCCTGAATACAATGGGAAACATTGCAAGTTTGCATATTCCCTAGATCACAAGGAAAACAGAGAGGAAAGTTCCTTTGTATCTCACAGAGTCCCAGTCCCAGTGGGACTTAGACGATGACCAATTGTTGTTGGATTAAGATCCAACGGTCTGTGTTATCCGCGCTTAAACAAAAAGGAAAATCCTTTCCCAAATTCTGAATAAATCCAATTTTAGCAATTTCTTAGGAAATTCATATCTCCCAAAACCTTTCTCCTTTTTAAATCAAATTTTAAGGAAGTGTTTGTCTTGGTATTATCTAGCTTTTTACGAATTTTGGGAAACAAAAAGAAATGGATGAGAATCCTTCCTTCTCTCCCAAGTTATTCATTAATTTATTCAAAATTAATTGTTATTTCTTTTCCCTTTGCCATTATCTTATTATTTTGGGTCCCTTGGACCTCAATAAATCCCAAAGTCATGGATTCCCATATTAGGGAACATCTATTTGCCTTTATCTTCTTTTAATTGTCAATTACTCATATTTCCTTCTTATTAATCAATTTCTTTTCCTTTTTAATTCTCTTTTTAAGGATTTCTCTTTACCTCTCTTCTATTTTCCTATTGGAATTCCTTTTAACATTAGGAATCCTTGGGATACGAAAATCCACCAAGGATAACTCAATTATACCTCTTTTCACATATTTTCCACATTTTATCATTATTTTCAATTTCTTTCTTAACAAGGAAATACTTAATTAGTCTTTTCTTTTCTTATTGCATCCTCTATGCAACTTTAGACTCCTTGGGACCCAAGGAACCCAAGAGGCATGAAATCCCTCTTTGGATTTGCCGTTTAGAGGTTTCCACATCTTTCTTTTCTCAAATTCTCAGTTATTCATTAATTAATTGAATTTCCTTATTATTGGGCCCAATAGCTAATAAAGCCCATAACACAAACATCAAGGCTATTATAAACAAAATGCATGCATTCAATCAAAGACATCATTATTTGTTCAATTATCTTTATTATGAGAAATCACATTTCTCACCAAATGAACCCAAAAATTGGGGTTGTAACAATCGCCATTATTCAGGCTGATTATTTTTTTGGATAATGGCCGCTTGTATTGGTTTTTAATCTACATACGACATTTATGCCACTAGGTTAGGTGTCATTTTTTAGTATTCAACTGACGACTATCGCCATTACTCGAGCTAATTTTTTTTCCGGCTAATGGACTCTTGCATCAGTTTTTATGTTACAACTGACGTTTATATCACTAGATTAGGTGTCATTTCTTTGTTAGAAACCAAAATCTATTGTCTTTGTTATCAGCTTATTGTAACAATCAAAGATTATGTCCCACTTAATACCACACATGAAATTTTTTTCCCCATTTTCTGTTCCATTTCTCCCATGATACCTAAACTAGCTCTAGCAATTTTGTGCTCCTCTACAGCACCACTCCTATGCTCCAATTGTTGTTCTTTCCTCTGCTACTTCCTAAGGAACTAGACGCCACTTCCATCCGAGGAGCTAGCTATCATTTTTGGTGCTAGTGCTTCCTGTATGTGCCACTGCTGCTGTTGGCCATTACCGTTATTGTTGCTTGCCATCACTTGAGCTGCATATGTTGTTGTTGGCCATTGTCGCTGTTGTTTCTCACCATCACTAGAGTTGGCACCATCACCGCCTGAGGATCTAGCCAGTGTTGCTGAGGAGCCATCCGCCTAAGGAGCTATCCACTACTGTTGAGGAGTTGGACATTATCGCCAGCAAAGACCAAGCTATTTTTTATTTTTTATTTAAATGGAAACATATAGATCCTATTTCTTGCATCCTAAATGTTAATAAATAAGTAGGATTTCTAAATGTTAATAAATAAGTAGGATTCTTAAATGATGAACTAAAATCTAGGGTTCTATAGGAATCTTGTTTTTATTGTGACTTTGTGATACATATGGGATGATAAAATTGAGTTATGCTCTCTATTAAGTTGCATAACTAGTATGAAATTGAGTGGCCAATTATCTTATATTGTCTGCAATAGTGTGCACCTTATTGATTGTCATTTATATACATCGTTCCATGATTAATGTTTGGGTTATTAATTATTTGAATCTTATTATAACCATGTTGTCTAATGAGATATATGAATACTTAATGAGAAAAGATAATCTAAGATTGAGAATTAGTAGGAGAAATATTTTGATGCTTATAGGGGAAGGAAAAGTGTATATCTAAAATATGTAATGAATGACAGAGTGAATGTGACTTATGGATTTATGGGTTTGCATTTACATGGAAATGGTATGAATCATAAACCTTAATTTTGGACATATATATTTGTTGGCCTAGAAGCCCGTCTGAGATTTACTCATTAGGAGTAAATTTTGGATAGTCCCCAGTTTGGGACTATTCTTGAACACTTAATATCACTTACAAGGCAAGTGTATAATGTATATTTAGTTTTCAAGATGTTTACTTCCCCATTTTTTCTCTAAGTACATATGTTGGTGGATATTTTCCCATCTACATCGATGTACTTGGAGAACTACATGGAAATGCTACCAAAATTTTCTTAAAAACCAAATATACATTATACACTTACTAGTGAGATTAGGTGTTCAAGAATGGGATGGGTGGTACACACATTTATTACTGAACCCTAAACCCTAAACCCTAAACTATAATCTATAAACCCTTATCCCTAAATCCTAAATGATAAACCCTAATTTGTAATCCCTAAACCCTAATCATGTAAACCCTAAACCCTAATACTTATTTTCTCTTTGATTATAGAATGGATAGATCATGGATGTCCATTCCAAATCTATGCACCCTAGAGTTTATTAGTGGTCTTGGTTAATTTGTAAGATTTACAGAGGGACATAGGAATGACCTGGAGATAGTATCTATTGTCCAAGTAGGCATTGTAGTAACAACTTGAAAGTCAACATTGTTGATTAAACTAAAAGTCATGTCATGTGCAATGGGATTATACAGAGCTATACAGAATGGTACTGGCATGGAGTGATTCCAACCATGAGATCAATAGATGTCGATAGCAGTACTTGTGTTGAAGAAGAAATTGTCGCCGATGATGTAGATGTGAACGAACCAATTCTAATAGACATGGTTGATGTGATGCTAGATTGTTTTGGGGTTGAGCACATAGGTCCACCTTACTTATTTAGAAACATTGTGGATGATGCTGAGAGACCATTATACATAGGTTGTACTAAGTTTACTAATTTGAGTGTTGTGTTGAGATTGTATAATCTGAAGGCTAACAATAGATGGAACGACAAAAGCTTCAAGTAATTGTTGTCTTGCTGAAAGAAATTCTTCCTGAAGGCAAGAGCTTCTAATCTCAACATACAAATCAAATAAAATATTATTCCCAATGGGAATGAAGGCTAAGAAGATACATGAATTTCTGAATGACTGTGTGTTATTTCAAAAGGACTATGTCAATTTGAAAGATTGTCAAAATGTGGGCGTCAAGGTATAAAATTACAACTTCAGGGAAGTCCAAAATTGGCTATGCTACCAAGGTGATGTGGTATCTACCTATAATACCACAATTTCTATGCTTGTTTGCCAATCCCATGGATGTCGAGAAGTTAAGGTGGCACGCAGAGGTAAAGAAAAATAATGATGAGATCCTACGACATTCATCTGATTTCCCACAGTGGAAGAAGATTGATTTATTGTGCCCTAAATTTGGTGAAGAAGTTAGGAATCTAATACTTGGGCTTTGTACTGATGGGATGAATCCATACGACACATTGACCAGCCAACATAGCACTTGGTTTGTTATGATTATTATATAAGATATTCCTCCCTGGTTGTGTATGAAAAATAAGTATGTTATGCTATCGTTGTTGATATTGGGCCACAAACAACCTGGAAATGATATCAATGTTTATCTTAAAATCTTTGATTAGTGATTTAAAGAAACTCTGGGGAGAAGGTGTGATGACCTATCATGCCTCGCGTAAATAGACATTTCATTTGCATGCTATGTTATTTTACACTATTAAAGACTTTCTAACATATGGAAATTTTTCTGGATACAGTTTAAAAGGATCCAAAGCATGCTCTGTATGTGAAGAGAATACTAATTTGATACGACTAAAATATGGTAGGAAGACTATATATTTTGGTCATCAGAGGTTTCATCCAAAATTTCTTCATTATCAAAGGTTGTGTTAAGTGTTTAATGGATGGGATGAGGAACGGAGTGCCCCTAAACCTATATTAGGGGAGGTTGTTTATGAAAGTGTAAAAGAATTTATCAATGCCTTCAGTAAGAGATCACAATGTACTATTCCCACATAGAGTGACAAATCTTTATACAAGAAGAGGTCAATATTCTATGATCTTCCTTATTGGAGTTCTTTGGTAGTTTGGCATTATATCGATGTCATGCATGTTGAGAAAATTGTTTGTGATAGCATCATTGGTACTTTGTTGAATATACCAGGTAAGACTACATGAAGTGGGAATAAGGAAAAAATTAGCATAAGTAGTTAGGAGTGATTGGAAAACATATTTACCTCCTGCTTGTTACAAGTTGTCTAGAAAGAAGAAGAAAAGTTTTTGTGAGTGCTTGCTTAATGTTAAGGTACCACATGGATACTCTTTCAATATCCATAGACTGGTATCAATGAAAGATCTGAAGCTGATAGGTCTTAAATATCATGATTGTCACACTCTAATACAACAACTATTTCCTGTGGAAATTTGATCTATACTGCCAAAGCATGTAAGGTTTGCAATCACTAGACTTTGTTTCTTCTTCAAAACTCTATGTAGCAAAGCTATTGATCCTGAGAATCTTGATAAGTTGCAAATATGAGTGGTTGTTACCCTATGCCATCTTGAGAGGTATTTTCCTCCTTCATTCTTTGATATCATGGTACATTTTGTTGTCCATCTGACTAGGGAAGCGAAAACGTTGGGGCCAGTTTTCTTGCATTGGATGTATCCTTTTGAATGGTACATGAGTGTTCTCAAAGGTGATATTTAAAATCATTATTGGCCTGAATGAATTATTAGTGACGGTTATGTGGCCATGGAGGTTATGGACTTTTGTAATGACTTTATGAGTTGTAATGAAGCTCTTGTAAATAAAAAGAATATGGAGGACTATTATGATAGAGGGACTTTAGGAGCATGAGAAAAAGTAATCAGTCGTGAGTTGTGGAAACAATCACACTTGTATATTTTACACAACATCGACAAAGAGAGTATATATATCATCGAACATACCAATTTCATCAAGACAAAATATCTTAGAGAAAATATAATGTCGCTTGCTAGAGAGCATAACAAGACATTTATTAGGTGGTTTGAAGATAAAGTCTTACGTCAAATATCTCTGTTGGAAACTCACATAGTGTGTGTTTATTACACACACTGAGTGCAAGTAAGGAGGTTTACCTTCAAGAGTTTTATGGTAGAAAACACGGCGAGTCCTAATTAAGACACAACATGTCATCATTGTGTGAGCAAAAATAAAAATGGATAAGGCAACTTGATGTACATATGAATATGATGTGTGTCTACCTAAACACGGTGTGTCTGGAAGCCAGGGATAGGCTTTTTAGCAGCTATTTCGAACCTCATTCTCTCCACCTCACCCAAGCTCACATCATGTTCAGCCTCCAGTAGCTATTTTCATGCAACCTCCATCAGTCGCATCCACCATGCTTGACAACATGTTTGGTCCACCTCTATAGGATTCTCACTGCCCTAACCGTCAACATCAAAGCAAGCACCAGGCCCCACCAATTTTCAACCAATGTTCTATTTTGACTTTGTCTCTTAGACTCCTGTAAAGCCTCCACCACCTCCATGCAAGCGCTACCATCAAGCGTGCCCTTCCTCGACCACATCCATCCTACATCAACAACACTTCACCGACCATCTTCTTCACCTCCTCGCCACACCAGAGCCAGCATCCAAGCACATGCACCAAAGCATGAAGCCCGTCTTTTTCACCATGCCCCTTTCTCTAGTGAATCATCTACCACCAATGCTACCTCACTGATCAACCTCCTCATTCAAAACAATCGAAGAACACACTGTGATCACTATAGAAACGTCGTGTTCATTAACTCCTTCCTCAACCTGCAACTCAGTTCCAAGGGCAAAAGACACACCGTACACAAATCTCGACAAGTCATGTCCATATATTAAGCAACAACACATCATCTTCATGTCTCCTATCAAGCAAGTAGCAAAGATCCATAGGGGGGAGAGATCTTTTTCCACGTCGACATACATCTCTTCAACTCAATTCAATGTCACCAAGGAATAAGACACCACATATCAAATTCTAATCATGAGTGGGGTCTTAACCACATGTTTTGCTTATGAGGAAACATTGGAGGCACTGGGATTCAAATATGAAGTCTTGGGATTACTCTAAGAGCTAGGGATCAAATACACTTGTTGTACTATAAACCCTACCTATCCACAACTCATTTATGAATTCTTAACTACTTTGCATGTAGAGGATGGCCTAAGAAGGACACATGAACCGTTTGGAATTATTACCTTTACACTTCTTGGGCATGGTTACAAACTTACATTCAGACAATTTTGTGATGCATATTGGTGCAATTATAGAGGGACAATGTCATACCCACCTCAGTTTAATAGTGATGAATTTTGGAGAGAACTCACTAAAGGTGACATTCATGAGGACAAAGCCACTAGAGAAACACACATCCACAACCCTATCTTCCATTACATACATAGGACCCTTATCACATGTGTATTTTCAAGAAAGGAAACACAGGGTGTTTGTGGAAAGTAAGATCTATTCTTCATTTGAGCAATGTCGCACGATTTTAAGATTAATGTTGGTTATTATATCCTCTATTGTTTATTTGAGATTGGATAGAATAAATCTAGTGACATTATGGTTGGAGGATTAATAACACACATTGCCCACAAAGTTAATGTTAAATTAACATGATTGGAAGTTTCTCCTAAGAGGAATATAATCCACCTATAGTTCCTCATCTCCTCAATATTGAATTTTAGGGATAACTCTGATTAAAGAAAATTTAGGCAAAACTTTCATGGTCATGAAGAGTCTGTTGAACTTCCTGGCCTAGAGGGGGTTACCTTGACAAACAAAGACAACTTGAAGTTCATTTTGATGATGGGACTAATTATAGAGATAAAACTCAAGGCTTTTAATGTCGCTACGACATCATATCTCCCTTCCTCTACTGAATCTCAAACATATGAACAACATCTTTACAAAGATGTCCAGTAGCACTTTTCTCACCAGGACACCCTCTTTGAGTAGCTAGGTTAGTAGTACAATGAGATGCATTCAATGATTCAATGGATGAATATGTGGAACATCTCTTAGAGCTACTATGACATGCCTCCACCACCACCACTACAAGAGCTGACCTATACTAGCATTCCCGACGATGATGCCATTTTGGACCAACATTTCCCATCTGGATGTGAGGGCAGTGGCCCTTCACATCGATTCATCCTGGTAGGTACTCTGTTGCAAGCCACTTGAGTTTGATTGATTTAGTGAGGACATCACAAATTTCAAGCTTGGGGGGAGTAACCAATTGGTAGTTTTAGCTTTTGTTGTTTTCCCTTTCATGCCATTTTTGCTAATCTTGTTTGTTTTTGCCATTTGTTTCTGTCTGTTTATTTTTCAATCTATTTCACACTATCTTGTTGAAATCTTACATGATGTCAAGTTGATAGTTTAGTTGTGGTCAATATCTATCATATTACTTGAACCATATACTTATGCTAATGACTACATAACTATAGTTGGGCACGCATCACCCTAATTGCAAATTTTTGAATCATGGCTATTGATCTACATTTATGTATTTTGCTAAACTTGAATTGCAATTCTCTCACTCATGAATTTAAATTGGGTAATAGTTCAAATGTTTTGAATCTCTCAACTTTATAACCTTGATTGGCAGAATGATGACATTACCAACTCTATAATGCATTTTTCACTGCTCTACATGATACTTTTTTAAAAATTGAATGAAGTTACAAATTTGTATTATCCATCTACATAATATCTCTAAATAAATGGGAAGGTGATTCAGCACAGGACTGTGGTTTCAAAGCAGAACCTGAATCACATTAAAAAGGGGACTTCAAACAATTTTAAACCCCACAAAAGATGGCAAAGTCTCCCATGTTTTCCACCAACTCAATGAAGGTTGGGGATTACATTTGAAAGAGGGAAATAAATCTCCATATGGTATTCCACATGTGCGTAAGCCTAAATTAGGACCTGAGTATCATGCAAGTGAGGCCATGTTTAATATATTTATGATTTGATAATAATGTCATTGAATATGGATGGATATTTATAAGGGATTTTCATTTCATTTCATTTGAACTATCAATGGATTTTTGAGGAAAATCATTATATCTTTGGCTCTGTCATCTTATTTCTACTAAATGCTCTCTAGTTATTTCATCCAAAGCAAATTGAATATTTATTTGAACTTAATAGCCTATCTTTAGAGTTAGAATTTATTTCATGATTAAGTACATATCTAAATGGCGAATTTGTTATTCCCAGATTAATCAGTTCATATTCATGAGAATCTGATTTTGTGCCCATCTTTTATCTAGAAGATAAGTTTCAATTTTTTTTGCTTGAGGACAATAAATGGTTCAAGCTTAGGGGGATTTGATATGCACAAATTATATCACATTTTGAACTACTTTTGGGTGTAAAATCCACTCATTTCCACCATGATTCAACTCTCAATCATATTGGATATCTCACTTTTTAATTGTTCTACTCATTTCAAGTTTGTGACCATAGGTACATGATACTGATGAGGAAATGGGGTTAATTTGACTAAAATCTGACCTTAATTGGAATCCCCAAGAGATTGCACATGTTTTAGGGAATTTCTCGAAGTTTTTCAAGGGAACATGCTATGCGTTTATCAACACACAACATGCTAATCCAAAGAAGGATTTCCTTTCCCCTGATGAGAAGCAACACATTGTGTCTCTCAGACAACACACCATGTCCAATCAGTCAAGAGATCTCACCAAAGTTTCTACCAAAAAAATATGGCGTGTGTTTATTAGCACATTGCATGTTCAATTCATCTATATCTACCAAAGTGCTCATCGATTCCTAGAAACACAATGTGTTGGTAGACAGGTTGTGCATCCTTCGAGCAAAGCAGTTCCAACATCGGTACTTAGGACAACATGACATGTTCCTTCTCTGACACATCATGTCGTCGTCGATTTTTGCAATTTTTGAAAGCAAGTCTCCCTCATTTTTAAATAAAAAAGCACATATAAGGAATGGTTATCACTTATCATTTGGAGCATTATTTGACCAAAGGCAGAGCTAAGGAGAGAAGGGGCAATTTTGGAGAAGAAGAGGTGGTTACTCGAGAGAGGACCTCTTCTCTACTCCATTCTTCTTCACAGACTATAGCAAAGGCTTCTCCTCTCCATTCCATCTATTTGTGAGAGAAGGTTGCTCGAGAAGGAGTAGTTTCAAGTTTGGAAATATATATCTTTTAGATGGATTTTTTACTTTTTCTTCCACTCCTTCAAATTCCTTAGCTATCTAACTTCTCTACCTATGTTCTACTCCATAATTTATAGCTTGTAATTGTTTTTCACCATTATGTGTGAGTATAACTTCATTTATTGGGCATGAGAGAGTAGCCCCCATGTTATAACTTATCTGAACTCGGATTTTATGTCTAATTCTAGTTAATTTTCTCTTCCAAGATATGCTTCAGTGATTATTTGCTTGTTTGCATTATTTGCCATCTCTCTTGCATGATTTTATGCTTCTTTATGTAATATGGGAAGATGTGTTAAGAAGTAAGGAATAACTATCTTGGCAACATGTCTATGACCATGGGAATGTCTAGGATTGTGTTGACGATCCAAGTTTTGTAGTTCGAAATTAAGCATAAGTATGGGAGTGCTATGTGGATTTAGACCCATCTCACATAAATAGGAGGTGTGTGATGACAACAAACCTCCTTAGTAAATTTGACTAGCATGTTTGAAATATGTGATTGTATGTAAGTTTTGATGTGGAAGTGAAATATCATATACAAGATCCTCTAAATTAGATCTCAATCATCCTCTAAGTGATTAGCATTTACTATTTTCTTTTAATTTGCTATTTAGTTAATCTCAAACTCAATCAACCTTTGAAATTGGTCTAGGTTGTTTAAATTTAATACTCTTGTACCTAACTATACCTAGCTCCTCAGACGACGTCAATTATACTACACGCACATGTAAACTTGTGATATAGTGTTTGAGTTTACAAATTTGATACTTGCACACATGGCTAACACTGCACGTCACAACTTCAATGTTCATACATGGCTAACATTGCACATCACAACTTCAATGTTTTTGATCTATGGGAGACCAAGTGATAAGAGAGATCCCACTTCTGAGGTGTCCTCCCATGAATCTACTGTTGGGTTTTAGGGGAGGCAGAGAAGGCAGCAGAAACAAAAATTTTCCTCCCCAAACCCAGAACAAGAAAACGCGTCAACGTCTATATAATAGGAAAGGATGGTTTGTGGAATCATACCTTGTCCCAAGGCTTGCTCGGCGACAATACCTCACGGCTTGCATGGTCTTAACCTCCGGTCTTGGACGGTGTCTGTGAAGCTCCTGGTCGCACCGGGACTGACGACTTCTGGTCTCACCGGGACTGTCGGGATTGACAGTTGTCCTCCAAGCGGTAGAAATCTCCTGCCTCTGAAGTAGTCCACACGAACCACCTGGAACTCCAATCTCCTTGTCTCACAAGGAATTGGAAGGAGTCACACCCTCCTATCAGCGTACTAGTCACTGACACACTCTCCTGCCACCAGTCGCTTTCTGTAGTTGTCTTTCCCTTGTTGTGCCTCCCTTATCGGGTAGCACTTTCTCAGGCTCTCTCGGTTACCAAAACCAGAGAGAATGACAACTTTACAGAGCAACTGGTTGCACTGAGTTGTACTTTGAGAAGCCCCCAATACCCCTATATATAGGAGGGTCATGGGATAGGGTTCTCTATCCCGGGCAATATGGGACTAAAGCAGGAGTAGAAGGGTTCGAGATTTTCCACAAAAACAACCAACTGCGCAACCTGAACCGATCGTTTCATTTCTGAAACGGTCGGTTGGGGACCTGAGCCGGTCGGTTGACAACTCAACCGATCAGTTGGGACCCATGAAATGGTCGATTCACTTCTGAACCAGTCGGTTTTTGGTCCTGGTCAGTTCTCGATTGACTTTTCCTCTTTTGTTTCTAATTGGTACCAAATACCAATCCTTGTTCCAATCAAATTGGGCAAGTGAAACGGAAAGAAATTTCTCACCAATCCTACTTTCCCAACTTGCTCGGTTGGACCAGTTGAACGATCGTTTCAACACTTGAATCGATTGTTTCACCCTGTCCATGAGCCGATCGACTCACCACCTGAGCCGATCGGTTCACCAAGCTCAGCCGATCGGTTCATCACATGATCCGATCGGTTGGGAGTGCAAATTGTGCAGAAACAGTCAATTGCAGTTTCAATCAATCCGATACTCTAATCAATCAGTCCAACACCTTGAACATTATGATACTGAGCTATCAATTGATTGAGTGTTTAATTGAACTACTAAACTCTTTTAGTAATCAATCTAAACATTGTTTGTGGACAAAACTCCTCTTCTAGGTTAAATCCTATGTGTGTGACCCTGCAGGTCCATTTCATGTTGGCAGTGAAAATCCATAACACTTATGACTTCACAAGCAAAGAGTGGTGCCTAGTCACACATCAGTGCTACCCAAGTGAAATAGAAAGTTGGAGAACAACTTTCAATCCTACAATCTGTGAATGGTGTTACAATGAATGTATAATTCCTTTGTCACTGATATCCTGAATGAACTCGAGGCATGGAATAGTCATCTTGTCAACGTTCATTCACTTTCTTGATCTCAGAGTAGATTGGAAGAGATATGTATGACATCAATATCACATACTGATTCACACATGCGTGCACGCCTTTCTCAATCCTACTCATCAAGCAGCCATGGATATCAAACTCCCTTAAGAGGGAAAATTCCCATATCTATCACTCACCCCTCAAAAGCCCCATGTGTCAAAGCCACCCAATCATCACATTTATAACAACCCATGTTTCAAGATTGTGTTTGATGATATCAAAGTGTGCCCAACGACATGTGTTGAGTGTAGTGATTTCAGGTCAAAGAATCACACTCACCACCATCACTGTGAGTATTGAGTGTGACTACCATGTCATGGTTCCATGTGTCAAACTCACAGTGGGTCTGTCCGGTACACTTGTTCTCTAACAAGTACCTATGTGTTTGGTTTGATATCTCTATATCATGACTAATGAGATTCTGTCATCAACCAACACCACAATCTAGTCTTGTGTGTCATTGTTGTCTATCTACCTTCCACAATGACATCTGACTAGGGACATAACAAGAATGTACAAACTCTTAGCATCTGTATGATCTCATCGTTCAGGTCCTCAACCTGAAAGCATACGTCATTGAGTATTGTCATTCTCTAGACATTCAATCTGTTCTATCACTATCTCATATGACTGAACCAGAAAGAATTGGAAGCTTGCCTTTGATGTTTATCAAATCAATCTTAATGTATCCCACCAATCATCCCATGATTGGCTCTCAGGGCATACATACCAACAGACTCCCACTTGCACTGCGAGCCAATCACCCTTGAATCATATTCATAGTGATCTTAAAACATGTCCCACATGTTACTCTGCTCTAGTGCGATCATAGTGAGTAATGGCAACACCTTGCCAAAGTTAGTATAGATTGCATGTCTCACATCTCTTTGATGTACGTCACACGTATGAGATGGAGTTGTCGTAATATGCGATCTAGTATTCCTTTGCTAACCTTTAGCCACATTGCATGATCAAGGATACTTGTCATCAATGAGCGGAATATCTATAAGTTCATCTCATGAACTTCCAGATCCATATAGTATCCACTGCTATTCTCCAACACATAGATACTCGGCATTTCCTTTTAAATGGTTTTATTGGAACACTTCCAATTATCAACAAACTTTCACTTTTATATATCCTATATATATTTTGTGATTAATTTTCTATCCTTTTGGAAGTTCGCATCAATGTAACTCTTTACATTGAACTCTTCCTTATCTCCATAGAACTAGTACTTCTCAAGTACTTATCAAGTTCTCATGGTATTCCAGTAACCCTTACTGGAAGTAGACAGACATCCACTCGTCATGTCTCACATACGAGTTCTCAGGATGAGCACATCATATTTCCATGTCCTACATACAAGATGATGAATGCATTTTGTTCTTGCCATGTCGATACATGCAAGATAATGGGATGAATACATACATGATAGATCCATATCTATTCTTAGTATTCCCATTCTTCATAAGAATTGGACACTTGGCCTTGGGATACTAACTCCATGTAACATGGACAAGTTTTCTCCCACTGAATTTGTGCATACTGAACCCTTCAGTACATATTGCCAATGTATGCTTTCTCTTTTCAGGTCAAGAGGCTTTTCGAGAACTATCTCTATAGATCTCTATTCCTATCACATAGGAAACATCTCTATCTTCCTTTAAGATAATTTCCACTTTTGGATTTCCATTCTAGAACATTTCCATTTCACATCAACATGTGGAATGTGAACACACTCCCACTAAATCACAGATCCCTTCTTTATCTTTGACATATCAGTCAAACCCTTTGACTATATCATCAAAGTAAAGATCCAATTCTGAGTTGCTTGTACTCAATCAAACACATTGATTAGTCCATTGTAACTTATAGACTTCATTTGCATTAGTGGGTTCATAAACCTTATAGGTTGTGTCACGTACACATCCTTGTTTTATTCCTCATAGGAATGCGGTTTTAGTATCCATATGCCAAATGCCTTTAGTCATTAAGTTGCAATCAACAAGCATCATCCTTCTCAAAATGTTATCCATGTGTCTTAACACTTAAGATTCATTTGCACTTATGGATTTCATCCAATGGGTGCTACCATTAAGGTCATACCTTATGGTTCACATGGATGTCATTTAGGATGTAATGGTCATAAACCATAACTCAAAATTTGTTTCCTCATATTCATCTAGATAGTTGACTCATCACATGAACAACTCATCACATAGATAAACGAGGAGTATCCGTCAAGGATATAAGAACTCACAACTCCTTGTGATTCTTAATGTCCTTTATTAGCGAAGTGTATTCTTTATTTAAGAAGAATTTAGTTATTTGATAATCATCCTCTAACTCCTTAGAGTATGACTCCTTGACTTAGACATCACATGCCTTAATCACGAGTTCACTATAATCACTCATAAGGATCTCAAACATTTGGTCCAAGTATTTCATTCATTGATCTCATCAAGAATTAACACTTTACCAAATTTGCACTTCATCTATGATAATCTTGAACACTTCAAGATATTCATATTGGTATTTCTCTAAACACCATTTGAAGTATTAGCATTTGTTCCAATAGGTATGTAAATACATCACATGTATCATACCTAATAGGATAATCATTCTCCCACTACCTTTAGTGAAGATTGATTAATCATGTCTAAGATATTCATGTCTCTTACTAGTTCTCTAACCAAAAGAGTCTAGATTTATCCATCACATGGAAACTAGAAATGAATTTCTCATGATTGATGCTAATTTGATTGTTTGAGTTATCTATAACTTTTAGGTATCATTTTATGTTATGCATATCAAATACCACAAGATAAACAAGGCATTGCCACAAAGATCAGATCTTTAGAAATTGAAACATCTCTTTATTGATTGCCATCATTGTCATACAATATGCAAAAATAAAGTGTTTCTATCTATTGGCAAATATGAAATAGCAGTTCTCAACTCTATTTCGTGCCCTTTAGGCTGAAATAAACTAAAAGGTACTCCTATCTATGGCAGCAACACTTGCTCCAATGATGGGTACTCCTTTCTTGGTCCTTTCACAAAGGCCATCACTTCTTTGTGGATATTGCATATCATATATGGCATATCCATATCTTGGTATCATATACCTCAGATAAAGAAGCGGTTCATTTCATGATACCTTAGGTGGAGATCTCCATCCCCTCCTTCATCTTCTTTTGTTCTTCCAGATATAGAGGGCAATTCCCTCATACACCCTTTCCCCATGTGCCTTGAGGTTGAAGATGGCTTGGGCTGCTGGCTAACATCAGAACACTTCTTTGCTTTGCCCTTGCCCTTGCCCTTCAGACTTACCTTTCATTGATATCATCAAAGATTAGGGTTAGTTTTTCTTCATAGTTGCCTCTACTGTCCTCAACATGTTCAACAACTTTGTCAATGCTTGTCAAAGTTGTTCATGTTGTAGTTCATCATGAACTGTATGATTCTCACAACATTTGCAGTATCATACCAACAACCAACTCTTGGCTCAGAGGGAATCCTTCTTATTCAGGTTTTCCACATACCCAATCATATTGAGTGTGTGAATACCTTATTGGATCTCCTTCTATCATGATATACTAGGACAGTGTCTTAGAGACATCATATGTCTCATGTTGTCTCTACAACACATAGTTCAGAGAGCGCAACATCAAGCACTCCACATTAATGGCATCCTCAGTATGCTTCCATAAGCATCCTTTAAGCCATTGGTGTGGTGGGATCGAGTTCATCTGATTCTGGTATAACTAGGACTTAGAGCTTTTGCTCTTAGATTGAGAACATTTCTCAATGTCCTAACCAGTCGTGGAATTATTCCCATTTAATTTGTTGGTCTTAAAGACCGATCGCAAATAAAGTGATTATTGTTTGTTTCCATTTGTACTACAAAAAGGAAAATATGCAATTTTAGTCCAAAACTCATTTTTGACTTATTTGATTGATTTGAAAAGTTGACGATATAATTAGGCCTTTAATTAATTATCGCTCCCATTATTTTAGTTCAAATTGATAGCCCTCACCATAAATTCAGAAGATTGCAGCGTACAACCTTCTAGTGGGCAAGATCCTGAAATCCTCTAAGTCATGGACCAGCTTGGGATGTCACCCACAACTTAGATCTCTCAGGTAGGAAACTCTTTCCAATTGCATCATATGCAACTCTTGATAAGATGTCATATGCAACTCCTTGCCATGATCATCTCCATGCCTCAAGGTGCTAGATCCTATCAAGGTCACCTTGTTAAGTCCGACCCAAAGCCAACACGATGAATATGCACCATGCTTGGGCAGACCCACATATCCATCCTTCACGCTTCTACGAGATAAACGGTGCACCACGCTTGGGCGTGCCCACACTTGGTCGATCAAGCTTTTCACGTGTGTCGCATTTGGAAGGCATCTAAAACTTAATATTTAATGAGGGATTTGGTTTTATATACATATACATATCCAATCACCACAATATATAGTATGTATCATATACATGCTATATCCCACAGAAAACATGTGAAACGATAAAAGCGATGATTATGGCCATCCTAATGTGATTCCTCGAGCCAAGAGGAATCACGGTCATCTAGGTCTACATCACATGCAACCTGTACAAGATGAACTCTATGCTTTGCCTTTTTGGGTTTGATCAACTCATCACATGACTGATCATCTCACCATCAGGCTGGTCGGCTGGGTGCCACCAGTCAATCGGTTGGCTCCTCCAACCGATCGGTTCGCTTGGTCGTCATGCATCTCATCATGGCCGCCACCCGCTCATCTCGCTCCTCAAACCAGTCATCAACCGATCAGCTCACTCCTTGAACTGATCGTCTCGAACGTCAACCGATCGGTTCACGCCTTGAACCGATCGTCTCAGCTGTCGTTAGGATGTCCTCCGTTCTTTGACATAATAGGAAATAAAATTTTATCCTATTTTACATTGTAAAAAGAGAAACCTCAAGTTACATTCGAGGGGAGAAAAGGTAGGAAAGAAATCTCAAATTATTTTGAGTTACATCAGGAATGGGAGAAGGAAGATCGGTGTGCAGACCGAGATGCAAGCAACCACATACAACCATACACATATAGGGTTTATTGGCCATAACCACGCTATACATTCACCACAAAACTCATTTAAGGGTGACGTGTATTGAGTGCATTAATATTATATATCATATATGTATATTGGGATTTGTAGATTTAGGATTGGACATGCATAAAGCCAATTTTATTCGCATCGTATGCAATAAATAAAGGTGACAAACCAAAATTGATCATATCGATAATCCTAAAGTATAGAGTAGTTGACGTGGCTCTGATACCACTGTTGGGTTTTAGGGGAGGCAGAGAAGGCAGTAGAAACAAAAAATTTCCTCCCCAAACCCAGAACAAGGAAACACGTCAACGTCTATATAATAGGAAAGGATGGTTTGTGGAATCATACCTTGTCCCGAGGCTTGCTCGGTGACAATATCTCGCGGCTTGCACGGTCTTCACCTCCAGTCTTAGACGGTGTCTGTGCAGCTCCTAGTCGCACCGGGACTGACGACTCCTGGTCTCACCGGGACTGTCGAGATTGACAGTTGTCCTCCGAGCGGCAGAAATCTCCCACCTCTGAAGTAGTCCACACGGACCACCTAGAACTCCAATTTCCTTGTCTCACAAGGAATTGGAAGGAGTCGCACCCTCCTGTCACCATACTAGTCACTGGCACACTCTCCTGCCACCAGTCGCTTTCTGCAGTTGTCTTTCCCTTGCTGTGCCTCCCTTATCGGGTAGCACTTGCTCGGGCTCTCTCGGTTACCAAAACCAGAGAGAACAACAACTTTACAGAGCAACTGGTTGCACTGAGTTGTACTTTGAGAAGCCCCCAATACCCCTATATATATAGGAGGGTCATGGGACATGGTTCTCTATCCCGGGCAATATGGGACTAAAGCAGGAGTAGAAGGGTTCGAGATTTTCCACAAAAACAACCAACTGCGCAACCTGAACCGATCGTTTCATTTCTGAAACGGTCGGTTGAGGACCTGAGTCGGTCGGTTGACAACTCAACCGATCGTTTGGGACCCATGAAACGGTCGGTTCACTTCTGAACCGGTCAGTTCGTGATCCTGGTCAGTTCCCGATTGACTTTTCCTCTTTTGTTTCTAATTGGTACCAAATACCAATCCTTGTTCCAATCAAATTGGGCAAGTGAAACGAAAAGAAATTTCTCACCAATCCTACTTTCCCAACTTTCTCGGTTGGACCAGTTGAACGATCGTTTCAACACTTGAACCGATTGTTTCACCCTGTCCATGAGCCGATCGACTCACCACCTGAGCCGATCGGTTCACCAAGCTCAGCTGATTGGTTCATCACATGAGCCGATCGGTTGGGAGTGCAGATTGTGCAGAAATAGTCAATTGCAGTTTCAATCAATCTGATACTCTAATCAATCAGTCCAACACCTTGAACATTATGATACTGAGCTATCAATTGATTGAGTGTTTAATTGAACTACTAAACTCTTTTAGTAATCAATCTAAACATTGTTTGTGGATAAAACTCCTCTTCCAGGCTAAATCCTATGTGTGTGACCCTGCAGGTCCATTTCACGTTGGCAGTGAAAGTCCATAACACTTATGACTTCACAAGCAAAGAGTGGTGCCTAGTCACACATCAGTGCTACCCAAGTGAAATAGAAAGTTGGAGAACAACTTTCAATCCTACAATCTGTGAATGGTGTTACAGTGAATGTATAATTCCTTTATCACTGATATCCCGAATGAACTCAAGGCATGGAACCGTCATCCTGTCAACGTTCGTTCACTTTCTTGATCTTAGAGTAGATTGGAAGAGATATGTATGAAATCAATATCACATACTGATTCACACATGCGTGCACGCCTTTCTCAATCCTACTCATCAAGCGGCCATGGATATCAAAATCCCTTAGGAGGGACAAATCCCATATCTATCACTCACCCCTCAAAAGCCCCATGTGTCAAAGCCACCCAATCATCACCTTTATAACAACCCATGTTTCAGGACTGTGTTTGATGATGTCAAAGTGTGCCCAACGACATGTGTTAAGTGTAGTGATTTCAGGTCAAAGAATCACACTCACCACCATCACTGTGAGTACTGACTGTGACTACCATGTCATGGTTCCATGTGTCAAACTCATGGTGGGTCTGTCTGGTACACTTGTTCTCTAACAAGTACCTATGTGTTTGGTTTGATATCTCTATATCATGACTAATGAGATTCTATCATCAACCAACACCACAATCTAGTCTTGTGTGTCATTGCTGTCTATCTACCTTCCACAATGACATCTGACGAGGGACATAACAAGAATGTACAAACTCTTAGCATCTGTATGATCTCATCGTTCAGGTCCTCAACCTGAAAGCATACGTCATTGAGTATTGTCATTCTCTAGACATTCAATCTGTTCTATCACTATCTCATATGACTGAACCAAAAAGAATTGAAAGCTTGCCTTTGATGTTTATCAAATCAATCTTAATGTATCCCACCAATCATTCCATGATTGGCTCTCAGGGCATACATACCAACATCTACCCCTTGTGCATCTCTACATCAAAGACCTCCCTAGGACTAAGGAGGTTGAGTTGGATAGCTTCAACATTACTCACCTTATTTGTCATCTGGCTTACGACCCTGTTGCGAGAGAGTTGATGTTGGAGGAGATCGCAATATGGGATCCTCTCAGATACTCCATCCATTTTATGGATATCATTATGACTCCTACCCGAGAAGATGTGGCAAAGATCACCCAGCTTCCTCTTCATGATTGTTGGTCTATTGTGTTGAAGAAGTTGAGTTGGGCTACTGAGATGGTGTGTATTATGCATGTGAAGAAGTCCCAAGATGTTCGATGGTTAACTAAAGACAATGAATTTACTCATATGGAATCCCTATAGGAGACATTCAAGAGAAAAGTGCAAAGTAGTGTGGACTCTCTGGATATGCATTATTTGTGAGCATGCACCCTGATCACCTGGATGAGTTGTTCTTTAGAGAGACCATTAGCCAAGTGACTTTTGCTCCTACTAGAGTCCTAGCTACAATATATAGGAAAGAAACTATTGTTCCTTTGATATTAGTTGAGTTGCATGAGTTCTTAGATGAAGTACATTCCATTGGGAGGATGAGGGGACCCTTCAAGGTCATGCAGATTTATCTGGGAATGCGCATCAGTCCTAATAAGACGGAAGTCTTAAGATCCTCATAAAATCACTGTAAAGGAGTTCATGCAAAAGCAGATTCAATATTGTGAGCAATTATAGTTTTGTGGTGTTTTGGCTCGGTGGCTTGCTAGTCTAACATCATTGGATTTTTGTTGGGGATGGATGGAGTTATGTCTTGACAAAGTAGACTATGGTGTTTCCAAGCTTTGCTTTCGGCGGTTGATCATCCTACTAAGTCTTGAGAGTTGCACTTCATATACCTAGTGTCAGCGTTGAGGAGGTTCAACCATTGCCAATGCACATACCAGTTGAACTGCTTCGATCTTTCTTAAATAATATGATGGTTGATTCTCATAAGGTTTATGATAGGGTTGTAAAGATGAGGTTGAACTGTCAAAAGATAACTCATGATTTGTTCCCTACTAGCAGAGATTGTTCTCTTGAGTACTAAGAATATCTTGCATGGACGCCTGATGTGGTAGTAACCTATGATTGTGTAGGAAATCAAGCATAATATTTAATTTATAATTATTTTATCTTTAATGTTTTCTTATCTCTTCTTGTTGGATTGTTGGCATGAGGTGCTAAAATTTTGTAATAAATCTATTTTTGACTAAATATTTTTCAGTTCCTGATATGCAACATTGTCTAGGGGTTCTACCATGATTATGTCTTAAATGTGTATTTGTACTTTGATCCTAACCCACCTATATTTTGATGTCTATCTCACATAACCACTTGAAACTATATCATGAATCATAGTTGAGTGACACTATTTTACAATAGTACTCATGGTCGAGTGAACCCTAAAAAGACAGGAAATACCAGCAACCTTATCCTACTTGTACACTACTAGCTAGGACTATCCAAAAAAAACAAAAGTTGAGTGTGAAATCTACCTCTGGTGATGACTTTCATAAGTACAGCTTGGAAATAAGGTTGAGTGTAATTTGTGCATGAGGCACTCCTCCTGACAAGAGGTTGCACTAGAAAGAGAGGTCATGGAACTCTGAATCAAAGAGAATGAAACTTGGGGGTACAGTAAGCAGACTGAGCCATTATGTAGAGATCTTGACCTACGGATGGTATAAGGACACAATCAATAGTAAAAAAACACTAAATGAATAAAGCCCTTAACATTTACTTGATGCCTTTATTCTATATATTATGTTGAGGAAAATCTATATTCTAAGTTTAGGGGAGTTTATAACATCTAATTTTTTGCATGTATCTTGCCTAATTTTCCATTAATTTCCTTTTTTATACAATTTATCTTTAACTTCCTTACACTTTGTTCATATTTAAAATTTATATCTTTATCCATGACTAACTACAAATCCCATGTAGTGAACTCATCAAACTATGGTTTTTAACCTAAAACTAATTCCCCATAAGTTCCAACAACTGATGGTCATCTTCAATTCTCAGCACACCATACGAACCATCAAGTTATACACCAAGCGGACCATCCATCATTTCTCATGATTGATAGTCCCCAAGAAGTAAATGACTACCTATCCATTAGAAGGAAATGGATAGAAACTCATTGATTTACACTTCCGATGGAGATCCTGAAGACAACACTTCTGATGGCTAGCCCGAAGACAGACATCTATCACTGTTTGGAGTAGTAGACATGAATAGTAATGGACTGCTTGGGGAGACTTCTCCTAATTGCTCAACAAACTTGTCTCTCGATGATAGGTCAGTTGAACTCTCTTCTCATGGCGCATTTGCAAATGCCTCTATCGGTGGACCGCCTAAGATGTCTACCAAAGGACACACAAATAGAGAACCATCTTTTCATGCCCTGCATGCACTTCCAACAACTGATGGATGCACTTTGCACATCAATAATCAGAATCGTTAACCATGTTCCTCGAGGTACGTCCTCAGAAGGCTTGGGGTACAAGTAAAGTTCACTAATGAGTGCTTAGAACATGCACCATGGGATATAAATAAAAGACCCCATGCTTTATATAAGGGGTCAATTACTTTGCAAGAAGGACGATAAAGTGATGCAGCTGAGCTACCTCACTATTGATTCCCACTTCCACTGGTTCATGCACTCTAAGGAAGAGAGTCCAAGGAGCAGTGAACCTCCATCTTTGGCAAGCAGTTCAAGATTCTTTCTTTGAGAGAAGGAGGGAGATGGATCAGACAACTTCATCTCCAATGCTGGATTCAAAGAGGAGAAGGTTTCCATCGAACATGACTTGTTTGGGATTGATGTTGGTGTGTCTTTCTCCTTCTTCTCTGAATTTGTTCATCCCCTTCCACCTCCAGCTCATTTTCCATCTCCATTTTCATCAAAACTGTAACTATGATGTGTCATTCATCACCTGAGTGGCAAGTCAATTAACTTGGGTTTGGAGTAGCCACTAAGGCCTTCCCAACATGTAAATATTCATATCCATTAAATATATGTTCTTAGTAATGTTTATCTCCATACTCTTACTCTTAACGCTTCACTTTCATGTTTATATACCATCTTGTGTTGTTTAAATTGTTAATACTTTTTAGAGTAGTATTAACCTACATTTGAGAGTTATGGAGTTGCATGAATGCACGAGAATATTAGAATTCTTAAGATAATGATCATATGTTTTCTTTTGTGGTTTTTTGTTTGACATATCGAGAGAGAGGGGACCTTATAATCTAGATCTATCATATGCTTAAGAGAATGAATGAATAGACACTCACTATGATTGCTTGTAAACTTACTAAGGCTGTACAATGGGTGTGAGTATTTCTTGTTGGTGAGGGACCTTAGTCATTGAAACCCAATCCTACTCCTCCATACTTGTTCTCTTATCCTTTAATATTCTTGTTCTTTTATTTTACCTTTCATTTGTTTTACTTGTTTATTGCTTTATTTTTGAAGAACCGTCGATCCATAGGAAACTGAAACCTTACCTTACCCTTTGATTGGTGTAACTAAGTCAAGGCTGAAATGATCTTATCACTTACCACCCTTGTCCCTATGTTTGACCCTGATCTACTACATCAGACCCCGTTGTTATCATTATAGGGGTTATAAATTTAAAAGTATGATCACTCTAGATCTTCTCCTTTTGTACTTGCAATTTAGGATAATCACACACAAGAGACAACTTGGACAAATAAAAAATTGGTACTAGTTCTATGTTTTAGGGCGTAGTTTGTAGTTGAATCAATAGCAATGTTGATCTATTAGGGTATGCTAGTAAGGCATGTCAAGGGGGTGTTAGTGATGAATTTCCTCCATAGGTTCTAATAAGCTTGTTATCTCACAGGAGGCATGTTTTTGGAATTGAGTATCTGAATAGCTAAGGAAGAGTTTGAGATAATGACGATGTTGTCCCGGTTGCTTTCTTTTATTGTAGATGTTTTTTGGAGGATGGCAATGATCTCAACTTCAAGAATAGAGGAAGACCAAGTCGGGTTACCATTTCCATGAAAAACTTGACCTATGAAATCATAGGAAACACATCCGTAGATGGACATGTTGTTAGAGCCTGAGTAGACAACATCCGAAGACATGATGATGTTTGGTACAAGGTTAATCGATGACTTGTCATTTTCTGAGAGTCAAGTAGTGGGCTGACATGGCTTGTTGTTGTCATTTGCCTCTATGATCATCATCGATTTCTTGGACATGAACCTTAGTGTGCCTTTGGCTGGGGTGACCACAACATTGTGTATCTCTTCATGCCTTACTTTCCATAGGTGTCATGCCCTGACAGTCTGTAAGGTCAGGCTAATCTCTGGGTATGAACATTGATGATATTACATACCCAATTGACCTTGTCATCTTGGAAGAAGGTTGGGATAGGATGTAGCATTTGTTATATCATCTTTCTTTGAGGAAAGTATCAGAGGTAGTGAATGGTCATTTCCTTAGATGAATTGCATCTAGAGCATACAAGTGAAATGTCTAAGTGGTGCATGTTCATTTTGAAGTTGCTTAGCAGCACCCCATGTTTCATCAACTAAAGGAACACTCTGATCCTTTTTGGGATACACTTTGGCCAAATGATTCTCCGCTCTCCTTAAATAATTATTTCTTTATGACTATGAATCCATATGTAAGCTGATGGGCAGTTATCTCTTTATCGGTTTCATGCAGCCTAGAATGAATGTTGGATCATGCCTATGGATCTAGGGGTGGGGTAGTTTGTTGGATATTCAAAGCTATCTGTGGAAGGTAGGAATGAATAAAGATCCAATCTCAATGACTTATTTCTAGGTGCATCAAGTGGACCAACATGTCCTAATTTAGACGAGAATGTGAAAGTCAGGATCTAGCATCAAGATGTTATTCCCCGACACCCATTTATCAGTCCAAACTTTGGTTTCCTATCCATAGTGGACGACCTTAGCACTAGTGTCTTGGATTATCTATAGTTTATTTTTGATGATCCTCCATACTGATGAGAAGGGTGTGATTGAGATCTTACCTCGATTGAAGTATTTTTATTTGATGATTTGCACCCAAACCTTATTTGGCTTGGTCATAAAATGCAAACATTTTTTGGCATAAAAGCTTAATTTTGGTCTCCTACATATTTGAGATTTAACCCTCTACGACCCTTATTGTAGCAAATCATCTTAGAGACAAGGGACATCTTTTTCTGCTCATTCTTTCTATGCCATATAAATTTTCTTATATGGAAGTTGATGTCATTAGGAAAGATCAATGTCATTTGCATCATGTATGTAGGGATCGATTGCAACGTGGCTTTATCTATGATGATCCTACTAGTGAGGGATAGGTGGCTGGATGACCGACTATTCATCTTGGCATGTACCAACTCTAGGATATTATCATGAGTGGCCTTATTGACTCTCTTGTGTGGGATGAGAACTCCAAGGTACCGACCTAGGTCGTCCATTCAGGAGAAGATGAGATGCCTATTGATCTTTTTCTTTTTAGCAAGATCGAGATTAGCAGATAAGAAACATCTCAATTTGTCCTTGTATAGGGATAAAACACAAAGCATCTTTAGGATTTTGTTAGTCGTGGCCATTGAGGCTTCAACTAGTAAAACTATGTCATTGTCAAAACTGACATGCATGAGGGGGGCTCCCCTAGAAAGAGTAATTGGCTTCTAGCTACCTTCCATGGAGGCAAGATTGATTGCTTGATTAAGTCATTCAAGGCATAGGAAAAATATGTAGGGGATCAGCGGATCCCCTTATTGCATACCCTCGATAGCCTTATAAGGTTTCAATGGTGCACCTTCCTAGACAAATGAGGTTTCTTCAAATTGGATGATTTCTATAATCACTTCAATGAGGAGAGATAGAAGTTCCAGTTTGTAGAATGTCTGTGATATAGCTCCAGCTCATACAATCGAAGGCCTTCAATAAGTCGATCTTGATGTCTAAACACTTCTTCTTTCCTTTCTTTAGTCTGCATGGAGTGAACCATTCTTGTGCTAAGAAAACATTGTCTGTAATCTTTTGTCTAGGGATGAAGCAAGATTTACATGGCGAGATCCAACTATCCAAGAGCAGTTTGATTCATTAAATAATGGTCTTAGAATTTTGTTTGAAAGTCATGTTGTTGAGGGAGATGGGATGAAGGAATTTTTGGTATCAACATCATTTGGGAATCAGTAATTTTCATATCAAGCTTGGTTGATCGGAAAGCTTCTATATTGTGCTAATAGATGATGTGCTAGCATGATTCTAATGGTGTTGCCAAAATTCAACGGTGATTCCTTTAGGTCCCAATGCTTTGGTGGGTTCCATTGTAAAGATGATGTGTCTCACTTCCTCCTTGGAGGGGGTGATTCCACTTCAGTCATAGTAGTAGATGGTATGACTGAGAAAACACCTTCAAAGGAAATGGTATATTGCATATACACGAGGTTCACACTAGTTAGCAAATTGTATAAGAAATGATGAACATGAGATTGTAGGCCAGCTGGGTTGGATATCCAACTACCATCAGGGCCTCTCAAGTAGGAGATCATGTTGTGGTGGCGTAGTGCTCACACATATGATTGAAAGTATCATGTGTTGCAATCACCATATTCAAGCCAGTTGATATGTGCCTTTTGTTTCCAATGTGCTTCTTCTATTTGGAGGAGGAAGTGGTAGTGTTCTTACTGACATACAACTCACACAGATTCCTCAATGGAGTTAATGAACCAGGGATGAGTTTGAATGTAGTTCAATTACTAGAGTGTCACTGCCTTTTCCCTATGTCGACTATGGAGGAGTCATTATTCCCCCTGGTCATAATGGATTTAAATGTCAAGAGTGAGTCCAAGAAGGAAGCTTTAGGATCCCATTTGGAATTAAAAAAGGAGATGAAGTCTTTATTCATGCTCCAACTAGACTTGGTTCAAAAGGGTGCTCTTTTGGAGGATTTAGAACCACCAAGGGAGATGGAGAGAGGGTTGGGATCTGAGGTGATGCATGGTAGAACCACAACACAGGCGTCGGGGTGGTCAGTAAGCAATGCTTCATTTTAAATAACTCTATCTAACCTCTCAAAAAGGTGATTCCATTGGAAGGTGAATGGATGACCGACCGCTCCTAGATCAGCAAGCCCTGTGTTAAGGAGGTAGTTGTGGAATCAAGATAAGGAAGTGGAGTCAAAATTGTTGCTTCCTCTTATCTCAAACTGATTAAGCATATTGTTGAAGTCCTTGATGAACATATAAGGTTTCTTGTGTGGAGGTTTGAGGGTAAAGAGGTGCTACTAGAGTAAGATCCTCCTACAAGGGTTTGGGATTCCATAGACAGCTGCAAAAAGGCACTTTTCATTCATACAATAGTAGATAAATTGGTGCTGATTGAGAAGGACTTCAATGTTGCATCTTGCATTATCCCAGAAGAGCCATATGCCGGCAGAGAAGACCAAAGCCTACATCTTGTGTGAGGAAGTAAAACCAACTCAGTTAATCATTTTATCAGCAATGGAGCCAATGCATTGTGGTTTAATGATAACCAACAAGTGTTGTAAGGAGTGGGACCCGAGAGGGGACTAACTCATCACCAAATCAAATAAGATTCATCATCTGTAATAAACACACACAATTTTTTTGCAATGGATGAAAAAAATTTATTTAATCTTTCATGAATGGATATTATAAATACCAAAGTATAGAAGTGGAAAGAATATCATGACTATTTACAAATTCTCATGGTTATATAATGATCACCCACTTGGGACTTACATAAGGTAACAATTTAAAAGATCTAATAGAGGGTAGTTTGAACTATATAAAGTCTATCTCCCAAGAGTCTGATCCACTAAGCCAAGTCTAGGTCATCCAGTCACGTCCCCCATGTCTGTCACCTAAGGGGTTGGAAGCATACCCCACAAAAAAGATGAAGAGGAATTTGTTCACACAAAAATTTGTAATGTGCACATAAATAGCGATTGAGAAACGTTATAGAAAAAGGACAAGAATTAGTTATTCAGGGATTCCAACAAAGAGAGAATGTGAACAATAAAATGGATATCAAAGGGAAAAAAATATAAGGTAGAGAAATATGCACTTTCCATATACCAACATATCAACTTGTGCCACATAAGCACAACCAAATAAAATTATGGCATACAACCCATCATCAATAATAATAATCAATCTTCATGCAAGCAAGACAAACATAGAAATAGTGAAATATAATTAGGGCACATAACCCAAAACCTAATAGAGAATGGCACATAACCAAACTCCCAAATATATAAAGATGGTTCATAACACATGTATGGGACACATAACTTCCATCCCAGAACATAACACGACACAAACCTAAAAACCAAAACATATATATAGTTGTAAGGCTACTAAGTCAACAATCATGTAATAATGTAGAGTCAAGTAAAATATTATTCATAATAAGTTTACACTAAAATTTCCATCACAAAAATGGATCGTATAAGACATCCACCTCAAAAGTGGGAGGAATAGTTCATCTCAACAAAATAGGGATAGAACACGAAGAAAGATGTACAAAATACATGTTTAGAGTCCAACAAGCATGTCCATCAATTTAAGAAGATCAGAAGATCAAAGACATCATCAGCATATAACTTATATGATTCAACATCTCATAAGAGAGAGAAGTGTGTGTTTTAAAATGTCCAAAGGACCAAGTGAGAGAAAATATAAGAAATTTTCCCAATATGATTAATAGGAGATGCAACATACCTAATCCATATTAGGAAGTCAAGGTCAAATACTAGATCAACTTTTTTGGCCACAAAACACCTAGGTTCTTGTCTTAGTGTCTGCCTCCTATTAGGTTGCACCACTTTGGCCTACAACACAAGGATTTAATATGATGTGGCTCCCTTGAGGACATGCCCACCGGTTTTGTGTGATCAATCTGGTCCCCTTCCCCCTTCCTTCTACCAAACACAATGTCATTTTCCTCCAAATAACATGCCACCCCTACTCCCGCTCTGAAATAGAGTATTGATGCCACAAGGCTCTTTAAAAACTAGGTACGGTGAAGGCTGGAAAGTAAAGCCCCGTCCAAGCCTGTAAGTAGGATACATGTCTCCTAGGAACGCCTATTGTTGCCTCCCAAGCCATGGATCCCAACTGATTATTCATGATGGTGAAGGATAGTTGGAGGATGATAAACTTGGTGGGGTTTTGTGGGGTAACTAGAGTTGAGTCAAGTAACTAACTCCCTATTGTATCTGTCTTGGAGAAGCCATAGGACCCTTTATATAGGCACAAGTAAGGCGGGAAGGGGTGTGCCAACAGATATGAGTCATGCCTCTACTAGGAGACTGAGTTAAGATTCAATATATTATAAAATAGGGAAAGTGGCGATGGACTAATTTGACAACCTCTAGTGGGAAATTTGGGAAAGAAGTCGTATCTAATGATCAATAACTAGATAAAGAAAATTGGGAAATAAAATTGGTGGGACAAAGATTCACATAGTCAAGGAAATAGAAGACTTCCAAAGGTGGAAGATAAATAGGTGCATCTGATTGTGACCCAATAGCTTCAGGTCAAATTTTCATAAGGAAACCTAGTGTAACAGTGAATAAATCACTAAATATAGTAAAATTAGTACAATAATTATATACTTTGGGAATTAAGTATTTAAAACTAGTATTTTCTTCCCTATTTTACTTAGGGTTCAGACAAGTTCCAATCAAATCCAAAGTTAGTAATTAGGCTAATTTTGACATTTAGAATACAAATTTTACCTTATTTCCACTTCTTCGGTCATGAAACATGTAATTTTATATTCAACATTGAACTTATATTCTTTTTCCTTAATGCAACTAAAGCATCTAGGATTATACATTCAATATGAAACTTGGCCCGTAAGAGACTGAAGTATGAAGATTCTAAATTTTATATTTGTTCTCATTTTGAGATTTTCTAACTAGTTGCTTGATACACTTGGGTGTGAGTCTATGATTTCCATATGTATTATTCTCAATAATGCATTTATATGAATAAACTAGGGTTACTACATATTTTAAATTAATATGAAACTAGGTATCCAAGCTAATTAGGACCCAAAGAACCCAATTTGAGATTAGATTTCTTTTTTGAGACTTCCTATTATGAATTATAATACAATTAGGGTTTAGGATCATTGTCTTTATGTTTATTGCAATATTACATTATATCATCAACATTCATTAATTAGAGTCCTATTAATTTCACATTGCTATCAACATGATTATATTAAATTATTGTGCAAGATTAGATGATTTTACTCAATTACACATTTAGTCTGTTATTATCAACATTAGCTTATATTATGTCACATTATTCCTATCCATTTGCACAAAAGCTCCAAATGTTGACCCATTTCATATATTAAGCACATTATACCTCTTATTAGATGCATTTAATAATTATGTATGAATTAGTGAACAAAGAAGCATATATGACTTATGAAAAGGGATTACTTACATATTAAGCATCATTTAGCTTATTAGGTCTATTTTATTCTTATTATGATATTTATTTTATTATTCCATCTAATATTGTTAATGCATCATATGAGGTAATAACCATGGGTAGGCCAAGTTAGCCAACTGCAATAATGGTTTAGGTTCCATATATTCATTTCATCATCATATGAGGGTTTATAGATCCAACATATGATTATAGTTTCATGTAACTTAGATAGGTTTTATACCTAAGTTATCCATTATATATGCATTTAATGTCCATCAGGTTACAAACGAGTGTACATGATTTTATATCTATCTATCACGGAGACATTTTTTACCCTAAGTCCACACTCCTAATGGCTACACAACCAAAGGCAAGTTGGCCAGGGCATCCGTCCCTAGAATGGATCACAAATCATATGCATGAATAAAATGCCAAACAAGAACAAGATAAGAAACAAGATAGTGCATAAAGAAAACTAAACTAGTACCTAACAAGATCTTAGTCCCATTATCAACCCATATGAATTCCATTTGCGAGTTATTGGATATCACCAGAGTAAGAGTAGTATATTGTCATGATATAGAGAAGAAACAATGATCATAAAAGGAGTCATAGTGTACATGTTACGTAAAATCATAAAAAGGGTACACATCAGCACAACTATGATGAGTACGCTATAAAATACATAAACTTGCAAGTTTAAGAGATCATATATGCTTGGCAAAAACTTGATATAATAGCAAGAAAGAAATAAACATCATGAAAGACTTTTTTTATTAATATGCAAGCATGGTTTAAGTGTGTTTCCATTATACTTAATAACAATAGATGGCCATTGACGGACTTCCTCGAAGGAAGGGTCCATAAGGGTGCTCAAGATTAGCTAACCCTTTTATATATGTGAGGAACCTTAAGACCTAAGTCAAAGAGCTACCATGTTTCCAACCTGCCTTGTTCCCTTACCCTGAGCATTCAGGCGGGTAAAAAAGGTTGGTATAATGGACAAGTTCAATTATGTTTAAGGTTTGTTCAACATATTCCAAGCAAAACAAACATACTAATCATAGGGAACAACTAGCTCAAACAAGTATATAAAGCCAAGCAGTTTAAGCATACAATCATAGAAGAAAGTTCAATACCACTAGTTTGGCCAATAGGAGGATAAAGCTGTGATGCCCCGACATGCCACAAACAAGATAACTCAAAACCAAATCTGAAAATAACACTAAGTGGATTACCAAAAAACACAGGAAATTAAAATCGATTTCATAAAAGTACCATTGCAAAAAAACACATATCATATAAGTCCACAACAGGACACCTGGATCATATAACACATATCATAAGGTGCTTACATCATTATTTTCAACCTTCTAATCATCAACATGTTACATGAGACACATTTTCCATATATACATACATGTACATATGTCATATCTATACAACAAAAGGCACACAAGACAAAATCCTTGTATCTAGTGACGTCTCTACAAAACACATCGAAAACACCCCCAAGACCTAAGTGTACATGGACGACTCTAGGACTGTAACACCAAAAGACTAGCAACACATCCGACCTTATCAGCTACTGCTCTTGCTACTCTTCCTTTGTTGCACGATCTCCACCTTGTCATGCATGGCCACCTAAAAGATGTGGAAACCCACAAGGTGAGACCAAACGGCCCAAAGAGAGAAATAACTCTCCTCTAATGTCTATTAAAGCACCTATAAATTGAAGCATATAGATAAATATAATTACTAACTGAGTAGATTCAACTAATGATATGTATCCAATAGGTAAAGCAAGTTAAGAAATATTAGGCAGTTATCATCGAGCAGTAGAACAATTAATCATCCTAAAAAGGAATACGAAGAACATGTATGTTTTTTATCAATCAAACCATAAAAAACAAGGCAATTCTTCAACCAATGTTCTTCACATTTGTCCCTATGCAAATACACTGCACGAATGCATTACGTCTTTTATTATGCCTTGAGGAGATGAGGTATACCACTCATACTCCAACTGACCACTTCTAAGTCGAAATCAATGCCATACAAGGTCTACGGAAGAGCTAGAATCCACGACCTCTTCACACCTTCAGGTAAGCATGATAGAACACCGCAGAGACATATCAAGTCTAACTGCAAAACAGCCTAGCTAGCCTTGGTATATAGGCACATCGCTAGTGAAACTGAGCTACTAACCATAGTTGCACTCCTACCAGGGTATGGCCCCCAGTCAATCTTGTGAAAGTATCATAATTATGTATTGAATCACATCTCTGAGATACGACCCGTAGCCACACTCTGGCCAGGGTATAGCCCATAGCCAATCTTGTGAATGTGTAATCTCAACAGTATACAACTCCAAGCTTACACTAAAGAAGAACTTGTGTCACCATCCAGCACTAAGACTAACACTGGAATGAATCTATGGCACAAGGTAAACTACATGACTAGGGTTCCACTTGTTGAATTAAGCCAATTGGGTGACTTTTAGCATCAATCAAGTTACAACATATAAAGCCATAACAAACTATACAAAAATAAGGGTTTAGTACAGCTCTAAAAATATAAAACGTATAAGGTGTGAACTTGTCACATAATCACATAGCATTGTAGTTCTACCATTCACAAGGCCACCATCATTGTCACACAACAACACAAGGCTATCACCTATTTCACATCATGGTGGGATCTCAATCCCTCAATCATATCTCTAGAGGGTATCGCCTCAACTCATGCACACAACACCTGCCAGGTTATCAGACTCAATCACATGATCCCTGCATATACCATGTCACCTTATGCCTCAACATTACTCATAATCACCATCATATATAATATTAGATTCACCATATAATTCACATATCTATGTCATTAAAGTTCATACCATCTACATGGTTAAGGATTTGTAAACAAGAGAGAGAAAATATCATAACATGATAACTCTTCTGAGAGAGAGATGCCAACATATCACATGACCCAACAATTAGGGTTAGGGTTTCATTGTATACTCAATTAGGGTTTTATAGCCTAAGAAATCACCACACCCTGGATGATCCACTTCCCACTTTCTTGGAGCATATTAGATTAAACCCCGTTACTTAGCTATGATTAGCTCATTATCTTAACAACACTAAGGATTACCTCATTGTGTGTATACATGTACCCATCCCACTATGTTGTACATAGATAACAACCATTTATTATTTGTGTACTAACCATTCATCACATGTATGTTACGACCCACCATAACCTACATGTCCCGACCACCCTCATGTAGAGTGTCTCAACCTCACACACCACAAGGTGTCTCGACCGCAACACACCTCTACCCAGGTCGCGACCCCGACGTCTATACATGTTTTGACCGTCTAGGGAAAATGACGTCTCAAAACTGCATTAAGAAACGTCTGGCCCAGTGTGAAACAGGTGTTACAACCAGCACAAGCACATGCACATCTCGAATGAAACCCAAGTAGGCATCACAAGCGACACCTCAAAATCCAAAGTAGACATTACAACCAAACCCAACACAAGAGTAACTCGATCGCTCAGCAATCATGGTGTTGCGGCCACCCAACAGCCATGGAGTCATGACCAAAACCAAAAGCAACATCATGACTCCCCCTTCGAAATGCAGTGTCATGACCATCTCCACGACTCGGCGTCATGTGCTCAATAGAACATGACCCAACCAACTTCAAAGCAAGGTGTCACGACCACCATTACACAATGTCTCAACCATGACACAAACAAGGCTAGGTGTTATGACCCAAGACAAAGCACACTCATGTCTCGACCCAAATCCAACAAGAGGGTATATGTCTCAATATCAAACATCAAGACCACATCTCTCTCATTTGAGGCAAGGTCAAGTAGCAAGACACCAACCATCATCAAGATCAAACCCATGGATCCAAGATTATCAAACCCTAAAATAAGCACCAAGAAGTTCATCAACCAGACTTGCTTAGGAGAGAGAAAACCGAACTTAGATTTGGGATATAACTCATTCAAAAATAGAAATGAGTCCCCAAAGAAACCATCATCATCATGGAGGAAAGCGTTACACATAAACGATCATCAAAACCCTAAACATGCATTACGGAGAAACCAACATGGAGGGTCGTATGCAAGAGAGATAAACCCATGTTTGACACCACAAAAATAGAAGCTAAACCTCATGGAACATCAAGATACATGAACATTGTGCATGTGATTGAAACCAAGGTCAAAAGGTAGGAGAAAAACCACAATAACACAACAATCACCAAAATTGGGTTCCATTAATTAGGGCTAGGATTCTAAGCGAACCAAGCATGTTAATCACCATCAAACAAGATCTAGAGCATGGTATTATCTACTAGCACATTGAAGTTACGTTTAGAGAGAGGAATAGCAACATGCATGTATGAAATGTACAATAATAGAGAGGGTAGAGGGTTATATCACCCGCCTTAAGGAAGATCAACTCCAAGGATCACTAGCTCCAAGAACATGATTGCTAAGGATGGTGAAGTTCTACCAAAAGCTCCACTCTTGGCCACAAGATCACCTCAAGAAGAAGAAGACACCAAGGTCAAAGATAAACCAAGAAAAGAGGGCAAGAAGATTTAGGCCTAACCTAAAGAAAGAAGAGAAAGAGAAAAGGAAACTTCCTCACACTTGGGTCCACCTTGTCAAAACATGGCTTATGACCCTTGTGATGAGGGGTTCACTCCTCAAGAACGACCCCATGGAAGATCCATGGTCTAGGGGCAATAAAAGAGAAGAAGATGGGGTAGAAGATCCAAGGAAAATGCCACAAAAGAAAGGCATACACTTACCAAGGTTGAAGATGAGCAAGAGTCACCACATGCAAGGAATCTTGATCACCAAGGCTTCAAGGATGCTCCACCAAGATCCAAGGATGAGAAAAAGAGAGGGAGAAAGAAGGAAGTTCAAAAAGGGTCACTTGCATGGAGAGAAGAGGGTTTATATAGGAAAGGAGGATAGAAGTAGGGTGAGAGATGATGTGTCAACAAGATAGGGCTCCAAAGAGACACTTATCCACCCAAGAAACTAACATGCAACCACTGAAACTTTGCATACACGATATGGAGATACAACCTATGTTTGGTCTCAAGCACTTAGGTCACCCTAACATATGGTAGCGGTCGCGACACATAAAGGACCACCTCATGTTCAAGACAAAGCACCAAAACACCATCTGGTCAAGACAAAAGGATCACCAAAAACACTAGGTCGAGACACTTCACTAGAAGACAACTGTCTTGACCCAAGATAAACTAAAAACACCATGGTCAAGACAAAAACACCTAGATAAGGTGTCTCGATCGAGACACACCCACATGGGTCAAGATAATGGTCACCACCTTCAATAAGGTACACATGGATGAAACTAATAAAACCCTAGAAACCCTAATCACCACTGAGGGTGTCACCACTCAACCAAGGCCTGACCAAGGCACCCCAAAGCACCACACTCTCTCTCATGAATATAAGAGAGAGAAGGAACATTCTAAAGGTAGAAAACTACAAGATAGCCCCCACAAATGGGCAAATTGCAATTTGATGCAACCCTACTTTAGGGCTTCATCTTGTGTCTTTTTGTATCTCAATTAGATCTAAACATAGTAGAATGCAAGTTAATTCCCTCAATATGCATATTACTATCAAATGCACTTATAGACATTCTTTGCATGTTTTTCAGGTACTTGGACTATGTCTTGTATGGATGATAGAGGAACGACCGTGCTCACTAATGCCAAAGTTACAAGGTTGATCTTCATTTTGTCAAGCTACAACAACACTGTCAAAATGAATGTGCTACCTAACACGGTCACACTGAGAAGCCCCCAGAATAGTTGTGCCAACTAGCACGGTCGTGCTGCCAAGGATCAGAATAGGAATGTTGACTACAACGACCTCCAATTCACCTCGCCCACCACGATTGTGTTACCCAACATGGTCGTTCTACCTAGCCCCCACCACGGTCGTGTTACCCAGCACAAACGTGCTGCCAACCTTCATTTCACCATTCTACTCTGACATTTTTCATTTCTCACCATGACTGTTCTCTCCCACCATGGCTGTTCCATCACCCACCATGGCCGTTCTACCCAGAACGATCGTGCTACCAACCAAAACCTACCTTTTTCAGCATTGTTTTTCCAACTATACCCCTACTTACCCTAGTGCCTCCACCACCACCTATATATCCACGGTGGCATCCAAAACACTAGGTTAGTTGCATTAGCACCCTCCTACCTACTCTAGAGCGTTCATTGCTATCTCCCTTGCATTCAAAACCTCCACCTACCATTTCCACCCCATTTCCACCATAAAAACCTAGTGTTCTAGCTTTTCTACCATAAACCCCTACATTTCCATGCTCTTCACCCATCTTGGAGGAGGGAGGTCATCCTACAGAAGCTAGGAGGTGAAGGAGAAGAAGCTTCCATGAGCTCCATGGATTCCTACCCCTTTCTTCTCCTTTCTTTTCTCTTTTGTATGATCATGTCTAGCTAAGCCCCTAGTGGTGGGCTATTTGGGGTTAAAATATTACTTTGGTACCATGTTGGGGGAAAATAACTTGTATTGAACATATTTACATTCTATGATGATTGCCTCTTACTTCTATATCATATCCCATTATCTTTCTTGTGGTTTGTGCTTTTAAACATATATTGCTTGTTTTATGATGCTTGATGACACTTAGCTTCTAGGGGGAAATGGAATGTATGCGTCTATCTTAGGAATGGATCCTAGGTCCAATTAGTGGATCACTAGATAGCCCCCATCATTCCTACATACAACTCCTTTCTCCTACAAGTATTTGTGAGATCTAAGTAGCTAGTGTAAGTGTGATTAATGTAATTGCCTAGAGTTTCCCAAAGGGTAGATGCCAAGTAACATGAGGTGAAATACCCTCATCTCTACTCCCATTCCTACCCTTGGATCTCAACTGTGTTGCCCTAGAAACCTAGACTTGCCAAGTCCTATTAGAATTACACCTATCCCTAGTTCTCCAACTAGTAGCATAGGGTATATTCCAATAGCACTTGCCTTGTTGTTAGGTTTGGTACTAGATTGAAGATATAGAACTTGCTTGTTATGTAACCTCCCCCAACTAATATCAAAGTCTCATTTCTAAATGGCCCACCTATCCATCTTATTTCTTAAAACCCACCTTGTCATCTTATTTTGTTACTGCTAGTTTAGTTAATTTCCTTTATTACCTCTTATCTAATTGTTTAGTTATTGATAGTTAGTTCTTGCTTAGGTAGTTAGGTCTCTTTTGAGTTTATTCATTTTAGTCTTGTTAGCTAGTGATAACTTAGGCCCTCTCTTGCTTTAGTGCTTAACTTGTTTCTTAGTTGATAATTTGAATTGCTAGTGCAGTGTAACTCCTTCTTATTTCTCTTTTGCTTGCCTTGCCTAGTTTCTTAGCCTTAACTTTCTTAGGGTAATACAGGGTTGTTGGTAATCTATTTTTTTCTTTCTCTTAAATTGCTTGAAGCTATATTGTAAACAACCAAAACCAACTTTTGAACCCTAAAACCCTATACTCCACTTTAGGAATGTAGCTCTCATTAACCTAGCTCTAGTGCCCCCTCTTTCCCTGAGGATCGACCCTTCTCTTACCACTTTCATATACTATAGCATGACCCCATGCGCATGCGGGGTCGAAGTCAGTGTGTTATATTAGGTCCATATATAAATTTTGAGAGATTTGTGTGTTTTCCCTTAGGGTTGAATCTAGTCACCATCTAGTTGGCTAGTGTGTGACCTTGAGAAGATCACACCAAGCTTTCTGGCACTTTTGTCGGTGATAGAGGCACTTGGCCTAGATAGTTAGTGTCGCTTAGCTTTTCCTACTGCCCTCACCATTGCTATACTTTATTCTTTGTTTACTTATGCTTACTGTCTTTCTAACTTGACTCTTGTTGCTTGTTTGTCTATTGTGTAGGTGATAGTTGTGCATGAGCAGTACACATTCGACATGTACCAACTTGGTGCCGTAGGACCCCGAGATAGGTAGAAGAAGATGCCAAAGCCACTGCAAACAACACCAATCAGCTAAAATGGAAGTCCATGGTCCTCATGGTGAACCACATGGAGAATCTAAACTACAACCCAACCACCCTCTTCATGAGTACTTCACCCGGGGAACTACAACTCCCAAATTGCCACCCTTGTTGGCTAAATGTTGAGTCAACAATTCTTCATTCCACCAGCTCTTCTCAGCCTCCTTCCTACTTACTATTGGATGGAGAAAAAGAATCCCTACCACCATATAGATGCCTTTCTTGAAACTTGCTCCACTTTCTGCACACCTGCCGCCACCGATGACTCAATCTGAAGAACCCTCTTCCCCAAGCCTGAGTTAGTGACATGGAATGCGGTGAAGAATGAGTTCCTTAAGAAGTTCTACCTAATCACCAAGTTGACGTAGATGCGGAGATGCATTACCTCCTTCTCACAAATAGAGAATGAACCCTTCCATGAGGCATGGGAAAGGTTCCAAAAGCTCATACGTGATTGCCCTCATCATGAGGTACCTTTGTGGTAGCTTGTTCAGGAATTCTACACTGGGTTGGTTGAGTTGAGCCAAAACAATGTCGATTCCTCATGTGGAGGCACATTCATGGCAAAGCCATCGGAGGAGTCTTGGCCCCTATTCGAGCATCTTTCTCAGAATTCTCGCCACTGAGCTTCAACTAAAGGGGAGCATTGTGACTAGAACTACATTCCTCCAACCCCTCCTATAGCTCTAGTCAAAATAGAAGACAACCCCCAAATGATGAAGATGATGTTGGATATGATGAACATGATGAAGAACCAAGCTGGAGGTTCTTCTAGCCAATCTACAATGGCAGTTGATGTCGTGGATGAAGAGCTGAATGATTTGCATGCCTTTAGAAACCGCAATAACCAAGTCCTGATGTCCAACTCTTATACTCCAGAGTGGAGAAATCATCCCAACTTCTCATGGAAACAACAAAATGAGGAGGGGCAGGGCAGCCAAGTCAACATCAAAGGACTAAGTGCAGTTCCAAGTTTGAAGAAGAAGTTCTAGGAAGGCTAAGGAGCCTTGATGAAGTGAAGAAAGATGTGTCCTCGTAAGGGCAAAAAATTATCCACCTTGAGCAAAGGCTTGATCAAATTTTCCTTTCACTAGCCCACTATGAAGAAGGGAGGCTCACGTCTCAACCTATGGCCAACCTAAATAATGATGGTGACTATGTAAGCACCATTCAAGGTGCTTATGTCCCACCACAAGGTCAAGTACCCCCACTTCACTAGTACCAAGGACCACCAAATCCATATGCTCCTCCACCTCAACAACCCCATTTCAACTACCAATACCCCCCACCTCACTCATACCAACAACCCCCTCCACAATATCACCCCATCCACTACAACCATCACAACCACAACCTCAGTCACAATTCATCCTTCAAAACCCCAATCCACCACACCCAAGACCACCACCGCCTCAGTAGCCACAACTACCTCCACAAGCTCCCTCTTTTACTACCCATGAGCATGTGAAGGTAGTGACAACATTGAGGAGTGGTAGGACCTTGGATCAGCCACGAGGTGCTTCTGTTGATAGTGTATCCAGTGATGACAGAGTTGATATTGTGATCAGGGATGTTGATACTGAGATTCAGGTTGAGGATAATGTGATAGGCACCCTGGTTGATATTGTGATACAAAGAGATGATATTGTGATTCATGTGATATTGATTGATGATTTTGTTGATTTGAGTCATTTGGGAGCACAACTCCCTCCATTCCCAGATACACTTGAGGAACCATCCACTGAAAGAAGGAAAAAAAACACACCAAAGACATCATGGAAACTTTTAAGCAGGTTAAGATCAATATTCCTTTGCTTGATGAAATCAAGAAAATCCCGTCTTATGCTAAGTTCTTGAAAGATTTGTGCACATGCAAGAGGAAGACGACAGGAAGGACACCAAGAAAAGTCAAGCTCACTGAGCAAGTGAGCTCAATTCTGCAACACACCGTGCCAAGGAAGAGAAAAGATCATGGTGCTCCCATCATCTCTCGCTACATTGGAGCACACCGCATAGACCAAGCTCTTATTGACTTGGGTTCTAGTGTAAATATGATGTCATATTATGTGTTTGTTGAACTACAAATGGGACAACTGGGTCCAGCTCACTACACTTTGTAATTGGCTGATCGATCTGTGGAAACGCCTAGAGGGCGTGTTGATGATGTTTTGGTCATGCTTGATAATGAGGCCTCCACATTTTCTCCATTGATTTCATTATTTTGGACATGGAAAAAGACTTGAGGAAAGTGCCTATTATCTTGGGGAGACCCTTCTGGGTTGTAGCTGATGCAGTGATCCATGTGACGACTGGCACCATGTGTATGACTTTCATGGACATGAAGATCCAGTTAAACATTTTCTAGTCTTCTGGTAAGACCAAGGTGTTAGTGTTGGTATGTATGCCCTGTGATCCAATCATGGGATGATTGGTGGGATACATTAAGATTGATTTGATAAAGATCCAAGGCAAGCTTCCAATTCTTTATGGTTCTATCATATGAGATAATGATAGAATAGATTGAATGTCTAGAGAATGACAATACTCAATGACGTATGCTTTCAAGTTAAGGACCTGAACGATGAGATCATACAGATGATAAGAGTTTGTACATTCTTATTATGTACCTAGTCAGATGTCATTATGGAAGGTAGATAGACATCAATGACACTGTAACATACTGAATCTCAGGGTCTTCCCTGCAATTTACCCATTCTTGAGCTTTTCTTTGACTTTTAGTCCATTTGGACCTTTTCCACAAATTTCACATCCTTTTGGATCATTCTTGTACACCTTGTGCAATTTGAGCACAATCTGAGGTTGAAATCACTATTTACCCTCTTTTATGATAATTGAGGGGTGTTTGCACAAATAACCCACATTAGGGATAAGTTAGGGTTAATGTTGTAATTTGGTCATTAATGGGATAATATAGCAGATTATATTTATTTGGAGCTTTTTGGATAAATATATTATTAATAATGTGTTTTTGAATTCATATATGAGTGTATTAACCTTTATTGTTTCTCTCTCCTCAAAATATGATTTTAGTTCACATTAATATGTTATTTTGTGGAGTAATGAGTATTTATACCCTAATATGTTTTATATGTCGAATTTGCTCACATGTTTCTTATTAATAGCCTTTTCATATAATTCATTGATTTGAATATATTATTATACTCCTTTATGAGCCATATATTTATTAATGGCCATGTTATGCATTAAACGAGATTTTAATTATATAGCATCGTTCTATATGTTATTATGAGCCTATGGTTCAAATTTGGTGTTGTTTGGAGTTGATTTGACCTCTCTAATGCATTTTATTAGCTTTTAATATAGTGTTACTATAGTTATTACGTTTATTTCATTAATTTGATGTGAAACGTTATAGTTCCGTTTAATTTAGCTGTCACGCGTTACAGCTTGAAACTCGGTCACACACATGCGATCATAGCCGTCCATCTTAGATCCAACGCTTGCGGAGTCGTCTCCTTCATCTAACCCTTTCAAGGATCAGCGCCGTTTTGCAGGCAACAGATTCCCAATCGTCTCTCTCCCTCGTTCTCCCACCGTTTTGTGTAATTCCTTCACCGTTAGCTCCACCTCACACCTCCGGTTCAAACGAACCTTAACTCATCGCCTATCTCGACGTTTTCGCGAAACGCCCAAACCCGATGACCTGCCTCCCTCCACCTCCGTGTCGCAGATGCGACTGGAGTTCCCCTCCGACCTATTTAAGGGGTCGTGGAGCACCCCCTGGCTTCGAGCCTTCCTCCCCTTCCGCCAATTTCACCTCTTCTTGTCTGGTACTCCCCAACCTGCTCGACCTTCACCTCCGGCGACGGTGAGCTCGCCGCGGTGCTCCGCACTGCCTTACCCCAAATTGATGATTGGGTAAGCATCACCGACCTACCCTCTACCTCTTCCAACTCCTCGTTTGTCTCGCGATGGCTCTGATCGATGGGTCCTATAGAGCCTCCGACAAGCTCCGCCGGCGCCATGTCTTTTCGCGCACTGATGCTCTTCCGACCTCACCACCGCCTCCTTTTAGCTCGCCTTGATCCCACGAATCTACTCCCGGTCTTGGTTGTCAGTTTGGTGGTGTTTTCGTGTGGTTTCACCCCCCGATCTTGCTCCCCTGTTTCCCGACCTCCTTCGGTGTGCTTTTTGGTTCCTGAGGTCCTCGCCCTGTGGCGAGTGCTCCGCTTTACTCACCGGAGCCCGTCGGTTTAATGCGTGGTTCCAGTTTGTGGTTTAGTGGCCAGGCTTTGAGCAACGGCCCTGGAGTCGAAGCAGGGTGTACCACCCTCGCGCCATGGCCAAGGCTGAAGAAGCCTGGCCGTGCAATGACGCCCGTGGGCATGCCCATACATTTGGGATGATCAATCATCCAGGGGCATTAGCGTCATTTCTTCCATGTTCTTCTTCGCCTGCGCAACCAACCAATAGTTTCAAAAGACCGATTTGCCCTCATCATTTTAATTGGTTTGATTTAACGAGCAAGGGCAGTTTGGTCTTTTCCTCTAATATTTACATCGAGTTTCATTTTGATTTAATTACTGTCACGCTATAGTTTTCTTAATTTCTGATTGGTCCGATTTACTAAATTCATAGTAAATCGATCCTTTGTCAGAAAAATATGAATAAATAGTCGATGGAAAGGATTTTTAATGTAGAATCTGTTTTTGTGGTTTTTGAGACCTGATTCTCAATGGTTTTATGAAGTTTGCTTTTATTAGCATTTTTAATATGTAATTGTTTTAAAATACATAATTAATTCATTTTAACTCTGTTTTATATAATAAAATATTTTTTTTTAATCAGGAGATTATGAGTAATCGTTTGGACTTGGTTTTGAGTTCTAAATCATAGTTTTGTAAAATTAGGGTTTTTCCTATGACTTATGTTTTTATATATATTAATACATGTGTTATGTTCATAACTAGGATATATGGATGGTTTGCTATCTGTTTGATGGATATGATGGTAATGTTATATCTAAGGTATGTGAAACTTATTTAGTATGTGATTCCTATGTATGTGATTCCTATGTATGTGAGACCTATTTCAGTATGTGTACCCTATTTTGTATATGATGCCTATTTTGGGTATGTGCATCCTATTCTAGTATGTGGACTCTATTCATATATGTGATGTAATTGTGCAAACTACCTATTCCTCAGTTGGGATCTTTTACAACCCCACTTATCATTGTGCTAGCTTTATAATCCTTCTAATTACATTTATTGGCTCTTTACTTAGTTTATGCCATTGTGGCTTAATCATTTGAATCATGTGAATCATTCTTCTACATATGTTGCCGCCTTTACTTGGAAATGTTGAATCTTATTATTGACTATGTGGCTCATCCTTTTGAGATATTTGGAACATTGTATAATGTTGGTGCTTGTTGACTCTCTTAATTCTTGGAACTCTTGGATATGGTTGTGACCTATGATGGTCTTACTATTTGTTTACTCTTGGGTTTTATTCCCAATGCTATGATGTTATTTTGTTCTACTTTTCACTATGCTGCCAAGTGAATGTTTATGCATGATATAGTTATTGGCCAATTGACAATGTAGTGTACATGAGTACAAACCACCCACAGGGCACTGAGGTTTTAGTCCTCCTGCCGGGCACTGGGGTTTTAGTCCCCCTGCCATTTTATATATTAGGCACTGGGGTTTTATTCCCCCTGCCACTTTTTAGGCACTGGGGTTTTAGTCCCCCTGCCATTGGTGAGGTCCGGTAGGTGCCTCACCCTACATTGATAGGACGTTGTGTCATAATTTATATTCATGCAAATGTGATAATTGTTGATATTTAAATGTGGCAGTTTCTCTCTCTCATATTCATATATTGGTCTCATTTCTTTGGAAATCTCTTCTTGTGGAGAATCTTTTATATTGCAAAGCTTTTTATTATTATTTTTCCTATACCTTTTTATTAACACATACCTTGTTATCTCTCTCTTGCTGGATGACCCCAACCATCCAGGGTAGGAATCAGAGTGCGCATGGAAGCTTGGTGAACCCAAAGCTAAGGATAGGATAAGAAGAAAGGAATATATAGCTTGAGTGATCATGTTTGCTTTTATGTTATATAGTAGTTTGTTTGGAGACAATGTTGTATTAGTCTAAGTCTTCCTCTACCTAGATCCTTGTAGTTGCTTGTATAAAGTTGTACTCCCATTTGGGAAATTTGTAACGTACTCTTTATACATTTTTGAATAAGTCAAGATTTAATTCTTCCGCTGCCATACTTTTGGTGTTTTTGTTTATCATGTTTTTAGTAGAGACTTGGGTCTTTACAGACACACAAGACTATATTGTGGTGTTGGTTGATGACGGAATCTCATTAGTCATGATATGGAGATATCAAACCAAACACATAGGTACTTGTTAGAGAACAAGTGTACCATACAGACCCACTGTGAGTTTGACACATGGAACCATGACATGGTAGTCACAGTCAGTTCTCACAGTGATGGTGGTGAGTGTGATTCTTTGACCTGAAATCACTACACTCAACACATGTCGTTGGGTACACTTTGACATCATCAAATGCATTCCTAAAACATGTGTTGTTATAAAGGTGATGATTGGGTGGCTTTGACACATGGGAATTTTGAGGGGTGAGTGATGGATATGGGATTTGTCCCTCCTGAGGGAGTTTGATATCCATGGCCACTTGATGAGTAGGATTGAGATAGGCGTGCATGCATATATGAATCAATATGTAATATTGATGTCATACATATCTCCTCCAATCTACTCTGAGATCAAGAAAGTGAATGAATGTTGACAGGATGACTGTTCCATGCCTTGAGTTCATTCATGATATTAGTGACAAAGGAATTATACATTCGTTGTAACACCATTCATGGATTGTAGGATTGAAAGTTGTTCTCCAACTTTTTATTTCACTTGGGTAGCACTGATGTGAGACTAGGCACCGCTCTTTGCTTGTGAAGTCATAAGTGTTATGGACTTTCACTGCCAATGTGAAATGGACCTGCAGGGTCACACACATAGGATTTAACCTCGAAGTGGAGTTTATCCATAAACAATGTTTAGATTGATTACTAAGGGAGTTCATTAGTTCAATTAAACACTCAATCAATTGATAGCTCAGTATCATAGTATTCAAGGTGTTCGACCGATTGATTGGAGTATCAGATTGATTGATACTATGATTGACTGATTTGCACAGTCCGATGCCCCAACCGATCAGCTCAAGTTGGTGAATCGATCGGCTCATGTGTCATGAAACGATCGGCTCAATTGTTGAACCGGTCGATTCATGTGACCAACCGAGATTGTTTGGAAAGTCAGAAGACTATTTTGCAAATAAAATTTGTTTCACTTGTACAAATTCAATTTGGACAAGGATTAATATTTGATTAATCGGAAACAAATATGAAAGTCATTTTGAGTTAGATCATGACCATAGACCGATCGGCTCAGACATGAACCGATAAGCTCAGAGCCCCAGACGATCGGCTCAGGTCCCAAATGATCGACTCAGGGCCCGAAACGATCATTTCAGGGTGTGAACCGATTGGTTCAGCTGGCGTAGATTGGTTGTTTTGTGGAAAATCTCGAACCCTTCTACTCCTTTAATCCCGCATTGCCCGGGGTAGAGAACCCTATCCCATGACCCTCCTATATATAGGGGTATTGGGGGCTTCTCAGGAACAACAACTCAGAACACCAGTTTCTCTGTAAAGTTGTTGTTCTCTCTAGTTTTAGTAATCGAGAGAGAGCCCGAGCAAGTGCTACCCGATAAGGGAGGCACAACAAGGGAAAGACAACTACATAAAAGCAACTGGTTGTATGAGAGTGTGTTGGTGACTAGTACGCCAATAGGAGGGTGCGACTCCTTCCGATTCCTTGTGGGACAAGCAGATCGGAGTTCCAGGTGGTCCATGTGGACTACTTCAGAGGCGAGAGACTTCTACCGCTTGGAGGACAACTGTCAATCCCGACAGTCCCGGTGAGACCAGGAGATGCATAGACACCGTCCAAGACCGGAGGTGAAGACTGCGCAAGCTGTGAGGCAACGTCGCCGAGCAAGCCTCGGGACAAGGTATGCCTCTACAAACCATCCTTCCTATTGTGTAGACGTTGATGTGATTCCTTTATTCTGGGTTTGGGAGAAGAAATTTTTTGTTTTCACTGCCTTCTCTATCTCCCCTTAAAACCTAACAGTGGTATCAGAGCCACGTCAACTGCTCTATACTTTAGGATTATCGATGTGATCGATTTTAGTTTGTCGCCTTTATTTATTACATACGGTGTGAATAAAATTGGCTTTATGCATGTCCAATCCTAAATCCACAAATCCCAATATACATATATGATATGTAATATGAATGCACTCGATACGTGTCACCCTTAAACGAGTTTTGTGGTGGATGTATAGTGTGGTTATGGCCAATAAACCCTATATGTGTGCTTGGTTGAATGTGGTTGCTTGCATCTCGGTCTGTGCACTGATTCTCCATCTCTTATTCCTGATGTAATTTGAGATAACTTGAGATTTCTTTCCTACCTTTGCTCCCCCCGAATGTAACTCGGGGTTTCCCCAATCAATTGTAAAATAGGATAGATCTTTTTATTTCCTGTTATGTCAAAGAACGGTGGACAACCTGATGATGATTAAGATGATCGGTTCAAGGAGTGAACCGATCAGTTGATGATCCAGACGACCGGTTCGAGGAGCGAGACGATCGGGTGGCGGCCATGAGGAGATGCACGATGACCAGGCAAACTGATCGGTTGGAGGAGCCAACTGATCGGCTGGTGACACCCAGACGATCGGCCAAGTCAAGCAGGTCATTCATGTGATGAGTTGGTCTACTCAGACAGCTATAGCACTTCATCATGGACATGTTGTATGTGATGTAGACCTAGATGACTGTGATTCCTCTTGGCTCGAGGAATCACATTAGGATGGCCATAATCATCACTTTTATCATTTCACATGTTTTATGTGGGATATAACATGTATATGATATGTACTATGTATTTTGGTGATTGGATATGTATATGTACCTATAAAACCAAATCCCTCATCTAAATATTAAGTCTTTTACGCCTTCCATTAGCGGCACACGTGAAAATTTTGATCGACCAAGCGTAGGTTACACCAACGCGTGGTGCGCCGTCTATCTCGTAGAAGTGTGAAGGGTAAACATGTAGGTTCTGCCAAAGTAGGATGCATGTTTACCGTGTCGGATTTTGGGTTAGACTTAACTGGTGATTCTTAGAGTGTCTAAGCCCAGAGGCATGAAATGTTCATGGCAAGGTGTTGCACATGTTCATTCATCAAGAGTTGCATATGATGCAATTGGCATGATGGCCTACCTAAATAGTTAAGATTGTGGGCGATCAACCAAAGCTGACTCATGACTTGATGAAATATGGATCTTGACCCACTAGAAGATTGTACGCTACAATCTTTTGAATTGATAGTGAGGGCTATCAATTTGAACAAAAATAGTGGGAGCGATAATTAATTAAAGTCCTAATTATATCGTTAATTTTTTAAATCAATCAAATGAGTCAAAATTGAGTTTTGGACTAAATTGCACATATTTCCTTTTGTAGTACAAATGACAACAAACAACAATCACTTTTCATTGTGATCGGTCCTTGAAAAGGACAAAATGAATGGGACTAACTTCCACGACTGGTTTAGGACATTGAGAATTGTTCTCACTCAAGAGCGAAAGCTCTATGTCCTGGATACTCCAATTCCAGAGGAACCTGCTCCTACCACACCAAAGGCAGAAAGGGATGCTTATAAGAAGCATTCTGATGATGCCATTGATGCAAAGTGCTTGATGTTGTGCTCCATGAACCACGAGTTGTAGAGACAACATGAGAACATGGGTGTCATTGAGATGATTCAGCATCTCAAGAACATGTATGAAGATCAAGCACGGCAAGAGAGATATGATGTCTCCAGGGTGTTGTTCAAGTGTGTCATGATAGAAGGAGATCTAGTTGGTCCTCACACACTCAAAATGATTGGGTATGTGGAGAACCTGATGAGACTGGGATTTCCCCTGAGCCAAGAGTTGGCTACTGACGTGATACTACAATCGTTGCCAGAATCCTACAGTGAGTTTGTGATGAACTACAACATGAACAACTTTGACAAGCCATTGACAGAGTTGTTGGGCATGTTGAGGACAGCTGAGGCACAGATGAAGAAGGACAAACCTAAGTCTGTGATGATGATCAGCAGCAAGAAAGGCAAGTCCAAGCGCAAGGGCAAGGGTAAGGCTAAGAAAGGTTCTGATGCTAGCCAGCAACCCAAGTCGTCTTCAACTCTCAAGGCCAAGGGAGGCATGACCAAGAGAGGAAATTGCCACCATTATCAAAATCCAGGACATTGGAAAAGGAATTGTCCACTCTATCTGAAATAACTAAAGAAGAAGGAGGCGACAAACGTCTCCACTTGAAGGTGTCATGAAATAAACTTGTAACACTTTTTAGGTATATGATACCAAGATATAAAGTGTAAAGCACCCAATAAATGGGGCAAATGTTGCCACCATAGATAGGAGTACTTTGGTTTATTTTCAGCCATAAAGGCATGTAATAGAGTTATGAATTGCTATTTCATATTTGCCAAAGGATAGAAACACTTTAATTTTTGCAAATTGTATGATAATGATTGTGATTAATAAAGTCAATGTTTCAATTTCAAAGATAAGATCTTTATGGCAATGCCTTGTTTATCTTGTGGCACTTGGTATGCATAAGATAAAATGATACTTAAATTTATTGATAACTCAAACAATAAAATTAGCATAAATCATGAGAAATTCATTTCTAGTTTCCATATGATGGATAAGCTAGATTCTTTTGGTTAGAGAACCAGTAAGAGACATGAATATCGTGGACATGATTAATCAATCTTCACTAAGGTAGTGGGAGAATGATTATCCTATTAGGTATAATACATGAGATGTATTTACATACCTATTGGAGCAAATGCTAATACTTCAAATGGTGTTTAGAGAAATACCAATATGAATATCTTGAAGTGTTCAAGAATATCATAGACAAAGTATGAATTTGGTAAAGTGTTAATTCTTGATGAGATCAATGAATGAAATACTTAGACCAAATGTTTGAGGACTTTGTGAGTGATTATGATAGTCTATCATAGTAAACTCATGATTAAGGCATGGATATGTCTAAATCAACAAGGAGTCATACTCTAAGGAGTTAGAGGATGATTATCAAATAACTAATTTCTTCTTAAATAAAGAATACCCCACACTAATAAAGGACATTAAGAATCACAAAGGGTTGTGAGTTCTTATATCCTTGACAGATACACCTCGATTATTTATATGATGAGTTGATCATATGATGAGTCAACTATCTAGATGAATATGAGGAACTAGATTTTGAGTTATGGTTTATGATCATTACATCCTAAATGACTTCCATGTGAACCATAAGGTGTGACCTTGATGGTAGCACCCATTGGAATGAAATCCATAAGTGTGAATGAGTCTTAATCATTAAGACACATGGATAACATTTTGAGAAGGATGATGCTTGTTGATTGCAACTTAATGACTAAGAGATTTGGCATACGGATACTAAAATCGCATTCCTGTAAGGAATATAACAAGGATGTGTACGTGACACAACCGATAAGGTTTATGAATCCATTAATGCAAATGAAGTTTATAAGTTACAATGGACTAATCAATGTAATTGATTGAGTACAAGCAACTCAGAACTGTGATCTTTACTTTGATGATATAGTCAAAGGGTTTGACTGATATGTCAAAGATAAAGAAGGGATCTGTAATTTAGTGGGAGCATATTCACATTCCACATGTTGATGTGAAATGGAAATGTTCTAAAATGGAAATCCAAAGTGGAAATTTGGGAAGATAGAGACGTTTCCTATGTGATAGCTGATAGGAATAGAGATCTATAGAGATAGTTCTTGAAAATCTCTTGACCTGAAAAGAGAAAGCATACATTGGCAATCTATACTGAAGGGTTCAGTATACACAGATTCAGTGGGAGAAAAATTATCCATGTTACATGGAGTTAGTATCCCAAGGCCAAGTGTCCAATTCTAATGAAGAATGGGGACACTAAGAATAGATATGGATCTATCATGTATGTAATTATCCCATTATCTTGCATGTATGGACATAGCAAGAGTAAAATGCATTCATCATCTTGTATGTAGGACATGACAATATGATGTGCTCATCCTGATAACTCATATGTGGGACATGATGAGTGGATGTCTGTCTAGTTCCAGTAAGGGTTACTGGAATACCATAAGAACTTGATAAGTACTTGAGAAGTACTAGTTCCATGGAAATAAGGAAGGGTTCACTGTAAAGAGTTACACTGATACGAACTTCCGAAAAGGACAGAATATTAATTGCAAAATATATATGGGATATATAAAAGTGAATGTTTGTTAATAAATGGAAACATTCCAATAAAGTTGTTTTAAAAGGAAATGCCAAGTATCCATGTGTTAGAGAACAACAGTGGATACTATATGGATCTAGGAGTTCATAGAGATGAACTTATAGATATTCCGGTCATGGATGACAAGTTAGGAGCACTTGGTCATGCAATGTCACTAAAGGTTAGCAAAGGAATACTAGATCGCATATTATGGCAACTCCATCTCATACGTGTGACGTACAATGAAGAGATGAGAGATATGCAGTTAATACCGACTTTGGCAAGATGTTGCCATAACTCACTATGTTAGCACTAGAGCACAGTAACATGTGGTCAATGTTTGAAGATCACTATGAATATGATTCAAGGGTGATTGGCTCGCAGTGCAAGTGGGATCTGTTGGTATGTATGCCCTGAGAGCCAATCATGGTATGATTGGTGGGATACATTAAGATTGATTTGATAAAGATCCAAGGTAAGCTTCCAATTCTTTCTGGTTCTATCATATGAGATAATGATAGAACAGATTGAATGTCTAGAGAATGACAATACTCAATGACGTATGCTTTCAGGTTAAGAACCTGAACGATGAGATCATACAGATGATAAGAGTTTGTACATTCTTATTATGTCCCTAGTCAGATGTCATTATGGAAGGTAGATAGACAACAATGACACACATGACTAGATTGTGTTGTTGGTTGATGACAGAATCTCGTTAGTCATGATATGGAGATATCAAACTAAACACATAGGTACTTGTTAGAGAATAAGTGTACCAGACAGACCCACCGTGAGTTTGACACATGGAACCATGACATGGTAGTCATAGTCAGTTCTCACAGTGATGGTGGTGAGTGTGATTCTTTGACCTGAAATCACTACACTCAACACATGTCGTTGGGTATACTTTGACATCATCAAACGCAGTCCTAAAACATGGGTTGTTATAAAGGTGATGATTGGGTGGCTTTGACACATGGGGCTTTTGAGGGGTGAGTGATAGATATGGGATTTGTCCCTCCTGAGAGAGTTTGATATCCATGGGCACTTGATGAGTAGGATTGAGATAGGCGTGCACGCATGTGTGAATCAGTATGTGATATTGATGTCATACATATATCCTCTAATCTACTCTGAGATCAAGAAAGTGAATGAACGTTGACAGGATGACTGTTCCATGCCTTGAGTTCATTCGGGATATTAGTGACAAAGGAATTATACATTCACTGTAACACCATTCGCGGATTGTAGGATTGAAAGTTGTTCTCCAACTTTCTATTTCACCTGGGTAGCACTGATGTGTGACTAGGCACCGCTCTTTGTTTGTGAAGTCATAAGTGTTATAGACTTTCACTGCCAACGTGAAATGGACCTGCAAGGTCACACACATAGGATTTAACCTGGAAGAGGAGTTTATCCACAAACAATGTTTAGATTGATTACTAAAGGAGTTCAGTAGTTCAATTAAACACTCAATCAATTGATATCTCAGTATCATAGTGTTCAAGGTGTTGGACTGATTGGTTGGAGTATCAGATTGATTCAAACTGCGATTGACTGATTTGCACAGTCTGATGCCCCAATCGATCGGCTCACAGGGTTGACCCGATCGGCTCAAGTTGGTGAACTGATCGGTTCAACTGGTGAGACGACCGGCTCATGTGTCATGAAATAATCAACTCAATTGTTGAACCAGTCGATTCATGTGACCAACCGAGATCGTTTGGAAAGTCAAAATACTATTTTGCAAATACAATTTGTTTCACTTGTACAAATTCAATTTGGACAAGGATTAATATTTGATTAATCGGAAACAAATATGAAAGTCAATTTGAGTTGGATCAGGACCATGAACTGATCGGCTCAGACATGAACTGATCATCTCAGAGCCCCATACGATCGGCTTAGGGCCCAAAATGATCGTTTTAGGGTGTGAACTGATCGGTTCAGCTGGCACAGATTGGTTGTTTTGTGGAAAATCTCAAACCCTTCTATTCCTACTTTAATCTCGCATTGCCCGGGGTAGAGAACCATGTCCCATGACCCTCCTATATATATAGGGGTATTGGGGGCTTCTCAGGAACAACAACTCAGAACACCAGTTGCTCTGCAAAGTTGTTGTTCTCTCTGGTTTTGGTAACCGAGAGAGAGCCCGAGCAAGTGCTACCTGATAAGGGAGGCACAGTAAGGGAAAGACAACTACAGAAAAGCAATTGGTTGCAGGAGAGTGTGTCGGTGACTAGTACGCCGATAGGATGGTGTGACTCCTTCTGATTTCTTGTGGGACAAGGAGATCGGAGTTCCAGATGGTCTGTGTGGACTACTTCAGAGGTGGGAGACTTCTGCCATTTGGAGGACAACTGTCAATCCCGACAGTCCCGGTGAGACCAGGAGCTGCACAGACACCGTCCAAGACCGGAGGTGAAGACCGCGCAAGCCACGAGGTAACGTCATCGAGCAAGCCTCAGGACAACGTATGCCTCTACAAACCATCCTTCCTATTGTATGGACGTTGACGCGATTCCTTTATTCTGAGTTTGGGAGAATAAAATTTTTGTTTCCGCTGCCTTCTCTGTCTCCCCTTAAAACCCAATAGATAGGTGCTACAAAAGAGGATTGGTTATCTTACTAAGTGTCTTGATGATATTATAGAAGAGTGTCTACCTACATGGATTCAAACTACCACACAAGGTAAAGGTCTAGAGCCTATTATGGAATTTCCATACGATGATGATGAAAATGAGGAAGAAGAGTTGGCCTTAGTGGCTACAAGTGAGGACCTCCCTTCCATTTCTGAGCCATTGAAGAATTTCCTTGAAGATCCTCTAGTTCTTGAGCTCAAGTCTCTTCCTGAAGGGCTGAAATATGCTTTCTTAGGCTCCAATGACACCCTCCTAGTGATCATTTCTTCAATCCTTTCTCTAGAGAAAGAAGATGCTTTGATGCAATTTTAAAGAAAAACATTCATGCCATTGGATGGTCCATTGCTGATTTGAGAGGTATTGATCCCTCCATTTGTATCCACAAAATCTACCTTGAGGATGATGCTAGACCAACAAGTAAAATGCAAAGAAGGTTGAATCCAAAATTGAAATAAGTTGTAGCAAAAGAGATCGTGTAGCTACTAGATGTTGGTTCCCATTTCTGATAGTCCATGGGTGAGTCCCATCCAAGTTGTACCCAAGAAGGGTGGAATCACAGTTACCGAGAATGAGGATGGAGAATTGATGCATGTGAGAGGGAAATCCAAGTGGAGGATGTGTGTGGACTATAGAAAGCTTAATGAGAAGACCAAGAAAGACCACTACCCTCTTCCATTCCTTGATTAGATCTTAGAGAGATTAGCTGAATAAAGTTTCTACTATTTTCTTGATGGGTACTCCGGTTACTTCCAAATAGCTATTCATCCTACAGATCAAGAAAAAATGACGTTCACTTGTCTAAGTGGTACTTTTTCTTACAGAAGAATGCCATTTGGGTTGTGCAATGCTCCTTCCACTTTTCAAAGATGTGTGACATCCATCTTTGCTGATATCCTTGATTCATCGCTTGAAGTCTTTATGGATGATTTTTCTGTGTTTGGTAAGACATTTGAAGAGTGTTTGCTTCACCTATCAGCCATGCTTGAAAGGTGTGTCAAAGTTCATTTGGTGCTATCTTGGGAGAAGATTCAGTGCATGGTTCCCGAAGGCATTGTTTTGGGTCACCGAGTTTCCAAGGCCGGAATCGAGGTTGATAAGGCCAAAGGTGGGTCTAATTTCCACTCTCACTATTCCTTCCACCATAAGACATGTTCAATCTTTCTTGGGGCATGCTGGTTTCTACATCTGTTTCATCAAAGACTCTAGTAAAATCTCGAGGCTGCTTTGTCACTTGCTTGGAAAAGATGTGGAATTCAATTTTGATGACAAGTGTGTTGAAGCCTTCAACCACTTGAAGCATAAGCTCATCTCTGCTCCTATAATGTAGCCCCCAGATTTCTCCTAGCCATTCGAGATCATGACCGATGCATCAGATATGGCAGTGGGGGCTATGTTGGGCCAAAGGATTGGTCAGATTCCACATGCCATCTACTATGCAAGAAAAACCCTTGATGAAGCCCCAAGGAACTACACCACCACAGAAAAGGATTTGCTTGCTGTGATTTTTTCTCTTGACAAGTTTTGTTTGTATCTCTTGCAAAATAAGGTGGTGGTCTATACGGATCACGCAGCCTTGAAATATCTTATGTCAAATAAAGATTCTAAGCCAAGGTTGATCCGATGGATTCTATTACTCTAAGAGTTTGATTTAGAGATTGTTGACAAGAAGGGAGTCAAAAATTTTGTAGCTGACCATATCTCCTGCATTGAGGCACCCTATGATGACAAGATCCAAATCAAGGAAACAATGCCACATGAGCAGCTCTTCTTACTTTCATCCACTCAACGACTGTGGTACAAGCACATAGCTAACTTCTTAGATAGTGGGAGGATACCAAGTACTTGGATAAGGGAAGAGAGCAATAGGTTGTTGGCTATGGTGAAAATTATGCTTGGGATGACCCACATATATTCAAATATTATCCCAACCAACTCATTAGAAGGTGTATTCTGGAAATTGAGCAGTAAGAGATCATATCCATGTGCCACTCCAGTGTATGTGGAGGTCATTTTAGCGGAAAATGCACTACCACCAAGATTCTTCAAAGTGGATTTTATTGGCCAACCTTGTTCAAAGATGCTCATGAGTGTTGTAAATGTTGTTTAAAGTGCCAAAAGGTGGGCACTATCTCAAAGAGGGACATGATGCATATATCACCCATTCTTGTGGTTGAGGTGTTTGACATTTGGAGAATTGACTTAATGGGTCCATTTCCTCCATCCTTCAGATATGTGTACATCTTGGTGGTTGTTGATTATGTATCAAAGTGGATTGAAGCTATTACAACAGAATGAATGATCATAAAGTGGTTTGTGATCTTGTAAAGTCAAACATATCCATCTGATTTGGTGTACCACGAGCCATGATTAGTGATGGCAGAAGCAATTTCATCCATCGGACTTTTGAGGGGCTGCTAAAAAGACATGGAGTAAATCATCGTGTGGCTACTCCTTACCACCCTCAAATGAGTGGTCAAGTTGAGTTAGCTAATCGGGAGATAAAGCTTATTCTTGAGAAGACTGTGAGGTCGGACCGCAAGGATTGGTCTTTGCATCTTAATGAAGCTTTGTAGGCATATAGGACTTCATTTATAGCCCTGATTGGCATCACATCATTCAAACTCATGTATGGAAAAAGTTTCCATCTACTCGTGAAAATGCAATACAAGGCTTTGTGGGCATTGAAAGCCATGGATATGGATGGAGAAACTATTGGATTAAAAAGAAAATTATAGCTGCATGAGCTTTAGGAGATGAGACATGAGGCTTATGAATTGTCCAAAAGCTACAAGGAAAAGACCAAATTCCTACATGATAAGCTGATCAAGAAGGACTTTGCACCCTAACAATGGGTATGGCTATACAACTCTAGGATGAAGTTCTTTCCCGGGAAGATTCGATCTAGATGGGAAGGACCTTATCTAATCAAGAATGTATACCCATCCGGGGTTGTTGTGATGTGTGAAAAGAACAGAGCAAGAGAGTTCACCATCAATGGACAAAGATTGAAAGTAGTTGTTGAAGTAGGTCCGGATAAAGCCAACCAAAGTTTTGACATTGTGATGTTAGTTGAGGAACACCAGCTTGATGAAGAGATGTTCTTAAATGTACATGAGAAGGATATCTACTACAAAGATTCTTTGAAAATTCCATGAAGATGATCGAGTCTAGAATCAACAAGTCCGACTGAAGGTGTAAAATTTAGCACTAGTAGGAGCAACCCACCTAGGTTTGGGAACTTTTTCACCCAACCTTCACTTTTTGATACTTTTGCTTTATTTTTACATGATTCCAACAACACACACACTTGTGTTTAACAATTTTGCTTTAGTTTTGATGATGAGACATGTGAAACATGTGAAAGTCTCAGGAATGGGGTACATTTCAGTAAAAAGTAGTGATGGAACATTAATTGGATCGAATTTGATGATTGGATTATGAATGATTGAGTGTTTTGAGGAATTTTGGAGTTTTGCCAACTTGGAGGTACCAGCACATCCGTGATGGTGTAGAACAACTGTGTTGGCATTGTCATTTTCAACAAGGAAAACACAAGTTTTGGGGCCGGTCAGCACAACTGTTCTGACCAACACGGCCGTGTTGGCCCGAGCCCAGTACTTAAGTAACCTGATTTTTTCACAACCTAGCACGATTTATTCCTCATTTGCTCGATCCAGAACGACCATTTTGCGGCCTAGGGTGACTTGAGTGACCTCCATTCACCCCCAAATCACATGTTTTGATTTGTAGCCTGATCAAATGAGCTCTAACTACAATTTGTGCATATGTTATTTAGCCCAACCAAGTGAGCACAACATGAATTCAAACTAAAGAGATTGATGTACATGGTCTTCTATTTGGTTTGATGTAAATAAAATTAGATGATCTGGTAGTGACAGAGTTCCAACATGTAATTCAGATCTATCATGTATAGAAGTTCTATCTCTATCACAATTGTTCTTTGCAACCACTAGTTAAATACCAATTATACCCTTTTCTCTGCTCAAGTATATCCAACAAGCTAAGGAATTGAAATGAATTGCACCCAGCCACAACATTTGTTTTCATTTAATTTCCACATTAAAAGACCAGTAGGCAGAGTTTGTTTCACATTGTCAGTTGTAACTATGAGAAATCAAACACTCACAGTTGAAAAACACAAATGACATGAATTTACTTACAACTCAATTGTCCTAAAGTCTTGTTTAGTTGGATGTGAAATTAATCTACAATGATAGTTTTGAAACATGGAAGTAAAAGTCATATATTGCAACTTGTAGTTTTCTATCTGGTTGAGTGAAAACAAAATTCATGCCTTTGCTTTGTTTTCATCTGGTAACCTAGGTTTGCATATGTGAAGGTTTTTTTTATGAGAAAGGTGAATTATTTATTTTTGACAGCAAAAAAATGAATGTGACAACACATGATACCATGGGGGAAATGGAAAAAAATGTGTTTGATGCAGTTCGTTATCCTCAATTTTCACGTTCTGGCATGGACTATGTAGTTAAATTTTTGACTGTGCATTAGAATTGTGAATGAGAAATTTGGCATAATAACAAAACTTGTGTGGAAAAACTCCAAGTCATGCTTGATTGGTTTTGCCAATTCTAAAACGAGACGGAAAATGAACTGCAATCTATCCTCTTCTCCTGTAGAATTTTGTGTAAAACCAACTGTGCCCATACAACGCATAGTCATTTTCCACATTTAGAGACCATGAGACACCTGTAGTGTGTGCTGATTAATCACCATTCCAACTACAAATTACATGTATCAAACAAAAATGAAGCAACTAGATACATCTAGACCCCATCAAACTAAACAAAATAGTTAGAGTTGCTTTTCATGTCTTTACTTTCCTAATTTGCAACTACTAGAGTGGGTTCATTTGACTACAAACTAAATTACCCCTAAGGATGTGTTTGCTTGGACATAAAATCAGTCCACACCGAGCTTCCAAAATAGGAAGCCAAGCACTTTGAATTCAAACCCCCAAGCCTATGTTTGGTTGAAAGAAAATTGAACCAATTTACTTAATATATTTTTATCTGGTTCGTTTGTGCATGAAATTCTACAGGTCCTCCCCACTATGTAGCATGATTAGCTATGAATTGACAATTGGGTATGTGTGCAACATCAACCATGCCATGATTTCTAGTTACACAACCAAATAGTAGTTTTAATGTTTTACTCTTGATTAACAGTTGATGTTCCATATCACTGGCAAAAAAGTAGGAGGAAATGATGTCGTGAGAGAGAAAAGAAAATGAATCACACTGATTTTCATCACAATGCATTTTCATCATTTTGTACATTCCAATAAATGAACTTACAATTTGATTTCTCACCATGTCTTGAAACTACAAAGAATAAAAGACATGGAATTAGAAACCACACTAAATTTGAACAACAAACTTTTGATTTAGGTTCAACTAGACGGGCCCTGAATGCAATAGTGTGAAACTTGTTTTAGGTCCAATAAAATGGGCTATAACACAAGTTTAAATAACTTCTTTGGAGACCTTCAATTGTGTGATCCACAAAGTGGGCTCCTTTTGCTTAAATAATGCATGAGAACTGGTAATCTTTTGTTCGGGCCAAGGACATGCCAACCTTTGTAAAGGGAGGATGAAACAACATTGTTCAACAAAGGTAGGGGGTTCATAGAGGAAATTGTGGTTTGTGGAGGCCCCTTCTTTATGGACCTTCAATTGTAGATGGCTTCTTTGCCCATACACTTTAGTGACTGAGGATTGTACTTGATAGTAGAGGCTTCCTCATTTTCTTATTTTGGCCTCTAGGACCCAATCTAGGGTGCTTCATGATCATATTTTGCGAGGGAATGGGATTTGTGGTATAGAATCATATTTTCATAGTGCTTTTGATTTCCTTTGTATCAGGATTTCAAATTTCAATCTTAGTGGTCTTTCTAACAAGGACACTACCCCCTAGATACTAACATGCTTTGGCAAGTCCCCTTTTAGCCAAATTGTTAATGATATGGAGGTTAAGTTTGACATGACTGTTAGAGAGAAAGTAATTTTGGATATCTACAACCTAATTATGCACAATATTTTATAATTTATATTCCCATTGACAGATTAGGCCTAATAAATCACCATTAAAGTATTTCTCGAGTATCGTCTTATGATTCCTTTATTTCTAGTTTGACTAGGTATGCCCGATTTGTCATAAAGTATGCTTGGATGCTTTTTGGAGAGAACATGGTTGATTACATTGAGATCCAATGATTTGAGTACACACATGATCTTTTCAATGATGTTCTCTATGACATACTCATACACGTAAGAGTTTATACTAAAAAAGAAGCATCTGGAAACTTTTTGATTGATTTACAGAAGGGAAGATCGACACTCAGACCAGCTAATGTCTTGATTTTCAAATGGGTTGGTGGGAGGCATGTATGCATTCAAGTAAGTGGAGTTTCTCAACTGGTGGGCTTGAGGGGCGGCCATTTATTGTGTAATAGGCTACCTTCAAAGCTACTTCAGCTAAATTGACCAAGTAGAGAAATTGTGTCTCAAAAATCAACAAGCTTTATACCTTTTGGGTTTGATACCTCTAATTTCTTAGCATGAGATGATGTGGATCTTCTCAAGAGGGATCAAAAGTTATGAATAATAATGTTATGACCTCCATATCTATGGATGTAGTGTTTGGTATAATTGTTTTGCTATCCAAAATGGGGTGAGATCACAACTTATTGCCCTCATACTCTCTATCTCATTATAAATTGTTTATTGATGATTCTGGTCAGAGTGTGCTTTTCAATAATCTCTCTATGTGCTATAAAAGACTTTCAGTGCATGTTTGATAGGGTGTATAATCGAATGAAAAAAGTTTGAATTTACTGTACATTTTTACATAACGAACTCACATACTATATCAAATTAAACCAACTCTAAGGTTGTTTACAATTTCATTATGAATTATGACTACAAGTTAACCACCAATTTTCCTTTTCTGTGTTCGGGTTTTCTTTTAGTTCTTAGGGCATTGGAATGTCTTGAGTTGCAACTAGCTTTTTTTAGAGTATGGAAGATTCTTTATATCTTTTTCTTTGATCTTTGCCTATGGGAAACAAGATGAATATAAATCCATGTTTTCAAGCACTAACCACAAGAAGCAATGTGGGGAATAAGATAGAAGTATAAAGTGATCATCATAGAATGAAAATATAGATTTTACAAGTTAAATTCCCCAACATGGTATCAAAGTAATAATTTAACCCCAAACAACCCATCACAAAGCGCCTAGCTACTCATAGTGCAAAAAAGAGTAAAACAAGAGGTAGAAGAAGAACAAAAAGCCAATGTAGTGGCACTTGAGTGGTAAAGTTTATATTCTATGACTGAGAAGTCACAAGTTCAATATCCCCTAGAAACATGATGAATGAATCGTCATTTTTATTAAAAAAAATAGGAAGGAAAAGCCATAGAGCTCGTGGAAGATCTTCTTCTCCTTCACCTCTAGCAACACCTTCTCCCTCCTTAGTAGTAAGAGGGAATGGAATGAATGGTGGAAGTGGGAAAAACCCTATAAAAGTAGGATTTTTAGGTAAAGGAAGGTGGGAATGGAGTGGAAATAGGTGGGAGCTCTTGAATGCACTAAGGGAGGTAGAAATCAATGTTATAAGGTTGTAACTGTAAGGCCCCTAAACTTGCTTAATGAGTTAAACAATCTCAATTATCATAATTGAATTCTTATAACCCTAATATAACCTTTTGATATTCTTTGAAATCATAATACAAGCTTAAGTTTCCAATTTGGACACTGTTTGAGCAAGTTATGCAATTTTATGCACATTTTGGATTTTTTTGCCATTCACCCAATTGAGAGGTTTTATTTGCAATTTATCACTTGAATTATGTTCCTTGGATATTCTCTCATCATTATTGAGCTTTTTGAGCCATGGGGATCCTATTTAAACCTTAGTTTAAAGGTGTTTTCTCCAAGAGTATATTAGGGTTTACCCCTTCATGGATGAGCTACCTTTAGCAGCTATCAACTAATGAGTTATTTGTTTTGCTTGGAAATTCAAGAAACAAGGTATAAGCATATCTCTATGGATGGTGGGGGAGCTTCTTGTGTGTGTGGTTGTATATTCCTAATGATTTAAGGCCATGGACACTTGGAAAGATACTAAAACTTCAACCTTTTCTTTTTCTTTATCTTAAAGTTTCATAGACTTATCCCTAAGCACCAAAACGAGCCATTTTCTCTCCACCACTTCCCCCCTTCTCCCAACCTCTTCCCCCCCCCCATTCTTCTATGAAATTCCTGCCCAAGGAAAAATAAAGAGGGGACCTTCTTGGAAAAAGAATCTAGGGTTGCCATTGACTTCCTTTTAGGGTTGAAAAAGCTTCCTTCTAGTGATCTTGACCTAAAAGAGTAAGAATCCCATTCTTTCCTCCATTTATTTCTTTTTTATACTTCCTCCTAGCTTTCTCCAGGTCAGAAACTTGTTGTTCCATGGTAGAAATTGCTCTAAATCTCTAAAACCCTACCTTTCTTGCTCCTTATGCTTAGGGTTTGCTCATTTGATGAAGAAAGGTGGTAGATGGACGAGTTCATAGATTATGCTTATATTTTATACCCTACTTGCTCGAGTTTTCTTCTTTGTTGGGTTTCATATTCTCATTAGAGGCAATTTTTATAACTTGCTCCACATTTATTGCTTACCATAAGCTTTCTAGCTCATGTTCTTGCTTGAAAATGATGATTCATGCACTAAAAAGCTATGCTTGACTTGGATTTCGATTTTTATAATGTTCCCTGATCTGATTTCAGTTCTAAATGAACCTGTGATCATGTGTACATTATTCCTAAGGTATAATATGACTTGGATCAGGTTGGTTGGACAACCTATGGTGCTAAGAACCTATCAACCAATGGTCAATTTTAGGGTTTAAAGCTGATTTCTTCTATAAACCCATGACCCGATGATGGTACCATTGCAACAACCCTATGGTGTTGTCTTCATGATAACTTATGGTCGAGATCAAAGGTGTCATATGATGGTGACAACCTATGGTCACCCCCTTAGGTCAGTTTTTGGATCAATTAGAAGTTTAATGATCAACCATTAAGTACTCTATTGATGTTATCAATCAATGATGACATTAGCTTAATATTTGATGCTTATTAATGAATATAGTGTTGATCTAACAACCTATGGTGATTTAATGGTCACTAATGATGGTGGATCAGGTCTCTACAACCTATGTTGAGTTAAGCATTGTAGTTGTAGCATCAATTAAGCCTTAGACCAATGGTTTCTTGGGTTACTTGATGCAATGGTAGAACCTATACTGTAATTGATGGTTTTAACATATGAACTTGACCCAATGGTCAATATATAATGTTTATTCCTCCAATAAAGTGGAATGATGGATAATATAATATGTTGGTCCTAATAATGTGATTTAGATGGTTTCCTTTATATGATCAACTTAAGGAGCTTACTCGTTGACAATGGATGGTCTGTTTTAAATGAACAGTCGATTGTGGGTTTTACCCTACTTTCAATGGAACTTTTTGTGTTGTTAATCAAGGGATGTCTAGGATTAGATGGTGACTCTTTATAGAACACAAATCAAGGACTTCATAGGTGGTTTATCCAATGTGTTTACTCGTGTAAACAACCAATGGTCTTACCTTTTAAACATCTAATGGTTATGGGTGACATTGTGGTATGGTGATATGGGTTGAATGATGATGGAACAAATGGAGGGTTACCCTTAATAAGGTAGTCTTACCTATTCACTCATATGAATAGAAGGGATGATAATCATATTGTGTTGATATGTAACCCTATTGAGGTATAGCTTGTTATACATATCTTTAATATAACTAAATGATGGTAATTGGGTATGAATAGTCCTTGAATGACTAATACAATCATGAAGTACTATGTTAATATTGTTGAAACCCTAGTATGCTATAACCCAATGGTTACACCTTGATTTATGTGTGGGTTCATACTTGAGAATAGTATGGAATGTGATGGTGATTCTTTACCTTATGCATCCACGATCTGTCGTGAGTTAGGGTTTGGGTATAAGTGCTGATTAGTAACATTAATATAATTTATCTTGTTGAACCTAACTCTAATGCAAATAGATAAAGATGAGTATTCATGTTTAACATTCTTATATGATGGCATGATGGTGAAAGAACCTCCTTAACATGATCATAACCTTAACGTGTTAATTGGTGGTTGTCATAGCCACATGGTTGATTCTTGCTTATGCGAAACATTTGCATTATGAATATGATGAGGGTTAATCATATCTAGATTACTTGCATGTTTATGTAATAAAGGAATGTTCTTAATGTTAATATAACCCTGCTATGATTGTTTATGAATATCTTCTAGTTCATTAATGCAATATTGTGCTGATCTGATGTATTATATGTAAGTGATGTTGTTGAGCCTTGTTATAAGACATGGAAAGATAATGATGATCTTGCAGGGAATAATATGATGGTCTTAATGACCTTTGGGCATGGTTGAGCCCTGAATGAGGTGTAATCCTCTTATGTTGATAAGGGTTGATACCATGTGATATTGGGAAACGGATTTATATCATGTGATAGTATGATGGTCTTAATAACCTTTGGGCATGGTTGAGCCCTAAATGAGGTACAATCCTCTTATGTTGATAAGGGTTGATACCCTATACTATTGTGAAAAGGATTTATATATTGTGATAGTATGATGACTAGTGTGGTCTCATGAATGACAAGTGAATAGTACTATGTGATGATGAGATGAGCAATTATGCTTCACACATTTTATATCTTTTCAAAGTTATATGCTTTCTAGTAGTGAATTAGGGTTTGTATTTCCACTTGTTTAATGTAGCCTTAATTCACCCAATTGGCAATTATAATCATGTAGTGTCCTGTGTCGTAGAGCCATCTTCAGTGTCAGAAATTGCTGGATGGTGAAATGAGTATTCCTAAGGGAAACTTGGAGCCCATACTATTGAGTATGTGGGGGTGGCAGGTTGAGGATATATCCTTGTCATCCACAATGCATATTATGGAGGTTGGCTATGGTCATGCCTCATACATCTGATGTGATTGAGAATGGTTGTGGTCGTGCCTTGGTGATTATAACATGATGTGATTAGAGGACAACTGCAGTTGTACCTTAGTGATTGGGTTTGTATACCCTAGTTTCTAGTGTCATGACATGTACCAAGAGCGAACTAGTGGTTAGCAGCTTGATTGTATGTCACTGTAGTGGCAGCTTTGACTGATATGTCACTGCCTTTTTACTCATACTGACTGAGGGTAAGAGATCTTAGGATATCGACACTCCTAGATCTTGTACGGAACCGAATAGCCCTTCACATGGGTCGGTTGGACTTTGAATGGTACGATTCAAATTCCCTAGGGTGTAATAAAAGATATAATACAACCGTGTAGCATATTTTTTTAGGGTTATACACAAAGTTTCACGTTGGATGATAACCAATGTTTGTTATCTTTACATAAAGATGATGCTTAGTGTAATTAAGAGATATTACATATACTTATGTTGTAGATATGCTTACGATTGTAGATGCCTACATACAGTAGCCATGCTTATGTTGATAACTATACTGCTATTGCTTATTATAATCATGATGCTAGATATCTCATGTTGTTAGTTATGTTTAGCATGCTAGCCATGCCTTTGTTACTAGAGATGCATATACTGCTAATCATGCTTATGCAAATAGTTGTGCTTATGTCGATAACTCTGCTTATGATATTGATCTGTTCAAACTGTTAGACATGCTAATGTTGTTAGATTTGCATATGATGCTAGACTTATTCATGTTAATAGAGATAATATGCTACTAGACTTGCTTATGCTAGTTATGCATATGCTATTGAATCTCTTATATGGTTAATAAGGAAAATGATGATAGTCAGCTTGATGATGATAATTGTTATCAACTCCTTTATGTATTTTGTTAATCATCAGTGTTGTTGAGCTTATTTGTTATATCTGATTAATTTGCTTGATTATTTAATTACTTTAAAATGTTGTAATCAATAAACATTGTTGGAGGTTATATCTCTTACGGGGACATGGGTCTCACCCTTATGGTTTGCCATATTTTTTTAGGTAATCAGAAGTGATGAAAACAAACATGTGGTAGCAAAGAGAAGCTATAGTAATGAATCTTTGAGAAAGTTGATTAGATGTCTAGTGTGTCCTAGAGTCATCCCTGTACTCTTAGGTCCGGGCGAGAAAAAATTTGTATATGGTGTTTTAAACGAATCAGACTTCTGTTTGCATATTAATGCTTGTTTGTGTGGCATATATGAATATTGTTCTCCTGTGTATATATGTGTTGGCTAACACGATAGAACAATTTGTATCAAATTCTTGGCATAGTATGGATATAAGAACGATTTTGGGCTCTTATGCAAATATTTCTGAGCGGGTGCTGACGTTGAAATCGATTTTAATTCACCCATATTTTTGGGTATGTGATTAATTAGTGATTGATTGTGTTTTATATTTTAAGTAATATCGTTTAGTGTAATGGGTTCTCACAAGTTGGTATCAGAGCTTTAGGTTTACTGAGTCTATAGGACACTAGGACTTAGGACTAGGATGATGTCAAAGTCAGGAATATGACATAAAAATATGTTGCATACTGCCTAATCTTAGTACTTGGGTGCCCTGGCCAGGTATTCAATTATTGAACAAAAGGTAAGTATGGAACTCTTAGATTGTTATCTTTCTAATTACTCTGATCAAGTAGTCATTTTGAGACAATCTAACGAGCATAATGAATAAGAAGTCATGGTGTGAATATCTCAATCCTACCTTAAAGAAGATGAGAACTGCATCATTATCTATCAAAACTTGAATGTTTGGTAATTATAAGAGAAAGATACAACACCATGAAATCTAAATCTGAATAAAAATAAGGAAAAGAGGGGCTCTTGAAGATGTGATTCAAGAAGATAATAAAGTAAAATACATATAAGTATATGCTTATAAAGTGATTCAATGTTTGAAATCCACATAATATGGAGAGAACTCCAATGATAAGTATAAAATGAGAAGATAAATGAGAACCATGACAAAGGAATAAGGTGGAAGCTGAGTTAATCTCAGACCAACCTATGTGTGTAAGAAAGTGTTAATGTAAAATAAGCATGGCATTTGAAAGAAATTAAGGGAGATGATCCCTATTTAATGAAGAAAATGAAGAATATGATGATTTACCTATTCATAAGTGGTTGAAAAACATAATAAAATAAGAGAACATACACTAGTGTGATAAATAGTCATCAAGGAAGGAGTAATGAGATATGTTAATTATGATGATTCCTATGCTAATGGCAAGGAACCCGAAATGAAAAAGGTAAAATGATACATAAGAAGATGTAACCTGCATAATGAAATTAGAATTGGTTACCTTTTTGTTAGTGGCCCTTGAACAATGTTATTATGATGTGGGAAGTGTGTTTCCCTTTGTGTCTTTCCTTTATAGGGCACAACTTTCAAATGGATCATTGCCACTTGGTATGTGTGGATTAGTTGTAAACATGAGGGTATATAGCTTATTATAGCATAAGGTTGTTTGGACTATGGTTCCAAGATCATAAAGTTTGTGATGATTTTGCTTTTGAGCCTTCCAATAATTAGGAAGACTCCTCTTATATGTCTTGATATTTGTTATGTTGGTAAAAGTGGATGAGATAATGATGTGAGTTCCTTATAGCACATGAGGTGGATGCCAAGGTAATGAATCCTAGTATCCAAGATGTATCAACAATATGAGAAATATGTGAAGGTTGGAGATGTTTATTAAATGAACATTCCAAGTATTCCTCTCCCTTAGAGAGAGAGAGAGAGTTGATGATGACCCTCTAAATGTTGTTTGGAAAAAGAAAAAGAAAAAAAAACAAAAGTGATTCTATACTATTGTGTACAGTTTAGTGATAGTTGGGCTATACCACTTTCAAGGATAGATAGTTTGTTGATCAGTAAACATGTGCTATCGTGTTCCTTTAAGATAAAATATTCATTAGACATAAGAGTTAGAATGAATGACATAAGTTACATGACCATGGTGAGTTTAGGGTATTTCCCTTTAGACTAACTAATGTACCAATAGAATTCATGAATAGGAGGAACATAGTGTTCAAGTAATGTCTTACAATTTGTAGCAAGCTTTGAATGATGACATCTCAAAGTATTTCAGAGATGGTTAATAGCATGGTTAACATCTTTGCTAAACCTTAAGAATGTTGAAACAATTGTACTTATGTGTGACAATTCTAGCAAGAGTGAGTTGAGGGTTGACTAGAGTATCCTCTTGGAGTTATGATACCTCTGTTAAGTATGTTATGTGACTCCTAATAAGATGAAGACAATGTCATTGCTCCACCCCTAACAAGGTCAATCAGGAAGTTATATTTGTTAACAGTCATATACAAGTATATGATTCTTCAACCAAACAGATGGTTAGTCCACCATTGAGATGATTGGAGAATCCTCTAAAAACATATTCCTCAAAAGTTCTTGAAAACTAGGGGGTGTCTACATGGTTGATTGAGTTGTTGATTACAACAACCATTAAAGGATCATAGAGATGAAACCTTATAAAGTTGCATATGATAATAGATACATGATGTTCTATGTTTGGTAAGATCTAGTGAGTGTGGCCTCTGAGTGATGTGTGATACAACATATAGAATAGTTCAAGATGACAATCGAGTCCCAAAGTTGAAAGTTACTATTAGATTTGTACAGGTGACACAACAAGTTTCTATGTTCTATATTTGCAAATGTCTTCTTATGTGGGGGGTTTTGTGCTGACCCAAGATGAGATATGTATGAATGATGTGACATCACCATGATATGCAAGTAACCATGTGAAGGTAATAGGATGAGGTGCAAAGGAAGTACCCATCTTTGTTTACCTTGGATTTCGGGGGCGAAATCCCTGTTAGGGGTTTATAGTTGTAAGGCCCCTAAACTTGCTAAATGAGTTAAACAAGCTTAATTATCATAATTGAATTATTATAACCCTAATATAACCTTATGATATGCTTTGAAATCGTAAGACAAGCTTAAGTTTCAAATTTGGTCCAATTTGGACACTGTTTGAGCAAGTTATGCAATTTTATGCACATTTTGGCCTTTTCTACAATTTACCAAATTGAGAGGTTTTATTTGCAATTTATCACTTGCATTATGTTCCTTGGATATTCTCTCATCTATTATTGATCTTTTTGAGCCATGGGGATCCTATTTAAACCTTGATTTGAAGGTGTTTTCTCCAAGGGTATTTTAGGGTTTACTCCTTCATGGATGAGCTACCTTTAGTAGCTATCAACTTATGAGTTATTTGTTTTGCTTGTAAATTCAAGAAAAGAGAGATAAGAATGTCTCTATGGATGGTGGGGGAGCTTCTTGTGTGTGTGGTTGTATATTCTTAATGATTTAAGGCCATGGGCACTTGGAAAGATACTAGAACTTCAACTTTTTCTTTTTCTTTATCTTAAAGTTTCATATACTTATCCCTAAGCACAAAAACGAGCCATTTTCTCTCCACCACTTCCCCCCCTTTCCCAACCTCGTTATATCTCTGTTCTTCAGTGAAATTCCTGCCCAAGGAAAAAGAAAGAGCGGACCTTCTTGGAAAAAGAATCTAGGGTTGCAATTGACTTCCTTTTAGGGTTGAAAAAGCTTCCTTCTTGTGATCTTGACCTAAAAGAGTAAGAATCCCCTTCTTTCCTCCATTTATTTCTTTGTTATCCTTCCTCCTATCTTTATCCAGGTTGGAACTTTGCTGTTCCATGGTAGAAATTTCTCTAAATCTCTAAAACCCTACCTTTCTTGCTCCTTATGCATAGGGTTTGCTCATTTGATGAAGAAATGTGCTAGATGGACGAGTTCATAGCTATGCTTGGATTTTATACCCTACCTGCTCAAGTTTTCTTCTGTGTGGGGTTTCATATTCTCATTAGAGGCCAGTTTTATAACTTGCTCCATGTTTATTGCTTACCATAAGCTTTCTAGCTCATGTTCTTGCTTGAAAATGATGATTCATGCACTAAAAAGCTATGCTTGACTTGGATTTCAATTTGTATAATGTTCCCTATTTTGATTTCAGTTCTAGATGAACCTATGATCATGTGTACGTTATTCCTAAGGTATAATATGACTTGGATCAGGTTGGTTTGACAACCTATGGTGCTAAGCACCTATAAACCATGGTCAATTTTAGGGTTTAAAACTGATTTCTTCTATAAACCCATGACCCGATGATGGTACCATTGCAACAACCCTATGGTGTTGTCTTCATGATAACTGATGGTCAAGATCAAAGGTTTCATATGATGGTGACAACCTATGGTCACCCCCTTAGGTCAGGTTTTGGATCAATTAGAAGTTTAATGATCAACCATTAAGTACCTTATTGATGTTATCAATCAATGATGACATTAGCTTAATATTTGATGCCTATTAATGAATATAGTGTTAATCGAACAACCTATAGTGATTTAATGGTCACTAATGATGGTGGATCAGGTCTCTACAACCTATGTTGAGTTAAGCATTGTAGTTGTAGCATCAATTAAGCCTTAGACCAATAGTTTCTTGGGTCACTTGATGCAATGGTCGAACCTATACTGTAGTTGATGGTTTTAACATATGAACTTGACCCAATGGTCAAGATCTAATGTTTATTCCTCCAATAAAGAGGAATGATGGATAATGTAATATGTTGGTACTAATAATGTAATTTAGATGGTTTCCTTTATATGATCAACTTAAGGAGCTTACTTGTTGACAATGGATGGCCTATTTTAAATGAACAGTCGATTGTGGGTTTTACCCTACTTTCAATGGAACTTTTTGTGTTGTTAATCAAGGGACATCTAGGATTAGATGATGACTCTTTATAGAGGACAAATCAAGGACTTCATAGGTGGTTTATCCAAGGTGTTTACTTATGTAAACAACCAATGGTCTTACCTTTTAAACATCCAATGGTTCTGGGTGACATTGTGGTATGGTGATATGTATTGAATGACGATGGAGCAAATGGAGGTTACCCTTAATAAGGTAGTCTTACCTATTCACTCATATGAATAGAAGGGATGATAATCATATTATGTTGATATGTAACCCTAATGAGGTATAGCATGTTATACCTAGCTTTAATATAACTAAATGATGGTAATTGGGTATGAATAGTCCTTGAATGACTAAACAATCATGAAGTACTATGTTAATATTGTTGAAACCCTAGTATGCTATAACCCAATGGTTACACCTTGATTTATGTGTGGGTTCATACTTGAGAATAGTATGGAATGTGATGGTGATGCTCCACCTTATGCATCTACGATCCAATGGGTATACCGTGAGTTAGGGTTTGGGTATAAGTACTGATTAGTAACATTAATATAATTTATCTTGTTGAACCTAACTCTAATGCAAATAGATAAAGATGAGTATTCATGTTTAACATTCTTATATGATGAAATGATGGTGAAATAGCCTCCTTAACATGATCATAACCTTAATGTGTTAATTGGTGGTTGTCATAGCCAAATGGTTGATACTTGCTTATGCAAAACATGTGCATTATGAATATGATGAGGGTTAATCATATCTAGATTCCTTACATGTTGATGTAATAAAGGAATGTTGTTAATGTTAATATAACCCTGCTTTGATTGTTTATGAATATCTCCTAGCTCATTAATGCAATATTGTGCTGATCTGGTGTATTATATGTAAGTGATGTTGTTGAGCCTTATTATAAGACATGGAAAGATAATGATGATCTTGTAGGGAATAGTATGATGGTCTTAATGGACTTTGGGCATGGTTGAGCCCTGAATGAGGTGTAATCCTCTTGTGTTGATAAGGGTTGATACCCTATGATATTGTGAAAAGGATTTATATCATGTGATAGTATGATGGTCTTAATAACCTTTGGGCATGGTTGAGCCATGAATGAGGTATAATCCTCTTATGTTGATAAGGGTTGATACCCCGTGATATTGTGAAAAGGATTTATATCTTGTGATAGTATGATGACTAGTGTGGTCTCGTGAATGGCAAGTGAATAGTACTATGTGATGATGAGATGAGAAATTATGTTTCACACGTTTTGTATCTTTTCAAAGTTATATGCTTGCTATAAGTGAATTAGGGTTTGTATGTCCAATTGTTTGATGCATCCTTAATTCACCCAATTGGCATAACTAATCAAGTGCAATTCTAATCATGTAGTGCCATGTGCCGTAGAGCCATCTTCAATGTCAAAACTTGATGGATGGTGAAATGAGTATTCCTAAGGGAAACTTAGAGCGCATACTATTGAGTATGTGGGGGTAGCAGGTTGAGGATATATCCTTGTCATCCACAATGTAGATTGTGGATGTTGGCTATGGTCATGCCTCATACATATGATGTGATTGAGAATGGCTATGGTCGTGTCTCGGTAATTATAACATGATGTAGTTAGAGGACAACTACGGTTGTACCTTAGTGATTGGGTTTGTATACCCTGATTTCTAGTACTGTGACCTATACCAAGGGTGGACTAGTGGTTAGCAACTTGAGTATATGTCACTGTGGTGGAAGCTTTTGTTGGATCAATGGGCTCTAGAAGGGGGGGTTGAATAGAGCTTCACAAACTTCACAAAAGTGATTAGACCACCAAATTATATTGAGTGCAGAACTTAAACCACAATAGCAATTTGATGTCCTAGACTAGCATACAAAGCAAGGATAAGAGACAAGGATTAGCATGCACTTGGACAGGTGGTTTAGAGTGGTACCTTGTCCTAAACTTAGGAGCAAGTCAGTCCACTACCTAGAGTTGGTTAGGCTCTAGGATTTGTAACTTGATTCTCTTATATATATCACAAAATAAGATTACAAGCTACAACAACCAACCATCCAAGGACTTATATATCAAGCCAAGATCTTCTACCTCACCAAGGACTTACCCACCAAGCAAGTAGTCTTCCGCCTTCTTCAAAGGACTTACCCACTCTTGCTCTAGTCTTCGGCCTTGCAGGATTTACCTATCTTGCTTGAGCTTTGCCTTGCACCTCTCCTTCACTTGGAGAGCTTTAGCACCTTCCTCCTTCACTCGGAGGCCTGGAGCAGCTAGCCTTCTTCTCCTTCACTCGGGGAAGAACAGCAACCTTCTTCTCTTTCACTCGGAGAAGAAACTTCAATCAATCTTCATAGAGAATGGAGATGGGAGAAGTGGAAAGGAGAGCTTTACAACATTACAAATGGTAGCTCTCATACATGGGATCCTAACTCACTCATACTCACGAATTTGCTTTGAAGGTAGAGAGAGAAAGGGGCTCAAAGGATTAGAAACCACTCAACTAAGGCTAGGACCAAGCATATGTGAACGAGAAACCTTGGAATGAAGTCCAAGAGGTCCTATTTATAGTTGAGGGTGTCCCTTTGAGGTTGGGAGAGTTAAGGGGCACAAACTAGCCGTTTTACAACTTGCAACGGATCTATTTTGAGTCCCACCTACTCCTCTAACGGTTGGAATTGCTTTTTCTGCATTCCAGTACAGTCTGATCGGCCGAGTTTCAATAAAGGCAACTCGGCCGAACCACTAAGCGACAAGTCTGAAAGATAGACTGTCGGCCGAGTTCCCTTGTAGAAACTCGGCCGATCGGTCGACTTTCAACTTGGACCGATCAGTGGATCGGCCGAGTTTCCCACAATAGAAACTCGACCGAACAGGGATCGGCTGAGTTGGTAACTCGGCCGATTGCCCAGAAAATTCCAGAATATATGGATCGGCCGAGTTTGGAATTCGGCCGACAAAATCCCTATTATAGGTATTTTGGAATTTTCATAAAACTGTACAAACGATGGATTTTTGAGTCCCAATCAATTTATCCATCTTAGTTACAATACAAAACATGAGTATAAGTGATTACATCAATTGTTCTAAGCCTCTAAGGGCTATATTACAAAACGATCAAAAGTCACATGTTTTGCATGTGCTGGATGAGTAGCTTTGGAGTTGAATGTGATTCTTTTCTTGTACCTAATGTCTGAAACAATCTCAAATAGATTTGTAAGATACATATGAATGGAATGGTTAAGTCATTATCAAAATATGGGCAATGTGCGACACCTAGGTCAACATTCTCCCCCTTTTTGACAATGACAAACCATTCCTCAACATATTGAAAAGAATGTGAAAATTATACCTTTTCTTAGGGAATTGCAAGGGGATGCAAAGATGATCAATTTGTAATGCTCCCCCTCAATTCATGCTTACTCATCCCTGCATGGTTAGTTAAAAAACAAGCAACCACAGCACATATGTATATTATATGATTCTAAGCAAGTCTAGATGCATTTCAGTTATTAGACAAGAAAAGAACCATACAAGCAATAAAATCAATATGATTGAGCTTTTTCTCCCCTTTTGTCATCTCAAAAAGGCAGGGGGTAGAAGAGCATAAAAGCAAGGTCTTCTCCAACAAAAACACTCAATCAAATCACTCCACAGAAAGACAGAGGAACACCAAGATAAACCATGAAAGCAATGCATGTCATTAATCAAAATATGGAAAACACTACAAGATAAACCATACAAAGCGTTTCCATAAACCATAAAACGAAAAACTACACGAATAGCATAGAGTAGAAATAGTACAACTCAGATGATGTGCCTAATGTATATAGTACAATCATAGTCCAAAGAGATATAACATGGTCATCTGAGACTAAAACTAGACACATCAGCCCCTAAGCTAAACTACTCTATGTCGATATCATCAACAGCAGCATCGATGTCCTCGTCTGGCCGATAGTCCTCATCGCCATCATCAGAAGGAGGAGCAGCAACCGGTGTAGCCTCGGCATCATGATCAACATCGTCTTCATCATCCTCGTCTTCAGCATCCGTCGCAGTAGCCTCATCAGCATCAGTCTCAGCATCCTCCTGGTCAGGCATATCCTCGTCTGGAGGACCAGAAGCACGCCCGAGCCACCGCGCACTCTGCTCGGACCAAGACATGCCTAGAGCATGTAACTCATAGGCAACCTCAATGGGGGGAGCAGAAGAAGTGTACTGGGCCAGAAGCTCAGACAGACGACCACCTGGGAGCGCCAGAACCGGGGAAGGGCATCCACCTGCAGAGGGTTCAGCGGAAGCAGAAAAGGGTGGAGCAGGGTAAAACTGGCTATACGCGTAAGAAGCGTAGTCACCACCGGGGTAGGGCTCGTATGTGGGGTAAGGCTGAGGGCAGGATAAATACATGGAGGACATGATGTGGCACAGATCCTGATGATGGTGTTGCTGGACCTGCATGTTGTACGCTTGCTGGTGCATGAGATACCCCATGAGGGCTTCATTGGAAACGTGGAAATCAGCAAAGGCAGGCTGCGGAAGAGGCTGGAAGGAAGGTTCAGGTGGAGGAGGGGCAGCTGTGGAGGGTGGAGGTGCAGCTGAGGAGGGTGGAGGTGGAGGTGGAGGTGCAGCTGAGGAAGATGATGCACCAGGGGTAGGCACACTCTTTTGGAGAGTGGTCTCACTGATATAAACTCCTTTGCAATCAGGGCGGTAGAGAAAATCGGCAAAGAGAGATTTTCCAGTGGCATGCTGGAAAAGACCACAAATAAGGGCAGGATATGGAAGATGTGTGCCCTTTGTGTTCTTTCCCGAGTCAAAACAGGTCATATGATGAAGGATGTAGTGGGCCCATTTGACTCCTTGATTGTTCAACAGAAGATACATCATCATCGCCGTATTCTCGGCAATGTCCGTTTGATTCTTCTTTGGATGGACATTGCAGCTGAGAATAAACGCCAAGACGCGGCGAGGGGCAGAAAGGGCGGAGGAAGGCAAAGTACCCCTTTTTCTATAAGGAAAGTTGGGTTGCTTGAGAAATTTGTGGATGTCGGTCAAGTCAACCTCAATTGTCTTATAAACATCCTCGGGGTAAAGAAGATCAAGATAGAGAGGATAGTCGGTGATCCAAGATGCCGTGCCAACATTTTCATTAAGATAGAGATTGAAGGAATGCTCAGTAATATGGAAAGGTTGTCCGGCGATCATGGATGTCAACACAATAGAGGTGTCCGCGGATGGGACCAAAGAGTCATAGTTCCACCGCAAATTTGCGTAGAACTCACGGACGGCTTTGGAACTATATTTCAAATTATAGAAGCGGGCATCCTCTATGCAAAACGCCTCAAGGTGATGGGTGCGAAAGATTTGACAAGCTTCAAGGAGGTCAGCGTGAAAGCTGTTGGGTTGATGAAGAGCTCGAAAAGGGAAGGGAGAGCGAGGAAGGAGCTCTTTGTAATGAGAAACAGCAGCATTGTCAATAAACGAGAGATTATCGAACACCATATACCTTGGAGCAAGGGGAGTCGCCATGGCAGGGGCAGGAACGGCTCGTTTCCAGCGTTGGGACCTCATGGAGAGGAGAAAGAGGAAATAGAGCCGATCCGCGTGGAGAGAGAGGGCAGGCGATGCCCCGAGAACAGCAAGAACGAAAGCACAAGGTCGATCGGAGGTGAAAACGGCCGGAAAGAGGGAAGAGAGGACCAGGGTTAGGAAGGGTCGGGGTTAGCGGCTAGGGTTCGGTCGACTTTGCTCTAGTTGAGAGGGAGAAAGTCGGCCGATTCCTATATATATAAAACCAGTCTGCCGCCGATCGGTCAAGTTTGGGAAATGGAAACTCGGCCGATCGAGCGCACAGGTGCCCTGTATCCCGACCGTTCGGCCGAGTTAAACCCTGATGTGAAAAAAACGAAATTCTAGCCCTAGCCTCAAATGACCGAATGCAATTTTTCTTTTTGGTCTAGATTGTATATTAAGCATATTTAGGCACATTCCCATCATCATAGGGTACTATTTGTCGATTAAAACCCGATTTGCGAGAAAAGCCCGAAAAAGAGATAGAAACTAGAGAAAATTTAGCAAAAACAAGCATTTTGAGCAAACAAAGCATTTATAAGCAAGAGCAACACATATAAGATGTAACCAACTAATTAGAGAGCAATTCAATATCATCAAGAGAAATTATGAGCAATTTTGATCTAATAAAATTAAATTGTTCTCTAGCAAGCGGTTTAGTGAAAATGTCGGCCAACTGATTTTCCGTATCCACATGTGTGATATAAATATCCTTTTTGACAATGTGGTCACGGAGAAAATGATGGCGAACTTCTATGTGTTTAGCTCTACTATGCAATATTGGATTATAAGAAAGATTGATTGCACTAGTATTATCACAGTAAATAGGAGAAGCATCAAAATAAATGTTAAAGTCTTGGAGCATTTGCTTCATCCATAGGACCTGAGCACAACAACTTCCGGCTGCAATGTACTCAGCTTCGGTAGTTGATAATGCCACTATGCTCTGTTTCTTGGAGAACCAAGACACCAAGCATGGTCCCAAGAGGAAGCAAGTGCCACTTGTGCACTTTCTATCAATCAAGCAACCTGCGTAGTCAGCATCACTATATGCCACAAGAGTAAAGTCCCTCGACTTAGGGTACCATAGTCCAAAATTTGGAGTTTTGGCTAAGTACCTCAAAATCCTCTTGACAGCAATAAGATGTGATTTCCTAGGGCTTGATTGAAAGCGAGCACACAAGCCAACACTAAACATTATATCAGGTCTAGAGGCAGTTAAATAAAGTAAGCTTCCGATCATACCTCTATAGAGCTTCTCATCTACCTTCTCACCATCTTCATCCTTGTCAAGTTTTGCGGTGTTTGACATGGGTGTGTCCATCGGCTTCATGTTCTCCATCCCAAAGCGTTTGAGTAGTTCAGTTGTGTATTTGCCTTGGTTGATGAAGTTTCCTTCCTTTATTTGTTTGATTTGAAAGCCGAGGAAGAAGGTCAGCTCACCCATCATGCTCATCTCAAATTCACTCTGCATAAGAGAACTAAACTCTTTGCAAAGATCAAGGTCAGTTCTGCCAAATATAATATCATCAACATATATTTGAATTATGAGAAAATGGGTAGAAGTGTGTTTTAGAAATAAAGTACAATCAACTTTGCCCATGATATACCCGTTATCTAACAAAAAGTTCTTTAGTTTCTCATACCAAGCTCGAGGTGCTTGTTTGAGTCCGTAGAGAGCTTTTTGCAAGAAATATACATGATTGGGTAACTTATCATTTTCAAAGCCTGGAGGTTGAGCAACATATACTTCCTCCTCGATTGTACCATTTAAAAACGCACTTTTAACATCCATTTGATAAAGCAAGAAATTTTTATAACTAGCAAAGGCAAGTAGCATACGAATAGATTCTAATCTAGCAACAGGAGCATAGGTTTCATCAAAATCAATACCTTCTTGTTGATTGTAACCTTGTGCTACTAACCTTGCTTTGTTCCTTACCACTTTTCCTTGCTCATCAAGCTTGTTGCGGTAGACCCATTTGGTGCCAATGATCTTTCTATCATTTGGTCTTGGCACTAAGGTCCACACATGGTTCTTCTCGAACTGCTCAAGCTCTTCTTGCATGGCAAGGATCCACTCATCATCACCAAGGGCCTCTTTGACGTTCTTTGGCTCCAGTTGAGAGATGAAGGCACTATCTGCTTGTTCTTTGTCGTGAGCAGCTCGTGTCCTCACTCTTTCAAACGGGTTGCCAATGATCAACTCCTTGGGGTGATTCTTTGCAAAGCGGGGAGTGGGATCCTTCCTTTCTTCTTCTTTTTCTTCTTCTTCAACCTGCTTACCTTTGTCTTTGATGTTGAGCTCTTTTAAGATAGGAATGATTTCATCTGCAACATCATCATCACCAATATGCTTGCCACTGACAGGGTTAGTTTCAATAAATTTAACATTTATAGATTCTTCTATTTTAGATAGTTCAATGTTAAATACTCTAAAAGCCCTGCTAGTAGTGCTATAGCCTAGGAAGAAAGCCTTGTATGATTTCGGATCAAACTTGTCGAGAGAATCCTTGGTGTTCAAAACAAAACAAGGACATCCAAACACATGAAAGAAATCAATAGACGGCTTCCTACCACGCCATAGTTCATAGGGGGTTTTCTTAAAAATCCGATGTGTGAAAACTCGGTTTTGCACAAAACATGAGGTGCTAACGGCTTCTGCCCAAAACTTCTTAGGAGTGTCATACTCAAGAAGCATGGTCCTGGCCATCTCTTGTAGCGATCTATTCTTCCTCTCAACAACTCCATTTTGTTGGGGTGTGCGAGGAGAAGAGAAATTGTGCGAATAACCCGATTTTTCACAAAAATGTTCAAAAAGATCATTTTCAAACTCTCCCCCATGATCACTACGGATGGAAACAACATGACAAGAAGCTTCGTTTTCAACTCGTTTACAAAAGCTCGAGAAAACATCAAGTGTATCGCTTTTAGAAACGAGGAAGAAAGTCCAAGTATATCTAGAAAAATCATCGACAATAACAAGACAATACTTGGAGCCGCGAAGCGTTTGTGTTCTCATTGGTCCGAAAAGATCAATATGAAGAAGCTCTAGAACTCTCTTGGTACTCATGACTCCTTTGGATTTGAAGGAGGATTTGGTTTGTTTCCCTTGTGTACAAGGTTGACATTCCTCATCCTTTTCAAAATCCAATTTAGGAAGTCCTCGAACCAAGTCCTTTTTGTTCAGTTTCTTCATTTGATGCAAGTTCACATGACCCAAACGACGATGCCAAAGCGTAAGATCGTTTTTATCCACAACTAAGCATCTATTTCGTATGGGCTTTAGAGCATCTAGAACAATCACATATAGATTACCATTTCTAGTTCCCTTATATATAACATTGTAAGACAGGGAATCTAGAAGCAAGCATTCTAAGGAAGTAAAAAGCACAAGATAACGATTATCACATAATTGGCTAACACTAATTAAGTTGTGATGTAGGCCATCAACAAGCAAAACATTCTTAATGCACAATTCATTACCTACATCACCCTCACCTATAACCTTACCCTTTTTGTTGTCCCCAAAGGTTACCGATCCTCCTTTCTTCTTCACAAATTTGTTGAAATGGCTGATTTCTCCAGTCATGTGCTTAGAGCAGCCACTATCAACAATCCATTTCTTTGTGACCTGCAAGAAAAGAGGATGTCGGAACCCAACTCAAACTTTGGGGTCCGGGGTTAGCTTGGGGACCCATTTCATATTTGGGTTGGTCCCCTTAGGCTTGTAAGGACAATAGGTAGAATAATGATCATCACATTTGCAATGCATACATACCATGGGGTTTTTAGAGCCGGAAGACTCTCCATTGAAAATTGGAGTTTCCACACTCTTTTTCTTACCCTTCTTCTTCTTCTTACCTTTTGGAGTAGTCTCATTGTATCCTAGACCACTAGTACCAACTTGTTTGGTAGAGTGCTCTAGAACATCATTTAGAGATTTCTTACCCGAAAGAAACCTTTGCAAAGTAGATCTTAATTTAGCATTATCATCACTAAGATTTGTAATGGTAGTAGATAAACTAGCAAGATCTTCTCTAGCATGCAAAAGGTCGGCCTCAAGACAGAGGGCTTTAGTAAGAAAAGAATCTTTTTCAAGAGTTAAATTTGCAACTTCATTTCTAGGCAAGATAGGTCTAGAAGATAAATCATTTGTTTGGGCAAGCAGTTTAGCATTTTCAGATTTAAGAACAACAATTTCCCTTTGATAAGAATAAACTTCATCTCTCCTAGCATCATCAATAAGCTTAAGTTCAACATTTTCAGTTTTTAGAACATCTAGCTCATCTAGGCAATTTTGGTTCTCTATCTTAAGATTTTCAATAGTTTTAAGATAAGTACCATTCTCAACCTCTACTCCATTATATTGAAGTTCAAGGTCTAGAAATTGCCCTTGCAAGGAATCTATGCTATCAAGATGTAATTTCTCATTTTGATCTAGAATATCAATCTTGGCATAGAGATCATCAACTATCTTTCCTAATCTTTTTCTTTTAGCTTTACATTTAGCAAAAGATGATTGACAATCATTAAGCATTTCAATGAGGGTTTCCTTAGATAACTCAAGTAAATTTTCATCACTTACCTTGCTTACCTCACTTACCTCAATTACTTCTTCACTAGTAGATGCCATGAGTGCAAGGTGACATTCTCCATCCTCGGAGCTTGAGGAACTTGAAGTAGAAGACTCCTCCCATGACGCATGAGCTGCATCTTTGGATCGTCTTTCCTTCTTGTCCTTCTTCTTGTACTTGGCTTCTCTTTTGTATTTGTCATCCTTCTTGTGGGTGCTCTTATGATAGCCCTTCTTGGCTTTTGGGCAGTCATTCTTGTAGTGGCCCTTTTGACCACACTCGTAGCACCTAGGAGTGGAGGAGGATGGTTTGCCCTTGAAGTGTCTTCCTTTTGAATAGTTGGCTTCATGATCATTTGCACCTTCATCTTCGCTTGAGGAAGGGCAGGGAGACTTCATGGCAAGTTGTTGTTGCCGCATCATTTCTTCAACTTGAGCTTTGAAGGTTGTGTCCTTCATATTCTTGGACTCCTTCTCTTCTCTTTTCTCCTCTTCCTCTTGCTTGTTGAGCCTTGGTTCATGTGCTTGGAGGTTACCAACCAGCTCCTCGGTTGACAACTCGCTCAGCTTGTAGACTTCTTCAATTGAAGTGACCTTTGGCTCCCATCTCTTTGGAAGAGATCTCAAGATCTTTGCATTGATGGTACCTCTATCCATGACACTCCCAAGGGCTGCAAGGCTGTTCAAGATGACATTCAACCTTGTGTACATGTCCGCAACTCTTTCATTCTTCCCCATCTTGAAGTTCTCAAGTAGGCCGCCGAGCATATAGACCTTGGCCTCCTTGACTTGCTCTGTCCCTTCATAGGTGACACACAACTTATGCCAAATCTCATGCGTCGTGTCCCAAGAAGAGATGCGGTTGAACTCCGATGGTGAAAGGGCGGCGTAGATGATGCTCACGGCTTTAGCATTGAGTTGAGCACGCTTCATCTCATCTTCCGTCCACGTGGTGATGTTCCCCTTCGGCTCTTCATACTTGAGATGGACTATCTTCCACATCTCATAGCTCACACCTTGGATGTAGAATTGCATCCTTCTCTTCCAATATAGGAAGTTTGTGCCGTCGAAGACCGGGGGTCTCATGGAGAAGCTTCCTTCAAGATTGAGTGACCCAAGAGCTGAATCGCCCATCTTCTCCTACTTGTTGAAGTAGCTTGGAGAAGACCTGCTCTGATACCACTTGTTGGATCAATGGGCTCTAGAAGGGGGGGTTGAATAGAGCTTCACAAACTTCACAAAAGTGATTAGACCACCAAATTATATTAAGTGCAGAACTTAAACCACAATAGCAATTTGATGTCCTAGACTAGCATACAAAGCAAGGATAAGAGACAAGGATTAGCATGCACTTGGACAGGTGGTTTAGAGTGGTTCCTTGTCCTAAACTTAGGAGCAAGTCAGTCCACTACCTAGAGTTGGTTAGGCTCTAGGATTTGTAACTTGATTCTCTTATATATATCACAAAATAAGATTACAAGCTACAACAACCAACCATCCAAGGACTTATATATCAAGCCAAGATCTTCTACCTCACCAAGGACTTACCCACCAAGCAAGTAGTCTTCCGCCTTCTTCAAAGGACTTACCCACTCTTGCTCTAGTCTTCGGCCTTGCAGGATTTACCTATCTTGCTTGAGCTTTGCCTTGCACCTCTCCTTCACTTGGAGAGCTTTAGCACCTTCCTCCTTCACTCGGAGGCCTGGAGCAGCTAGCCTTCTTCTCCTTCACTCGGGGAAGAATAGCAACCTTCTTCTCTTTCACTCGGAGAAGAAACTTCAATCAATCTTCATAGAGAATGGAGATGGGAGAAGTGGAAAGGAGAGCTTTACAACATTACAAATGGTAGCTCTCATACATGGGATCCTAACTCACTCATACTCACGAATTTGCTTTGAAGGTAGAGAGAGAAAGGGGCTCAAAGGATTAGAAACCACTCAACTAAGGCTAGGACCAAGCATATGTGAATGAGCAACCTTGGAATGAAGTCCAAGAGGTCCTATTTATAGTTGAGGGTGTCCCTTTGAGGTTGGGAGAGTTAAGGGGCACAAACTAGTCATTTTACAACTTGCAACAGATCTATTTTGAGTCCCACCTACTCCTCCAACGGTTGGAATTGCTTTTTCTGCATTCCAGTACAGTCTGATCGGCCGAGTTTCAATAAAGGCAACTCGGCCGAACCACTAAGCGACAAGTTTGAAAGATAGACTGTCAGCCGAGTTCCCTTGTAGAAACTCGGCCGATCGGTCGACTTTCAACTTGGACCGATCAGTGGATCGGCTGAGTTTCCCACCATAGAAACTCGACCGAACAGGGATCGGCTGAGTTGGTAACTCGGCCGATTGCCCAGAAAATTCCAGAATATATGGATCGGCCGAGTTTGGAATTCGGCCGACAAAATCCCTGTTATGGGTATTTTGGAATTTTCATAAAACTGTACAAACGATGGATTTTTGAGTCCTAATCAATTTATCCATCTTAGTTACAATACAAAACATGAGTATAAGTGATTACATCAATTGTTCTAAGCCTCTAAGGGCTATATTACAAAACGATCAAAAGTCACATGTTTTGCATGTGCTGGATGAGTAGCTTTGGAGTTGAATGTGATTCTTTTCTTGTACCTAATGTCTGAAACAATCTCAAATAGATTTGTTAGATACATATGAATGGAATGGTTAAGTCATTATCAAAATGTGGGCAATGTGCGACACCTAGGTCAACAGCTTTGACTGATATGTCACTACCTTTTTACTTGTACTGACCGAGGGGAAGAAATCTTAGGATACTGACACTCCTAGATCTTGTACGAAACTGAATAACCCTTCGCAGGGGTCGGTTGGACTTTGAATGGTACGATTCAAATTCCCCATGATGTAATAAAAGATGTAATACAACCGTGTAGCATATTTGTTTAGGGTTACACACGACGTTTCACACTGGATGATAACCTTTGTTTGTTATATTTACATAAAGATGATGCTTAGTGTAATTAAGAGATATTACATATACTTATGTTGTGGATATGCTTAAGATTGTAGATGTGTACATACAATAGCCATGCTTATGTTGATAACTATACTGCTATTTCTTATTATAATCATGATGCTAGATATCTCATGTTATTAGTTATGTTTAGCATGCTAGCCATGCCTTTTTTACTAGAGATGCATATACTGCTAATCATGCTTATGCAGATAGTTGTGCTTATGTTGATAGCTCTGCTTATGATATTGATCTGTTCAAACTGTTGGACATGCTAATGTTGTTAGATTTTCTTATAATGCTAGACTTATTCATGTTAATAGAGATAATATGCTACTAGACTTGCTTATGCTAGTTATGTATGTGTTATTAAATCTCTTATATGGTTAATAAGGAAAATGATGATAGTCAGCTTGATGATGACAATTGTTATCAGCTCCTTTATGTATTTTGTTAATCATCAGTGTTGCTGAGCTTATTTGTTATATCTAATTAATTTGCTTAACTGTTTCATTACTTAAAAATGTTGTAATCAATAAACGTTGATGGAGGTTATATCTTTTGCTGGGACATGGGTCTCACCCTTGTGGTTTGCCACATTTTTTAGGTAATCAGAAGTGATGAAAACAAAGATGTGGCAGCAAAGAGGAGCTATAGTAATGAATCTTTGAGAAAGTTGATTAGATGTCTAGTGTGTCCTAGAGTCGTCCATGTACTCTTAGGTCCGGGCGAGAAAAAGTTTGTATATGGTGTTTCAAACGAGTCAGACTTCTGTTAGCATATTAATGCTTGTTTGTGTAGCATATACAAATATTATTCTCCTGTGTATATATGTGGTGGCTAACACAATAGAACAACTTGTATCAAATTCTTGGCATAGTATGGATATAAGAAAGATGTTAGGATCTTATGCAAATGTTTCTGAGCGGGCGCTGATGTTGAAATTGATTTTAATTTACCTATATTTTTTGGTATGTGATTAATTAGGGATTGATTGTGTTTTATGTTTTGAGTAATCTCGTTTAGTGTAACAGGTTCTCACAATAACCTTATGCTACAACCGCCACCTAGATATATGTAGGTGGTGGGGAAGCATTAGGTTAAGTGAGGGTGAAATGGGTAGAATAGTGCAGAAAAATGTAGGGTTTTGGTGGTAGCACGGTCGTGTTGCGTAGCACAACCGTGGTGGGTAGGAGGTAGCACAGACATTCTGAGAGGGAACAACCATTATGAGGAAGTGGTAAATCACAGATTGAAAGTAGAAAAATGAAGGCCGGTAGTACGACTATGCTGGACAACGTGACCGTGATGGGAGCTAGGTAGTACAACCATGCTGGTCAGCACGACCATGGTGGGCAAGTTGGGGACTTGGTTGTTCTGCTTGGAATGCCTATTTTGCCTCCGGCCAACAAGACCATTCTGGATGACACAATCATGGTATGGTCTTCTTAGCACAGATGTTCTGATTGAAACAGACGTGCTGTTGAGCTTTTTGTAGCTTATCAAATTATCTCACCTCTTTGTGATTTTTGCTTGACCAACATGAGCGTTCCTTGGCACACAGTCGTTCTAGGGTCTTTAGATGCACTTTGAGTTTTGAACTTCATGAATCATGGACTTATTTGCTTTAGCTTGACTTTTGGCCACTAAGGGTAGGTTGGGGGGAACTTTGGGGCTTTATTTAGACCCCTCCATGGGTGAAGGAATTCTAGAACACTTTCCTTCTCTCCTGACCATCTGATGTGTGGTCCAAGTACTTGAAAACGTGCAAAAAAGTCCATAAGTGCATTTGATAGAAATATGCATATTGAGGGAAATAACATGTAATCTAACATATTTAGATATGATTGAAGTGCAATAAGACACAAGATGGTGCCCTAAATTAGGGCTACATCAGTTTTCCTGGACGTAAAGTTAGTCCACACCAAGCTTTTAGAATAGGAAGCCAAACACTTGGAATTCTTTTTTTTTTGGTCAGTAAGAAGTGGTATTATTAGAATATGAATATAGAACATGATAGGGGGCAGAGGGGACCTATATCTAATTTTTTTCTAGACTATAAAAATCTAACTTGATGATGCGTCAAATGGTCAAAACATCAAGGTTATAATGATAAAAAATGATACTATTCCTTTGCTTCCATATATGGTAAATTGCTATTAGGTTGAAAAGACGATCTCTATTGCCTGACATTTTTATAAGGTCCTCATAGTTTCCATGCTCCAAAGGGATGTACCCATGCTTGCTACCATAATCCCATAGCTACTTTGTGCTTGAACAGGAGAAGAGAATGTGTTCATTTGGTTCAGACTTGTTTTTGTAGAGGGAGCACTATGAGGCTAGGTTGACGCCCCTCTCTTGGATCTTGTCTTTTGTTAGAAGCTTTTTATTCAACACTTTCCTGGCATGAACTTATAGTCTCCTCGGTGCAGGCTTCACCCATAGCCATATGCCGCATTCAAATTTTGGGTTATTGGAATGAACAAGGTCCTAGGCGTCCTTGAGAGACTGGGTCATTTTGCCTTTGACAAGGAAGGAATCCTTGCCTATTGTGGAAGGAGCGCTTTGAATTCAAAACACCAAGCCTATGTTTGGTTGAAAGAAAATTGATTTAATTTACTTTAATTGTTTTTGTTTTGTTTGATGTCATTTGTGCATTTAATTTAACATTTCCTCTTCCCTATGTAGCATGATAGGCCATAAAATTTTCAATTGGGTATGTGTGCAGTATCAACCATGCCATGATTTCCACTCACACAACCAAATAGTAGTTTTAATGTTTTGGTTCCGATTAGCAATTAATGTTCCATATATCTGGCAAAAAAGTAGGAGGAAATGACATTATGAGAGCGACAGGAAAACGAATCACATTTCATCATTTTGTGCATACCAAGAAATGAAGTTACAATTTGATTCGTTATCATGTCTTGAAACTACAAAGAATCGAATCATGGAATAAAAAACCACACTAAATTCAAGCAACAAACTTTTGACTTATGTTCAACTAGATGAGCCCTAAAGGCAATCATGTGAAATTTGTTTTAGGCCGAATAAAATGGCCATGACACAAGTTTAAATAACCTCTTTGTGGACCTTCAATTGTGTGATCCACAAAGAGATATCCTTTTGCCTCAATCATGCACGACAATCGATAAGATTTTGTTCAGGCCAAGAACATGCCAACCTTTGCAAATGGAGGATGCAGCAACATTGTTCAATAAAGGTAGGGGTCCATAGAGGAATTGTAGTTTGTAAAGGCCCCTTCTTTGGGGACCTTTAATGGAAGATGGCTTCTTTACCCATATGATTTGGTGGCTTGGGACTGTACTCGCCAGTAGAGGCTTCCTCATATGCTTTTGTGGCCTCCATGGCCCAATCTTGGGTGCTTTAGAATCATATTTCATGAGGCAATAAGATTTGTGGTACATAATATGATTTTGATAGTGCTTTGGATCACCTTTGTGTCATGATTCTAAATTTCAAACTCAGTGGTTTTGCTAACAATGACATCACCCCTGGATCTGAACATGCTTTGGTGAGTCTCCTTCATGGAAAAATTGTTGAGGATATAGAAGTTAAGTTTGACATGACTATTAGTCAGAAAGCAATTTTAGATGTATACAAGCTAATCATGTACACAATTGCATTCTTTCTATTCTAATTTAGGATTAGGCCTGCGTATGTCACCATTAAAGTATTTCTCAAGTATCATCTTATGATTCCTATATTTCCAGTTGATGAGGTATGCCCAGTTTTGCGTAAAGTATGCTTAGATGCTTCTTGGAGAGCATAGAGTTAAATGTAAGGAGCTCCCATGATTCGAGTACATGCATGACCTTCTTAGGGATGTTCTCTATGACGTACTCATATATGTAAGAGTTGCTACTAAGAAAGAACCACATGTAAAAAATTTTATTGATCCGCAAGATGGTATCCCGACACTCAAACCAGCTAATGTCTTGATTTTCTGATGAGTTGGTGGGAGGCATGTATACATTGATCTAATTGGAGTTTCTCAACTTGTGGGATTGAGGGGTGACCATTTAATGTGGAATAGGCCACCCTCAAAGCTACTTCAACTAAAGTGACTAAGCAGAGAAAATTGTTAATAAATCAACATGCTTTTACACCTTTCGAGTTTGATACCTATGATTTCTTAGCACGAGATATGGTAGAGCCTCTCAAGAGGGATCAGAAGTTTTGAATAATAATGTTATAACCTCCAAATCTATGGATGTAGTGTTTGGTAGAATTGATTTTTCTATCCATAAAGGGGTGACAATACAACTTGTTGTCGACACACTTTCTCTCGTCATAAATTGATTGATGATTCTATATATGGTGTGTTTTTTAATAATCTCTCTCAGTGTGCTATAAAAAACATTCGATGTTTGATAGGGTGTATAATTGAATGAAAAACGTATGAATTTATTATACATTTCTACACAACAAACTCACATACTACATCAAATTAAACCAACCCTAAGGTTGTTTATGATTTCATTGCAAACTATGATGACAAATTAATGACCAATTTTCTTTTTCTATCTTCGGGTTTTCTTTTAGGTCTTAGGGCGTTGGAATGTCTTAAGTTCCAACTAGCTTATTCTTTATTTGAGAGTACAGAAGATTTTAGAACCGGATGAATAGAAATTCCCCTTTATAGATAGACAACCTATCTTTTACATGCTTGGAGTGAGTTAGTGAGAGAAAGGTCCAACTTCTCTCTAGCACCATCCACCCACAACATCTCCTGAATAGAGTACTGATCCGCTGACCAGAGACTTATCCTGGATAGCTACTACCCCAACTACTGTGCTCCAACCACATTGGAGAACCCCCTGACATGCTCAGATTTTCTGCCACAACATCGCCTACTACTAGAGCAACACTAGCTAATGCCCGTTCAGGATAGAAGTGACAATTATAACCCCAACATCTAAAATAACATCATTAATACCTGCTCTGCTGCACTAAACTACCTCAAGCATTACCACACCACGATGACAAATTTGGCGGGGTGTGATTCCACACAACTTTAGGGTGGCACCATCCTTACTTCCACAACAATCAACCTTCTTGCCTCCCACTATGAGAACAAGAGGGCATAAGTGTCACACTGAGCAAGAACAAACTTCTCCAAAACCAGAACCACACCCCTCTACATTTGAGTAGAGTTTATAAGAACAAGACGAACACCACACTGGATAAATCAAACTTCCTCTACACTAAAGACACATTGATGACTACCCCCTTCCCTTTCATGAACTATCCACTTGACGATCCTGCTAACCACATCCCAGTGCAACTTCCTAGGGCATGGAAATATCATGAATTTAACTTTCCCCCAGGTGTTAAAAAGGTGAAGATGGGACGCAAAAACTTCAAATTAATCATTGACTACGACTGAAAATCCAATATTTACATCGAATATGGAAGGGAAGAGATGATTTCATCGCTTAAGCTCAAAAGAGAATGGACCATCTTCATTTTTCCTATAGCAAACCGAACTCTAATGAAATGGGTCACAGACTTCAACAATGAAACCTCGGTGGACCTATACTCTCTCTTATTCACCCCAGATGATACAATCACCACGAGCTCCGACTCAGCGGATCATCTCTTTGTCCCTGAGAAACACCAACCCAAGGTGGGTATGAGAGTAAATCCCATTGAGATCACCTCTACTCTAGGAACACCAACACACTTAGATGAGGAAGACACAACTTATTCAGCTTTGTGACATTCTACCATAGCAGACAAACATGGATACAAAAACTCATCCACTGTGTTTATGAATACTGTCATTTCCTCTTCTAAAACTTCAACCTTTTGCACCATCTACCCATTGAACCATCTTCTTGGAACAACTACGATTCAAATTTACCACCTCTCAAAAATCTCTCAGCTACCAACCTTGCCCTTGCTACCTTCAAGAACGACACCTAAACAAATGGATGGATGCTTATTTCTCATAAACCCCAGTTTTAGGCCCTGAGACATTCCAGATGCTTTAGCAAGTGACATTCTAAGTCCTGATGCAACTCTCCACCGTGTTGCTACACCTGCGACCACCCCAAACACCTATCTTATGGGTTCCCTCTTCTCTGTGGTCATTCCTAAGGCGGCCACAGAACTTTTCACAGCAAAAAGAAAACTTTCCATGCAAAAACATCACTTACCAATAGATCACAACTCTTCAGAAGATTTTTCTAATCTAATTAGTGACCAAAGCCCTATGATATCTCAATTACCAACCAAAACCCTTTCGCATGTCTCCATATCCCTACACCTGATGCTTTTTCACCCCCTACACATGTTCACGTACACCAACATGCAATAAAACCCCTCACATTGGGACGTCAAGCTCCTATAAGACCACCCTCATCAAACCTACATTGTCCTTCACAGCCATTATCTCTAACCCCAACCCCTCCTTTGTCTGATTACAGATCTCCCTTCACCATGGCTCCTGCGATGCATCTTAACTGGGAGTTCCCTATTGATCTTCTAGCAAACTCTATGTGGCTTTTGAAAGTTTTCACCAGTCGTAACATCATCGTGAAAATCACAAATAATATTGATAACAACACTGTCAATATTCTTGACGTTACCAGATCTATTGCCCTTCTTCTTCTTGGACACACTGTCCTCAAGCCTAAGATCCTATGACCAGCACCACTTTTATATTATGTCCCAGAAGGCACCAAACTAGAACACTTGTTTGGCCAAGTCATGACTATCCCTTGTGAATATAGCTTTCTCCAAGCCAATATCACTCGATGGACGCTTGAACAAGGATCTTCTCTGGTGGGTTCTGGAGGATTGGGCTGGGTAGCCATCACTAACCTCCCTGCCTACCTTTGGGAGATTGAGGTATTCAGAGCCACCACGCATTCCAACGATGCCACTCTCCAGTTTGTCAGTCATGACACCCTTCATCCAACCCAGTACATCAAAGCCTTTTGTGTTTTCTTAGTCAAACAAGCCATCACCCTCCCTGCCTCCATAAAAATCTGACTTAAGGAAAACATTTCCAAAATAAAGCTTATAGCTAAAAACCCTACTGTCGTCTCAACTACTTTCACAGACATAAGCTCACATCCTCCATCATGGTTTTGTCTTGTCAACTCAAATAAACCCTTCACTGCCACCAGGAAACCATCCGAGAGAAATATGGTATGGGAAAGAAAGAACTCTACAACCATTTTGTAAGAAGACACAAACCTCTCCATGAACAACAAGAGGCTCATCATCTCCATCAATAGACAACACCAATGACTCCCTCCAAAACTCCTTCAAACCTTTCCCTTTCCACAATAATGGCACAAACACCACTACTAGCATTGATTCAGACACGGTTCAAAAGCCGAAATCTGCTATCATTGATGAAATCCAATCATCACAGAGTTTGAAACATAAGAATGAAGGAAAATCTCTCTCTACAATTCAAACTATCAACCCACTGTCAACTACACTAGAGGGGACAACCAGAAGAAACTAGTTCACTTTAGAAGAACTAGATATATCCTATGAACACTCACATATATCTCAACATAGTTCTCATATTTCATTAGCTGATATTACACATTCTACGGATTGTGAAAACTAGACTGATAATATTGAGGATATTGCATCATGGCCTGATATACAATCCTTTACAATTTTTTTTGATAACATAGGTATTACTTTTGAAAATGATACAATAACACACAATGCCCTTGATGACATAGAAAATTTTATGCATTGGAGAAACCATATAAACATCCACGACACTTACACCACCCTGGAAAACCTACACTTACACTGAACACCATTGAGCACTGACCTATTGTCCATTACACACTCCCTTAATGAAGATCACATCCTGAAACATCTGCGGTGCTTCCAGTCTTTACAGAAGGAAAGAAATCAGAAGACACATATACAAAAACAACATCAACATTATCACCATCCAGGAAACCAAAAACATGCTCGCTCCCTTTTTCTCCGAAATCCATAGGTGGTAAACACATTAACACTTGGCACCACATCCCCCCATTTGGTTTCAAAGGTGGTCTAGCCATGGCATAAACAATAGCCTATTCACCGTCATACAAGTTGAGCTTCTGAAATTCTCTATAACACTATACATCACTAGCAATACCGATGCACAAAATTGGGTCTGCACTGGGGTTTATGGTGAACCTAGTTCCAACAAAATTGAATATATTGCTGAGATCAAATACATTATACAGAAAATTTCTGATAAACCCTAGCTCCTTGGAGGATAGCTCAACCTCATCACTCAACCATCAGACATAATTAATTGCTCTCACCAGGAAGGCCACACACACTCTACAGACATAGTCTTCAACCAGCTTATCACACAACACCACCTGATTAATATTCCCCTTGCTAATGCACACTTTACCTGGCATCACAATCAAAACTGGGCCAGGCTTGACCACTTCATTTGCACCTCACTTTGGGAAGACCTATACCCGCATTCCTTTGTTTCGATTGCACATTGGCCAATATCTGACCACTTCCCTACCATCATCGACATAAAACCTGAAATGTGGGGCCACAAGCCTTTCCGCTTTGAGAATTTCTAGCTTACCTACCCAAACTGTTTGGAGCTTTGTAAAAACACATGGATCGCCTCTAACACTCATACCATAGAGCCAGGTTATCACATCCACAAAAACACTAAGAATATCAGAACCAATCTAATAACTTAGCAAAAACAAAAATTTGGAAACATCAAATAAAACTTGGCTGACCTAGAACAACAATATCTTTATGTCGACAATGACCCTACAACCGACCCAACCCTCACTCTCACTATCAAAGCTGAATTAGAACACATTAAAACACATAGACACCATTTGAAAACAATGTGCTAAGATTAGATGGGCCATGGAGGGAGATAAGAATACTTAATTCTTCCACAAAACCTGCAACAACAATGCTCGCAAAAATATCATTTCCAGACTTTGCATCAACGGTAGCATTACCTCTAACAAGCACACGATCACCAACCACATTGTCCAACACTATAAGTGCATCTTCAATACTAGACCCAAGCCCTCCTTTCTCAACTCTATCAATTGGAAACACATTTGATGCAAAACCATCCCATATCCATAACACACTATCAAGGAATTTAGCTATGAGGAACTTGATGATTCTATCACTTCACTTGGCAAAAAAAATCACCTAGACTTGATGGTCTAAACACTGAATTCTACCTTGCCAATTGGAACCATATCAAAGGAGACTTCATGAATCTACTTAGAGCCATCCAAAATAGCACTAACGTCCACATACATATCAAAACTATCAAACACACCAACATAGTGCTTATAAAAAGGTTAACCATCCCGATCATATCACACAATTCAGACCCATCAACCTCATCAACACTTCCTACAAGATCATTGCAAAAATCCTTAGCATTCACATCAAAACACAGCCAAAGGACATCATATCCCACAACTAAAATGCCTTCATAAAAAACCGTAGCATACATGATGCCTACATCATGGTGAATGAAACTCTCAACCCTTGCTACAAAAACAAAACCTTGTCATTGCTATCAAACTAGACTTTGAGAAAGCCTTTGATTACATAAACTGGGAATGCCTCCCCCACACAATGTTTGGCTAGGGATTTCCAAATATATGGAAAAACTGGATACACACTAGAATCTCTACAAATCACTTCTCCACCATCACCAACGGGCCCCCTTTTGGACACTTTCACAACACAAATGGGCTTAGAAAAGGAGACCCGCTCTCTCCTTACCTTTTCATCATTATTACCTCCATTCTTACCAACAAGATCAAGCTTGGCACTGCATACTGCATCATCTCCTCACATGCAGAATGCTACAAAAACATTATCCAATTTGCGGATGATACCATGATCCTGGTTAAACTAGAAGATAACATCATCATTTACACCATCCGCATCATTGGTGTCTTCTCATACATCTCTTACCTTAAAATAAACCTCTCAAAATCTTCCATCATAGGATTCAACACCCCTGCCGATCTTGTTAACAGATACAAATCTCTTCTTAAGTGAAAGATTGAGCAATTCTCGACTATCTACCTTGGTCTTCCCATATCTCCACACCCTGTCACACACTCCCTATAGAACCCCATCATTGAAAAAAATTAAACACAAACTTTTCTCTTGGACCAACGACTTACTCAACCTTACGGGACGCCTCACCCTCCTTAATAGTGTCATTACCCCTATAACCACACACTATCTCAGTTGTATTCCCCTACCTGACAAAACCTTAAAAGTTATTGATTCCATCAGGAAACAATTTCTATGGAACCACTTCAACAAAGAACATCAGAAATGCAAAATTCACTCGGTCAACTGGGACACACTTCAAGCACCTATTGAATTCGAGGACTGGGGCATCATTAACATTAAGATTCACACTATCTGCCTCATCACCAAGATCATAAACATCCTCTCCACAAAATCAGATAAGATCAGGAAAACCCTCATCCTTGACAAATACTATAAACATACCCCACCTTGGCACAAAAATAGTGATATGCAGAGCTTCGATACTTTGGAAGTATATAATAAATACTTGGATATCCTTACTCACCTCATCAATCCCCCCCACACTTACTTAAACATCAACTTCTGGAGGGGCCCTTGGTTCCAAAAAAACTCCATACGGAACCTCATATGCCATTTCCACATTCCGCCTTCTTTGAAAAATCTAAATACTTCCAGAGCTTTGAAACTCCTTACAAGTAATCGACAAAACTCTCTTAAGCTCTACCTCTCAAATAACCTTCATGAGAATACATTGTAGGACATCATTTATGACCTTGAATATGTTACAACAAACTGTATTTATTGGATTAGGGGACCGAACTATTCTCCAAAACCACTTGCACTAAACTTATAGAGGACACACATCAGATATGAAAATCATATGGAAGGAAAAATGGCCACATAAATTCAAAATCTTCTTCTGACTCCTTTAAAACAACAAGATCCCCACTAACCATCTCATCTTTGACAGAGGTTTCTAGGGACTTACCAGATGCTACCTCTGTCTACCTGTAGAAGAAACCACGCAACACCTCTTCACTAGCTACCCTTTCACACTACATTTCCTATACAAATTCTTCCCGTCACACAAGATCACTAGCAACATTCTCATACCAAATCATATCACTCACTTAAAACCTCTAACCCAACACCAACACCTTTCCCCAACAGATCTGATTATTAACACCCTCCGACACACCTGGTTAGAAAGAAACCAGAGAAAATTTAAGAACACTATCTGACCAAACATCTTTTACTAACTGACATTGAACATTCTTTGTACATTAATTTGCATTGCAGGACTTATTTCCACATCAACACAAGTGTTGGGAGCATATGAAGACAATGATAACATCTTTGGAGACCAAAGTCGTGGATGGTGCTATTCACTGGAAGATATCATAACTGACGATACAAAATTCTCATCTAGATCTCTAGGGGATTTAGCTGGAAGAAGTACATCAAGGCAGCCATATCAAATTTTATTTCATCCCATTACTGAGGCCTATTATTAAGGGATGCTTCCCCCACAAATACTATTTTCTTTTGATCATGCTCGCTTGCTATGTTATTATGTACTCAAGTTCACATCCTCGTATGTGTCCCCCGCGTGAACAACTTGTTATCACATGCTTACAAGCATCTTAGTTTTATCTATACTACTTTATAGAGCGAGTTTGATACTGCACTCTCCTTGATTCACTCTCTCCTCTCATTTTTTTAAGGAATTTTGTTCATACAAATATTTATTCTCACACTCTCCTATTAACTTTTATTATCTTTAATTCTGTATTTCTCTCATCATCCCACTGAAACGGTTCTTTGATTCTCTCTTTTTAAACTACCAACACAAATATCTTTTACTGTAGGGACACTTTTACGGACGAGTTCTCTCCCCGCACATTTTTAATAAATTTTATATGTCATGTGCATGCACGTGTGTCTTCACTATTATCTCCTACCCTATAAAAAAGAGCAAGTGTGCAGCCTGCTTTTCGACCTGCTTATAGTTGCCTTTATTAATTTTTCAGCCTGCTTTTCGACCCTACTTTTCTATTAATTTTTCAGCCGCTTTCTTTCAATGGTAATCTTTTTTCTAGCTGCTTCCTTTTGAGTTGTCTATCCGTAGTAATGGAGACGTTGTCTAGTAATCTGTCCGCTTCCTGATGCTCTTAATTTTAAGTTGTCTATCTGTTGTAATGGAGACGTTGCCACGTGACCGCTTTACTTCGTCAATACATACTCATGCAAAGCGATAATAAATTGCATTGCAAAGCGATAACAAATTGAACTGATGTTGAAAAACCTATAAAAAAGAGGGAGTGTGCTGTGTGCTTTTCGAGTTGCTTCACCTACTTACTTGCTAGCTGTGTTTGCTAGATTGTTGAATTTGTGTGCTTGCTTTGACGACGGATAAGTTTGAAATGTATTCACCGTGAGGGCAGTTTCAATAGTGTAGCTCCTAGCTTGCCAGGTTTGCAAGCTTACGGTGTGGATAAGTTTGAAATTATTCTTATCTATCTAGAGGCTAAGTATAATATATTTTTATCTTCAATTTACTTTTTATGTCACCACTGATATTTCCTACAGTTTGCCTGGGTCAGCCTGTCTATTAAATTACAGGTCCAATATGTTTATGTGCTTCGGCAGGATTATCATCAAGTCAGCCCCCGTCTAAAAACATTGAACATCTAAAGTTTTTACACTTTGTCACATTCTGTATGCATCTTTTAGCAGCACGTATGCGTATTTTATATATCATTTTATGTAACATTATAGGTTGCAGGGAGTCACACAACAATTGATCAAATTATTCTCTTTTTAAAGATTGCAGGAAAATTATTTGTTATATATTAACAATAAGACATATATTTAACTATATCCCTATAACAAAGCAAAGTCTTCCTGTCTGTCTGCCTGTTTAAACTTTTTTTCGTTTGTATTCTTATATTCAGTTGTCAATTGTCGAAGTGTCTTCTTATCCTGCTACTTTTTTTGCATTTTCGTTAGTCATACCTTCACGACGAGCAAGGCTTAATTGGATAAACATGAGAAATGAGTACTCGGGACTTGGATGCACAATTAGATAAATATGAAAAATCTATATCTCTTTAGAGAATATTATCCACTGTGTGCATCTTTTTTACCAGTTGTCGGGTTGTTCGTTTAATTCTAGCAACCTGTTTGTGTGTTTATCCTTACAGGTTGAGGGAGCCAGCTAACTACTTGATTGATTAGGTCTCTCTTATTGGGTGTAATAAATTATTATTAAAAATATAGTACTGTCAATCACTGACAACCAAAAACATTGAACATCTAAAGTTTTTGCACTTTGTCACATTCTGTATGCATCTTTTAGCAGCACGTATGCGTATTTTATATAGCATTTTATGTAACATTATAGGTTGTAGGGAGTCACACAACAATTGATCAAATTATTCTCTTTTTAAAGATTGCAGGAAAATTATTTGTTATATATTAGCAATAAAGCATATATTTAAAAAAATAAGTAACAAGAAGGCATATGCATGAATAAGAGAACGTGTGTAGCTTTAATAATCACAAATCACATATTGGAGGGGTTCAGTTGGTAATTAATCAAGTTATTATTTTTCAGTGAGTTGTGAGTATTAGTTACATATTTTTTTTAGAACAGAGTCAATTTTAGTTATCACATATTGTAGGAAAATTATTGGTTATATATTAGCAATAAGAAGGCATATATTTAAAAAAATAAGTAACAAGAAGGCACATGCTTGAATAGGAGAGCATGTGTAGCTTTTATAATCACAAATCACAGATTGGAGGGGTTCAGTTGGTAATTAATCAAGTTATTATCTTTCAGTGAGTTGTGAGTATTAGTTACATATTTTTCTAGAATAGAGTCAATTTTGGTTATCACGCGTAAATGTTGGAGTATAAGTTATTTTGAGTATCATATATATAATTTTTTAGACTATAAATAATTTTGATAATCAAATGAATCGATTTATTCTCTTTCGGTGAGTTGTGGGTATTAGTTACATAATTTTTCGGAGTACAAACAAATTTGATAATTACAGATACATGTTGGAGGGAGTCTCAATGGAGCACTTATCTTTTAGTTTGTTATATTTAAATTATTTTGAGTATTATATAAATAGTTTTCTAGAGTATAAAAAATTCAGATAACTAAATAAATCGAATTATTCTCATTTGGTGAGTTATGAGTATTCGTTACATACTTTTTTAGAGTAGATAAATTTTGATAATCCAACATACATGTTGGAATGAGTCAGTCAGCCAGTTGATTGAATTCTTCTCTTTTACTGTGTTATATTTAAATTATTATGAATACAATATATATAAATTTTTAGAGCATAAATGCTACAAATGGAAAGAATTTGCCTAAAGGTTAATCACCAATTGACATATTTTCAAGAAGGGGATCATGTATAATTCTAATACTGACATGTTATGTCGCTTGAAAAATTGTTGAATTATTGTATTTTAGTATGTTTATTCAATTGGATAATTTTACCGATTAATTCAATTTTGTAACACGTGCTTAGCACGTGTCTTCCTACTAGTAACGAAAAAAGAAGAAGTGAGATCTCTCAAGCCGACGCAATCTGACCTTTCCAGATCCGCCTAAATAAAAGACGCGATGATGAAATTGACGCAACAGTCACTCCTGCTTCCCGATACCCATTGTAGACAGTGGAAATACGGGGAGCTCGATGGTGGGCGTCGGCAGACACCAGCGCCTCTCCTTCCATTCCTTCCCGTTCACTGCATCATCGGTAATCTTCCTTGCCGCAGTCGCCCTCCTCGCCGTTTCCTTCATTTCGTTTTCTTTCTCCACCTCCATATTCCCTTCCTCCTCGCGCTGCGCTTCAGAGCGGATCTCCTCTTCACAACTCCTAAGAAGTTCCTCCATCAAACCCGAGTACTCCTTCGTTGCCTCTCTTGAGAAATTCCTCGCATCCAAGGCAACGAAGGGAGGCGACGCGTCCACCGGCGCTTCGCATCCATCCGACGACGGGGGGGAGCTCGACGACAAAATCTGGCTAAGGGAGACGGGGAAGCTGGAATGGGGACAAGACATGTCGGATCCGTGGTCGGAGTCGTCGGTGCTTCACGTGTACGTATACGACATGCCTGACAGGTTCACTTACGACCTGTTGAAGCTCTTCCATGACTCGTACAAGGAGACTGTCAATTTGACGTCGAACGGTAGTCCTGTCCACCGGCTCATTGAACAGGTTTCTGGCGCTTCATCTCTCTCCCGCTTATCGTTTGCTCATTTCTCTGCTATTTGCCCTATTAAAACTAAAGCTTTCGTCATCCGCATCTTTTTGATGCCGGGAAATGTGTTCTTTTCTTTATTCTTTCAGCTCTTTCCATCTGATAAATATTGTTCATGTGGTACTTCTAATTCAGACGACTAATAGTTTTATCTAATATACCTGCATACATATAGTGATCAACTAAGGCTCAATGCTACTGCCATTCATCTTTTTGTCTAAGCAAATCTAGCACAAGTGTACTGTCTATTAAAATTTTAAAGATACAACACTATACATCCGGATTTGGCTACCTGGGGTATGCTACCCTCGGGAACAGGGTTGCCCCTTCAAAATCGCATTTTAAAACAAATAAGCTTCGGCCTTGTTTCAATCTGGGTTAGGATTGACAAGCTGGACAATTGAGCTATATCACTTTGCACAGAAAGACAAACGCGGCAGGATTCTGCTACCCTGTTTCTACCCAAAATACCCAAACAATACCACCCTGTTACCCAGGGTAGAATGTGCTAAGTTGGCGCAAAAGGACAAACCAAAATCCTTGTCGAATCCAGTTTTAATCCTTTCCAAACAAACCCGATAAGTTACTAAATAAAGTGAATGCAAAGCAAAGAAATTTCTCATTTCCAGACTTTTAAATGTGAAATTCAGAGCGGATACTGCCATATTTAATATTTGATTTCAAAAGTTCGGCCCAATGTTTTAAAAAACGTTAAGCGGTAACCGTGCGGACAGCACCTTGTAACTGGTTAAGCGGTAAGCGGCCGATTTTTAAAAAAATGGGTTTTAATTTCCTATATAATTTTATACAAAATTACATATATATGTATATAAATACTAATACTCTTTTTTTTTAGATTTACGAGAGAACCACCCCCGCAGAAGCGCCACATTCGTGACCCCCCCAGGCGGCGTAATCTCTCGGGTCCCTGGGCGTCCCGCAAACCCAGGAACCATTTAAAGCGCACAGTTGGTCGGCCTGCGCGACGGGTAAACATTTCAGGGGCGGCCGCTGGGTATCGAACCCGGGTCCCTTCATGAGGGGGCCCGTGCCCGAACCACCTGGACCACTCCCCCCCGGCAAATACTAATACTCTTTGAAACTTTTATATATATCTAAAGATTCTAAACACTCTACCCAACAGTAAAAACACCCAATTAGTTTATAAGATAGCTATAAGACAATAATTATAGCCATAATATAGTAAATAATAGATTTGACATAGATAAAATACCCCACATACATGATTCAGAAATATTTTTGCATCACATGTTTACATAGTTAAGCAGTAAACAATAGACTCATTATTGGATACCTTTCTAACTTATTGTTATATGTGCATATCATCAATTAGTCATACATTACAGAAGTACAATTAACTAAAGTATGCATTCTAAAATTAGATAATAGTTACATATATTTTACTTGTATAAATTACACTTTACAACAGTACCCTATTATCCCAACTTGCATACAGTAAACAATAGATTCATTATTGGATACCTTTCTAACTTATTGTTATATGTGCATATCATCACTTAGTCATACATTACAGCAGTACAATTAACTAAAGTATGCATTCTAAAATTAGATAATAGTTACATTACATATATTTTACTTGTATAAATTACACTCTACAACAGTACCCTATTATCCCAACTTGCATACAAGTATGCATTCTATTAGACTAGGCTTATCATAGGATATTTAAGTTTAATATATTATAGTCAGTAATACTTGGGACCATATAGTTTATATAAAGTTATAGGTGTACAACAAAATAAAAAAAAAACGGACAAAAAACGGCCAAAAAGCGGGAAAAAAAACAGGCAAAAAAACGGAAAAAACGGGTGAAAACGGAAAAAACGGCCGATTAATTACAAAAATGCTAAACGGCGATTTTGCCAAAAATCCAACGGCTGGGCCATTGGACCGATTAAACAGCCGTTTAATCGGGCGCTCAGCCCGTTTTTCATTTCACTGGTTCGGCCCTATATCTGATGGATATCATATGATAATATTTGAATTTGACAATAACGGATAATATCCGAAATTGGATATATTCCAATTGGAACCAAAATATAATTTTTTTACCATTAATAAATATATTTAATATGAATTATTATTATTATTACATTAAATCTGTATGATAAAATGTTTACTGTTAAAGTGTCTATATTAGTCTATTAGTTAAATAGGCTAATTAGTTTAGTGGGCCTTTATATTCCGGCCCATCTAGTTTAGATTACTTGGGTTCTAAGTAATAGGGCGTCTCTCCTCTCCTATATAAAGGAGAGGCCGTCAGTCTTTGTATCAATCACATTCTATTCATATTCAAGCAATCTTTTATTTTAACATGGTATCAGAGCGGGTTAGATCTTGAGAAAACCCTAGCAGCCGTCCTCCCTCTCCCTTCTCCTAGCCTCCACAACAATCCTAGCAGCTAGCAGCCGCCCCTCTCAGAGAGAGCGACCAAGGGGGAGCGCCCGCCTGCGGGCGGTCGTCGCCGTCGCCATGGCTTGGTCGGCTGCCCGCTAGGCAAATCCCGGCCTCCATGGCTTCTTATCTCCTTCCATATTCATTTATTCTTTACCAATCCACGTCGCTCTCCTATCTCCTGTCCGTGCGCCGACAACATCTGTTTTCCGACGCCGATCTTCACCTCCAGCAGCAACCGCCGGCCGCAAGCAGGTGTAGATATTCTCTACAGTCGTCCTTGCCTTGAGCCACAGTTGCCGACCCTTCTCTAGTGCCGCCGACTGTCTCCAGCAGCAGCACCAGCCGCCGCCTCCATCAGCAGCAGCCGGCGGCGCCGCCAGCAGCCGCACCAGTCGGCGCCGCAGCCGCAGCCGCAACCACCATCTGCCGCAGCAGCCGCCGTCGTGGGCAGGTGCCGCAGCCATCTCCGTCGGCCATCTTCTGCCGCCTATCAGCAAGCAGCAACAGCTATCGCAGCTGCCGCTATCATCAACAGCCAGCCGCCGGCCTCCAAAATCGCCGTCCATCCGCAAAGAGCAGCGCCATCGTCATCCGCATCACTGTCGCCGTCCCGTGTGTGCTGCAGAGTTGCTGCATCCAGCAACCGTATCCCCAGCCGACGATCGCACTTCAACCGACATTCCATCCATGACGTCTTCAGATCAGCCTTCATCGCCGCTTTGGAGAGGCTCCGCATGCATCCTCTTGGCATGCAATATCTCCGGAGTCACGCAGGAGACCCTTTGTCATCTCCTATGTTGCGACAAAGTGCTTCATCAACCGAGCGTCATAATCCAGCCATCATCCGCAAGCTGCTGCTCCTCCACTACATCATCATCCCGACGATCTTCATCCGCAAGTTGCTGCTGCGTTGTGCGTCATTATGCTACTGCTGCCATCTACAATAGGCGATCACCCATCACTCTCCACCGCTACCAAACAACCATGTTTACTACCCCATATGCATTCTCCCTGTCTATATTCGGATCCTTAATCGGTTCTATCTTTTGCTAATCGGATCCTATTTTGACCCTAATCGGATTTTCGCGGGGGCTCCGCCCCCGCACCCTCGGATTTGTTGCCCTAACGGGCCAACAAACCACCTTTTCGGGTCGGGACTAGATCTATTTATTTTTCTACCCGGATCTCATGTTGACCCATTTAGTATACTCTCTTTGGCTATCGGCTTCATTCTCCACATATTATCCATCTCCATTTCACATATTTGTCTCTTTTCAGCCTTTTCTTTCCCACCCACCCATATTATGTGAGCATCCCTTTTCCACATTACGGGGGGGTCCTATATCCAGTTCTCCACACCAAACACTCACTCTTGTCGTATTTGGTGTGCGGGGGGGATAGAGAGGACAGAAAGAGATGAGAAGAGAGAGCGAGCATGAGAGAATGTATGAGAGAGAGTATGAGATGATGATATATGTATTCAGATTATATATATTCCAGGCTATCTTCATGGAGCTTCACATCATTCAGCACACCAGTTCTCTACTTGAGCCAGCAGTGAAGATCCAGCGTCGACACCGTATCCGCGTTCGTACCGCGTTATGTACGTCAGGTGTTGATGGTGTATTCCTTCAGTTGCATTCACATGAGACAGATGTGTGCTTCTTCAGAAGCTCAGAGTTTTATCTTCACCGAGCTGCTTCATCACGTCTTCTCTGAGCCGCATCTGCTGTATCGACATCACCTGTAGCTGATCCTCTTGGGACCTTCCTTGATGGATGATCTCCTTTCCCGTCAAGCCCCCAAGTTTCATGCGTCAGAGTTTTATGGTTCCTGCATCGTATCAAGCAGCAGATCGTCCGTCCGCGTTCGTGCCGCGTTAAGCACGTATTCCAGTGGCGAATTGCTGTAGTATCAGGTCCATTCTTCAGATGTCCTCATTCCAGACGCACTTTAAGGAAGACCTTCAAAGCTCGAGTATCTTCAGCCTGCAGAGTCATCATCACCATATGATTCAAGGGGAATATTATTTCAGGGGGAGTAACATATTTTGTATGGGAGTGATATTTATCTTCATCTTTTATTTATCATTTCTTTTTATCGAGTCCTGTAACTCTCCAAGCTTAGACATGTGTTTCACCCATGCTCCAGCTTGAGGGGGAGTGTTAAAGTGTCTATATTAGTCTATTAGTTAAATAGGCTAATTAGTTTAGTGGGCCTTTATATTCCGGCCCATCTAGTTTAGATTACTTGGGTTCTAAGTAATAGGACGTCTCTCCTCTCCTATATAAAGGAGAGGCCGTCAGTCTTTGTATCCATCACATTCTATTCATATTCAAGCAATCTTTTATTTTAACATTTACATTTTCATATTTTGTATATATGAACAATATACCATTAATAATATATGTATATATATGCCAAACCCAGATGTTTTCCGAACCGGATGGAGCAATATTCGACATCTGATCCAAAATTTTCAAATCCAGTATCCGCGACGGATATCAGATGTTTTCTCTCAAAATTACAAACTAGATTCTGGATCGAATATCTGGATATCCGTTTACATGTCTACTCATCGCTTTGTTTTGCATTTTTCTCATAAATGTCTTTCTTGGCTAACCTGTAGCTAATGATCTTATCCGTACATGTTTAACACTAAGTTAAAACTTTAGGTTTAAAAAATAAACAATCCTATTGGTGAATGGTATATTGTTTCTATGCATAACCTCTTGCATGATATTTTTTAGTAAAAAGAAAAAGGAGGCCAATCCCTCATGGTAGGGATTATATGACTTGGAATAGAATGGGTGCAATAACCAAGATAGTGAGATGGGGCAAGTGGAACATCTATCTTCATCTATTGTGCTACAATAGAGGGAGAACCGGAGACTAAATCATGGGTTGACCATTCCGTTAAAATTCAAGCATGATGGAGACCAAATGCCTTTGAAGGTAATTTTATCCCCAATTTTGTCTGGCCTCCAACCTCGCTCTTGTCATTACGATCATTCCTGTCATCAATACATTTTTCTGGTCATTCCATTGGAGTGATGTGTTCTAAAAAACAAGAATAATCCCTACACATTATACTTCTCTCCTTGGGATAACATGTAATTATATCACAACTTGCTAAGTCACTGTAGGTGCCATACTTGTCAAGGCACTCGCCTAGGCGACCGCCTAAGTGGCAAGGCGTCCCAGGGCTGCGCCTAGGCGAGGACGCTTTATTTATAATGCTACAGTGACCTAGTTTTGTGGGTCTGGTTGTATATTCACTTATTTTAATGTTTGATATGGCTACACCAATGTTCAAAATTAATAGTGTGCCTATTTTATGTGCCAAATATCACTTTTAATTGGATCTAATACTCTTTTTTTGTTTGACTGGATCTAATACTCTTAGTACACTTGATTTTTCTTAGTTTGCACCTTCAATTCAGATTATATTAAGTAGCTATGCTATGAAGGATAGTGATTACATTGCTTAATACTTGTAGCTATGTATGACAATAAATATATATTGATTTGTTGATCACTCTTACATTCTTTATAATAATTCTTTTCGTGTCCTTGACATTATTGTCAATGATAATATATTAGAAATGTAATTGGTTATTTTTTCATACAATAAAAAAAATATATATATATATGGGGAGATCGGCCATAAATTAACTACATATATAACTATACAATGTGTGTATATGAGTGGGGAAAAACCATGACACATGTATATATACATAAATTATTTTTTTTAAAGGTCGCTTAGGCGACGCCTAGGCGCGCCTAGTCGCGCCTTGGCGCAAGGCGTCCAACCCCAACGCCGTGTCGCCTTGCCGCCTTAACAAGTATGGTAGGTGCATTTATCTTGTGGAGATGTTTATCAACAACTTCTTGATCCTCAATTATGACTGCTTCCATCCACTCCATGTTATGAACTCATAATATCTCGATTGCTTGCACTTGGTTGCCTTTGTTCAATTGCGTATATAAATGTATGATGTCCAACAAATAATATTGTCTTAGATGTTGATGGAAATATGATGACAATCCACTGTCATCTGATCTTGTAGTGTGCTTTATAACCCTATAGGTTGCCTATGTTGATAATCTCGTACTTTGTAATTATTAAGAACGGTCTGCAAAATTCATACAGATATTCTGTAACCAACTTTTTTTGTAATATCGAGTACTTGATATTTACATCGCAAAGTCTTATGATGGTGCCATGTATGGAAATATGTTTTTGATCTTTTGGAGGAGTTTGAGACGCTCAAACGTATGGATACATGTGAATACAAAATAAGTACGTTTGAGACCTATGTAATCGTGTGAATCTACACATAAGTTTAACTATCAAGTGGTAAGAGAAAAATCTAGCCAAACTCATCATCATCATCACCATCATCGTCATCATTATCATCATCATCTAAGCCTCAATCCCACCATGTTGGGTCAGTTACATGGATGCTTTTTCTCCAATTAGCTCTGTTATGGGTCATACTCAGATTAAGATGTAAAGATTCAAAATCTCTCTCTATAAGCTCTTACCAAGTTAATTTAGGTTTGTCTCTGCTTCTTTTTATTGTGCTTGACTCAATAACCTCCATTCGAATAGGTGCATTTGTCATTCTATGATGCATATGTCCAGATCACCTTAGACGACTTTACGCAACTTGTCCTTGATGGTTACCACCCCCACTTTGTTCTTGAAATAGTCATTTCTCAAAAGATCTTTACTTGTCTCTCCACACCTCCAACTCAACATAAGCATTTTGGCCCCATTCATCTTGTTGAGGACTAGTTTCTTCACTGCCCAACATTCACTCCCATATAGCATGGCTGGCCGTATAGCTGTTCTATAAAACTTACTTTTTAATATGAGAGGGATCTTCTGATCACATACTACTCCAGTTGCACTCCACTTCAACCATCCTGTTGTGATCATGTGATAAGCATAATCTTGAACCTCACCCTCCCTTTTCATAATAGAAGTAACAAAAATTATCACATATGGATGCATCCATTCCATCCAAGTTGACCCCACCATTCACAATTTCAGATTGGCTAATATTGCAATGCATATATTAAATTTTGCTTATATTGATCATAAATGTATTAGATTCCAGCGCATTTCTCCAAAGTTCAATTTTGTTATTCAATGTTTATTGATCAATCAACACAATATCATCAGCAAATAACATGCACCAAGGGATATTATCTTAGAACATGCTTTGTCAACTCATCCATAACAAGAACAAATAGATATGGGTTTGATAGCCGATCCTTGATTTCACGCAACAATGATAGGAGAAGTTTATGTCTCTCCTCCAGGAGTCCTAACACTTGCAGTTGAGCCATCATATATGTCTTTAATCAGGTCAATGTAGTGGATAGGCCCACCCCTTTTATGCAAAACTATAAAGTTTGGGCCCAATGTCCAAGGCTCTAGTAGAGTTTCAGGAATGACGACCGGACCCACAGACCAACGCTATCCATAAATGCACGCTTTGTCCTCACTCACACGCAAGCCGGGATCAACTTCACGACTGGTCACCCATCCTAGTACTACTCTGGGCTGAGCACACTTAACCACAAAGTTCTTTAGTGATGGAATCCCTAAAAAGGAGGTGCACCTTGGTGATATGGGTAGTCCAATCATTCCTTTTAAGATCATTTTATCTGAGGCCTCAAATCCTGGGATGTTACAAAAACCCTCCATAACACTTCTCTGGGTACTCGATCATATGGCTTTTCTAGATCAATAAACACCATGTCAAGATCTCTTTTGTTTTCTTTATACTTCTCTATAACCCTCCTTATCAGAAAGCATCTATTGGTTGATCTTCCTAGCATAAAATCAAATTAGTTGTTTGGTATATGTGTTATCGATCTAAGCTTTTCCTCAATAATCCTCTCCCAGAGCTTTATAGTGTGACTCATCAACTTGATACTACTGTCGTTTGTGCAACTCTGAGCATCTCCTTTCTTCTTGTAGATCTGGACTATAGTACTATTTCTCCATTCTTCAAGCATCTTCTTGGTCTTCATAATCTTATTAAACTTACTTTTTAATATGAGAGGGATCTTATGATCACATACTACTCCAGTTGCACTCCACTTCAACCATCCTGTTGTGATCATGTGATAAGCATAATCTTGAACCTCACCCTCCCTTTTCATAATAGAAGTAACAAAAATTATCACATATGGATGCATCCATTCCATCCAAGTTGACCCCACCATTCACAATTTCAGATTGGCTAATATTGCAATGCGTATATTAAATTTTGCTTATATTGATCATAAATGTATTAGATTCCAACGCATTTCTCCAAAGTTCAATTTTGTCATTCAATGTTTATTGATCAATCAACACAATATCATCAGCAAATAACATGCACCAAGGGATATTATCTTAGAACATGCTTTGTCAACTCATCCATAACAAGAACAAATAGATATGGGTTTGATAGCCGATCCTTGATTTATCCCAACAATGATAAGAGAAGTTTATGTCTCTCCTCCAGGAGTCCTAACACTTGCAGTTGAGCCATCATATATGTCTTTAATCAGGTCAATGTAGTGGATAGGCCCACCCCTTATATGCAAAACTATAAAGTTTGGGCCCAATGTCCAAGGCTCTAGTAGAGTTTCAGGAATGACGACTGGACCCACAGACCAACGCTATCCATAAATGCACGCTTTGTCCTCACTCACACGCAAGTCGGGATAAACTTTGCGACTGGTCACCCATCCTAGTACTACTCTGGGCTGAGCACGCTTAACCACAAAGTTCTTTAGTGATGGAATCCCTAAAAAGGAGGTGCACCTTGGTGATATGGGTAGTCCAATCATTCCTTTTAAGATCATTTTATCTGAGGCCTCAAATCCTGGGATGTTACAAAAACCCTCAATAACACTTCTCTGGGTACTCGATCATATGCCTTTTCTAGATCAATAAACACCATGCCAAGATCTCTTTTGTTTTCTTTATACTTCTCTATAACCCTCCTTATCAGAAAGCATCTATTGGTTGATCTTCCTAGCATAAAATCAAATTAGTTGTTTGGTATATGTGTTATCGATCTAAGCTTTTCCTCAATAATCCTCTCCCAGAGCTTTATAGTGTGACTCATCAACTTGATACTACTGTAGTTTGTGCAACTCTGAGCATCTCCTTTCTTCTTGTAGATCTGGACTATAGTACTATTTCTGCATTCTTCAGGCATCTTCTTGGTCTTCATAATCTTATTAAAAAAATGTTAACCACATAGCTCCTTCATCCCCCATACTCTTCCATACATCAATGGGATTTCTGTCTGGACCACATGCCTTTTGCATTTTCATTTTTCTCAAAGCATTTTTGACCTCAATAGATAGTGAAACTTGTCGTGTGTAAGTGATATCTCTTGCATTCATGTCACCCGAGTCTCTTATATTATTCATAGTATCTCCATTGAAAAACTTATAAAAGTAGTTTCTCCGTTGGTTCTTTATATCATCGTCCTTCACAAACAGTCTGCCATCTTCAATTTTAATGCACTTTACTTGACACAAGTCTCTTCCTTTTCTTTTTCTTATACGAGACATATTATAAATATTTTTTTTTCCTTCTCTAGTATCCAACTTCTTATATATCTCATTAAACTACCTAGACCTTGCCTCTTGAATTGCTTTCTTAGCGTATTTCTTTGCTTGTTTGTATCTCTGAAAAGTTGCATCAACTCTAGATTTTTGCAAGTTCCTATAGATATCCCTTTTGAGTATAATAGCCCTTTGTATTTCATCATTCCACCACCAAGTCTCTTTTTGTGGACGCCCACACCCTTTGGACTCTCCCAAAACCTCTTTGGTAATTTTTTTATGCAGAACCTCATACATTGCCACATAGAAATAACATCAGACTCCAAGTTTCAAGCTCTCTCCCTGATAAGTTTATCTTAAAATATCATTTTTTTCTCCTTTTAAGATTCCACCACTTGATCCTTCTATCTTGGTTTCTGTTATGGTTACCTTTGTTGTATTCACATCGAAAACCACTAGCTTATGTTGGGTGGTGCGTTTTCCCCAAGGATCACTTTACATTCCTTGCATACTTTTCGATCCAGCCGTCTCGTAAGGAAGTAATCAATTTGGCTACCATTGCGCCCGCTCTTGAAAGATAACATGAGGATCTATTTTCTTGAAATGTCTATTTGCCAAGATCATATCATAAACAACTTTTAAATCTAAAATCCTCTCTCCTCCTTTTTGCTGTCATATCTAAAACCTCCATGAACTCTCTCATATCCAACATTGCTGCTCCCATATGGCCATTTAAGTCACATTCTCAATAATGATCTTCTCCTCTACCGGTATTCCTTGCAGCAGCTCATTCATGTTATTCCAAAAATCCTTCTTTGCTTCCTCATTAAGGCCAACTTGGGGGTATAAGCGCTAACCATATTAAAAATCTTTCCCCTAAGAACAACCTTATCGCTGTGATTCTATCACCCATCCCTGTGATCCTGACGACATCATCCTTCAACATCTTATCAACAATAATTCCAACGCCATTTCTATGTCTGTAAGTGCCTACATACCAAATTTTGTACCATGTATCTCCAATCTCTCTACATCGTGACCCTATCCACTTGGTTTCCTGCAAGCAAGCAATGTTAACTTTTCTTCTAGTCATGGTGTCCATTATTTCCAAAACTTTCTATCAAAGAGGCAATATTCCAAGATTTCCACTCTAATGTGTTTTTATGAACTTATTTTTTTACATGTCTCATTCGAAATGACTGCCCTTGAACATTTTATCAACAAAATTATAGCCAAACTATAGTAGATATTTTGATTCTAGTTTATAAGGTGGAGATCTTTTAATTCTTATGTGCTTTGTGCCATTTGAGTGACCAAATTTTCACTTTCTAAATTGGGAGCTTTCTTAATATGTATGCCCATGTTGGCAAGGAATGTTTGGGTACAATGTATCTAGGTCATGTATATATATCTTTTAACTGCTAGCTAGTAACTAACCTTTATAATCCAAAAAATGACTACTTTAAATGGACACATCCACTTTGTTATTTTATCTTCCCATTATGTTATTTTGGGGTCAATGAGGTTTATGTAGGTTGATAATTTCCACACTTACTAACCTTTAAGAATTATTTTAGATCCCTATGCTTTGTAAAGTTCTCTTGACTTGGAACTCTGACACCTACATGTACACAAGTTGTACCAAGGTTCTCAAATATAAATAAACTTGTGGAATATGTCTTTTACATTCTTTAGGCTCCGGTTGGTCTAGTGTAAGTGATAAGTTATGTGGAACTCATTTTTTGGGAACTCCAGTTCAGTTTCTAGAACTTAAGTTCCATTCACTTCCATGTGATTGGTTTGTCGTAAGTGTAAATATGGAACTCCATCAAAAATGTAATTTTACTGTGTGATATATAAAAAAGTAAGGACGGAAAAGAAACTAAGAAAGAATCATATCCATGACTAATCATAATATTTTTTAACCATAATAATCTCAACAAGTGGTCATGATGTAGATGTTGCTCCTTTAAAAATAATTTTAATGTGGCACATTTATAATTTTTATTAAAATATTGTGGTTCAAAACACGTTATAATATTTTTATCTCACTTTGTATGTAAAAACTATTGTAATGACATGTTCGTTTTATGTGTTTGTAAATATACGTCTTGGTTCATCATTGTTTAACAATATGTACAACATTAATTTTTAGTATATACTTCGTGTACGATTATAGTTTGTTATCATTTTTCACATCATATTATTGAAACATGAACATGAAAATATGTTACATAACTCACATCACATGGTACGATGTGATTACTCTTTCATTGTCTGTATATTTTTTATTTTATAGACCACAATGACAATGGTAGTTGTAGTGTAAAATATATTACATGGTGCTGCTTATAATGTACAATGTTTTGTCATATTATGTTATGATTTCGGTATAAACCATATCCACACGCTAACATTCATAGTCACAAAAATTTTACATATGTCATTTATGAAGAATGAAAAATGTAATTGTACTGAAAATATTGTCAATTGTTCCGGAACTCGTTTTACGCTCTTTTTTAGAGGAAACTCAGGAGCTCTGTTTTGTATGTAACTCTGTAAGTCACCGGAAGTCAAGGAACTCAAGTTCCAACACTTACTTTAAACTAATCATGAAAAACTGTTTCAGGAACTCTAGTTCATAAGTTTGGCGGACCAGTTACAACAAACCAATCGGAGCCTTAGAGTCAAAGGAGGAAAAGTTTCTTCTCCTTGACAAGGAAGCTAACACTTTACTTGGGGCAAGAAAATCTTATGCTGATATCCTACTTATTTAAGAGGCAAAATGGAAATTATAATTCATGATGGAAGTTTTAGGACACTTAAATATCATATCTTTCATAAGTGATTATGCTTAGGAGAGTTAAATTTATTAGGAAAGTCAAGGTGTGTGGGGGCACATGTTAGAGGAGAGACTCACATCTCATGAATTTTGTGAGGCTCCTTAGAAAAAGGGAGGATGATACCTCTCATGGAGTAATGCTGACTATCATGTTATCTTGTGTTCTAGCACTTATTCTCTTATGCCTTTTATGGAAGGTGAAATCAACGTAGTAGTGTGGGATTCAGATCCAAGTGCAAACCTAGGGCCTGCCGATTTTTCTAAAATATTTATTGCTCAATAACTCTATTTTTATAAGAAGGCTTATGGAGAAGTACAAAGAAAACAAAAGAGATCTTCACATGGTTTTATTGATTTTAAAGAAACTTATGATTGAATACCTAGGGAAGTGCTATGGTGTCTTAGGAGAAAAACATTGTGCTAATCCAATACATTGACTTGATAAGAGAGATGTCTGATAACGCAATTGCTAGTTTTTTTGGGACTCTTAAAGGAGAGTCACAAAAAAATTTGCATCACATTTGGGGTACATCAAAGATCGACACTGACCCCATGTCTGTTGGTTCTTGTTAAGGATGAGTTGACAAAGCATGTTCTTGATCATACGACAAGGCGCCCAAGGGAGCTGCATCTTGCCTATATTGCCACCTTGAGTTATTTTTGTGGGTCCTAGGGTATATTTGTGTGTAATATTCCACATGATTGTGCCAATATACAAAATAAAAGGTTGTTGTCTATGTTATGTGGCATATTTCATTTTATATTTGGAATTAGTACTCATACTACACATTTCCTATTTTTTTTTTGTTTTGCACATTCAATTCAATTTCTATTTCAGATCATCAACTATGTTATGCAGGATAGTAATTATATTGCTCAAGACTTGGAGCTATGACATGGAATTCCATTTTGCTTGTTGATCATTGCTTACTATGATTATAATAGGATTCTATTATTCAGATATGTAATACAAGCATAGGCACCCTCCTTATATAGGATAGGAGGAGTCCACACCCTACAAAGCTCACCAAGATTGGACAAAAGACAAGACACTAAAGAGTGCAAAAGATAAACAAATAAAAAATTAAATATATTAACGCTCCCCCTCAAATTGGAGAATGGATATCATGCATGCCCAACTTGTCTACCATAGAAAGGAATCTTGTCTTGGTAGTGATTTTGTAAAGATGTCAGCTAGCTGATCTTCCGTCTTGATGTATTGAGTGGCAATGCATTTGGATAGAATGGACTCTCTGACGAAGTGACAGTCTATCTCAATATGTTTGATACGCTCATGGAATGTTGGGTTACTTGCAATGAAGGTAGCTTCTTTATTATCACAATATATAAGAATTGGGGCAGAATTATAGACTCCAAATTCTTCTAATAGTTCTTGAACCCACATGAGCTCACAAGTAGTATGTGCCATGGCGCGATACTCAGCTTCAGCACTGGATCTAGCCACAACTACCTGCTTTTTGCTTCTCTAAGTGATAAGTTTACAACCTACAGAGGTGTAGTAACCTGTAGTAGATTTATGATCAACTGTGCCACCAACATAGTCTGTGTCAGAGAAACTAGAAATCTTGTAGTGCACATTGTTTCTATATAGAAGACCCCTTCCAGGTGAGCTTTTTAAGTATTTGAGAATATGACACAACATCCCAATGACACTGTTGAGGTTTATCCAGTACCTATTGACAAATCAGACAACTGAAGTGAAATCTGCTCGTGTAACCGCCAGATAAATAAGTTTACCCACATGTCTTCTATATTGTTTGTTGTCCGGGTAGGGAGAAGAATCACCAGTCTCCAGTTGAAGATCAAGGACATACTTGCACCAAGATAGACAAACTCCAAAAGAAGAATAAGATACTTCAATTCTCAGAAAATAGCACAGTTTTCTTAGATCTCTAGTAATGAAGTGTTTTTGTACATATTCTTTGGTATCCTGGATACCCTGATGGTCACTCCCAGAAAGGCTGATGTCATCCACATACATTATCAGAATAATAAGACCCTCAATAGTTTTTTTAATAAATACAGAATGATCAGAATGCGAGCGTCTAAAGATGCTAAATTTATTAAACCATGCTGTTGGACTCTGTTTCAGTCCATAATTAGCTTTCTTAGATGATAGACTTTAACACACTCACCCTGAACAACAAATCCAGAAGGTTGCTCCATATGTACTTCATCATGCAGGTCACCATATAAGAAAGCATTTTTAACATCCAACCAATCGGAACAAGGGCACTTCTTGTTGACAACAACAGAAATAAGAATCCGAACAGAATTAAGTCGCACAACATGATAGAAGGTCTCAAAGTAATCCACACCATAGGTTTGAGTGTAGCCTTTAGCAAAAAGACGGGCTTTAAGGCGTTCAACCCTGCCGTCTGGGTCATACTTCATAGTGAAGATTCAGTGACAACGTACATGTGAAACATGTATGGGGGCATCTACTAAGTCCCAAGTTTGTTGAGTATGTAGATCTTCCATCTCCACTTCCATGGCACGATGCTATGCAGGATGTGTGAGGGCCACAACCACATTTTAGGGACACATATAGATGAAAGGCAATAATGAAATTTGCAAAACTTGAACCAAGATTAGCATAAGAAGAATGATTGTTGATAGGATGGAAAGTACAAGAGAGCACCCCTTTTTGTGCTAATCGGAGTATTAAAATTAGAGTATACCTGAGTTGTGTCGCGATCTTCCGACGAAGATGAGGGATTGGCTGAGGGAGGGGCCATAGAGGGAGTTGGGGTCTTGCCGCACCTTTGATACACTCAGAGAGGAACCTCAGTAGTTGGAATAGCATGCTGAGATGAGTCTGGCTCAACAGTACAGGAAGAGGTATATCCACAAGCAGATCCGTAGATAGAGTCGAACCCATAGCAGAAAAATATAGTGTATCCTCAAAGAAAACATCCATGCTAACAAACCATTTCTTAGCAGCCTGGTCATAACATCTGTACCCCTATCGATTTGAGAATATCCTAAAGAAGATGCACTTAGTTGAGCGGGGATCAAGTTTGCTTAAGCCAATATGAAGATTTCGAACAAAACAAGTACTACCAGAGACTCTAGGTGGTAGAGAGAAAAGAGGGGCGTCAGGGCATAACACGGTATAGGGAACTTGGCTGTTCAAGACAAACGAGGGCATTCTATTGATTAGAAAACAGGCGGTGAAGGCAACATCAGTCCAAAAAGTTGTAGGGACATGATATAGAAACATAAGGGTTCGAGCTACTTGCGTTCGACAATCCCATTCTGTTGAGGAGTATAAGAACAAGATGTTTGACGGATACTGCCAAGATTTTTACAGAAAATGTTGGCAGATTGTTGCATAAATTCAAGAGTATTGTCTGTTCTAAAATTATCATTGGGCTTATTAAATCGAGTCTTTATCTCAGCAAAGAAAGTAGTAAAAGTATCAAGGACATGCGCCCCGTCTTTAAGTAAAAAAAACTGAGTAGCCTTAGAGAAGTCATCGATAAGTGTCATAAAGTACCAGAATCCAGACATACTTGTGATAGAATAAGGTCCCCATATATTAGCATGGACAATGTCAGAAACAAATTTTAGGGCTATAGTGGGTTTTCTAGAAAACCTACATTGAGTTTGCTTTCCGAATTGGCATGCTTCACATTTAAACACAGTTTCAGATACATTAGGAATCAAATGCTTCAACTTGGAGGCAGATGGATGTCCTAATTTGTAGTGCTATTGAAGTCTTGAAACAACCGAAGATTGAATAGTAGTAGTCTTTGGAGCATCAAGGTAGTATAAGCCGTCTGGTCCCTCATGGCCCGAACAATCCTCATCCTCGTACGGAGATCCTGATAGACACATCCATCCGAGTCATATGTAATAGACCACTGAAGTTTTCCAACGGTTTTACTAACTAAAAGAAAATTCAGAGGAAATCGAGGTACATATAAAGCTAATCTGAGCAAGAAATCATTTGTAATTCAAATTTTGCCAACCCCATGAACTAGGGCTTGACTGCCATTGGTAATAGTCACAGGCATAATAGAAGTAAAAGCAATTAATTTAGAGCACGGTTTCGAACTGCGCAAAATATGAGTGGAAGCAGCAGAGTCGATGACCCATTTGTTTTTACCATAAGGAGCCGATGATGCTAAAAAAGTAGAGTCACCATCCGATTGTGGAGCCCATGTCCGAGTTTGAAGTCTTTCTTGGAAGAGCTTATCAAATTCAGCCCATACCCAATCCATAAGAGCAGTGGAGGGTTGGGCGGGTACATTCTCGGTATAGTTAATAAAGGCTTGATTGGCCCATGTGTTGGGCTAGCCATATTTCTCCCAACAACTATGCTTAGTGTGATTACTACAACCGCATAAGTTGCAATGAGACAGTCCATTAGGAGGGGCGTTGCTTGGTTTAGTAGGAGGGGTGTTGCTTGGTCCATCAAAGGCTTGGCCACATCTCAGTCCAGTAGGGGGTAGACCATGTCAGACTCCTGAGGGGCCAAAATGACCACGTCCTCTACCACTGCCATGGCCCCTGCCACAGCCAGAATCGCCCCGAGCGGACTGCAAGAACAGATGCCTCAGTGGAACTAGCAGGAGTAGAAGAGACAAACGATAGGCTTAAGACCCGCTTTAGGACATCACGAAGCTTTGGGAGCGGATCACTAGAGAGGATCTAATCTACTACACTGGAAAAGGAAGTAGAAAATCCAACAAGGAACTATACCAACTGAAGTTCATTCCGCTGTTGTTTAACTTCACTGATAGCAAAAGTGAGGGGATGGTAAACTTCAAATTCATCCCAAAAGGCACACCATTGATTATATCATTATAATAATCCTCAACCGAGGTATCTTCAGAGAATTCCTTTTTAGCCAGATTTTTGAAAATCTCAAATACCTTTTTAGGATTTTGTTGGTGTGAGTACGCATGTGCTATTTGATCCCACATGGCCTAAGCCGTTCTCAGTCGTAAAAGAGACTGCCTCATTTTTGGTTCGGCCATGTTGACCATCTAGGTCATAACTCCAGAATCATCTTTGACCCATAGGTCATAGGCCTTCTTAGTTTTCTTGTTAGTAGTCTCGGCAAGAAGAGCATGTACTTTAGTGATAAGATGAGAGTACCAACCTTGGGCCTTGGCGTACAACTCAAAGCGAGGGGACCACATATAGTTAGAACCATCTAATTTCACGGTGGTCACATAAAGATTTCTGAAGTTATCATTAGAAGCTATGGTAGAATTAGTTCTGATCAGTCCACACAAGTTCTTAGTTCAGAGAGCATGAAGCATATCAAAGTTATCAACTGAAGAGTTCAGAGACCCGAAGAATGGGCATTAAGATTGTTTTAATTAATAAACCAACGTCACATCGTCAATTTTGACCGACATGTAACGAAGGTTGATGTTTGGGAGAAAGTCCTTCCCTAAGTTTTAAGCCAAATTGAGAAGAGGTGGATCATATGAGGTATAACCTGGACGGTTGGAACAATTGTAAATTAATAGGATAGGTGGATGGCAGTCTAGTGGAAGATGGAGAGAACTGAGGCTTGAGGAGGGCTTAACGGCTGGATACATGGGCGACGGGGTGAAGGGGCTGCTGGATGTGGATGGAGGAAGGCTTACAGGAAAGGTGAAGGAGATATGACGACAACCGACGTGTGAATGAAAGGGTGGATAGTTTCTGGCAGGAGGATGAGTGGATTGTGGATGGGTGGGAGTAGGGGGGATGGCTGGGTTGTGGATGGACGGCGGCTTGGTAGCAGGCTGCTGGGATGCGGTTAGGCGGACTGTTAGGGCGGTGTAGCAGCAACCGACGGGTTGGTGGCGGTGAGGAAGTGCTGGCGGCGGCAGGTAAGGTGATGAGTTGTTGAGTGATGGGCTTGCCGACAAGGATCTAGATGCCTTGGCTGTAGGTAGGCTTGGCAATGACAGGTGGAGAAGATGACGACGGGGAGGGATGTTGACATGCAATAGAGTGGTGGGGAAGGAAGAGGGAGGTGGAGGAGTGGCGACAGATGATATTCCTGCATGATATTTGCTGATGAAATCGTGCTGACGGATGGAACTAAAAAAAACTAAATGATGAAGTTGAACTTTGGAGAAATGCATTGGAACCTAATGGATTTACAATCGATAGAAGCAAAACCTACTACATGAATTGCAATTTCAAACAATCTAGAATTGTGAATGGCAGGCCCAATTTGGACGAAGTGGATGCACCAAAATGTAGAAAGTTATATTCCTTGGGTTTATCCACATGTATGGCAAAATGCAAAATGATGTGTCAAATCTTCACAACTGATGATTGGTACGGAGGATTGCAACTATAGTAGTATGTGACCCAAAAGATCCCTCTCAGATTAAAAAGTAAGTTTATAGAATGGCTATTCATCAAAAAAATACTATATGGGAGTGAATGTTGGGTGCTACGGAAACAAGGTCTCAACAAGATAAATGTGAATGAAATGTGTATGCTGACATGGATGTGTGGGAAGACAAGGAAATCTCACCTTAAGTAATGACTACATAAGGAACAAAAGTGGGGACTAGACTACTATGGCACTATTGTCTAGGACATCCATCTATTGTTAAATTGAAATGCTTGTTTCCTGAGATACTTGATAAAAATTTTCATTGTGAATCTTGTCAATTTGGAAAACAAACGCGGGTTGTGTTTCATAAGAAAAAGACGTTAGTTCTAAAAATTTGTTTGATATCATTCATGTTGATGTTACTACCCTCTCTACCTTTTTCTATTTTATGACTTCCAATGATGATAAATCTCAGGCAACTTGGGTTTCTTTTAAAAGATTGCTAACATTTTGGACACTATTACTATTCTCTTTACTGAAATTCAACTCAGTCAATTAAACTATCAAAATTTTCAGAACTGATAATGCCTTATTCATGCAAAAATCTGTTGGTCTGTTTTGTGATGCTCGCTGTACTATCCATCAAATTTCTTGCTTCTACACACCGGAACTAAATGGTATGGCGGTAAGGAAAAGTCACCATCTCCTTGAAGTAGTGCGTACTATTTTTCTTCACCATCATGTCCCAAAAAGTTTTTGGCCTAAAGTAGTCTCTACGGCATGCTACTAGATTAACCGAATGCCCTCGCCGGTCTTGAAAATCAAGTCCCCTACACTTTACCCTATCCAGATGTGCCTCTTTTGTTTTGTACCTCCTCACATCTTTGGCAACACCTGTTTTGTTAAGAATCTTCACCCCGGGCTAACTAAACTTGACCTGTGCTCCACTAAGTGTGTTTTTCTGGGATATTCTAGAAGTCAAAAAGGATATTGGTGTTACGATCTTGCCAATCAACAGTTGTTTGTTAGTGCAGATGTGAACTTTTTTGAACACATGCCATAATACTATGAAAAGGGGTCTGCTTTATCTAGTGATCTATTGGATCCTACTCCACTCCCCTAGGTTGTGGAAGATGTTCCCAATGAAGAATTTGAAGTTCCTGCTCTACCTCTTAAAGTTTAGAAGAGAAGACCCAAGCTTCCCCTCCATGGCCCATCAACAACCACATCCTCCTTCGGCGACAGATCACAACACCTCCCAGGTACAATATGACCTACACCTTTCCATAAGTCAAGGAAAAGTGTATGTTCTTGTACTCAACATCCGAGTAGTAGTTTCTGCTCTATTACTAATTTGGGGCTAGCTTTGCTTGCTCTACTGCTGTTATCTTTGTTCTTTCTATACCACAAAATGCTACTCAAGCACTCCAACATCCTGCCTGGCGCCAAGCTATGGAAACTGAGGTGGCTGCTCTTCGTGATCGACAAACTTGAGATCTTATTGATCGTCCTAAAAATGGCTCAACAGTTGGATGTCGATGGATATTCACTATTAAATACCAGCCTAATGGTATGACTGACGGCTAAAAGCACCCTAGTTGCAAAAGGTTAATACATAGACCTATGGGCTGGACTATTTTGAAACCTTTTATCCTGTTGCTAGGCTTAATTTTGTTTGGGTGCCTATCTTTGTTATTGTGAGTAATGATTGGCCTCTTTTTCAACTTGATGGTAAAAACACTTTTCTTGATGGAGACTCGCATGAGGAAGTCTATATGGAGCAACCATCTGGGTTTATTGCTCAGGGGGAGTGTTCCAAAGTCTGCAGACTCAGAAAAGTGATTTATGGCCTAAAACAAAGCCCACATGCATGGTTTGACAAATTAAGCCAAATTCTCCTTAAATTTAACTTTCGACGCTTACATTCTGATCACTCTGTTTTTATAAGAAAAACCGCTTATGGGTTTGTCATTCTTATTGTGTATGTGGATGACATAATTCTATTCAACAGCGATAAAGAAGGTATTCAAGCTACTAAAAGCTATCTTGAACAACATTTTATTATAAAAGATCTAGGAAACTCAGATATTTCTTGGGATTGAAGTTTTCTGATCTTCTGCTAGCATGTGTCTTTCATAACGCAAATATGTTCTACATCTTCTCAATGAAATGCGCATGCTTGGTACAAAACATGCTAGCACCCCCCTGGATCCCAAAACTAATCGGGATGATGAGTCTTAACCACCTTATCCTGACAACCATTGACACAAAAGATTGGTTGGTAAGTTGATTTATCTCATTGTCACTAGAGTTGACATTAATTTTGCTGTTGGACTCGTCAGTAGGTAGTTGGATAAAACTCGACAATGCTACTGGTATGTTATTTGGCCACATCCTTAAATATTTGAAGAATTCTCTAGGGAAGGATTGTTGTACCGACGACATGGACACGACAAACTCATTGGTTATTCTGACTCTGATTATGCTGGAAGTAGATGTGATAGGAAATCTACCTCTGGCTACTATACTTCTATTGGAGTCAATCTAGTTACATGGCGTAGTAAGAAGAAGACTGCGGTTGCTCGGTCTGGCGTTGAAGCACAAAATAGAGCCATGGCTCATACAACTTGTGAACTGATGTGGGTCCAAGGACTTCTCAAGAAATTTCATATCTATGATCCATATCCCATTCCTATGTGCTGTGACAACTAAGCTTCCATTTTTATTGCCATCAATCCTACTTTTCATGAGCTCACAAAGCATATAGAGGTAGATTGCCACTTTGTTTGTGAATTTTTTCTATCTGGTCGAATCTGCACTCCTTATATCAATCGCTGACATCGTCACCAAGCTCCTTCCAAAGACTGTGTTACACTGGTGGACAAGCTGGGAATGTTTGACATCTAAGCTCCAGCTTGAGGGGGAGTATTGCATATATGCTTTATGCTTTACCTTTATTTTAGGCTTTAGACTTGTCTTTGCATTTAGCATGTCTTTTATCCCATATGTACTAATTCTATTTTCCACTTACTCTCTTGTCCTATAAGAGAGTGCCTTGTATTTGTTTTAGACACATCAAGTAAAGATTATTTGCTTCTATAGTAACTACGAGTTTTTGGCATTATGTTGCTTGTTTTTAATTGTTTTGCATAACAAGGAGAGGTTGCTGTCTCATTCGGCTGGCAGATTCCAATACAACCTTGCCATCGAAATAGCTACAATGCCTGAAGTTCAAATATGTGCTTTTGGTTCTTATCTTTTTTTCTCTCTCCTGTATATGGGCTGGTATTCTATGGCAGATTTATAAGGGAGGAATTCTAGATTCTTCACTTAGCCCTTTTCTTGTACATAAACTATTCTTACAGAGGCCACCTCGAAGGTGTACTGGGTTGAAGTTCCAGGGTAAGAAGGGAGATGCGAGAGGATTATAGACAATATGTTGAACTATCTGCTGAAGTATTCACAAGTTTCTTTGTTCCTTACATTCTTTCTGTTCCTATGAGGTTAAGACCTTGGCCTCTAAAATGAATGTTTATATTTAAAAGACGTTGGTATCAAATACTGCAGGAACTGACAACTCAGCAGAGATCGTCGATGTTTTCAGTTATGTTGTATGTAGCAATCACATTTTCTTCTTCTTTGTCAAGGGAGCTGTCTAACATTTTTCTTTCCTATATGATTTCAGCATTCTATAGATTACTTTCTGTGGGCGGATTTGCTTGCTCCTGAATCACAGAGGCTTCTAAAGAATGTGAAAAGGGTTCATCGGCAAGAAGAGGCAGACTTATTTTACATACCCTTCTTCACCACTATCAGCTATTTCTTGCTTGAAAAGCAACAGTGCAAAGCACTATACAGGGTGTGCGCGAATTTTCAAGGTTTATTTTTGCTAGTATTTTGTCTCACCATGCAACATGTGAATATCTAGTAATACTAAGAGAGAACACTCGGATTGTATTTGGTTCACAGCTTAAAGACTTGAACTGAGTTGTACTTCAACAAATAACACCTGCATTCAACCAATTTTTGTTTTTGTGAACTTGATAGTGGGAATGGCCATAAAGTCGTACAGCTACATGAAGAAATTGAACAAAGAATTAGCTATTTAAATTAACCAGAGTAAACACACATACATGTGGACACAAGTTTATGTTTATGGTATTAGATGATTCAAATGTTATTTTCGAAATTCAAGCTGTGGATCTTCATTGTCATAAAACACATGCTAGTACACATACTAATTTTGAGCATTTTTTGATGTCTACTCATGTAACTAAAAAATATGGGGGTCAGAACAATGAAAAATGCTCGACATTTGGTTCAAGGTGATAGAAATAAGAAAATCAGTTCTGAATTAGTGTGTAGAGTGTCTATATGATAGAGATGAGGATCTTATGATGGAGATGAAGATCCAATGATTTGAAATCAAATTCATATGAACCACTAACTGTTTCCGCAAAGACATGCCTATTTTTTTAAATTGTCAGAACCCTGCTCTTGTTTCTGATATTTTATACTCTTCATCGTCATTCCCTTCACTGTTGGTCTCTGTTATACCTGGAAGTTGTTGATAGTCTTTTGTTCTATGCTAGTAGCTTGTTAAAACACTGCCTATTTTGAAGGAGGCCACTTGTATATCTCCAGGAATGGTTGCATACTTCTTTTTCCACACTAAAACAGTTAGGCATGCAAGTTACTGGAATCACAATATACTAATGTGTTCCTTTTTGTGTTAGACTGTTAGGTGACTGTCTCTGCTATCGTCATGCTTATCCATTTACTTGAGGGTTGTTAACTATTCTTTGATCTTGCCTCTGAGGAACCATATATATCACTCCTTTGATTCAGTCTTGTGTGTTGTAGTTGTAGTGCAGTCCACATTGCTTATACATATTGGGGATACATTATCTTGTTCCTGTTTACATTACATTACTTTGGTTTAAACAAGATAATTATGGTAATATTACTGGACAATACGGATATGAATAGATTCTGATTTTTCTAGCAGTTTTGTTAAGCATGTTCAGTGTAAACAGATATAAGAAGTCACCAACATGCACTATGTTCATATAAATGCAGTTTCTGTCCTTTTTGCTTGCTAGAACCTAGTTTTGATTTGCCATTTCTTTCATTTAATAACAAGAATGACCTTGTACTTCCAAGTTTTAGTTGATCGCTCTTCTGATGTCCAACATGATAGATATCAAACAACTTCAACGATTGACTGAACATTGAAAAAACCACGTTTTTCTCCAAAGAAAGGACCTAAGACGAGGATACTACGAGTTATGACCAAGTCTCTACTACATAATTTTGAAATATTTTCACAATCATTTTCATATGGAAACTACTTTTAGGAGGATTTTCAGGTATTTAGTTTACGTTCTGCCCATTGATTTTTCTGTTGGCTATAACAATTCAGGACGCACTAAAGTGGGTTATGGATCAACCTGCCTGGAAAAGGTCTGAAGGTAGGGATCATATACTTCCCATTCACCACCCATGGTCTTTCAAATCAGTCCGCAGGTTCATGAAGAAAGCAATATGGATTCTTCCTGATATGGATTCTACTGGGAACTGGTTTGTCTATTTGAAACTTAATATATTGTTAATGTTGGACAATGTAAAATAAATTGCTTGACTTAAACTGTCTGAATTGCAGGTATAAACCAGGGCAAGTATGGCTTGAGAAAGATCTTATTCTTCCATATGTACCTAACTTAGATGTTTGTGATGCAAAATGCTTACTCGAGATCAGGCCTCAGAGAAAAACATTGTTGTTCTTCCGTGGAAGACTGAAGAGAAATGCAGTATGTTTCTATTCTTGTACTGTGCTGTGGCATAAGTATCTCTGTTCTTTGATCTCCAACAAAACTGCCTCTGTTCTTGTGTGAACTTTCACAGGGAGGTAAAATTCGCAGCAAACTTGTAGCTGAACTACAAGGTACCGAGGGAATTATTATGGAAGAGGGAACTTCGGGTGAATCTGGAAAAGCTGCAGCTCAAAATGGCATGCGGAAGTAATAGTTTATTTATTTGTTTTTGATACCTTTTTATTATATATTTATTCTAAATGGATTTTTATGCATATATTAGGTCAATATTTTGCCTGAGTCCTGCTGGAGACACTCCCTCTTCTGCTAGGCTGTTCGATGCTATTGTGAGTGGATGCATTCCTGTTATAGTTAGTGATGAATTGGAGCTTCCTTTTGAAGGAATACTTGATTACAGGAAGGTATGATGTTCCATTGTGACTAATGATTGAACTTTTTTGTTGTCATTTTGAGCTTGAGGGATGCAATCTTATGCTCACCAGATTTAGCATGTACACTTCATGATACACTCAGTTGTAAATTTGAAATAATGGCTTGTATTCTGCTGCCAAAATCTTCTATCGATTGTTAGTCTAGGTGGTGGATATACTTATCCAGGTGCAAGTGCATATGCGTGAAAGCAAAGATAAAGTTATTTTATAATTTTCTGTCAAATTTATTATGGATATAAGGATGGCAATGCAGCTTCTGTTCAGTAACTTCGGTTATTTGTTCCTTATATGTGTTAGAGCACGAATTTCTACAACAACTGCTTTGCCCAAGCATGTAAGTTGGCATAGTTTAATCAACACAATGTTGTGAGAATAGAAATGTACGCTGTAGCAGCTTATGTCTAATGTTCTTAAATGCTGAAGGTCCTGTTGTAATGTACACCTTATATACAGGAACTAATTGATGTCGTGCAGTTACCCTAATCATGTTGTTCAATTGGTATCAAAGCCTAAAGCTAGGCTGATACCTTCAAATGCAACTGGTCAACGACGTGTCTAACCACACCCTAATAGCCCTATCTCATGCCCAATGGCACCTGGTAGGTTAAGGAGCATATCAATGACCTTCCAGGTGCTCTCTGTTACACGATCTAGGTCCAATCAGATCCAGATGCTGCAGTGTGGCAAGGATGGACTGGAGCAATTGCTGCTGGTCCAGAACCATAGTTATCAGGGCGACTGTCTAGGCGCTGCAGGGGCCTGAACCTGGGTGCCCAGATCCTTAACTGACTTGGCTGAGAGCTTAAGGCATTCTAGGCCCTTCACTTTAAGCCCATATTAGTTTGATTTGGGTCTGAATTAGGTTCATTTAGATCAGCTTAGATCATTTTAGGGTTGAAATAGGTGAGACTTGGCCATATTAGGTCTAATATTTGCCAAGTTATGGGAAGTGAGATCTGACTGGATCGTGTTAGTTAGGTCAATTTAGGTCAAATTACGGCAAGTTAGGTCAACTTAGTCAAATTAGGTTTATTCTAGGTCAAATGAGAGACAGTTAGGTCTAAGGTCATCTTAGGTGCAATTTAGTTTGATTTAGGATTGATTTAGGTTAGAGAAAAAATTATATATTGAGCAACTACTGTAAATATTTGAATATAAGATAAATGTAAATTAACTATTTTACATTTATAAGAAAAATGTGTAGGCCCTATCTAGGTGCCTAGGGCGTCCATCGGGTGAGGAGTACTGTCCATACTCCTTTACAAATATGCCTACTACACACTCTCATCATGTAAGATTCTAAGGAAAGGAAAGTTTCTCTTTAGATAGGGGAGAACACACCATCTAACAGGGTGATTCTGAAATTAGGATGCTTGGTTTGAGTATTATATACAAGCTATAGCACTTTGGATAATTGGTTAAAGATCACAGGGCATTCAAATGAGAAGAAAAATTTCTTTTTTATTTGGTTGTCAATATCAATCAAATAAATATGCAACCCTTTTCGCACACCTAGGACATTTGATACTTCTGTAGAAGGTTTAGAACATGTCAGTGATGTCCCATAGTGTGCTTTTTTGTTGGTTGACTGGTTGAGTCGGTGGCACTTGGGTTCAGCAAGGTCATAATTACCTCTGAACATTTCATAGGGTCAAGATTCCCCTAGACAAGTGGTTGCAAGGTCCAAGATCCCATTTTGTATCTTCCCTTACTGGTTGGAGGAGTATTTGTATGATGCCTTCAATGTCTTCTAAAGTCATTTTCCAATACATAATGGGTGATAACTAGAAGGTATTTTCTACTACTACAATTCATCTGCCTACAGACGTAAGAATATAACCGTTTATAAATCTAAAGAGAACTTTAACGGGTTAACTGTTGAGGTGTAGTTTGAAGCTCAAGGAAAGTATGATCAACTGAAACAGTCATCTTATATCTATTCTATAAAAGCAAGGACTTTGAGATGCCATTCTTCTGGGTTATGTTTTTTTATATTAAGTTTTATACCACACATTTTGTGGATCATTTTGGGACATGCAAGGAACTCTTAATTGATTTGATTCGTATACTCAAAATAGTGCAGGATGCGACATTGGAACACACTACAGCCTGTACTGGTACACAAGAACCTCAACAATTAGGGACATGATGTCTCATTTTGATCTGCAAACTTTGCTCCCTATCTCCAGTGATACCTAAAAGATGAAGCAAAGAAATCCGGTAAAAATACCAACTTCTGGTGGCCATTGTTCTAACTTCTAAGTAGGACGGCGTTCATAAATTCTACGTGAGGTAGAATTCGCATATGTTGCAGGGACATGTTATCGAGGCTCATTTCTCCAAGCCAACATCTTCATTTTCCTGAGGTGCCTTGCCATCTTAGGCTGTTAATAATGATGTTGGTAAAACTTACCATAAAAGAATATCTGCTTAGTTTCACAACATTTAGCATCAGTTTAACCTCATATAGTGATACTTTAGCTGATGGATCACAGTGCTTGTGTGTGGGATGAGGATTATGTCTCCATCTTATCTAACGATTGCAACAGCATTTGTTTCTGTAAAGATTGATTCAGAATGGAAATGTCTCTTCTGTCATCATCGGTGATCACAATGGCATCAACATAAGAAAGGAAAATGTGTCCTTTAGAAGATGTAGAGAAAAATAGTGAACGATCCATATAGGATATGTGAAAACTTAACTTTTGAAGGACTATGCTCAGTCTATTGAATCGGGATTTCAGAGATTGCTTAAGACCATACAAGCAGCTGTGAAGGCGACAGATTTTTTTTAGAGGACTTCCCCCTCAGCGAGAATGCCTGGAGGTTGCTGCATATAGACTTCTTCTGGGAGATCACCATGCGTAATAACATCTTAATATTTAGTTGAAACAATGTGTAAGTTGAGATGAGCTGTCAAAGAAATCGGGATACGAACAAAGGCGATTCGGGTCAACGGAGAGGAGGTTTCAAAATAATCTACGCCCAAAAGTATTTAAGTGAAACCTTTGGCAACCAATTTTTCCATTGGCACTCCATCGTGCCATGAGAGGTTTGACAGAGAACACCCACTGGCAACCAACAATGTTTTTGCTTGGTGGAGGATCAACCAGATGCCATGTGCCATTTTCTTGGAGGGCCTACATCTCATCCATCATAGCAACTTTCCATCTAGGATTCAGAGAGCATCAACATGATGTTTATGAATAGAGGTGGTGTCTAAAGGTGGTGTCTAAAGCACCATTGGGATCTGGTGCTTTTTCTCAGAATCAACATTGGTGTGCATTTAGGATGCCATTTTCTCGGAAGCACCACTGGGAAGTTGGATTGGAATTGACAATGATGGAGGTCAATTACATGTGGATCAACTTCTGTGCTTCGGTGGTAGACCTGGGAGAAGAGCTGAGGTGGTGGTGATGGTGATGAAATTGATGAGGGTGGGGGAATGGGTTTTGAAAGAGAAATCATCTAATCTGTGTGCGTTGGGGAAGACTACAATAAAATGGAAGAAAAACACATTCCTGTGAAAGGTGACATCGGCCAAAATGCAAATGCAACCGAATGTGGGATCAAGACTGTGAATGGAATTGGGTCAAAGAGATCCCCGACTAGAGCGGGTTCTCTTTTATTATATAGAGGGAGAACATTTACATACTAGACCGAACAAGAAACAAAAACAGTAAAGAGATACATAAATAAGGTAACTATTTTCTAACACTCCCCTTCAAGCTGAAGCATACACATCATGCATGCCCAACTTGGAATTCATATACTTGAAGGCTGAAGATGGAAGTGGCTTGGTAAAGATACCTGCAACTTACTGCCCGGTCCGAACATGAGGAGTTTGAATATTCTTGGAGAGCCCTAAATCACGAATAAAGTGGCAGTCCACTTCAATATGCTTGGTCTTCTCATGAAACACCGGACTTTTAGCAATATGAATGACTGTCTGGTTATCACACATGAGAGAAATTGGTGTCTCAATAGACACTCCCATCTCTGACAAAACAGACAGAACCCACTGTAGTTCACTACAAGCATGCGCCATAGCTCGATATTCAACCTCTGTGCTGGATCGTGCTACCACATTCTGTTTCTTGCTCCTCCAAGTCACCAAATCTGTCCCAAGAAACACACAATAGCAAGAAGTAAAGCGTTTATCTCCAACATCACTTACCTTATCAACATCAGTGAACCTAGTGAGTTTCAAGGGTGTATGCACGAGATTTTGCCCTATAAAATAAGGCCCTTTCCTGGCAATCCTTTAATATATACCGAAATATCTAGGTGACTGCCGTCCATTGTGACATCTTAGGCGCACTCATGAACTGGCTAAAAACTCTCACCGCATAAGAAATATCAGGACGAGACTGTCAAGTAAATTAGTTTCCCTACAATCATTCTATACTTTACTGGATTGGAAATTGTCACTAGAAATAGATGTCTCAGTATGATAATCCATAGGTGTGGAGACAGGTTTGCACTGTGCCATGCCTATTTCTACACGGAGGTCTAGGATATATTTCCGTTGAGAGAGTTTGTGCCCTTCTTGGAGCGTAAAACTTCTATTCCAAGAAAATAGCGGAGTTTACCCAGATCTTTTGTCTGAAATTGTGTTTGCAGCCATTACTTGAGCTGTAGAATGCTAGTAGACTCATCACATGTGATGGCAATATCATCTATATAAACACTAGAACAATAGTTCCACTTGAAGACTTATACACAAATAATGAGTGATCAATAGAAGACCGGGTAAACCCAAATTGTATAATTGCAACAATGAATTTATCAAACCATGCCCGTGGTGACTTCTTTAGACCATACAAGGATTTCTTCAACTTGCAAACCTTCTGACACTTCCCCTGAGCAACATACCTAGGAGGTTGCTCCATGTATACCTCAAGTAGATCATCATGAAGAAAAGCATTCTTGACTTCCAGCTGAAGAAGAGGCCGGTCAAAATGAGTAGCAACAGAGACGGGATGCACACATAATTGAGCCCAGCTACGTGAGAGAAAGTCTCAATGTAGTCTACTCCATGTGTCTGGGTGTACCCCTTTGCCACCAAATGAGCCTTCAAACGATCAATAGACTCGTCTGGTTTCGATTTCACAATATACACCCAACGAAAACCGAAAACCTGCTTGCCAGGAGGAAGGTCAACCAAGTCCCAGGTAGAGTTCTCATGAAGAGCTGCCCTAGAATATGTTCAAAAGACCGATATTTCTTTGGCACAAACATCTGAAAAAGTAGCGTACGTGCTACATCAAGTAAATGACGTTTTTTGCGTTCAACAACCCCGTTTTGCTGAGGTGTATGAGGACAAGTTGTCTGGTGAATCATGGCAACATAATTACAAAAATTAGAGATAGCCTTTTGAACATATTTTAGGGCATTGTCAGTACGAAGAATCTCTATCTGAGCATCAAACAAAATTTTTATTAACTGATGAAAAGTTTGAATGACAGACAACTTCATCCCGGGACTTAAGTAGGTATACCCAAGTCATGCGGGGGAAATCATTAATTGAAGATAGAAAATATCGAAAGCCATTATAACTTGGCTCTTTAATAGGACCCCAAACATCACTATGAGCAAGATCAAAAGGAAGCTTAGAGCGTTTCACAATGCGACTCAGAAAAGAAATGCGATGGTGCTTGTCTAGTTGACATGCCTGGCACTCTTAACGACTTTACTGATGCTAAGCTTGGGACAAGCTTCTGAAGACTCTGTAAGGACGGATACCCATAGTGACAATGCCATTGTAAGGGAGAGCAGCTGAACACGGTAGAAGCGGTGAATGGAATCCGGTGAGCTGGGTGACCACCTTCAAGAAGTAGAGATCACCTTTCCTGGATCCCCCACCAATCGTCTTCCAACTCCTGGGATCCTGTAATACAAAGAAAGAGTCTCCAAATATTACCAAATATTTCAAAGAATCAACCAGTTTAGCAATATACATTAAGTCATGGAAATTCTGGTACATAATGTATAGACTGTAAAGTCAAATCAGATGATGCTTGTACAGTGCCACACGCTTGAACTCGTCTGATAGAACCATCAACAAGTGTCACAGAAGAATGCGAAATATACGAGTTAGAAGAAAGAAGCATGGATGTATACCCGTCATATGCTGGGAGGCCCCATAATCGATTACCCATGTATGAGGAGGGTGAAAGGCAACAAGCAAAGTCCCTGGTTACCTGTATCTGAAACTAGATTGACAGAGTTGCCAAGAGAAGCTTGTTGGGCAACGAGAAGAAGATGGTCATACTCCTTAGAGATTGTAACATCTGATTGCACTTGTTTAGAGGCTCCAGGCACAGATGCTCTTGATAGAGTAGCCGTATAATTTGCAACACCAACAGGGGATCGACCATGCTTAGAATAACATTTCTCTTCTAGATGTCCAAGTTTCCCATAGAAAGTACATTTTAGACGATTGCCACGTCCCCGACCAACACCCCGTCCAACTCCTTTGGCAGCGACATCATGAGGCATGGTTCTTTGAATGTTGTTCTCTTAGAGTAGCAGAAATAAACTCAAATGAGGACTGCTGAATTCTCACAAAGGCTTCTTCAAGGCTTGGTAACTTGTCCGTGGCCAGAATGACCCTCCTGGCTTTAGCAAAGATAAAATTTAGGCCGAAAAGAAACCTTGCTGTTACTAGATCATCTCGATCTTTCATCTGATCATCAGTCTTTAGCAGCTGGTAGAAACTAAGTTCCTAGGGAATGGATTGTGTAGTGCCAAAATAATCCTCTAGAGAGTGATTTTTTGTCTTTCTAAAAAGAGGCAAGCATACACAGTATAAAGACGTAGAGCATTCTTCTCGTGAGAAAAATGTTTCTTTGCAGCTTCCCAGATTTGTTTTGCTGTAGAATGGGACATAAACTTGGATGATTCCATGCTATTCCATCACCAACACCAATCCATTGGTTTTCCGCCAAGTAGGGTAGTTTTTGCTACTGTCATTGGAAGGTTCCGTCGTTCTGATTCAATAAGGCCCACCTTCTCTCGAGATTCAAGAACAGTGTAAATAACATTCATCCAGAGGAGATAATTCTGTGAGTTAAGCTTCATAGAAGTTATCTGAGATTGATCGTTATAGATGATCGTAGCTGAAGCAGCAGGCTTTGCATCTCCTATCTTGAAAGTGGATCCTGATAACAACATCAAACAGAAGAAATGACACGCTGTGTTTGGATGAAGAACACACCGTGTGAGATGACAAAGACAAAAGTCAGGTTTTTCTGGCTAATTTGGACATGTCGTGTTGGATTCCGAACACACAATGTCGGTTGATGAAGATGGAAGACATAACATTCTGACGTATTTGTACACGCCATGTGGATACGGGACACGTCGTGTATCTTCAGAGGCGTAACCTTCGACAGTTGTGACACGCCATGTCACGAATGCGACACCCCGTGTAGCATACGGTCTTTTGCCGTTAGAGTAAATTCAGGACACAAAAACACGCCGTGTCAGGCGTCAACTAACGTAAGATTTGACGGGAATTTGCTCCGACAAAGAGCAAAGAAGACCCCGGGAGGACGCATCGGAGAGAGGATGACCCCAGGAAGACGCGTTGCGAGGGGGTGACGGGAATTAGCACTGTCACTAATCAATTAAAGATGCAAATCTGACACATCAACAACCCTTAGAGATTCAGGCACTCATCCACGTACGGGGACTACGTGGGGAGGATAGGGGAATAGAGAGAGGGTACTCCTCTCTATGGGATAGAACAAGGGTCTTCTCCTCCTCTCCTTCAAGCAGTCACTGTGTCCTGACGGATTGGAGGACGACTAGTCCGGTGGGGTTGCGCTGGCGGCGGTGTCCTTCCACGCGGTGACGGTGGATGCAACAAGAGAGGAAGAAAGAGAGAGAGGGTGGTGGCTAGGGTTACAACAGTCAGATATGCTCTGATACCATGTGAATGGAATTGGATCAAAGCGATCCTTGACTAGAGCGGGTTCTCCTTTATTATATAGAGTGAGAACATTTGCATACTAGACCAAATAGGAAATAGAAATAGAAATAGTAAAGAGATACATAAATAAGGAAACAATTTTTCTAACAAAGACATTTGTACCATTTTTGAGAGTAAGGGTATCCTAAAAGTACCTTTTTGATCGTTTAGGGGTGGGGGGAAGTTGGTTAGCCTTGGGATCGAAATTCTAAATGAAGGGGACAACCAAAAATGGAGATAGGAAAAACAGGTGTTCATGCGAATATAGAGAAAGTTTTTTTTATTGAGAATCGAGGATGGTTGATGATCGATCAACAAGTAGGCGGTGAGAACATCATCAACTCAAAAATCTTTTGGCAGGTTGGCATGAATAATAAGTGACATGGTTGTATAGGCGGGTAGGCGTTTCTCCAGGATGCCTAGGTGTTTTTTCCTTTCATATTTTTGTATATGTACTTAGTACTTATATATATAAATGTATAATGAACAAAATGCCTATGCAACCTTATCACTTACTATTCATACCGACCTACCAAAATCAAGTTTTATAGGACAACTATACGACCATCCATGCTATATGGGAGTGAATATTGGGTGGTTAAGAATCAAGGTCTCAAGAAGATGAATGTGGCTGAAATGTGTATGTTGAGATAGATGTGTGGGAGGACATGAAATGATTGCTTGAGAAATGACTGTGTTAGGAATAAAGTGGAGGCGGTGAGCATTAAGAACAAGTTGCGCGAGGGCCATATGAGATATTATGGACATGTATAAAGCAGAACGACTAATGTGCCTATTCGAAGCAATGCAATTGAGTCAAGCACAGTCATGTTAAAAAAAAGCCGCCTTGAGGCTCTCGAGGCTTACGCCTTGAGGTGAGGCTGTCCCATTTGCGCCTCGAGGCTTGCGCCTCGATGTCCTGGACGGAAGCTTACACCTCACAATGTCTAAGGCTCGCCTCAAAGCACTGAGGCTTTAAGGCTTAGTTGAGGCGCATGCCTCAATTTTGGATGTTAATGTATTATGTTAACCACCAATTTTTCTACTAATAAGATTTCTACAAACACTTTAACTAGAAAATAATATTTAGAGTTTTGTAGTTAATTATAATTATTTTATGACCAAAATTTATAATTATCATTCTCTGAGTGACATCTTTCAATCTTCATTGCTAAATCTATCTTTCTTTGCTACCTTCTTATTAACTATGTCGATGAATTCATCTCATTGTTAACTAATTATGGATCCTTGTTCTTACCAATTCCAAATTCTATCTCCCTTATTTTTTCATTGTTAATTACATATTTTAATCTAATAGTATAATTAATTGATATCTTATTATGTCTACGCATATTCTTCAGTATTGTGGTGGTCTTTAATTTCTTTATGTCCTTATTAAGTTTCATAAATACTTTATATTCCATTTTAGTTTTGTTTGTAACTTTGTATATGCATATTTATGCTACACATGCATATACATAAAATATATCTAAACATATATCATTATATATGTAAATATGTATATGCATGTATAATTTTATTTATTAAGACCACCTCATGCATATGTTGACGCTTACGCCTCGCCTCATTAGTAAAAAAAACACCTCGTTACGCCTCACGCTTTTTATAACTTTGAGCGCAGTTTAACAAAGAAGGCGCAAGCCCAAATTTGGGAAGAGAGATTTTGAATCTTTACATCTTGATCAGAGCATAACCCATAACAGAACTGATTGGAAAAGAAGGATCCATGTAGCCAAACCCAACATGGTTGGGATTGACGCTTAGATGATGACGACAACGATTATTATATATAGTGATATACATCTGTTTGTGTTGTGTGTGTATATATATAGTTATATTTTAGCCTATGAGTAGTATATGAATCATCCATCAATAGGACACTAGTAACTAGGAAGAAAAGTGGTTGACTTGATGAGTATGGAAAATAAGATTGGAGGCAATTGAGTTGATTCTATGCGGATGAATTAATATGCGAATGTTGGTGTAAAGAAACTATGTCACCATATTGTTGTGAAGCTCCAAGTAGTCATTCATATTCCTCATTTGTTAGTAAGACATGAGAGGACGTGCCAGAAGAGGGAGGTGCCACGTTCATTGTAGTTGGGCCCTAGACGATCGAAATACTGGGATCCTAAGCGATGTGCATAATACCCCTGACTTGTCCTAGACCGCAGTAAGTATGGTATCCGTGTTTGGAATGTAAAACATCTTCATTGTGGCCCATCTTACCATAGTATATGCACTTTGGATGCAGTCCACGACTATGAGCTGCATTAGTGATGGTAGCTTGGGCGTCAAAGGTGGTGGTGTGAGAGATACGAGATGATTCCATCTAAGATTGAGATAGACAAGCATATGCACGATCCATGGCTGTAAGCATACAAGGGACCGAGACCGTTTCGGAAGTGCCCAATAATGAGGGTAGATCTCTTCTTGGCAACGTCAACATATGTTGTCGGTGAGAAGAAAATAAGTTGGTTGGTGAGCGCCTTCATCAAATCATAGTACTTGAACAATGGGTAGTTATCTTGCTTCTTAGAGAAGATCCTGTTGTGTTGTAGAGGTGAAGACAATTGTCTACCGGTGTATACCACTGCCCAATATGACGAACTGATATTTGTTTTGATTGACGAAACTAAAGATGGATTGAATAATAAAGTTGAACGTTGGAGGAAGGCATTGGAATCAAATGGATTGATGATTAGTAGGAGCAAAACTGAGTATATGCATTAAATTTCAGCCTATCTTGCAGTGTGAATGATGGAGCCAAGCTGGGCGGAGTAGATATACCAAAATGTGATAAATTCTGTTACTTGGGTTCTATTATTCAAATAAATGGGGATGTTCAAAATGACGTTTTTCATCGGATCACTGTAGGATGGTTGAAATGGAGGATTGCAACTGGAGTATTATGTGATCGGAAGATCCCTCTCATGTTAAAAAGTAAGTTTTATAGAACAACTATACTACCAACCATGCTTTATGGGAGTGAATGTTGGGCGGTGAAGAAACAAGGTCTCAACAAGATGAATGTGGCTGAAATGCGCATGCTGAGATGGATGTGTGGGAAGACAAGAAAAGATCGCTTGAGAAATGACTATATCAGAATAAAGTGGGGGTGGCGAGCATTGAGGACAAGTTGCGCGAGGGCCGACTTAGATGGTAAGGACATGTGCAACGTAGACCAACTAGTGCGCCTATACGAAGCAATGCTATTGAGGCAAACACTATAAATAGAAGAAGAGGAAGACCTAAATTAACATGGGATGAGCTTATAAAGAGAGATCTTGAATCTCTACATCTCAACCAGAATATGACCCATGATAGAGCTGAATGGAAACGAAGGATCCATGTAGCCGACCCCAACATAGTTGGGACTGAGGCTTAGATGATGATGGTGATGATGATCTGCTTGGGATTGCAATGCCACATGTCTTTGACACTATCTAGTTCCATGCAACCCCATAGCCCGGGGTCTCGGTGGGTGAGAACCAAGTTGTTTCCGGTGACCCATGTGTCATCACTTTATAGCGGAGACATTAGACATGTCATTATAGATGATAGAAGGTGGAAGAGTCTTGTCTTGAGAGTCATGAATATTAATGCAAGTGGTACCAGATTGAAAGCACCGTATAGAAAAAAGAAGGGGAGCACTAATGATCAATGTTTTCATATCCGATCCGACATAAATCATGGGTCCTGGGTTTCTAGTTCAACCGCTGGGTCGACCCGATAGACCCCATGATGCCATATATATATGTTAATATAAGTGTTTTATATTCCTAGTATTTCTTTTTGTTATTTATCTTTAATGTTGGACTCTTATGTAATTTTCCAGTTGTGTTATTAATAAAAGGAGAGGTAGCACATTGCTCCTCTCTAACGCTGCACAACACAACAACCTAATTTGCAACATGGTATCAGAGCGACTTATCGATCTTGGATGACTAGCTTAATCATTAGTGTCGTGAACAGTATCGGAGGCGTGAATAGTACTAGTGAACAATACCGACACATGAACGATATCAGCGACGTGAATAGCGGTGAACAGTACCAGCGCGATACTGTAGCAGTGAACAATACGGTGCAGAAGCAAATTGTTTTCTACGTGCTGAATTGATATCTTCTCCCGACAATCAGCAGCCCGCCGTACAGTTGTCGAGACTAGGGACCAACAACTGTGGGCGTTCTCTCTGGCCGGTAGCACGGTTCTAAAACTCCAAATCGAAGGGTTCGTGCCTATGTAGATTTTTCTAATCACACCTCGACGTGTGATTAAAAAATATTCATTTGGAGCATCCCGTATTCTGTGAAGTGACACGTATCTCTCCATCACTTTCCTATTCAGCGTGACGTGTATCTCTCCATCACCTTATAGCCAGGACGTGTATCTCTTCGTCATCATCATATTATCACAGTTGAGTTGTGGAGGATAATAAGACCTCCGTTGTCTACAACGAGGTGTCACCATTTCCTTCTATTAAGTTGAATGGGAAGAATTTTCTATTGTGGATGAATGTTGTCCATACCGTGCTATTCTGGTCCTCCAACCGCCAGTGACAAGGGATATGTAGTGTGGAAACATAATAATGGCTTGATGAAGACATGGCTGTGGGGGAGTATGGATCCTGGTATTTGCTGCTAGGTTTATGTTCTACTCCACTGCGAAGGAGACCTAGGATGCTTTTAAGAAGCACCACACTCAAGAGAAGAATGCCCTACGTCAATTCATGATATATGATCGCCTTTTCGCAGAGCGGCAGCGAGATAAATCATTACAGGAGTACTTTGGGACAATTCAATCTATTTCCCAAGAGCTGAATTTTTATCATCCTATTACTAAAGAGCAGATCAAAGATAGAGATGACCTGGTTATAACCAAATTCTTATTTGGGCTAAGCCCTTCTTTTAGTTCTGGACGGAGTGTTATTTTGGTTGCTGATAAACTTCCTAGCTTGGAGGAGGCTTACTCTAGGATTCTTCAATCCAACTTCGAACCTGTGCAATCTACTGTGGCTCCGTCCTTTGGTGAATCTCAGACACCCATTGCTGCTGCAGTTAGAGGACGTATAGGTGTTGGACGAGGAGGGTCCACTAGGCCCAACTATACCTACTTCCGCTTCTACTTTTGGAGCCCTTAGTATCACTCTCACCAGGGAAGAATATGATAGATTTATTCTGGCCACTCAATATCTGAACATGGGAGCATCTTCTTCAGCTCACTTTGCTTCTACCGCTGGTAATCCAACTTCTTGTTTCCTGGCTTCCAGTTCTTCTCTTCCTGGGTGGTTGATTCTGGAGCTTCATAACATATGACTGGTATGAGGAAACTGCTTTACTCCATTGACTCATATATCCCACATCAGTCTATGACATTAGTTGATGGATCTGTGCGAAAAGTATTAGCCAGTGGATCCGTTTCTTTTACTCCTAAGATTGACCTTAGATTTGTACATTATGTGCCTGAATTTTCATTTAATCTTCTTTCTGGTTGCAAAATTAATTGATACTGTGAAATGTACAGTGTGTTCGATCCTTCTTGTTTTGTATTACAGGATCTCAAGAGTATGAGGACGATTGGTGGGGGTCTAGGAAAGGTGATCTCTACCTCTTTCATGTTGCAAGTCTGCCTCGTCAATTCTCTGTTGCTCTGGTTACCCTTCTCTGGAGAGTTTGCGGAAGTTAGAGCTGAATTTGTCACAAATGTCCTATTTAGAGTGTTAGTCCTGCCAGTTTAGGAAACATCACATGATGTCTTACCCTAGTCGTGTCAATAAGCGGGCTCTCCGCCCCTTTGATTTAGTTCATAGTGATGTCTGGGGTCCTGTAAAAGAAAGCAATTATAACAGTTTCCGATATTTTATTTCCTTTGTAGATTATATTTCTCATATGACATGAGTCTATTTGTTGAAGAGTCGAGAGTCTGTGTTGTCCATTGTCAAACATTTTCATTAAGAAATAAAAGTCCAATTTGATTGCAATATTAAAATTCTCCAGTGTGATAATGCCTTGGAATATGTTCGACATGTTATGGCTGATTTTTATAGTTCCGTTGGTATGGTACATCATATGTATTGTCCTCACACACCTCAACAAAATGGGGGGGCTGAGAGGAAAAATCGTCATCTTCTTGATATTACCAGGATGATCATGTTCCAATCCAATGTTCCTAAGAGATTTCGATCAGATACTTTACTGATTGCCTGTTTTCTTATTAACAGGCAACCTTCTTTTGTTCTTCAAGAAAGCACTTCTTTTTCGATTTTTCGTCCTAATGATCAACCATTTCTTGTTCCTCTTAGGGTGTTTGGTTGTGCCTCCTTTGTTCACAATTTGATCCTAAAGCTGGCAAATTGTCTCCAAGGTCTGTTAAGACTCTTTCTTGGGTATTCCAACACCAGTAAGGGTTACAGGTGTTACTGTCCTACTCTTCGTCGCATGTTTGTGTCCAGGGATGTCACTTTCCATGAGTCCACTCCATGTTTCTCTAGTGTTCCCAGTAAGGGGGAACAATTGTGTGAAAGTGAGGAAGTGCTACCATCACAAATCAGTAAGGGAGTGTTACCACCACCATATAGTGAGAGAGTGCCACCTATCATTCCTGAAGAAGAGCCATTTGGAGATGTTCCGTTAATCCAACAATACTCACATGTATATCATAGACTAAGCAGACCAAATCATGATGAGATAGCGACTGCAGTCCATGAGCCTTCCCCATCTTCCTCTGTTCAAGAGAATCCTGAAGATCCATCTGATCTCAATGTTTCTATTGCTATCCGCAAAGGTATTCACACTTGTACTATTCGACATCCTATTGCGGGTGTTTGCTGTTTGTCCAATTTATCTAACCAGGCTTGCTCCTTTGCTCTTGGGATTGATTCTGTGATAATTTCAAAGAACCATGTTGATGCTATGAAGGATGTTGGTTGGTTATAGGCTAATGAATTCTGAAATGTCTGCACTTATTCAGAATGAAACTTGGGAGTTTACCGATTTTCCTCCAAATAAGAATATTATGGGTTGTAGATGGTTTTCACTGTCAAACATAATCCAAATGGTTGAGATGGAGAGATTAAAAGCCAGACTGGTGGCTAAAGGATATACTTAGACATATGGCGTTGATTTCTTTGAAACCTTCTCACCTGTGGCTTGTCTTAATTCTGTGAGGATTCTTCTCTCTCTGGCTACCACCTTTGACTGGCCATTATTTCAGCTCGATGTCAAAAATGCCTTCCTACATGGTGATCTACAGGAAGAAGTATACATGAAGCAACCTCCTAGATTTGTTGCTCAGGGGGAGTGTCAGAAGGTGCGTAGGTTAAAGTAAGCCATTTATGGGTTGAAGCAGTCTCCTCAAGCTTGGTTTGACAAGTTCAGTGCTATTGTTTTACAAATGGGCTTCTCACGTTTTGTGATAGATCATTCCTTGTTCTATTCTAGTTCTTTTGTTGTATCTATTATTATTGCAATATATGTTGATGATATTGTTATCACTGGCAGTGATTCTGTAGGCATATCCAATGTGAAGGACGGATTGCAGATGCACTTTCATACGAAGGATTTGGGCAAATTGAGGTACTTTCTGGGCATTGAAGTACTTCGATCTTATACACGTACTAATTTGTCTTAAAGAAAATATGTGTTGGATCTACTTCATGAGATAGGAATGAGTAATCCAAGCCTGTGTCTACTCCTATAGACTATCATGTGAAGGACAATACTGATGATGCTGAATATTCAGATCTATGGTATTATAGGAAGATTGTTGGTAAACTGATATATTTGACAGTGACTCGTCTTGACATTTCCTTGTCGTGGGAGTGGTGAGTCATCATATAAGCTCACCAAAGCACTCACATGGGACAACAATCTTCCGTATTCTGAGGTATTTGAAAGGAGCTCCTGGAAAAGGGATCACATACTATAGACCTGAGACTCCTCCCTCTACTCTTGTTCTTACTGGCTCTGCAGATGCAGATTGGGCTGGTAATCTGAATGACCAGAGGTCTACATCTGGGTATTGCACCTTTCTAGGAAATCATCTTATCACCTGGAAAAGCATGAAGCAAAATGGTGTTGCTCGTTCTGGCAATGAAGCTGAGTATAGAGCAATGGCTCATGCCTATTGTGAGTTACAGTGGATTCAATCTGTGCTCTCTGAATTGCAAATTCCTGTGATGTGTCATGTAGAGCTCAAATGTGATGAGCAAGCTGTCATCTATATTGCCAAAAATCCAGTTTTCCATGAGCACATGAAACATATAAAAGTTGATTGTCATTTCATCAGAGTTCAAATAAAAATGGTAAAGTGTGGTGACTCCTCATGTCAGACCTAGAGACCAACTTGCTGATTGTTCTTACAAAGCCATTGGGTCCAGCAATGTTTCAGAGTCTTAGTCACAAGCTGGACATACATGATGTGTACGCTCCAGCTTGAAGGGGAGTGTTAATATAATTGTTTTATATTCCTAGTATTTCATTTTGTTATTTATCTTTAATGCTAAACTCTGAAACAATTAGACTAGGAGTATAAAACAATTATACTAGGAATATAAAACAATTATATTAACACAAATCCTTTTGTTTTTTGATTTTGGAAAAAACCACACATGAATTAGAGAATAAGAATGGAGGAAGAACGTTAGTTCATGGGCGTGACCAGGAGTGGCCCATGCCCATGCTTCTGCGGGCCCCTCCGAGCGTTGGTAGTGGCGTCCTTAGGTGCGTATCACATCTGCTCCTAGAAGCTGACGACAACCTACTGTTGGGATCTTCTGATTGCAGGATGGTGGCTACTGGCCTGGGGTAGGTTGTTAGGTTAGGTTAGGTTAGAGTAGTGCTCTGATGTTATTTAGAATAATACAGTGATTCAATTAGATTGGACAAGAGTACAAGGGTTCTCCTTATATATAGGAGTATAGAGGCTGAGTGGATACACTCAAGTGGCTAAACATATCCTCACGTGTACCATAAGCATATGAAGAATACAACACTAGTGTATACTAACACGATGATTTCTAAAGGAAGATCAAGAAAAATCTTTCATATTGACCATTGAGTGAAGGACTAAATAGAAAAATTAATTCCATGTGCCGTAGTTTTGCGTCATATAATAGCCTCTCTGCAATCACAACAATAGATGGCATCAAAATAATATGCATGGACTGATGCTCAGTAGATGACCTTGAGCAACGATGTTGGGGGAGATTCAGAATGGTAGTCGGTAGAGAGAGGGCATAGAAGCAATAAGCATTGGGCAGCTCAATGGGCCATAGTGAGGATGCTAACAACATGGCACAAGAGAGACAGTAGGAAGAAGATGATTGTCGATTAGATTAGGACGAGATCAACAATGCCTGGACATATTGTGCTTACCCCTTCAGGCAATCAACGACATGCGACCGACAACTTGGAGAGAAGATGAACGGTGGTAGGGCCTTTGATAGGGGCTTGCGATGTGGCAGCAAGGTAGAGTGACATCAACGCCATCCGTAGCAAACAAAGTGTTGTTGACGATGCCATCAACAGAAGATACCAACTGCAACAAGACGACGTTGATGAGAAACATCATCAAGATGGCAATGATTGCCCTATACCATGGTAACAATAGCAGAAGAGGAAGGTGGCGATGGTTCCTCCAAGGATCACCAAGACGGTAACAACTTATGTGGACGACATGAGGTGGCAGCTTCCAGACAAGCACTAATAAATGAAGGCTTAAGCATAAAAAACAGTTGAAGGGAAGATCAACAAAAGGGAAGAGAGGCAGTAGCAGCCATGAAAGGGAGGAATGGACAGGGCTGTAGGCAGTCAAGAGGGAAGAAGGGGCGGCTGCCCGCCTGCTATGGCTCTCAATCTTTTCTCCCTCTTACTTGACAACTAGGGTTTTGGATCTTTGCTCTGATTCCATGTGGAAATGTAAACACTAGGCAACATAATGATTTCATTAGGCAAAACCCTACTCTTATATATAGAAGGGACTAATGCAAAGATGGGACTCTCATGCTAATAAAACATGGATTAGGCTCGTATTACGATAAGACTGTTTGAATATTAGCCTATTTAGTTAATAGGTTGATTGGTCTATAGTCTACATGGGTCTGTTGCCCATGGCCCATTACGGTTTAGTCGCTACTTTTGTGCTTCCTTGTAATAGCCTCCTCTCCCATATATAGGACGGGGGTGTATATATCAATATAACAACACAACATCATCATATACACTTGTTAATCAACCTAAGGACCGAACAAATGTCCTTTTCGGGTCAAGAAAAGATCCATTTAATTTCTCTATCGGATCTTAATTGGGTTGTTTTTGCATATTGATTTCGGTTATCAGTTTTTATGCCTAGAGCCATTCCGGCAGTGCCACTTCTCCCCCTACCAAGTATGATTCCGGTAGTGTATCTCCTCTTTCTACCGAGTTTCTATTCCAATAGTCTTCTTTTTGTTCTTCTTTGCACACTACACCTCTTGCTTTACCTTTTCCTTTCCCACCCTTCCATCCCTCATGTGTGCGTCTTTCCACGTGGGGGGGGGGGCGTGTCATATTTCCCTTTTTTCACACCATCTACTCACTCTCGTCGTATTCGGTGTGCGGCGGGAATAGAGGAGAGAGAGAGAGATAGAAAGGAGGGTATAAAGAGAACATGAGAGAGAGGATACGAGAGAGATATAGAGATGAGATGAGATGAGATGTTATATTCCATGCTATCTTCATGGAGCTTCATGTTCTTCAACACATATGTGTTGCTGATGTCTTTGTGGCAGCGCCATTCCCACTTAGCATCACTTTACATTTCAGATAACATTAAAGGATCTCACAGTTTCAGCATTGACACCAAGACTCTCGCGTTCTACCACATTATGTACGTCAGGATCAGAGTTGTTGCTGCTAATTCCGGCCTCTAGTCCCTTTGGTGTTGATGACGTTCCAGTTGATCATCCATGTTGCGGTGATGGTGTTGCAGATGGTTGCTTCTTCTTCTGTGAATCTAGTCATCTTCAAGCTTGTGCACATTTTGTATCTGTAAGGATTCATCCAGAGTGATCTTCATTGAGCTGCTATATCACGTCTTCTCCAAGTTGCATCTGCTACTTCTACGTGTTGAGACAACACCTCACCACCTCGTCCAGTGTGTTTGTGCCATGTTATGCACGTTGGTGGTCTTCTATGCTAGTTCCAGTTGGCTACACTTCTCAGACAATTCAGAGACATCTTCATTGCTACATCACACCGTGCCTCCGCGTTCGTGCCGCGTTATGTACGTTGTATGTGTTGAGTGCGCTTCTTCCACTCCACATTCCTCTCTAGTGAAGATGGCGTAGTTGTGGTATTTATGATTTGTCTGCTTCAAATGTTCTTCATTCCAGATGCACGAGAAATACCTTCTTCAAAGCTCGAGCTTCTCCAACTTTCAGAACACATCTCAAAGAGGCGTCATCATATCTTTTTAGTTAGGAAGTATTGTTTAAGGGGGAGTAATAATTTTCTGTATGGGGAGTGACACTTCTATCTTTCATTTATCGTTTATTTTTTATTGCTCAATCGAGTCGTGTAATTCCAAGCTTGGACATGTGTTCACCCATGCTCTGAGGGGGTGTAGAATATTAGCCTATTTAGTTAATAGGTTAATTGGTGTATTGTGTACATGGTCCTGTTGCCCATGGCCTATTAGGGTTTAGTCGCTTCCTTTGTGCTTCCTTGTAATAGCCTCCCCTCCTATATTAGGACAGGGGTGCACATATCAATAGAACAACACAACATCGTTGTATACACTTGTTCACAAAGACTAAATAAACTAATTGTTTAATACTCTTCTGCAATGTATTTGAGTTGACGTCGGTGAAGTTCTTGTGTAATCTTGGAGCTTAGGACATATATCCCCCTCCCACTTGAGGGGATACACCAAATATGATTGTCGTGTATAGGAGGGCATCTCCAATATGTGCTTAGGCTATGGATCTTGTTGGAATTCACCATTTGTTTATCTACTCCATGTCACCTTGTGCTGGAGGTTCCTCTATCCACTTACCCTAATGCAAACGTTAATAGATGTCGAGATTACCTACTTTTGTTCAAGCATATTTTTTGTGCTTCTACCATGTTTCCATATTTATGTTACAGTGAGTACTATTGAAACTGATGCAGAACATGTGGTGGAGATGATGAGAGAAGAGGGTCGATACTCTTGGCGGGTCACCCCACAAGTGAGAGTGATCAGAGGAGTTCCGGAGAGTTGGGCTTGCCATAAGCAGCGCATCCCAAGAGTCACGAATAGTGTGGCAATCAAGATTGGGAGAAGAGGTGATTCAGATATAGACATGGTGGTTTACATGTATCCCTTATGCGCTCTATAGATGTGTAAGGGGCTTGATGCACCTTGAGGCATTAGGCACACCGTACACTAGACTCTTTTTGACAGATTTGAGGCTGGGTTGAGGTGGTGACCTTTCTGGGATAGTTGAGTTTATTTTTGTTGACAGTATAGGAGTGTGGTCCTGCGGGTGGGCGTGGGCATCAGGCAAGTCTGGGGTGATGTACAGCGGTGTTGATGGTAGGGTATACCGGGGGGGGGGGTATATGAGGAGGAGCTGTCATCTGCTCCTTGTTTTGTTGATGGACTATTTTACTGGCGAGGGCCAGATGAATAAAACCTTCCGGTTTTAAAAGAGAAATGATCCATGCACTAGTTTTGCAGTCTGTTATTTTTATAGACTATGTATCTGGTTTTTACCTTTGGGACTAAAGTACACGTCTTCTCAGCCTAAAGAAATGCTTCTTGCCAATAAGAATAACTTGACATAAACGACATACTATTTTTAAAGATGGCGTTTGCATGATTATCCGCATAAATTTTACTTGAATGACCTATTTAACTTTGCAGATTGCTTTATTTGTTTCATCAAGTGATGCACTACGTCCTGGTTGGTTATTGGCGCACCTAAAGAGCATGAGTTCAGATAAAGTTAAAGAAATGCAAATAAACCTTGGAAAGGTATGCAAACCTATCTTTTTTTTCTTCTCGCATGAATACATTTCAGCTCCTTAGTGGTTGTGGCTTTGAAAAACACAATATTTATGACTAATCTTAATATGCTAACTTCGATCCTCAACTTTTGCTTGGCAGTATTCGAAACATTTTCTATACTCTAGTCCATCTCAACCATTTGGTCCTGAAGACTTGACTTGGAGAATGGTAATTACTAATCCGACCTCTTTTAAGGTTGAATGATAGTCTATCTGCAAGTTTCAACTACATCTGTATAGATGTTTTATGACAGCAGTCCCGTGCTAACCTTACAAAATTGAACGACCATTGCTAAGTATAATTCATGTGTATATCTACTGTTGCTGATGGTTTGGTTGGTACACCACTGAAAAAATGGCAATATCTAGCAGGGCCCAACTTCTACATTTCTAAATCTAAATTTTCCCTTTTGATGGGGTACCGTGAATTGATATTTATCATTAAGGGTCTGACTGGTTTGTTGTATTTTGTTCTGAAAACATTGGAAGTCGAATTCCTTTTCTAGTTTTATGCGACTAGTTCAAAGAAAGTTTGGAACTCAAGTTCCCTAATGTTTTCTGCACTTCCAGTAATATATAGACACTTCCGAAAATGAGCTCTGTAGCAAACCATCCGGAAAACAACTTCCGTTCCTTACTTTTCTTGCCCGATCCCTTCTTTGCATCTTGACAAGGCGAGCGACCGGCAAAAAGAGCGCTGATAAATCTGATGTACCACTTCGACGGTTTTGCTGCTCCTGTGGACTTGGCGCCGCTTTGCTAACGGCCGGATAGCAGATCTCTCAAGTTTCTTGATCTCCTTTTCTAGTTCCGAGCACAGCCCACCGGCACCTAGCGTGAAGAAGCTTCATAACTTAATCTGCGTTCCATGGTTCTGAGTCCGCAGGAAACTCAAGCCGCAAGCATAATCCTTCCGCATGTATCCTTCTCATTAAACAAATCCCCCTTCACCCAACGTGAGGGCGCGGCAACTCACTCCAGCCAGATAAACCCTCTCCCCAATCTTTGCCCTAATCCTTTGTCAACGGTCCTAATTACCCTATCTATTTTCAAGAAAATCGGTTTCAAACCAATCACCAGGAACTCTGTATTCCAAGAAGACAATTACAGTTCTGGGAAAGCAACTTCCATGAAAATTTGAGTTACATGGAACCAGTCAGACCCTAAGGTTCAAGCCGTCTCAAAATACGAGGATTTAGGGGTGTTTGGTTTTTTCAGTTCAACCTTATTGGGTTACATTTCAAAATCTTGAGTGTAAATTATTTGTTTAATTTGCGGAATTTGGAAAAGGGGTTAATTTGGGTTGTTAGATATATACAAATTGTGGTTTGTGGCCTCTCACCAAATTGTGCTTGATGATGGACCATAACAAGAGCAGTTCTTTTATCATATCCAGCAAACCAAACATACGATTTGGATTTACTGGATTTTGAAGTTGGAGGAACATGATTTTATTAATGCATGATTCTAAAATGGAGGATTTCCAGAAATCTAGATAATTAAACGTGCTGCAATTATATGGAATGTAACATAATAATTGTTAACATTTCTGATATGACTTGATTTTCAAGTATGGGCATGACTGTAGTTCAGCAAGATAACCAAACTACCCTTAATTCTCTCTGAGTGTAACATAATAATTGCTAGCATTACTACTGATGAAGATTTGATTTTCAAGTTCGGGCAGGACTGTAATTTTCTTAATAGGTGCTGTTTCAGAAATCAGAGCTGCTTTAGGGTTTTCTTCTTAAAACAAAGTTAATTACTTTTTCCTGCTTAATCGTTTTTTGGGTACTGTTGATATTTTGTGGGTGTCTCTAATCTGGAACAAATTTTATCTTATGACGTGTATGCACTACCTGCAGATTGCTGGTAAGCTGGTAAACATCAAGCTTCATATTAGGCGTTCCCAACGTGTCGTGAAAGAGTCTAGAAGCTTGTGCACATGTGAATGTAGGAGACCTAATGCTACTGTTTAAGTGGAAGCTATTTTTTTGAATAGTTTTGCTGTAGATTGGCTCTTAAGCAGTATGTATCTTATTACTGTAACCATATACCATGTAGATACACCTTCGAAGATGAGCATGTCCGTCATAGTATTGGAACTAACGAACTGTGTTGAGTTTTTTTTTGTTGTTGTACGATTAATTTACCATGTAGATTCACCTTCGAAGATGAGCATGTCCATCATAGCATTGGAACTAACGAATTGTCTTGGTTTTTTTTTTTCTGTAGTTGTACGATTAATTTACCTAGTATCTTTTAGTTACAACAGTTTTTTTTTGGTTTGGAAAATGTATTATAGGGATGAATTGAATTCACATAAACGTGATTTTTCATACACCCTTTTTAAGTGGCGGTGTAATCTATTTGACCTCTTGATGTATTATCATGTGATATCTGTGTTATGAAGCAGAATTTCCCTTGTAATTTGTTTCTCGAGTATATGATTATGTATATAATTATGGTGAAGGGGAGGGTAAAGTCGTTATCACATGTGTAAAGGACATAATTGTTGTTCTTAACCCCCCCCCCCCCCCCCCCCCCCCCCCCCAAAAAAAAAAAAAAAAAAACACCTGCTTAAAACAGTCAGCCAGTTGAACCCGCAACCCGCACTACAAAGTCCCCCGAGCTAAATGTTACATACCCATCCGTCTTATTTTTCCAAGTGCTCATCTGACAGCCGGTGGACCGAGTTCCCGTTTGGATGGATGGATATCGTGGACCCTTTTTATGCAAACGTACGCTCCAGGTGGTTTCCTCCTAAAATTGCACACACGACTGCGTCTGCCAATATTCGATGAGAGGTCAAGACGAGGATTTGTGATTTTTGTATGATTTTAAATATTTCAGATCTGACGATTAAGAAAATGATCTGCTATTAGTTAAATTATATACAACGTAGTATTTAAAAATCTCCGAAATAAAATTTTGATGCAGTAGTTTTTCTTTGAGATCCTGTTATTTGGAAGTGTCTCACCCTCGCGAGACCTGATAGTCCAAGCATGAGGTTACCATGTTATGGGCTTTGGTAACTGGAGCGTGTTGGAGAAATGTCACCTAGACGGCTAGACGTTGATGTTCTTACCACGAAGCCAAGTCGGGGAGATTATAATTACCAACGGGCGAAGAAGGTTAGGGGCCGTTTGGGTTCAGCTATTCAGACTACCGGTAGTCATACGACAATTTTTTTAGCTAATTACTATTATGAGGATTATGGGTGTCTAAGTCCTATCACAACAAACGTTAAGTGAAACTTTCAGATGTTATAACCCTTCCTTTCTTTGTTGGGCATTTTACTAGGGGGTGAACCAACGATCTGTGGCTAATAAACTGAAGATTGTATTCACAAATGTTAATGGAAACACCATTCGGCAGTGAGGGATCATGCCAGTTGTTCAGGACTGTGGCAGACTGACAGTGTATCCGATGCAGTCGTGCCAGTTTTAAATCCCATAAAACAGTCTTTATTTTAAACACCGTGTATGCGTACTAACAAATGGTAGATCAAATAAGTAAACCACATGCGAGCAATTAAATGTTGCAGATGTTACCTAGCTTTTATATCGGAAATGATTCAGTCACGACGCCCACCCAGCGTCAAGCGCATCACGCGCGGCACGTGGGGTGGTTTTCTGGGGTAAAAGTAATTTTCAGATGATGATGTGACATCATTTAATTGGATGGGTTGGTAGAGGGTGTGTAATGTGTAAATAATTTATTTTGCTTATAACTTTTGAGACTGTGATTATTTTTTTGACGAAATAAAAACCGTTGGATTCGTTATGAATAATACAATCCAACAAGACTAATATTGATATATTTTTAATAAAAAAATATAAAAATAATATGAATATGTTATTCTGGATGTCAATGAACCATTTTGGGTGTCAATTAATCATTTTTGGGTGTCATTAGGCATTTATGGGTGTCATTAGCCATTTGTGGGCGTCGTTATAATTTTAGGTGTCAGTGAACCATTTTAGGCGTCAAATAACCATATTTAGGTGTCGTTAGCCATTTATGAGTGTCATTAGCCATTTGTGGGCGTCGTTATAATTTTAGGTGTCCGTGAACTATTTTAGGCGTCAAATAACTTTTTATGGACGTCATAACATCCAAAAATACTTTATTTGGGCGTTATTTTAAACTTCTGGGTGTCAATGAACCATTTTGGGTGTCAATTACCTTATTTGTGCCCTATCTTTATACTTTTGGGTGTGCAATGCACCATTTTGGGCGTCAATTAACTATTTTTGGATGTCAATAGCCATTTGTGGGCGTCATAGTATCCAAAAATGGTAAAATAACGCCCAAAAATAGTTAAATAGTTGTTTTGGTTGTCGATACCTTATTTGAGTGTCATCTTTATATTTCTGGGTATCAACGAACCATTTTAGTCGTCAACTAACCATTTTTAGATGTCAATAATCATTTATGAGCGCCATAGTTGGTTGTCAATTAACCTATATATATCATTTTTATATTTTTTATCTCAAAAATATGTCAATATTAGACTTGTTAGATTGCATTTTTCGTAACGAAATCAACGGTTTTTGTTTTATTAAAAAATTCTTTACGGTTCAAAAGTTATAAACGAAACAAATTTATTTGTCTATTGCATAATTTCAAAAAGATCACCCAATCACTATCCGCCACCTAGTGCGGTTTATGGGGCTGGTTTGAAATTGGGAAAAGGCTGATTTCCCAAGCAGCGCGTGAAACCGCTCACGTGCGGGCTTGAGCGTGCGGGAAGTTTAGTCCCTTTTATATTGCCTGCATATCGATCATAGGTCCAGGCGTTTCTCCCACTTCCCATGTTGATGAAGAACACCCGCCTTATCTCTAGATTCTTCCTTCTCGATTGAGCTGCTTTCTTCTTGATGGCTCCTCTCTTCCCGCCTTTTTGAAGGATGGTAAGTTTGTCGTTTTTCTCCAAGACAAACTCTTCCTTCTCTTCCTCTACTCCCTACCTTTCTTTTGTATTGTTTGCCCCCTCCTGGATTTTCCTCTTGCTATGTTTCATCTCCTTGAGGGGCTTCATGGTCGGAGACGTTGGATTCTAGACATACAAGACAGCCATACTGCCTTGGTGGCTATTCAACGTTTAGCCATGCTAATTCGCTATATCCTAGCACTCCCCGCGTTCGACCGTCTCGTGAATCTTGTCGACTACCACCATTTTTACATCATCGACTCTTGTAAAGAGTCTTCATTGCTATGTTTGACGCTAGTGTTGAGTTGGAGTGTAGTTACATGTAATACTAGACAATAACAAATTTATTAACATGTTTAGCCCACATAAAAACATAAGAAATATAAGAACAAACAAATAATATGAGTTAGAAACTCAAATACTGTCGATTAAGAGAGACATTTAAGTTAAAGAAATTAGCTCTCTGCTATCCTCATGATGCATGCTGTTCTTCTGGTCGATACAGTCATGAACCTATGATAGATGGTCATCTTGTGAAAGACAAAGACGATGAACATCAACACTACCAATGTAGCTCAGGGTTGTTAGGTACGACCACCCAACAGACCGCTTTAAGGGAAGAAGGGATGGGGAAGAGATCTCTAGGTAAAGAGAAGAACTCCACGACTGACACACACGAGAGTAGCTAAGGAAGTGACTACATCGTGCAACAAAATAAGAACGAGACGATAGAAAGTTTGTCTTAGATCTTTGAGATTTGAGATTTGAGATTTGAGAGATGTATGTTTAACCCTAAGTTCTGTGTTTTATTTGTAGCACTTCCGAAGCCAATCTTAATCTAGGTCTGACGCAATCACACAACCACTCTTGTACACGCGAAAAGAATGCGAGGAGTTCTTTTCCAATTCAGAATGAAAATCATGAGCCCCTATTTAATTAAGAAAGAACAAGAGGAGTCCCTTTCTAATATAGAAGGATACAAGTAGTCCATTTCCAATTCAGAAAATATTAATTAAATAACTAATTACTTAAACTAATTATATAATTAATTAAGTAGTTTTCCTATTGTATAATAATGAAAAAGAATAGAAACTTTCCCAGTCTATTCCTAATTTGCAAAAAAAAATAAAGATCACTTTCCTTCACATCCCATATGTACTAATTGTGTCTACATTGGGCTTTACGCATAGCAACTATGGTTAGCAACTATTAATATACCTAACAATCCCCCACAAAGTCTAATGTCTAGTGTGTTCAACCACTCAATCCTCCATATTGTTCTTTTAGTAGATACCTATTAGTTTGAATCTTTCTGAGTTATCCAACGTAGACTTCTGCAGGAACTAGGTGAACTAACTCATGAACCTGAAACTTGGGTGTAAGAATATCGGTTGATAACAACACAATTAAGACAACGTCAACAAAGAAAAAATGACACATTAAAGGTCATGCATCCAAATCACAAATCATGATTGATAACAGGTAACAACCCTATTCCCTTATTGTGGCCTACCCAACATTAATCATTTAATTGGAGTCTCCAAGGGTATAATGCTAGCATCCTATCCAAGGACTCGACACCACTCAAAGACAAAAAAATATTGATTTGCACTCATGAAACTAACATGTTTTTTAGGGGACAGACACAAAGATGCTAGAAACATCTTGAAATTACATAGTGTCAACTGTTCACCTGACAACTTGTTATTATCACATAGAACTCAATTTGTAGGATCTCCACTCTTTTGGGTTGGGTTGCTAATGCCTACAAATCACAGGGGATTTCAGTCCCATCTCCATACTAGATTTCTCAACTAAGGACAAAGTAAGACTTTTAGTTAAAGGATTAGTTGTATTATCTTTTGTAGTTGCACAGTCCACAACTACGACCCCATTAGAAACTAACTCCCTCATAGACTTTAGTCTAACTTGGATGTGTCTACACTACTTTTTATTGTACTTGGAACTCCTTATCTAAACAATTATTGTTGTGCAATCACATTGAACTGAAATTGCAGGAAACAACTTCTTTACCATATGTAATTTAGAAATGAGTCCATGTAGCCATTCAAATTCCAATCTAGTTTCATCTAAAACACACAACTTAGCTTTAAAAGTGGACCGAGACAATATGGTCTATTTCTTAGACCTCCATAAAACAACACCTCATCCCAACATGATTACATATCCTGAGACACCATTGCATCCTCATTTCGTAGCAAGCCACTTTACATCACTATATCCTTTGACTACAGAAGGATATCTACCATAATACAGCCCAAGGGAACTAGTTCCCTTGATGTACCTCAACATTCCGTCAAGAGCTTTGCAATGGTCTTGTCGGGACAACTGGTATATCTACTTACCTGCTTACGACAAGCACAATGTTCATGCATGTGCAGTTCATAAGATAAATGAAACTTTTAATAATTTGAGAGTATCATAATCAAGATACAGGAATACCATAATCATTCTTGAATAAGGGCTTGAATGAATCATATAGAGTCTTAACAAGTTTACGTAATGTGTATTGAAACCTCTCTAATATCTCCTCAAGTGAGTCTGAGAGACTATAATACCATCAATAGACCTTGTGATCTTAAGAATTAAAATCACATCAGTGAGACCCATATCTCTCATATCAAAATTGCAACATATTTTTTTTTGTCTCATCTACTACTTTCATGTTAGAACCAAAAAGTAGGATATCATCTACGTAGAATTATAAAATGGTGAATTTATCATATATGATCATACAATACACATATTTGGTAATATGATTAGAAATGAATCCAAACAAATATATCATAGAATCAAACTTTTCATGCCACTATTTAGGGGCTTGTTTCAAGCCATACAAGGAGTTAACAAGTTTACACACTATGGAATCATCCCCACGTCTCACAAAACTCTCATGTTGTTCCATGTATATCTTCTCATGAAGATCACCACGTAAGAAAGTGGTCTTCACATCTATCTAATGGATAGATAGATTATAAATGGAATCCAATGCTATGAGCACAAAAATTGTGGTCATGGGAGAAATATGAAAATAACTCTACCCCCCGTGTGTACCCCTTAGAAACCAATATAGACTTATACTTATTAATTGTTTAGCATGTATTGAGTTTCTTCTTTTGATTTACATCCAACTGCAGAATAACTAGGAGGAAAATCTACCAATTCCCAAGTTCCATTTGAATGAAATGATTTGATTTCTTAATTAAAGGATGTAACGTCCCAAGATTTGAGACCTCAGATAAAATATTCTTAAAAGGAATTATTGGACTACCCATATCACCAAGGTGCACCTCCTTTTCAGGGAGCCCATCACTAAAGAACTATGTGGTTATAAGTTCTCAGCCCAAAGTAGTACTAGGATGGGTGACGAATCAAGGAGTTTATCTCGGCTTGCGTGTGAGTGAGAACAAAGTACATAGTTAAGGATAGTGGTGGTATGTGGGGTCAGTAGTTATTCTTAAAATTTTACTAGAGTCTTGGACAGTGGGCCCAAGTGTTACAAATGATATTAGAGCTAAAACCCTCCAGTAGGTGGGACCCATGGGCATGTGGCATGCCGGTCTTGAGTCGTGTGGTCTAGACATGTTGCAAAGGGTTGTCCATGGTGATGTAGCCACCATTGTGCTGGTATTCCGTGATCGGGAATTGAGTGTTCATGGACCAATTTGGGTCTGGACTAAAATGCAGAAATATTATGAGATCATATAGTTGAGCCTTTATGACGACATCAAGAGTTTAAGTGGGAGAGATTATAACATCCCAGGATTGGAGGCCTCAGATAAAATAATCTTAAAATGAATGATTTGACTAACCATATCACCAAGATGCACCTCCTTTTCAGGGAGACCATCAATAAAGAACTTTGTGATTAAGCATGCTCAACCTAGAGTACTACTAGTATGGGTGACTAGTCGGGAAGTTTATCCTAGTTTGCGCATCAATGAGGAAAAATGCACAATTAAGGCTAGTGGTGGTCTGTGGGGCAAGTCCTTATTCCTGAAACTCTATTAGAGCCTTGGGCAGTGGGCTTAGGGGTACACCAACTTCCTTTCAAAACTTAGATTCTGAGAAATTCATAGCTTGTTTGAAGGTTGTAGGGTCATCCTCAACATTGTAAATGAAAAACTCACTTCCAAAGTCCTTAGATGCCCTAGGCTGTTTTACTTCTCCTTGGTTCAACCATTTTGCCAAAATCATCAGATTCAAAAATGACATGTTCAGAGTCGTCCCACACATTTGTCATCCTTTACATGTGCTTGTGAATGGAACCTATGGTAACTTGATCCCCTTGAGATATCTCCTTGGTTACACCAAATTTCATGCAAAACACATCTTGAAAGAATGTTGCATCATGAAGTTTGACGATTGTGTTGACATTGACACCTAAGATTTCAAATTTTATAATTAAGTATTAGGCATAACTTGTCACTACATAACCCATGAAAATAGTGCATACTAATTTCTGTCCCATTTATTTCTATTTTTATTCAAGGATAAGTACTTTTGCAAGGAATCCCTCACTCAAATATATTTGAGACTTACCTTTCAACCTCTCCATAGCAAAAGTGGAATATTCTCTTTATGTTAATATGAAACTCTATTCAAAATATGGCAAGATGTATTCAAAGCTTCTCTCCACATAAACATGGGCAATCTAAAATTGGGAGTAATGCATTAACCATATCTATCAGGGTTTGGTTCTTATGTTCAACAATCCCATTGGACTATGGTATGTAAGGAGATATATCTGAAAACTACTAGAGGGGGGTGAATAGAGTTTTAAATATAATTTTAACAATTATTGAAACTCAAACAACCAACCACAAAATATTGGACAAGGGGACAAGGATTTAGAGTGGTTCCAACTTTAGCAAATACTAAAGTTGTCAGTCCACTACCCGGTTGCTTACCCAACCGGGATTTGGAAAGAATTTAATTTTATTACCTCACAAGGACTTTACATAAAATTACAATTCTCTCCCTAAACCCTTCAAGCAGCCTTCATCTAGAAGTAATCGCCCAACCTTGAAGCAGCCTTCACCTAGAAGTAATTGCACCACCTTGAAGCAGCCTTCCTCCTGAAGTAGCTTCCCGTTGCAATAGCCTTCTTGAAGTAGCTTCCCGTGCGATAGCCTTCTTGAAGTAGCTTGAAGTCCACCTTCTCCTCCGAGAAGAACCTTCTCCAATCAGCAGCCTCCAACCCTAGGAGTAGCAAGGAGAATACAAAGGATAAAAGGAACAAGAAGGAAAATAGAAATTACAACTTATCCTTTGAAGCACAAGGCTTGATTTGCCTATATCAAGCGTATCGATCTCCTAACCAATGAGTGTAGAAGTGTAAGTGCTGTGGTAAGGAGATGCTAGCCTATAGGACACGAAATGGGAGCAATGGGAATGAATAACAAATGTAGGAATTGCTCTATTGCTCAAAACAGTATTGCCAATGTGTATTCAAGCTCAAGTATAGCACAAGTGTAGCTTAGGTGTCTTTTGGTGTCCTAAGGCATGTCCTATTTATAGGAATGGCCTATGGATGCTTAAGGACGTTCTAGACAACTTCTAGGGGTTTCTAAGTGCTTAACTAGCCGTTAGGAATAAGTTAGGTGCATTAGTAACAGCTAGTTACTTTATTCTGCAGTTGCTGTCAGAGACCATCTCGGTCGACAAATTGTCGACCGAGATACCTACTCGGTCGAAGTTTTGTCGACCGACAGACTCTCTGGATCAACGTTCATTTGCAACTGCCAACTACTTTGTCAGCTGTGTCTAACGGCTACTTGGGTCATTCTCGGTCGATAAGTTTGTAGACCGAGAGTGTCTCGGTCGAGGAGTTTGGTCGACCGAGATTGACCCTGTTTCAATCTTTCAATTTAGGCACTAAGTAAATGTATGAGTGTGCATATGTGATCCTATTTGAAAGGGATGATCTATCTAAGTGTGGTGATTGGCTAGGGAAGATCTAACGCTTGATTTACATGAGATCTAAGTACTTGTACATTATATATTTGTACAAGTTTACAATTGATTACATTGTATGACTTTTACAATCATTCAAGCGTATAGTTTCCTTAGAGCTTTGTCATCCACTTTATTCCTGCAACACTCAAGTAGCACGTTAGATCAACAAGAATGAAATGTTTGTCATCATCGAAACAAAGGGATTTATTATAATGTCCAATTTATCCAACAATCTCCCCCTTTTTGAAGATGACAAACATTTCCTAAATATGAAATAAGGAAATATAAAGCATGTGAGTTTCATACCTGAAGATTACCTTTTGTAGCCATTCTAGTTTTGCAAGTGAGTGTTGGCCATCAAGATGAAACTCATTTATATTTTAGATTTTATATTCTTTCTCCCCCTTTGTCATTTCAAAAAGATATCCAGTTTGAATATTTTATTTTTCTTCTCCCCCTTAATTTTATATTATGCTCCCCCTTAAATAGATATCCTATTAGGAACATGGATTTAATATCATTTTTGTCTAATTTATCCACAATTTGTTTCTCAATCATTTGCAAAGGATGTTAAGCCTTGAAATGATATGAGATTCCCTTAAGCTTATGATGAATGTATATTGATTTCCCATCTATCAAGGGATATTAAGCCCTAAATTAAATGAGATTCCTTTAATCTTAGAGTACATAAAAATGTCTCCAACCAAATGCAAGGGATGTTAAGCCCTGCTTGTTTAGAGAGTTCCTTTAAGTACAAGATATATCATTTTCATAGATTTCTTCATAAAAAGTACTAAAGTCGTAACAAGCTCCAAATGATGTTTACAGTATTTTTGTAAGCTTCTTAGTCAAATTTGTTTTTATGAGCTCCCCCTTAATCTTACAATTTAAAGCAATTTAAGGCTTCTAAGGTCATAAATGATTTTAAATTTTGATTTTGACCTTTATCAAAAATATACTAAGATTAAGTACAATAAAATGATGTCCAAATAAGCATTTTGTCAAAGCTTATTTTAGGTCGCCCTTGACTACGACCATAGCGCCCCTTGGTCAAATTATATTTCAACCAAGAGGCATAAATTGCAGATTTCCAATTAAGCATTCATATCAATTTTTGAAGCATGTTTAAGTGATACTCAATAAAAGCATGAAAGCACGAAAAAATCTTTTAAAGATACCAATTGAAATTTTTTTTATAACATTGTGCTCTTTGCAAGCATTTCTAAGAGATATATCACCAATGAATCATTTGCTTGCCTATGTAATGATAAAAGCATAAAAACAGAAATTTTCTTTAAACTAAGCATAATTTTTTGTTTTTGACTTAAGTTACTTAGAATTAAACCAAATGAATCTCATATAAACTTTCAAGGATGATTTCCATAATTTATACTTTATTGTATAGTCATTAACCACAAATAGATAGCAATCTGGATCAATTTCAAAAGAATTCAGCAATTCTACAGCAATCTGAAAATCAGTGACATGCTCGGTCGACAATTTCTCGACCGACTGTTCACTCGGTCGATAGATTCTCGACCGACCAAGTTTCTGGAATATGTTCAAAACTCTTAATCAATTTCAAGCAAAAGAGTTTATGCAAATTAGAGCTCGATTGTGTTGAGATAAGACATTATGATATCAAGAATCAAATCTCAACTAGTTAATTTTAAGCTACTAAGTTTTAGGAATCCAAGCTAACTCATCATTCTTTTTCTTATATAGGCATGAAAATGAATAATGTCCAAGACGCATGCAATAATGACAACTAATAGCATCAACTTCATTTCTCTTTCTAGGAATTGAGTTCCTAGGTACAAATATAATCTTGGATGCTTTAACTCTTTTGGGTTTATTTCTCCTTGGATCGTATCCTAATCCTCTTCTTCCATTATAACTAGAGGAAATTTTCAGAATATTTTCAAGTATGTCATTTCCTCTTAACTCATTTACATTTCTTTGTAACTTAGCAATATCTTTCTTTGCCTGATCTAAATTGGATACTAGAGAGTTTCTTTCTTTGACAACCTCATCATAATCTAAATGTGAACATAGAATAGGTTGTTTCTGAAGATCATTCACTTGAGTTTGCAAGTTTAACTTTTCTAAGGAAAGAATATTGCAATTAGCTTCTACCGATTTTAACTTAAGAGCATAATCTTCATTGTCCTTTTTGAGATTTTCATTTTCGGATACAAGAGCAAGAAGTTTAGCATTTAAATCTTTATTTGCTTTCTTAAGTTTCTTCTTGCACTCAATATATTTCTCATGAGTATCTTGAAGACTAGCAATTAGATCTTCTTTTGATAGATCATAAAGACTTACCTCTTCTTCGTCTTCATTTGTTGTAGCAATGAGGCATTCTACTTCTTCTTTTCCATCATCACTATCATCACTTGAATCATCCCATGCAGCTCGATATGCTCTTTCTTTCTTTTTGTGAGATGATTTCTTCCCTTTCTTGAGTTTTGGACAATCACCTTTCATATGTCCTTTCTTACCACATTCAAAGCACCTGGAAGAAGAAACACTAGAAGTTTTATTAGTTTTCAAACTTTTATATTGCTTACCATTTACAACGAGAGTTTCTTCTTCACTATCATCTTCACTTGTGTCATGATTGTCTTTAGTTGAAGCTTTGAATGCAATATCCTTCTTTTTCCCATGTTGACGTTCACGTTCTCTTCTTTCTTCTTCTTCTAGAGTTGCCTCATGAGCTTCTAAATTGCCAATGAGTTGCTCCATTTTCAGTTTAGTGAGATCATTGGCTTCTTCAATGGCTGTCACCTTGGGCTTGTATTTGGGAGGAAGTGATCGAAGTACCTTTGACACCTAATCTTCTTCAAGTACAGTTTTTCCTAAGGCATTCAAACCATTAACAATAGAAGAGAATTTTGCAAACATTTCACTAATGGATTCATTTGGATCCATACGAAAGTGTTCAAATTTCTGTTTAAGCATACTAATCTTAGAGTTCTTAACTTGAACCGTACCTTCATAAGTTATGGACAATTTATGCCATATTTCATGGGCTGTTTCACAATTTGATATTCTATTAAATTCTCCTACTGAAATTGAACAATAAAGAATACTTACAGCCTTTGCATTCATTTGAGCCGATTTTACCGTGTTTGCATCCCATTCTCATATTGTATTTGAGGAAGCTCGTATGGTGTTGACACCATCCTCCATAAGTCCCAATTTATGCCTTGGAAGTAAAACTGCATCCTTCTCTTCCAATATTGGTAGTTTGTTCCATCAAACACTGGAGGCCTAGCAACAAGTGTCCCTTCAAGGTTGAGGTTGTTGAGCACTCCATCACCCATTTCTTCAAGACCTTGTTAGGGTTCCTTGAAGCCTGCTCTGATACCAACTGAAAACTACTAGAGGGGGGGTGAATAGAGTTTTAAATATAATTTTAACAATTATTGAAACTCAAACAACCAACCACAAAATATTGGACAAGGGGACAAGGATTTAGAGTGGTTCCAACTTTAGCAAATACTAAAGTTGTCAGTCCACTACCCGGTTGCTTATCCAACCGGGATTTGGAAAGAATTTAATTTTATTACCTCGCAAGGACTTTACATAAAATTATAATTCTCTCCCTAAACCCTTCAAGCAGCCTTCATCTAGAAGTAATCGCCCAACCTTGAAGCAGCCTTCACCTAGAAGTAATTGCACCACCTTGAAGCAGCCTTCCTCCTGAAGTAGCTTCCCGTTGCAATAGCCTTCTTGAAGTAGCTTCCCGTGCGATAGCCTTCTTGAAGTAGCTTGAAGTCCACCTTCTCCTCCGAGAAGAACCTTCTCCAATCAGCAGCCTCCAACCCTAGGAGTAGCAAGGAGAATACAAAGGATAAAAGGAACAAGAAGGAAAATAGAAATTACAACTTATCCTTTGAAGCACAAGGCTTGATTTGCCTATATCAAGCGTATCGATCTCCTAACCAATGAGTGTAGAAGTGTAAGTGCTGTGGTAAGGAGATGCTAGCCTATAGGGCACGAAATGGGAGCAATGGGAATGAATAGCAAATGTAGGAATTGCTCTATTGCTCAAAACAGTATTGCCAATGTGTATTCAAGCTCAAGTATAGCACAAGTGTAGCTTAGGTGTCTTTTGGTGTCCTAAGGCATGTCCTATTTATAGGAATGGCCTATGGATGCTTAAGGACGTTCTAGACAACTTCTAGGGGTTTCTAAGTGCTTAACTAGCCGTTAGGAATAAGTTAGGTGCATTAGTAACGACTAGTTACTTTATTCTGCAGTTGCTGTCAGAGACCATCTCGGTCGACAAATTGTCGACCGAGATACCTACTCGGTCGAAGTTTTGTCGACCGACAGGCTCTCTGGATCAACGTTCATTTGCAACTGCCAACTACTTTGTCAGCTGTGTCTAACGGCTACTTGGGTCATTCTCGGTCGAGAAGTTTGTCGACCGAGAGTGTCTCGGTCGAGGAGTTTGGTCGACCGAGATTGACCCTGTTTCAATCTTTCAATTTAGGCACTAAGTAAATGTATGAGTGTGCATATGTGATCCTATTTGAAAGGGATGATCTATCTAATTGTGGTGATTGGCTAGGGAAGATCTAACGCTTGATTTACATGAGATCTAAGTACTTGTACATTATATATTTGTACAAGTTTACAATTGATTACATTGTATGACTTTTACAATCATTCAAGCGTATAGTTTCCTTAGAGCTTTGTCATCCACTTTATTCCTGCAATACTCAAGTAGCACGTTAGATCAACAATAATGAAATGTTTGTCATCATCGAAACAAAGAGATTTATTATAATGTCCAATTTATCCAACAATAACCTCATGAACTCTACCATGCAATTGAAAAAATCCCAAACAAGTTTGAGGTATACTCTCATCCCCTGTTAATCCTTAATCTTTAAGTATCTTACTAGTTTGGGTTTCTGCTTCTTTCTTAAATATTTTAATTTATCTAATGCCTCATCTTTACTTTTAAGCAAATAGACATAATAATATTTTTAAGCATCATCAATGAAAATTATGGAATAACATTTATGATTCCTAGTTGCAATGTAATTAAATTTGTAGATATCAATATGCACTAAATCTAAAAATTTAGAATTCCTCTCATCATAATGAAAAGGATTTCTAGGGAAATTTAACTTGCACACAAATTTCACATCTACTATAATTAATATTAGCTTTTAGGATCAAATCTAGATTCATCATACATTTCATAGAGGCAACATTCACATGGCCCAAATGACAATACCATAAGTCAGACGATACAAGATTCAAATAAATTGAAGTATCATTAAAATTAAAAACAAAATTTGAAATAGAAGGTTCAACATGAATCTTAAATAATCTCTCTATATCACACAAATATCCCTTGCCAAAAAAAACCCATCTCAAACACAGAGTAATTATTGACCAATTAAATCTATAGTCTATTCTTGAACTGTCTCTAACTAATATTGCACCACTAATAATATTACAACGAATAGATGGAACATGTTTGACTATATGAAGCGTCAGAACTTTTTTTTAATGAAACTGTAGATCCACCCATCCCCCACCTTTGACTTGTACAGAGAATGAGCCGCCCAAAGTCACAAATCATCTTGACGGGGCCTGATAAGAAATAAAGAGAGACTTATCATTACAGATGTTTACATTAGCCCCTGTGACAATGATCCATTATAATGGTTCAAATATAGGAAGGACTTCATGTTTAATAGAAATGTACCCATCATTGAGGTTCAAGGAAGTAGTCATCATGTTGACCACAACCTCCTCAACTCCAGATGAAGCAACTCTCTTGACCTTCTTTGAAGGACAATTTTGGTTCCAGTGGCCAACCAGTCCACAAGTCAAACAAGATTTGTTCTTTGGTTTCTTTTGAATATTGAGGTTTGAGTATATTTTTATTTTTCTTATTTTTACTCTTAGCGGTTGTAAGATTTACAGTACAGTTGACATCAATAGGTACCTTGACCACATCTTCTTTCAAGTGTTCCTCTCTTATTTTTGTGTCTAGTATAAGTTCAATAAGGGTTATGTCACCCTTCTTGTGTTGGAGATTCGAGCCAAAAGCCTCCTAGGACTTAGGGAACTTTTCGATGATAGACATGACAACGAGTTTCTCATGTAATTTAATTTCCCCTCCAAAGAGGTTATGACATCAGATTTGAAAATCATGTACCTGATTAAAATAGATTTACCATCTACCATATGAAATTTAAGAAATTTAGAGAAAATATTTTTCAACACCCCGATTCTCTATTTTATACCTTTTTCAGAATTATCCCATAGAACCTTGCTAGTCGTGATAGTAGGTTTAGAAAAAAAATCATACGGTTTATTGGTCAGTGCTAAGAGGATGCATCCTTTATGCAACTGATATGCCTCCTTCCAATCAACGATTTTCTTAGTGTTCTCAGGATCATTTCCAATAGATTTTGATTCATCATTGACAATATAGTCACAAAACCTTATCATCATAAAACAAATATCCATATGACTTTTCCAACATGCAAAGTTGGTTCCGTCAAACTTTTCATTCGTACCAGATGTGTCAATCTTAGGATGATAAAATTGAAGGCCAACCATGTTAATTAACAACATATGATGATTTCTTTAAGGCTATTAGATTTGGAGCGCCGTTCTAAGAAATAGCAGACGGTTCCAAATTTATTAACCAGTTTACATGCCAAATGTAAGATCTAGATAAGAAATTTAAGAACAAACAAATCATAGGAAACAATTAAACTAAGTTAGAGTCTCAAATCAGATCGCTCTATATCGATGAAGAGAGATGTTTAACATCAAGAAATCAACGCTTCACTATCCTCAGGATGCACGTTCTTTTTCGAGTTGATACAATCAAAGACATGTAGTAGAAGATCATCTTGCTCGAATGAAGACGACGAACAAAAGGATTACGATGCATCTTTGCGGTTGTTAGGACCACCACCCAATAGATCGTGTAAAGGAAAGAAGGGGTAGAGAAGAGATCCCTCGTTCAAGAGGAGAACTTCACCAGAGATATACACGGGAGCGGCTGCAACAACGATGTCTGTCGACAACAAAACATGAACGAGACTGAAGGAAGTTTGCGTCTTAGATCTCTGAGATTTGAGGTTCGAGATCTGAGAGATGTGTGTTTTATCCCAATCCCAGTTTATTTATAGCACTTACGAACCCAATCTTATTCCTGGTTTGACATGATCACATAACTACTCTTGTACATATAAAAAGAATATAATGAGTTCCTTTCTAATTTAGAAAGAAAACCAAGAGTCCTTTCTAATTAAGAATGAACACGAGGAGTCCATTTCCAATTCAGAAGGAATATAACTAGTCTCTTTCTAGCTCAGATAATATTAATTAAATAATAAATTACTTAATTAATTACATAATTAATTAAGTAGTTATCATGTTGTATAAAAAAGAGAAGGAATGTGGAGGAAAATTTCCTAATCATATTCCTAATATGCAAAAAAGATAAAAACCACTTTTTTCTTCAATCCCATATGTACTAGCTGTACTTACATTTGACTTAACTCATACCAACTAGAATTAACAACAACTAATTTAGCTAACAACTAGGATCTACCCCTTTGCTCTCACCACTGAAGCAGAATATATAATACCATTTCTTTCTCAGCCATGCTTAGGATGACTTACATATTGAACTCAGTGTTGAATGATTCGCACATAAAGATGCCATTTACAGTGGCACTATTTTCATTCTGTTGGATCTCTCTTTCATAGGTTTTTTATGGGGTGCCCCTCCCTCTATGATTTAGACTTTGTTTTATCCTTTATCTTGATTGTGTTAACATTATCTTTGACAATTTAGCTGCACACTTATTAGACTTATTGTATGGTACTGATTTTGCGGGTGTCATACCAGTCTTTATCTTAATATATAAGAACTTATTATAAAAAAAATTGAACTCTGTGTTAAGCGCTCTATATGCCAAAGGATTTTCCTTCCTCGTCATTCGAGGAAACATAGTCATGAATCATGATGTGGTTTGAAGGCGGGTTTGCATCCAAATTGTGAACAAATATCGCTATGCTCTCTTCTTGTGGCATGTCTGTCAACTATTAGATCATGCACAGGAAATAATTGATCGAGTGAAATACGGCCCCACAAATACAGTAAACAGCTGCAACAGTAAAAAACAATAACATCGGGCAATGTGTATACCTGAAGGCCAAGTTTCAGAAACACATGCTGACGTGCAGCCGCAAACCCAAAATCTTCCTGACGTATAGCTTTAGATCCCCAATTACATAATCTGGTGAACTGTATGGCTATGTCGCTGCCTTGTATCTTATTCTGTATATACCTGACTACTACAGTGCTGTAGATAGCAATTCAACAATAAAGAATCACATTAATTTACATCAACTTCTCGTTTCAGTCTGGGGTTGGTAACAATTGATAGAGACCACCAATCCATCTGACGATCGAATGGTCCACCTAACTCATGTCCAAACCAGCAAGCTACACATGATCTTGTTCAACGAGGAAGGTCTCTACCAAGCTCCGCCCTCTCACATGATTAGTGATGATGTATCGACAAAAAAAGTGAGCACAATATGTAACATGTCATAGTTACATATATCTCTATTCAACACACGAGGTTTACATAATTTTCCAAGACGAACATCATTTTCATGACAAAGAACACGTTGGAATTGGTTTCCGCCTATTTGGATACAATCTCATCGCTAGATAAGTTGTTGTCTGAATAGGGGCTTGACGTTTCTGTGATCATCATGACGGAGAGGACAAATGTAAAAACATCATGCAGGTTCAAACAGGCTGCTCATATGGCTTCACTACAATAAATACACCAGAAGCTGTTCAGGTTCCTTAGGAGGAGATAAGCACAAAAGAGTTTTTTGTTAGCTCAAATCGTCATGTGTGCATCATATGCTCACATAGTGTTCGTGAGCAAACATAATGATTTAATATACTGGATGTTCCATCTGCACTTTGTGAACCACAACCAAGATCTTAAGATAAATGGATTAAGGTTAAACGTAAAAGATGGATGAAAATTATACATGTTGTTTCCGATGTAGATATATAGGTCATAAGCATTATGGCTGTAAAAAAACCGAAAAACAAAATTTGAACTGCCAAGGCTGTGTTTACTTTGCGCGGAATTGTCCATTCGAAAACAACCACTCAAATAATAATGTCTTTTATAAACCAAGACACAAGAAAATATAGATAATAATATAGACAACCTACCATATCCTCATGCACTAATACATAAACTACTTCTAGCGTCGGTTAAAATGACCCTATAACTTCAGTTTCTTACCACCACCTAAGTGGTTTATAGTCATATATCGGAGATGTTGGTTATTTGAGGATGCGCAAACCGACGACGGAGATCCAGTCTTGGTTGCTATGATAAAAGAATCCGACACAGTTAAAAGGCTGAGTCGTCGATTTAGGTATGGCAATCGATGTCGTACTGCTATACTAGTCACATTTGTAACTGGTAAAAGTTTCTAAGTCATCAATTTCTACAAAAAACCGACATCGTTTTAACAACTAATCCGTGGGTTTCATCAAGAAGAACCGACGATTAAGTGATACAACGTCGGTTCGTTCAGTGACACTGACAACTATGAAATGTCAATTTTCAAACTAAAACTGACAACTCAAACCTACAATGTCAGTTTTCTTGTAACAACCGACGACTATTTTTTTTTAAAATAGCAGGTCTGTGGACCTACTGTCCGGATGTTCAAAAAGATGTAGAATTTATAGTTCAATAGAACTGTAAGTTTCATTATGTATTCAACTTAACCATAAGCCAACAAACCTGCAAAACTTGTAATAACAAATACAATCCACCCACATATAAGTTCCATTCTATAATTTCATTCTCATCACATGTGCAAACATAATTATGTTCATACAAGATCTATTCTCTAATTCCATTCTCATCACACAACGTAGCCTCATAGGAGCGAGACATCTAGATCTAGTAAATATGAAAGGATGGAATATATAAGTAGAACATTTAATTCAAATTACTTTTCCATTTTATCTTCCACAGATGCTTGTTTTGATCATTAAGACTAGAGGCTGGATCCATGGGAGGTTATATGTGCTTACAATCATATAAGTTATAATGATGCCTCATGTTACATCAATAAGGAAGGGATGGTTCATCTTCAAGGTTCCATCTGTTGTCTATACATCTATCTTACAAATGTTGCATGCATATGCTATAATAGACCACACATTGCAATGCACCCTAAACTAACAGAACTTGGCTAATGTTTAAGGAAATGACAACTCTAATATTAGTTGGATGAAACCTTCTTACATACCACAACCTATTCTTTGAGTAGAGAAGTTGATTGATATTTTAATGTATTCTATCTTTATCACACTAAAGATTGCATTAAACTCTAAGCCTAACATCGCCTCTACTAATCTTGAAGGAGTGCCAAATTTTGTGAAGACTACCTCCCTTTAAAGCATAGAATAGGAGTTCGACATTGATATGTCAACTATCTTTGTGTGCCTTTCCAAGGTCCTTGCATCAAGTACACTCATTGTTACCTTCTTTAAAGGGACATGATGCATTCATATTAAGACATTCAAGGTCATAAACAAGGTAGGCCATCCCCTTCCAAATGTTTCCAACACTCCACATAAATTATTTTCAAGATCAAAAACCGTATATACTCTTAGTAAAACTACATATAATGATCATCTAATTGATCTCTCCATTAGTGTTGTCAGTGAATTCAGTTTTATACTTGGCTAAATATCAAAATACATCCCTAATGAGGGTACATTGTTGGCTTATGAATGCGGTCTAGGTTGGATGACCAACATTTGTCTTTATCTATCATATTTGGGACATTTATAAAGCATAACCTCCACCTTGGGACCCCAAATTACATCTCATCCACCCTTACGCTCTTCAACAAACAAAGTACATGAGGACCTTCTACCAATTCTTTATTACCCACTACACCAATTTGTCCAACAAATATAGGATGCAAGCTAGTTAGCATATTTATACCATTTGGATCACAAATAAAGAGCCAAATAACATGGTCCCTTTTGAGGATAGAATTGATCATCTAGCTATTTGGTCTTGACTCAGCAAACAACAAAGAAATTATGAAGCCTAGTTCAAATTATCTAATAAATTAGCATAAGAAAGATAATGAATGAGTGAGTCCCGCCCAACAAAGGTCATGTCGGGGTTTGGAAAGACCCAAATTTGACCATGTCTTCAAAACATGCTAAATTCAATAATCAAATCTCTTCCTCTTGCGAAGACAATAACAACTAGCATACCTCCATGGCTAACCAACATAGCTTCGAAAATGCATAAACCACCCTCGTCTCCAACTCCTATGTATGTGAGAATCTAAAAAGCACGAACACAAACTTGGATATAGGAACAGACACATACATGAAAACAAGACATGCCAAAATTTGAAAATATAGGACACAAACACGACATTGGACACGACAAATATATAAATATAATTGCATAACATATTATCACATACAATATGTTATATGTATATCAATAGGGGCAATCACCATGAAACACAACAAGTAATCAACATATAACATCAAATCCACTAGTCAAAATATGAATTTAATCACGACATATATATAAAGATTTTTATTTAAAAATGGTTGCAATAAAAACATATGAATAGTTGTAAAACTTAAGATCAGTAGAATTTTGGGGAAATATTTTTAATTTTAGTGGAAGTATTGGTGAACAAGATTTATTATCAAGATGGAGAACGAGAGTGGTGAGGAAATATTTTGTTTTTGATGGTGGAGGTGGTGGAAAATGAAAGTGTCTTGGGAGGTTGAGAGCGGATAAAAGGAGTGGAATACATTAGAGAGCTACTAAAGATGGAGGGCAAGAAAATAGGGGAGATGGAGATGTAGAAAGTAATAAAAAGAGTAGGCATAGGGAGGACAATAATCTGCTACTTTTTCCTAAAGGAGAAGCAAGAAGAGTAGGGGGGAGTGTCAAGAGAAAGTACAAGGAGAAGCGGAGGATCAACAAGAAATAAGAGGAGTTGTAGTTGCTTCCACATTCAAATTAGAAGAAGAGGAAAGGAGATAAAGAGAAGAGGAAAAAAGGAAAATATGAAAAATAGATGAGGGATAAATAGACATAGAGGAGTAAGATAAAGATGTGAGAGAACATTTTTGCAGCTACTGTAGCTTGAGAGTAGGAAAAATGAAAGGGCAGATAGAAGTAGGGAGAGGAGGAATAAGAAAGAGGGCATGCAAAGGAGGAAGAATCACATGGAACTGGAAGAGATTGGGGTTTTCCTCGTGATTGATGTGGTTGAAAGATCTAGATGGGGGGGAGTGAATAGAGCTTTTTAGAGTTTTTAATGTTAATTAAAAACAATTAAATACTTGAACAAGAAGTAGGAGGAAACAAGGAAGACACAAGGATGTAGAGTGGTTCGTACCTTAGAAATCTAAGGTAGTCAGTCCACTACCCAATTGTTTCCAAATGGGATTTTGAAAGTAATTTATTTTATTACCTCTCGAGGATGTTACACAAAATACAATTGCTTTTCTACACCCTTGATGTAACCTTCACCTAAAGTAGCCTCAATCCCCCTGGAAGTAGCCTTCTAAAGTAACTCCAAGCTCACCCTTGAAGTAGCCTTCACTTGAAGTAGCCTTCACTTGAAGTATCTTCAATCCTTGAGGTAGCCTTCTGAAGTAACTCCAAGTCACCGGGAGTAGCCTTCACCACCTAAAGTAGCTCCACAAACCTCCTTTCAACAACCCCCAACCTAGGAGTAGTCAAGGAGAACAAAATATAATAAAAGGAACAAGATTGGAAGAAAGAAACAATGTTACCAATGAGTACATTGCTTTGATCCTATATCAAGCGTATTGATCTCCTATCCACTATAGACAAATGTGGTAGTGTGGTGTCTAGGAGATAATAAGCTATAGTACACTAATGTAGAGCTCAAAGAAACAAATTACAGGTGTAGCTTTTGCTTGTTTCTCACTAAGAATGAATTTCAAGTGTAATTGTATGTACAAGTGATGCTTTGGGTGTCCTAAGGCCTCTCCTATTTATAGAAATAGGTTACAAGTGCTTAGGGACGTTCTAGATACATTCTAGGGTGTTATTAGTGCTCAACTAGCCATTATGTGTCTATAAATTACGTTGCAACATCTAGTTGTTTAGTGCTGAAAAGTGTAGTCCAGAACTTATCTCGATCGAGAAGTTTGTCGACCGAGTGTGTCTCGGTTGAGCTTTTCTTCAACCGAGTGGGAGGTTGAGGTAAATGTATTTCAACATTCATTTCCAACTCCCAACTACTTTGCCAACTCAACCTAATGACTATAGAGCTTGATGGAAGGTCTATTCTCGGGTGAGAATTTTGTTGACCGAGGGTGTCTTGCTCGAGGACTTTCTTTTTACAATCAAGATATTTATCATGTAATTCTTCAATGCTAGCAACTAACTCTTATTTAGATAAATCAAACAAGCTTATCTCATTCTCTGCTTCATTTGTTGTAGCAATAAGGCACTCTACTTCTTCTTCTCCATCCTCACTATCATCACTTGAGTCATCCCATGCTGCTTTGTAAGCTTTTTCCTTCTTCTTGTGAGATGATTTCTTTCCCTTCTTGAGTTTGGGACAATCACCTTTTAAATGTCCCTTTTTGCCACATTCAAAGCACCTAGGGGAAGAGGAAGAAGAAACACTAGAAATTTTGTTAGTTTTAAATCTTCTATATCATCTTACCATTTGCAATGAGAGTCTCTTCTTCACTATCTTCTTCACTTGTATCATGACTAATTTTAGTTTTTGCCTTGAATGCAATGTCCTTTCTTTTCTCCTTTTTGTGTTCGGCCGCCAATCTTTCTTCTTCTTCAAGGGTGACCTCATGAGTCTCTAAGTTTACAATGAGCTGCTCCATCCTCAATCTGGTGAGATCATTGGCTTCTTCAATGGCCGTCACCTTTGGTTTGTACTTTGGAGGCAAACACCTAAGAATTTTGGATACTTGATCTTCTTCACTTATTAGTTTTCCTAATGCACTCAAACCGTTAATGATAGTAGAGAATCTTGCATACATTTCACTAATGGACTCATTTGGTTCCATACAAAATTGTTCAAACTTTTGTTTAAGCATACTAATCTTAGAAATTTTAACTTGTATAGTTCCTTAATGTGTAATAGAAAGTCTATGCCATATATCATATGCAGTTTCACATGAAGAAATTCTATTGAATTCACTTACCAAAATAGAACAATATAAAATACTTACAACCTTGGCATTTAGTTGAGCTTGCTTTACCATATTGATATCTCATGTAGCATACCTAGTTTCTAGAAGCACATATGGAGTAGACACCATCCTCCAAAGCTCCCAACTGATGCCTTGAAAATAAAATTGCATCCTTCTCTTTTGATAGTTATAGTTGCTTCCATCGAACACCATCCCCCATCCTTCAAGACTTGTTAAAGCTCCTTGAAGACCTGCTCTGATACCAATTGAAAGATCTAGAGGGAGGGGAGTGAATAGAGGTTTATGGAGTTTTTAATATTAATTAAAAACAATTAAACACTTGAACAAGAAGTAGGAGGAAACAAGGAAGACACAAGGATGTAGAGTGGTTCCTACCTTAGAAATCTAAGATAGTCAGTCCACTACCCAATTGTTTCCAATCGGGATTTTGAAAGTAATTTATTTTATTTTCTCTTGAGGATGTTACACAAAATACAATTGCTTTCCTACACCCTTGAAGTAGCCTTCACCTGAAGTATCCTCAATCCCCCTAGAAGCAGCCTTTTGAAGTAACTCCAAGCTCACCCTTGAAGTAGCCTTCACCTGAAGTAGCTTCAATCCTTGAGGCAACCTTCTGAAGTAACTCCAAGTCACCAGGAGCAACCTTCACCACCTGAAGTAGATCCACAAACCTCCTTTCAACAACCTACAACCTAGGAGTAGCCAAGGAGAACAAAATACAATAAAAGGAACAAGATTGGAAGAAAGAAATAATTAATGTTACCAATGAGTACAACATTTTGATCCTATATCAAGCGTATTGATCTCCTATCCACTATAGAGGAACGTGGTAGTGTGGTGGCTAGGAGATACTTAGATATAGGACACTAATGTAGAGCTCAAAGGAACAAATTACAAGTGTAGCTTTTGCTTGTTGCTCACTAAGAATGAATCTCAAGTGTAACTGTATGCACAAGTGATGCTTTGGGTGTCCTAAGGCCTCTCCTATTTATAGGAATAGGTTACAAGTGCATAGGGATGCTCTAGATACTTTCTAGGGTGTTCTTAGTGCTATGCTCAACTAGCCGTTATGTGTCCATATATTACGTTACAATGACTAGTTATTTAGTGCTGAAAAATGTAGTCCAAAACTTGTCTCGATCGAGAAGTTTGTCGACCGAGTGTGTCTTGGTTGAGCTTTTCTTCGACCGAGTCAGAGGTTGAGGTAAATGTATTGCAACGTTCATTTCCAACTCCCAACTACTTTTCCAACTCAGTCTAACGGCTATAGAGCTTACTAGAAGGTCGATTCTCGGTCGAGAATTTTGTTGACTGAGGGTGTCTCGGTCGAGGACTTTACCGACTGAGAAAGTCCCTGTTTCAATGTGTTGAGTCATCTACTAAGTGTGTGTATCAATGTGTAATTGTGCTTCTATATTAGGGGAGGGTATATCTAAGTATTATGAGTGGATAGGGAAGATGTAACACTTGATTTACATGATATCTATGTACTTATACATTATATACTTGTACACGTTTTTACATTGAGTACAATCATGAAAATAAAAATAATCTAAGCATGTTGATCTTCCAATTTGTATTGATATTCAACTATCCACTTCCTTATTTATTTATCCCTGAAACACTCAAATAATAAGTTAGATCCATAGGAATGAAATATTTGTTATCATCAAAACAAAGGGTATGATAATGTCCAATTTAGTCAATAGTGGTAGTCCCTAAATGCCTCGACAATTGATGTCTCTGATAATGACCGCTGTAGTTGCTAAAGAAGGGCATCAATGGCTTGCATGTAGCAGTTGATGTTTAACCAGTAGATGTTAGTAGGGAAATGAGTTGTGAAGGACTTGAGACAAGAATTTGGAGAAGGTTTGGTTATCATAAGCTTAGTCTTAATTGGGTTGGGATGGGGTGTCTTAGATGTGTCCATGGAGTTTCCAAGCCGCATTCCTCATTACACTAAAAATTTTCAATGTAGACACGGCGTAAGCATGTCCACCATGTGTCCAGACATGTCCAAGGTGTGTCCATGTTGGCCACATGTTGGACACAAACACAAGAACCTCCAAGAAGTGTCTGGGTTTCCTATGTGAGGAGTCTAGCTCAAAAAATGATGCCTAAACTATGCCATGGGAAAAATACCCTTAGGCGTATGGGAGGATTTGGATGCAAACAAATAAATGTCTAGAGTAGGTTGATGATACGATGATAGATAGTAAAAAAGTAGGTGCTAATGATGGGAAGACAAATAAAATGATGATACAAATGCAATAATTAAATGATGCATGTACCTTTTCTCTATAATTGGATGATGAGCATTTTGAGTAGAAGACCCTATCAAGAATTAAATATCTTGGAAGGACTGAACATCTTTCATAAATTTTGTTGATAATGTTGGATTGTAATTTTCTAACTTTCTTCAAGTCAATGATGCCCACATTGAGCTTGAGATTGACCTAGGTTGACCCAAGAGTCGATCAAGGATGATTGCTTTGGACCACTTAAACTCCTTGCATATTTTTTTATTCAATGCATTTCATATATGCTTAGATTACTTTTCTTTGTACCTACTATTGACTTATGAAGATTATATCTTGGAAATTAATGGATTTCTCTATAAAACTAGAAGAATGTTTGGAAGGCATTCATCTGAGCTAGTAAAATAAAGTTCCTCGTCATACAATGATAATGTTACACATTTCTAATAATGAAATTACATAAATAGATGGTAATTTTATTTTTTAATGGGTCAAAAACCTCCAAATAGACTCAATGGTGGAATCATTACGGAATGTAAATATTTTAATGATTTATAATGAAATCCATATTATGTATTATTCTATTACAATCCAATTGGTTTTGACTATAAAAATTTGAGTGGTACTGAACATGCATTTATGGGGAGCCAAGTCATTATCAAGTCACATTCTATACAAGTTTCTCTCATATCTTATTGCGGGTGATTATAACTGCACTACATATATTTGTGAGAGACATTAACTTTGATTCATGTCAAAATCACTAACACCAAATGAATCATTTTAACCCATTCATAAATGAGATTGGACTCATTGGCATCAATGTTAGCAACACTCAATTTACCCAATATAGAGGATCATCATGGGTCATGTTGAATCATTTTCAGGTTTCATTGGCATGGAATGACTTATGTCCATTCATCACAACTGTAGATATCACTTGAATTGAATATGATCATATGCTTGTTACACGGAACACAAAATATGTGCCCTTGGTCCGAATCCTTTTAGGTTTGAAATATTTTGGTGCAAACACAAACTATTTAACACCATTATAACAAATAGTGGGAAATTAGAGAGAATCCTAATCCATAAACATTTTTCAGACATAAAAGAGATTTTTGAAAAAACTTATCACTTGTAATTGTACTACCTTTGGCTATGTTCATAGACTAGCAATGACCCTATCCAACTTGATATCGACCACAATAAAGTTAGCATTCATCAATTACTACCAAATAAAGAAACTTTAGGAAATAAATGTCCTAGGTTAAATGGATCAAAGAAGGGGACATGAAAATTCCATCTTCTTTGCAAGGGTCATAGGGGTCAACTTTTTCATAACATATATTGAGACTTTTCCCATTTTGGATCTGTTTATGACCCATTAGCTACTTTCCTTCTTGGATGAGGAACTTCTCTCTAAAACTCCTCTATTTGAATAGTTGGAACACCTCTGATGCATCTCGTTAGAGGGTTGAGGGAGATTTATAACCTTCTCAAACTCTCCACATACAAGACAACTAGGGCTCCCAGAGGCATCAAGACAAAGAGGACATATCCATAGTGCACTTAGACCTACCAAATTTATCAGTTGCATGGGTTGATAGGAAAAGGGATCAAAGAGGCATACTGTGACTTTGACCTCACCCCTCCTTATTCTTTAGTCTATAGAGTGATCAAATCATTCCATACATGGGAATATTCCTGGCCAAACCCCCCAAACTTCTCATATGCATCACTCATTGCTTGAAATCCCCAATACAAGAAAAAGGATGCCTTGACCATCTAAACAAGGAATGAGAAGCATAATTTCTCTCACCGTCGATAACAACCAATCTAGCAAAGAGCTTGAAGATATCAAATCAGGAATATCATGAGAAGAGGAATCCAAAACCCCTATGTTACATACCCCAACATCCCTACTAAGACCCCGCGAACCATAAACACACTTACATTTGATCCCATTTCTACACAAAATAGAGTTTATATTATACACAAAGTGACTAATCACTTCAAGAACCTTTATAATCACAAGAGATCCTTCTCTCGACACATACTATTTTATTGCAACAAACTTTATGAGAATACCACTAATGAGAAACATCGATTCATATTGCCTTTCACCTTACTGGATATTAAGAAGACAATGTTTAGATTAGGCCTTGACTAATCTCTAGTCTGATGGTTTTAATATATCCTTATAGTAGCACAATTGACACGCAATAAATTGTCTCAAGTTCAAAATCTTTGAACACACATACTTTAGAAATTTGGATCCTCAATACATATAAACCTTATTTCAAGTGCACATATCTTTAATAACATGGACAAATTTATGAGTCAAGCATGCCACCTAATTGAAGGGTAAAATAATACAAGACTCATACATAATACCCAATGAAGTTTTGCACATCTGACACCAAATATATAAACATGTTTTAACTCTCAAACTTGATCTGAGAAGGCATTTGAAAAATAAATTGGCAATTTTACTCCAAATGAAAGGCATAGGTTCCTAGATATTTGGATTTATTGGATTAAAAAATGCATTAGAACTAGTCCGTCATTTGATTGAATAATGGTTCAACATTTGGCTATTTCAAAAGTACCAACAGCCTCGTACAACCTGACCCTTTGTCACCTTATTTATTTGTGATTTTAACATGAACTAGACCAGAGGTTACTGATGGGCTAGTAACACAAAATGATGACCTTTACATAAGACATATCATCTAATTGGCTAATGATGCCATTATTTTCATCAAGCCTTATGGGAACAATGTATCAAACACCTTAAGAATTTTAGGTATATTTCAAAATCTTTCACATCTCAAAATAATATCCCAAAAATAAATTTTGATGGTTATTCATGTTACCAACATAGATATGATGAAACTTATAACATGCATGGACGTCGTGTATAAGATTATCTCTTGAAATTCCTAAGCATGTCAATTTCACCCCATAAATAACTCTCATAGGTGTAGCAACCTATTCTGGAAAAAATAAAATATATAATGGCTTCTTAGAATACTCTTATCAATCTCAAATGTTTTAATATTATCAATGCTTCATTCTGGCATTCCATCATATTTTATTCATTTATTCTACTTCCAAACAAAATGGATCGAATGAGAAGATTTTTTTTGTAGGAATAATAGACATGATACATATAAGGCAATAGTAAATTGGTCTTCTCTATGTTACTAAAGATAGATCTTTGTATGAAAAATAGTTATTCTTAGTGTAACACCTCATCCCCAACAAAACATGATTACATGCTAACCAACGTATTACCGAAAAATACGGGAAATTAAAACCAATTTACAACAAGCACCACAAGATGAAACATATAATATCTGAGCCAACACTTTTCATTTCATAGCATATCTCCAAGGTGCTACAACATGATTACCATCATCTTTTTACATGAAATAACTGTTACAGGATGCTTTACATCAAGATGCATAACAAAAACCATACATCGATCATTGTACGAGAAACATCGAAAAACTCTCCCGAAGACCTGAGTGTACAGGGACGACACATAGGCCTCTACTGCTAGACGCTATCTATCCCACCAGGTACGATACCTCTACATAACATCCGTAGCCACATGATCTTCATCTCGCCAGGCACGTCCACCTAAAAAGGGTTATTAACCAGGGGGGTGAGACATATAGTCCCAGCGAGAAACATAACCCTCTACCAGCTTTATGATGATCATAGACAACTGATATAAGTGGATTATAAGAGCAATATACTGAGCAGGGTTATTCTTACTAGCAATCTTACCAAGATATTCATGAGGCCTATAACCAAGCATTATGTATGGAATATGATTGACAAGATAAGCTTTATACGATCTTATCACATGATATAAGGGATATATGATAAACTGCAAGTGTAAAAATAGAGCAACTATACAAACAAGGCCTCAACCAATGTTTCGTATTTGCCCTAAGCAAAGATACTATATGGCTTGCTTACAAATTATTATGCCCTGAGGAAGTGAGCCGTACCGCTCAAATCCAACCGACGGCTGCGAAACCCGGAGCCGGTGCCATATAAGGTCAAATGGAAGAGCCGGACTCCACGAACTCCCACCTCGTGGTCAGTGCACGAGTACAACACAAGCAGGACCGCAGTCTCATGCTAAAGTGGTCTTAGCCATAAGGTCAGGCTACCCTCTGCCTAGCCCGCCTCGGTATAGGTATTAGTTCTAGTGAAACTGAGCCACTGGCCTGTTCATCGTGCTCTGAGCCATGAACACATTCATGCTCCTCATATCACACATCCTGAGCCATGGGCCTGTTCACCATGCTCTTCACATACTTGGGCTACGAGCCTGAATCCGCACCCTAGAGTCTACAACCAAAGTTGCACTCTTACCTCCTCACTTTAGGCTAGGAGAAACCTCGCATACTCAACAATATGCGCTTCGGGTTAACCCGTAGAAGAACCCGTTTCACCATCACCAGCTCCTGACGATGATGGATCTATGGCCAGGGCAACTACATGATATATTCCGCTGTGATTCATTAGTATCTTTTATATGGATTGCAAGATTCAACCAAGTTATATAACATGTAAACTATAACAAGAATAAACAACATAAAACTCAACATCATGCTTTCATTGTAATCAACATCATCCTGATCCATCAGGAGGATCCAACATTACATGTTATCACTTGGCCTCTTGCCAATCATCAAGATCCATTTCAAGGATCATCACATTGCCATGGGATCTCAATCCCTCATCACATAGTGCCACTGCCTCTCAAGGCTTCATCATTTCATATCATCATGGGACATCAATCCCTGAGTTCATCACATTATATCAGTGCCTCTCAAGGCATCATCATCTCATTAGGGAATATCCATCCCTCATGTCATTACTAGATGATCATACCTCAACATGCATTTCTCATTATACTGGTAACATACGTTATCTCATCAACATTATTACTTGTATTTTGCACAAATATCAAGTGCTATACAAAGCACATAAGCATATAGTCACCATAGCTCTTACTTGGCTATGAATTCAATACACCTGCATGGTTAGCTTGCATAAGAAAGTGATAACTAGATCACCAAACATAGAACATAGATCCTTTAGAGAACATATTATGATTATCATGCTATCAAGGATTTAGCTGTACAGGATTGGAACAACATCCATGTTTATAGATGTATCTGTAGTTAATTTAGATTATTGTTATCAAGCTATGAGCATCCATCATGCCCCATATCTCATGAACATGTCGTTATTAAGAGTAAGGTTTATATCATGGCAATATTCTTCCATCATTATGAACATATGCAGATTAATGTCATAACCGGTGTATAAATCAATACATACTACTGTTACCACATCATGGGTATCCCATTATACTTTATATCTCAAATCGTATGAGCATAATTCTTAAGGATTAACTGTAAGGATCATATACCATAATCCACCATCTAATCTTTATCAAAGGTTCATCCATCATTATGCATAATTAACCACCGCACAAAGGTTCACAACCCATTTCATCTTGGGTTTATCATACTTTATTATTATAATATATGGACACACACATCATGGCCCATACTTGTAGTCATACACCTGTGTCATATTGACATGTGTAGCAACAACATCTCCTTTCAAACATACTGTGGTCACGACCTATCTAACATAGGTGCAGGGTTCAAGGTGATCATATACATTAGCTATATGCATTCTAGGTTATCAAAAACCCTCACCAAAACTCCCTCAACCCTCACCAAAGGATATGCCCGGTAGTAATACCCTCACCAAAGGTATCACGACTAGGGTTTCCAATCCTAAGGCAACTCACCACCATATCGACCAATCAATGCACACCCTCTATCGTGCATCAAGGTCCCATCATCTTTCATGGTATCAGGCAAGGTGTATCGTCCAAGATCCAAATCCACAAAAAGGGGTAACGACCAAGCTCGACTAAGCTTATCGGTTAGAGGAACATCATCACAACAACCCTATCAGTCAAAGGGGTGTCACCCAAGGTGCCCCTACTACACAAACATCTTTGTATCGTCCATGGACCATTTCTATCGGCCAGGGCACCAAGAACCATGTCGTGCATAGCCATGACGCTGCATAACGACTAGCCTCTAGGGTTAGCATGTCGGGCATCATGCCATGTCGTCCATCCCCTCGTCTCAACCAAGCCCACTAAGATAAGGTGGTGTCGTCCAAAGCTTGTGTCGGACACCAAGCTATCAGAGTCTATCATCTAAGGCCATGTCGGGAATCAAGCTAGCACCACCTAATGGCCAAGTTCATCTCAAGACAAGGGAGGTGTGTCAGACAACCACCTCTACAAGGTGTATCGATCAGGGTACTCAACATAGTGTATCGCCCATCCATCATCTCTACAAGGGATATCAGCCAAGGTACAAGGTTTAGGGTTGTGTCGACCAACTACCATTCCACCTATCACCATGTTTGGCAGAAGGGCATAACTACCACAAGGTCCATAAGGAGTTATATCATCCTAGACTTAACCCTAAAGGGTGTATCGAGAAACATACTCAAAATGTCACCAAGCAAGCACATGTCGGCCAAGAGCCCATCCAAGGGTCTAGCAACCATGTTGACCAAACTCTAACTCTAGGGTGTTTTAAGGGATATCGGGCACACAGGTAAAACTATCACTGACTCATCCTATCACCCATAGGTCTAGGTCATAGGCTCACTTTTCAAGTCCAAAGGAGAGAAAGGGGTGTTGCCATAACCATCAACCAAAGAATAGGCTATAGAACAAGGTATTGTATCAAGTAGAGACCCATATCGGGCAACCTAACTGTGTCGGCCAAAGACTCATATCATGCAAGTCATATTCAACCTCTAGCCATCCATTACCATCTTGTACAAGGAAAACAAACTAAAGGCAGTAGTAAAACGTAGCATTCCCATTAGATAAGATCCCAAGTTCCATATATATGTCTATCATGGAGAAAAGGTAACGATTTAAGTACAAGAACCATCATATACATATATGGAGAGTGTGCATAATAGAAATGGTTAAGAGTTATGTAACCTGCCTTAAGAAGATCTCCATGAAAGGCATAAAACTACATGATCCAAGAAGCAAACACATGTTCTCTTCCAAGAGCAACACCCATCCAAAGCTCCAAACATGCCTTCGACACCATCATCACCACCTCAAGAAACAAAGGTAGAAGAAGAAGAAGAAGAAACCATGGTTATGTGTAGCTCAAGAAGAAGAAAGGAGGGAAGATGACCACGTCCTTGTGTACTCTTACCAAGGGCCTATCCGTGTCTGGGGGGGGGAAGAGGAAGGTGGATAAGTAAGCACAAGGAAAAACTAGCAAGGAAGCATGACTCACCAAGGTCGGATCTAGAGCAAGGAGTTTCCATGGCCAAGGAGCTCGCCCCTCCATGCTCCATGGGAGTCTTCCTTAGCTCCCAAGCTCCCATGCCCGACACAAACAGATAGGAGAAGGTAGGTGGCCGAAAAGGATTGCTTGGCTAAGGAGGAAGGGAGTTATATACACCAAGGAAGAGAGAGGTAGCAAGAGAAAGGTGTCATAACCACATAAACCAAGGTGCCACTTGCTCTAGCTCATAACACCATTTGTTGCCACCCTGAAGCTCATGCATGGCCTGATGATACACCCTAGGAAGTGTATCGTGCAGCTGGGCAGCAGCCATGGCTGACACACCCCTGTTGGGCGACAAACCTTCATGTCCTAGCCGATACACTAAAGGACAAGGTGACATATGCAACACATAGATGTTATAAAGACCATATAGGATGTCATTCCTCATCTATCAACCAAACAAGGCGCCCCCATCATCCATACTCATTATAGATGATGTCACACACAAGAAAGAAGACTCTAGAGCTGATAAATTGCACATTGACCCCTCCACTTTGGGTAAATTGCAATTTACACCAAAACTAGCACAAAAAGCATAAACATCGACCAACCAAGCTTAAACTTGAAACATAGGCTTCCACAAGGTGTCCCACGGAATCATTATCTTTCTAATGATGCAAGAGAACTAAAGGCATGCTTTACATGTGACATATTGCAATATAACCCCTAACTTTGGGTAAATTGCACTTTGGTCCAAAACAAGCAAACATTGCTCAAATAGCATCCAAACAGGACCAAACTGGAAACATGAGCTTGTCACATGATACCAAAACATCCTATAAGATTAGATTAAGGTTCTAAGCACCTTTCATAAGCAAATCAAATAGGGTTAGCCCAAAACCTGGGTCAGGGTCCTTACACTTAGATTACACTCACATTGCATGTTTATAAAGTGATTTTATCCATAACTAAAAATCACTCTAGCAGTTCATTAGAATATATGAAAAATTCTATAAGAAGAACCTCCATAGGTCCCAATCATATATAAAAGCATTCTAAATTCCTGGAGATTGTTTTATAGAAAGGCACAAGTCAATGTTGACTCAATAGGTAAATTGGATGCTTTGTTAAATTGAAGGTTCTTGGTTTGAATTCTATCAAATAAGAATTATATGAAAAACTACCTCATATACACATCGTCAATGGGCTAGCCTTACAACAATATTTCATGTTCTTGAGCAAGGCACATAGTTAACTTACCGACACCTGCCTAGTCTTGAGATTTACTTTGCTAGGTGAATATAAAATGACTTTCTTTGAGAGAGGTTACCAAATATCAAAAACACATTTAATAAAAGGAAAACACCTTATTGAAGATGCTATTATTACCCCCACTAATTAGTTGGTCCCTGTAAAATTTTAGTCACAACTCATACCATGTCAAATATTTTTGACTCATTGTTTGGCTATTGGACACAACAAATCATTTGTAGGTTACCATATGTATCTCATGGTCATTTTGTCTCATACATTGTTTTTGAAATCTCTCCTCAGATATTTCATCTCAAAATTTCTTTGATAATTCATTTATCAAACAATTATGGTCTCATTTTTATAGTGACACCATCATGAATAATATTTTGGTTTGATTGATATTGTTCTAGAAGGGGCTTGTATTGGGGCTAACCTTATACATAATTGTAGACCTCGTGTTGTTTGCATCATTTGGCACATTTAGTTGGAAACAAATGTAACCACATACAAAAATATCACTAACATTTATTCTATAGGGATTTTTTCTTTGTTTAGGTGATTCCTAGATAGATATGAAGATTAAGACTTCTCTTCATGATTTTCCATCCATAAATATGAAGAAAGGATGACTCTACGGGATGATCAGTTTCATGATAGATGACAATGTGACCCGCCCTTGTGAAAACCTAATGGTCTCGTGATGCTCCACATTTCTTTGGTGTTTTGATGGGTTTGCTCACTGATAGTCTACCTGATGTTTGGACATTATCCCTTCTTATGAAGTGGGTTGTGTGCCACCATTTATTCCAATTTTTATTCTATTGACCCTTTATAGTAGGCTGTTTCTATGGGGGAGCCCACCCCCTATAGGTTCATCTTTGGTTCATTAGGTTGTTTATCAGGGTGCCTGCCCCCTTGTGATAGCATGGACATCCCATATACATGATTTAGTTTTTGTTTTACTAACTTTTGGACACTTCTAGTGCACCTTGAGACTTATTTTACTATCCCAATTGGATTATGCATTTGCATTCTTCCTTCATCAACTTATAATAATGTTGTTGGGTAATAAACAAAATAAATAGTGTTAGGTTGGGATGGCCTTGTTTGGTTCAATTGGGTCTAAAATGTTGGACATGCTACATTTAGAAAATAACTGCATATAAGACTAAACCAACTAGCAACTATAGTTTCATTTGATTTTATCATGACTGGTACTAGTGAATAAAGGGCCTGAAACATATTAGAGGTACATGACGGCACACTCATTTCAATTTGTGAACAATAATAAAGTGCACATAAATATAAAGAATGAGCTATCAGACACAACTCATACAATTCACATGTGATAGAAATTAAGTCATTGGTGTAAGATTGTTGTATCAAATTTGACACTTATATGTTCAACGGAACTATCAAAGCAGAAGTGGAAACAAGGGAAAACATGGTTCATGCCCCCCATTTTGAAAAGTATAATATATATACATATAAATATATATGTATATATATGTGTATGTGTGTATTTAGGGAGTATGTATAAATATATAACATTTACAACACATATTGATTAGATATGTAGACGTGGTCTGGTGGTTTGCTGTTGAATCCCTAATTCAGAGGTTTCTAGCTTGATTCCTTGATTATCCCTATGCACTTTTTTCTCAATACAAATGCAATATAGTTTCACTATATAAATAATCTACAACAAAATATAGTAAAAACTTGAGAGTGGTTTAGTGGTTTGTATGTTTTCTATGTTGAATTGGGTATCGAGTTAGAACTTATATTGATCAATTTATTTATTTTCTAAGTAAAAATCTTCCCCCCAACCATCAAGAATTGACTCTATCATTGACTCAAATAATAAGTGGGCCGGTGAAAAGAAGAGTGACTACAACTCATAGAATTAAAGTATATAATGGGAGATAATTATCGAATTATGAAAACATCAACTCAATATCTATTACTAGTTGAGATTGTTGGTTGACATAGCTTGGTTTAGAGAAGGTGAACTCACTGGCTTTATAATGGCACATATGACTTGGTGTCATGATATCATCCTCCCCCACTATATACACATGTTTGCACACAACACAAACACACAAATGAGAGACATTTATCCAATTATGGAAAAACCTTCCCTCCCATGATAGTAATGGAGATTGTTAGTGCATTGCGTGATTCAGAGAAAGTTAAGTCATTGGCCGTTTGGCCTACTTAGAATTGTAAATCTTTTTTGGTTTCACAATACGGTACATCTGACACACGTAGTATCTTACTTTAGAGAAGGTTAAGTCGCTGGCCTCTTTCTAATCATACATCTTATTTTTGTTTCACAACACCTTGCATCTAGTACACATGAAGGAGTACACACACATGCATACACACATGTATGCTCACAAAAACACATACTAACACATATATATATGTGCATGCACCCATGCATACCCACAGGTTGATGAAAGAGCATTTGGCGAATCATTCATATAAATAATGGTTCTTGGAATTGAGAGAGATCCAAAACAATCTCACTATCTATTTTACATGGATTGAATTTGATTGGTAGAATCTTTGTTCTGAATTATTTCATAAAAAGAATATTTATGAAGATTTTTAACATAAATTATGATTATCCTACTTCCAGTTGATGTCTTGAAACCTTTCTTGATCATATGAGGATTGTTTCTTGCTACTCAAGAATTGTAGTTTCTTGAGTTATTTTTAGCTTCAACTTGATTTAGATCCAATGATATTAGTGGATAGATCAATTAACTTCTATCTTTGCTTGTGCTAAAATATTTCAAGGCCTAGAAAAATGAACCTATAAACGTGATATGGTGTCCATTATACCATTAAAAGAACAAAGGGATTCATGTCTATAATGCTTTAAGTAATGATGTATGCACAACTTTCCAGGGAGACAATGATTTTCAAATCCCTTCACATGTAGTTTGAAGCCGATTATATAAAAAGGATCCTTACTTCAATGACATGCATATATATAAATTTTTTATGTTATAGTATTTTTTTGAACTCGCTCTAAAGTCATTGTGCAAAATTACTATATATTTTAATTGTATATGCATGTGTCCAATATATCTATTATGGAAAATGTGGATGATTCTTCCACATAGGAATGTAATAAGTAAGATTTTGAGTATTCACCAAGTCATTTTTATCTATATGAATGAATCACAAAAATTAGGAGTCACCCATTACATTGACATGAACATGTATACTCTATTCAAACTCTCTATTTCTTAATATTGTTAAAGATTTTGTTCTTACCATTTTATCTTTATATCTCAATATTAATATTTAATATTTAAATTTAAGAAAATGTAAAAAAAGATCTTTTGTGGAGAGCCGTAAGATTTTTCGCTTTCATTCTAAACAATTATCCTATTTTATTCCAGCGATAGTCTTTTACCTTTAGTCCTTTCCATTCTATAAAATGGTTGAATTATATTTTTATCTAGGTATCACAACATAGGCAACTTTTTTTGAAAAACTATCTTCATATTATTTACATTATTATAAGGAAAAAGACACTACTATACCTGACTCAAAAATCCTATGGATCCTAAGGTCACAAATACAAAAAAAATCAAATTATAAAATACTAAATTGATGAATTTTAGAATCTCCACCTGGTTTTATTATAAAATAAGGAAAAATAAAGATAGACATTTAATTAGTGGAAGAACACAAAAAATCTGACTCCATTGAAGGGCAGATAAGAAAGTTATGTATTAATTCAAAGATCAGATTTGGTGATTCAATTACAAGTGGGGAAGGTGTTAGAACCCATCTAGCCCAATAAACGATATTGAATTCTTCTTAGTCATCTCATAAAGAAATGTTAGTGATTGAGGTTGTTATTAATGAAAATGATGAAAAATGAAAAAAGTGATTTTATGATGGGGACCTTTGAGGATGGAGACAACCATGGATATCCCATCATAGCCCTAGAGCTCCTAATTTTTGTGTGTCTTGTGATCAAAATTGTCTCAAGACCTCCCACAATGGAGATCCATCATTAGATGTTAAAACAGATGCTTAGTAAGAGAGAGAGTGAGTGAGTGAGAGAAAAAGAGAGAGAGGTGAGTGAGATATGATAGAATAAGATCTTAGATCTTTGAAGTAGTGTGCAAATGTGAACAATTATAAATATAAAAGATCAGAGAAAGAAACAGTTATTGATAAGGATATAATAGAGAAAACAGTTGTAATCATTGCACAACCTACCGACATTAGCAGAGCAGCTGGTGTCAGAGGAAGGGTCTTTTGATCACATATAGAAAATTAAAGGGAGAGGTAGTCATTTTTTTAGCTTCATGATAGATGAAAGGAGTCTGGAATATAGAGGGTGTAGGGGATATTTATAGTAAGTGTTTAGGATTTGAGGTTCTTGGTAGAACATTCTATAGATGCGGCACCCAAAGTTATAGGATATCACTCTCTACCTAATAATCTATTCCCAACACCTACTTAGACATTCATGTAGACTCAAAAGAAACCTAGACTTTGATACTACCCCTATGACTCCACCCTTCCTAGGTTGTCACTAGTTACCACCTAAGAGAGTGGAGGTCATAATGGTTAGGCTAAACCTAACCTCAAACACTACAACAAAACAATGAAAGTACATAAAACATAGCATCAAATAGGAATTTTTGAAACATAACAAGTCAATTCTGTATCAAATTCATCACTGCGATAACAAATTGGTATTTAAATAAATTCCACATAATATGTATATAATTTCATTAAGAACCAATACACCATAATATTAGGATATAACATTAAGGAAATCTCATGTAATAAGAAATCATTCCAACTGAAATATACATGTATAAAGTCCCAGACAAGAACAAGCTACTTGAAACCTAGATGTATAGATACATGTTGACTGTCTACACTAACACAACTATACAATTTCACATCATAATGATGGAAAAGCATAGTAGCACACTTTGTAATGGTAATGTCATTCAAGGGTGTTGTTATCCTATACTCTAATATAAATACCTAAAACAAATATAAGAAGCATGAGTCTATCAACCTAGACAGTGAAAATGATCTGCCCACTGGGAGATACATATGTAACACTATTTATCCATCTTTAAATAAGAATTTGAAAAGTGAAGGATTAGTCTTATAATTACTTATTAGTAATAATAAACAATTCTACAATAATTACATAAGTAAAAAATAATTAGTAACAAAATAGTAAATAGACACTAACTATTGCACACAAATTATTTTTTCAATTAAAGCCTAATTATTATAATTTCCCTTTCACCCCCCTAAAATATAGCAGTCAAATGGGATCCATCATGTATGATTCTTGGGTCAAAAATCCACTATCCTAGATTTCAGGATAACCAACTACCGCATACCTTCAATAGCATGGGTTCTCTCTAGTAGGTTTCCATGTATAAAATTAAGAGCACAATAGCCTTTATACAATGGCCTCATCAGATGGGTACTGAACAAGGTTCCCAAGAATAAAGTATGTGACTACCGTTCTCAAAAAATTGCTTAGGACAAGAACTACTAAAAGTCATTTTTGTGTCCACCTGACTTGCTCCTAATATGGATATGAGTATCATATCCTAAATAAAATATCAAAAGAAGTATCTACCTAACTCACTCAAAATGTGAATATCATATAAAAAACTATAAGGTTAAGATGAACACCCTTATATGTGAATATGCCACTATTCCTTATAATCTAGTCAACTCATTGTGTATATGATATATGTTTAATTTAGTGATACCACTAACATTGAAATAAGGATAGCTAATTCTCTCCTCTCATATAGGACTTGTAAGTATTTTGTCAATTTTAGGGCTCCGAAAGTATGATAACTTAGTTTCACTTTTCATCAAGGTTTATATCGTCCCTATTATTCACAAAAATATATTTAAGGTTATGATTGATAAATGAATCAATATTATAGAGTAATCATGAAAGATAACTTAGAGGGGTATTCACATAACATGCATTACTCTAGTTTTTCTATCATTAATTTCGTAATCATAATCACATCAAGAATGATTCATTTTCACCAGGTTCTCATATATCATCATTTTCCATTCCCATCTTAATAAAAAAATTTAGTTAATGTAGTCCATGGGATATTTCACTTTATACATCACTAGAAAACCAAAACACATTGTGTCCATGTAAGAGCATGGCAATAATATCAAATATTAGTATTCATAAGGGTTTTCTTATTACCTTTTATCTTGATTGAATATGGTATTAAATACTAAGGTGAAATTTTAGTGACATATTAATGTCACATAATGTTATTATTCTTGCATTGAATGCTTACGTTACACATGTAAGGGTTCAAACGGTTAAGAAACTACATTTCAACAATAATCATGTGCATTTTAACTTCTAAAAATAATCAAATTTTCATGTAGGGGTTTTCATAACAACCATTACCATTACGTGACATATCATGAATTTTCAAATAAGAAAACATTTAATGTCCATGCATGTTTATCAATGCTACTTATACATGCACAAAAATATGTGTATGGGAATGAAAATGATACACTCATCTTAAGGGTACACAACACCAAAAGGTCAACCTCTATATTGTGAGTTCAAAGCTCACAAGAATAAAATATTCCTTTCTAGGGCTCCTATAAGATTTTCTAACCAACAATGTAAAGAAAATAGAGGAAAAGGATAACCATCTTCGTGCATGAATTAAATCTAGAGATTTATACCCAAGGGTAAATAGACACATCAGGAGATGAAGGTAAACACGAAGGGTGACTCTTGAGAGAGATAAACAAAACCATTATGAATGACTAAGTATCATACACGATAAGTTCTCTATTAAGATGTCCCCTTTTCTCCAAGACTGCCTCTCACATCTCTATGGAGACTCCAAAATGAAAGAGAGGGGTCCGAAGTGTGATTAGAGTGATGGAAAACAACTCTTAGACCATATATTTACTATTGGGTCAAACCTTCAAACCACTAATGTACAAAAGTGGAATAGTTTCTTGTTGACCCTCATGTCAGTGCCACCGTGCAATCACTCAATCAGTTGGGTGTTACCTTCTTGTTTGTGTAACATGTTCTCACCAACTGGGCAAGTTAGTGCCACCATGTTCTCAAGTCAATCCCGTTGCACTGCTACAACACAGAAGCACAAGGAAATCATACATTAACCTCCATGTTTGTGTGGTTTCTGAAAAAAGTTATAGCAAGATTGATTCATTAAACATTCAAAAGTAGAACAAAGATGAAACATTGACTTCCATGGTTGATGCCATCATGTGATTGACTTTTTTTACAAAACAATGGTGATATTAGAGTAACAAAACTAAATTGAAATTTTTCAGCATACAATATTTATCACATGTTTCATAATTAATAATCATGACAATAATTAAAAAGATAAGTCATATATAAATCATATTTTCTCACTAAAAGAAGTATTAAAACTCACAAATCAAAGTAAAGAGCATCGACCTAATTATATGTTCATACTACACAAGAAGGATATATTTTTCTAAAAATAATGGATGATCCTATTGTAAACACACAAAGAAGAACTAGACATGTAGTGAATATAAATTTAAGGGAAAAAAGAGCAAAATAATGCCATAAAAGTTTGAGCATTTCATCAATGGGACTAAATCTTATTTTTTCTTTATTCAACTTAAAGTCCATATTCTATTCCTTATGGCTCCCATAAAGAGATAATAAGTGCCCATATTTCATTTATGGATGACTTTGGTTAAATTAAACTATATTATTCCTATTAGAATTAAATAAAAGTCATATAACCTTCTATTTAAATGCATGTTGAACTAACTTGTTATCATCACCCAACATTACAAGTTCATTTTGGTCCCTCATGTATTTTTCTAGTTGAGATGATTATACAATGACCAAAAATATTCTCTAACACTTAATGTGTTCCTAATACCAATTTTCAAATACGTAAACATACAAGGAAAAAAACAACTATAATCAAACTAGAAAGCTCATAATTTTATGAATAAAATATCAAAAGTAAGGTCTAGAAATAAATCCAAAATGAGCATACAAATATTTTGGGGCTATAAAAGTATCACACCCAGAAATCATATGCATCATTAGGTTTCAAAAATTGAGATTATATAATACAAACTTGAATTAGAACAAAGTATGGAATATAGGATGGATTTTCATTGTGAATACAATATGCACATTAGCACACATGAAACAATTAGTAGTTATAATCGGGCCTATTATGAGGTTAATGGTTAGAAACTCGATATCATATAAGTGTAAATATGTTGTGTCCAATTTATTCACCTAGGTGTTGATTAAACGGATAACCTCAACCTAGTAGACGTGTTGGTTATTTTACTTGAACTTATTGGGCACATGTCACTTCTTGCAACTAGTTTCACGATTTAGGTGAAAGAAAAATTGTTCTTACATATACATGCTTCCAAATGTTGTTAACCTTGAATGTCCAGTAAAGTCATCTTTATTCACTTACATATATATATATATATATATATATATATATATATATATATATATATATATATATATATATATATATATGTGTGTGTGTGTGTGTGTGTGTGTGTGTGTATAGTCTTCATTGTATTTCATTACATTAATTGGACTAGAAAGGCTTCAACTCCCAAGATATAACTCTCACTGAAAATCAAATGTTAAAAATGTCTGACCCTATCTACTTATTGTCTTTATTCATTGGAACTAGTCATGAATTTATTTCTATCAATATACATATTGTTCAATGCAAGTAACAAGAAAGTGAAACTATGTTATAATTGAAAGAAAAACTAAAGGAACAATAGGTGCAAATATAGGATAGGATCAGGGGTTGAGTAATTAACACTTATTACTACCATATGGATGAATGGAACAATGGTACACAGGAGATAGTTAGAGGTATTGAAGGAAAATGTAATAATGAGATAATACCAACTAATATATTCATATATCACATTGTCTTAGCAACCTCAACTAGAGGATTTTCTCATAGATACACACCCTGACATGTCTCATCATCAAAGATACCTCCTACTTTTAAAAGTTAGAATGATAAACATATGGATTCAATTGCTGCAAGTCTTGGATGGATATATGTTATATTTTTTATTAATAACTACTGAACCCATTTGACCTGATAAAATTAGGTGAGTCCCAATTTTTTTAGTTGGGGTCTACTTATATTGCACTAGGTTTTAAATCCTAGTTATGTCCAACATTTTACTCAATGGGTCCTGTGATGGTGCTAGGTTTTGGAAACAACGAATATGTGGGCTCTGATCTCCAAACCACGATATAAACATGATTTAAACTTAGCGGAAGCGATTCGATTAGCAGCAGAATACCAAAAATCAGCGGAAATTAAAACTTTTTGAGATAAAGCATTGAAACCATAAAACTTCCTTCATAAAAGGAGATAAACTGTTTACATCTCAGATAATTACTTCTTGAGTAATTATATACAACATGATACAAAATCTCAAGAACTCATAACCAAAATCTCAGACCAAAAGACTCCAAGACCTGAGAGTACAGAGGACACATAAGACTGACTCTAACTACACCACATGGAAGGCTAAATCTCCACCTGAGATTTTACTGCTGCCCCTGGTGCTGCTGCTGCTGGGACTGGTCACCTGTAGACCTGTTCCTCCGTCCTCGACGTCCACCTAAAAAGTTGAAGTCTACGGGGTGAGACAATTTTACATAATTGTCCCAGCGAGAGTTATAACTCTCCGCCAGAAGCTTTATTATAACATCTCAAAGAATAACTTAAGTAGTAAAAGCTTCACAATATTCAACATCAGGTATAATAGTAAGCATGAGTTCAACAATTATGAAACATGAAGACATTTGCACTATACAGTGTAACATCAATCAATCAACTCGTAGTTATCTCTAACAGGTGTGCTATGCTGTGGATTATGTTTTTCAAACATTACTTTTATGCCCTGTGGAGATGAGGTTTACCACTCATACTCCAACCAATCACTGCTAAGTGCCTTGGTATCATACTAGGTCATCGAAAGAGCGGATTCTCATGACCTTCACCTTCCTCAGTCAGTAAGAGGATTACTTGTAGGACATCTCGTGCCTCTACTATAATAGCTTACCAGGGTAATCTGGTCCTTCGCTATTTTAGAGTTATAGTGGCGTTCTGTACTCTCTTCGTCATCAGGAGATTTCATGTTTATCTTCCACTGATACGGATATCTGTGCTTTCTTCGTCATCAGGAGGTTTCATGTTTACCATCCACTGATACGGTATAGGATTGTGGTGAAGGATTGATGGATTACACATCTACATCAAACACCTACACTAGGATGTAAGGTTCTACACATCCATATACCCCACATACTCAAAAGTATGTGATCCAGGAGTTCCCTTAGGAAAACCTGTTTCACCATCATTTGATCTCTGACAATGATGGATCTATGATCAGGGCTCTACATTACACTTGATTAGTTAGGTACATTCAGTATTCTTTTAACATCATACATTGTTCTTCAAACAATAACATTAGCATAACAGCTATGAAATGAGAATACTAAATGTAACAAGCCTAACTCTCATCAATCATAATATCTCAATACATTCATTACAAGTCATCTCTAAAGCATGACCTTGATGGTAATTATGGCTCTCACAGCCCATTTAATTCATAGGTTGCCATTGACAAGGCATCAAGATATTTTACTATTCATAAAGCTAACAACATGCTTTCAATGAATATAGCATCATCATCCATACCTGGATATGATCATCTTCATATCATAACCTGCAAGGTTAATTCAACTGATAAAAGCAATTCAAATCAAGAATTATACTTTCCACTCTTGCCATAAGAGCTAAGTTCCCTGATTCTCATCAATTAGGGTTTACTATTCACATTACATGCCATCACCCTAGAATTAGGGTTTATTATTCACATTATGGTAAAATGAACTCATAACATCATCATGTATGAGGAACATCATCAATGATGCTCTCAGATAAGATTAAGATTCATCAATTATCATAAATAGGGTTTTCATGATCTCACATAGGTGTATCATACCCTAATCATGTACATTCATATATATTGAAGGTATTTTACTTGGATTTCAACCATAATTGGGATTTTCTCTCTCCTCTTGCTCATAGGTGATGATTACATCCCTCTAGATTGGGTTAGGTCTAATCAACATTGATAAGCCTAGCCAAGTCATCACCATTGTAACCATTGGGGTTTGCATGATAAAAAGGGGTTACCTACTTGAATCCATAAAGGGTATTTTGGTAAAGTTCACCATTGATCATAACATGGGTTAATATACTAACCACTTGACCCTTAATGCCCCTAGGTATCATTAGGGTTTAGGTTGAACAACCATCAAACCATCTAAGCCTTCAAGGCATTAGGTAGACTTATCCTTAAAAGTCCCCAATAGGTTTCACACCTTCAACCTTCAAACGATCCTAAGATCGTTTAAGGTTGTAGACCGTTTAGCTTTGGTTGACTTTAAGACCGCATGACACTCAAGACCGTTTACCCTTGAACGATCTTGAGGTCGTATGAACTCATTCGATCCTGAGGTCGTATGAACTCATTCGATCCTAAGGTCGTATGAACTCATTCGATCCTGAGGTCGTATGAACTCATTCGATCCTGAGGTCGTATGAACTCATTCGATCCTGAGGTCGTATGAACTCATTCGATCCTGAGGTCGTATGGTCCTAAAAGCTCAAGATCGCATGGACCTCCAAGGTGATTCAAAGGCTAAACTCGATTAGGGTTTCCTATGTTGAAGCCTTCAATTGGTCTCAAGCTTGCTAACCACTTATCAATTGAGACAATTAGGGTTAGCCTTAACCAATTGGTCACTCAATTGATCCTCAATTGATATCCAATTAGGGTTGGAGTTGGTTTAATTAAGGTCTATAAACATTCAACCATCAACACTCAACAATGTGAATCAAATCGAAGTTGATCCCATCAAATGACCTCCAAACGGGCTCAAACTTGGCCCAAACGGTCTTGGGATCGTTTGGATAACCTCCAAACGGTCTTGAGACCGTTTGCCCAAGAATTTATCAAAATCTAAGTTGATTTGATAGGGGTTGAACCTTAATTAAGTCACAAATCAGCAATTTGATTATCTCAATAACCCACTGTAATTGGGCCCTCAATTGATCAAATTACCTTAACCCTAGACCTCCAAACGGTCTTGGGTTGACACCAAACGGTCTTGAGACCGTTTGGATGAGTTCCAAACGGTCTTGAGACCGTTTGCCCATCCATCCTTTGGACTCTAGTGAAAAATTCATCAAGGTTTGATCTATTGAGTTAATCATCACATCAATACTTAATTGCAATATGATTTGGTACCTTTGGACCTTCAATTGGTCAACTATACTTGACCCCAGACCTCTAAACGGTCTTGGGTGATCGCCAAATGGTCTTGAGACCGTTTGGATGATTCCCCAAATGGTCTTGAGACCGTTTGGGCTAATCAACCCAAAATCACTAATTAACTCATTGGAATTTCAGCACTGATTTCAATTAGGATTTGCCCTATTAATCAACCTTCAACTCATAACTCGTTTGGAATTAATCCATCAAATTTGGTGAGTCATTAATCAACATCATTATGAACAGTAATCCCAAACGGACAATGCTTGGTCAACCATCTTAAATGGTCTTGAGACCGTTTGCCCAAAAAGGGCAAATTAAACAGATTGAAAATCAGAACTTAATTCAATTGGATTTTCTAATTTATTTGCTTATATCTCACGATTCCTTTGGAGTTAAACCCTCAAATTTTGTGGGTGATTAACCTAAATAATTATAAACAAGATTCCCATACGGTCGTTGCTTGGTCAACGCGACCAAACGGTCTTGAAGGCCATTTGCCTTCATACGACCCTGAAACCGTTTGCCCACCAAACGGTTGTGTAAACCGTATGGGCAATTGGTGGAGGTCGTTTGGTAAAGTGGAAATTCGTGGATAAGCATAGGAATTAACGCCCTTATCTTCTACCTCAAGAACAGTAGCAGTTCTTCACGATTTTGCTTGTAAGGATGCAAGGGAAGATAGGGAAGAAGAAGAACTAGCAACTATATGCATAGAAAAAGATGTATAATCAAAGCATAAGGTTTAGAGTTATAAAACCCGCCTAAAGGTTGTTCCTTGAGCTCCAAGCTTCCAAGCTTCAGGTCTTTAATGGCGTATTTGAGCTACAAAGGTCGGCCAAGGTGAATTCTCCAAGGAAAAGTTGGAAAGGAATGGCTAGAAAGATAAAGCTAGGTGAGCTAGCCATGAATTCAACCTTGAAATCGAGTTTCCTCCATGAATTCAAGAAAAAGGGATGATCCAAACTTACCTTGAACTCCCTGGTCGTTCTCCTATGCTCCAGAGCTCTGCCTTAGTCGGTTTGAGCAAGGGGGATAAGTGAGGGAATGAAAGAAACGTTCCTTTGCTTGCAAAGGAAGTGATATATATATTTTGGGTGAAATTTCTCCATAAAGCTTCTACTTTATCCCATTTCTCATCTAAGTCCTTCCTTTCTTCTTTGCTCGTCCCTACCCCTTATTTCTAAGGACAAACTCCTTATAAGGTCAAGAATTGAAGGCAAAGAGGATCAACCCATCACTAAAGCATACACATAAAAGGGCTATTATACATACACCTTGATTATTCAATCACAAAGGTGTTCTTTTATTATATGATTATTCAAATGAAGTTCCCTCTTCATCATTTCTACTCTAAATGATGAAAAAAGTTATAAAAGATATTTTAGATGATGTATTTTACAAGTTCCACCCCTCAAATTGGGTAAATTGCACTTTACACCAATTTAGGGTTTTCAAGTACTGGGGTTGCTTCCACAGCTGCACCTTGGTGCTCAAGCTTGGGAAATCCCTCAAACTTCATCATAAACATCCTCATGATGTCTCAACATCATAGGAACATCTCAACATGTGCAATTTGCAAGTTAATCCCTTAACTGGGTAATTTGCACATAGATCCCTGTATTACAAAACAATGCTACAACTTTATATATAAAGGAGCAAAATTGAAATATATGTTTTCTGAGGAACTTAATTACATGCCCAAAGTTAATCACAAGGATTTAATTACATATTTAGGCAAAACACCTAGGGTTAGTTCATAACCCAGGTCAGGGATGTTACAGAATAGGACATGACTTGCACTATATGAGAATATACATACCCAATTTCCTATAAGTATATGTCATACACTACAAGGAGCTACATGGAAATCAAGAAGATAAGGGAGAGATATATTAAATTTAAGGAATAAAGAGGAGCATCAAAAAAATATGTAGGGTAATGAGTAGATAAGAAACTATGAACAACAAAATATAAGACTGGCAAAACAAGTGTGGAAGGATATGACCTTACCATTATCTCTCTCCATGAAGAAATGGATTTAAGTTACTCATCAAATTTACAACTGGAGATAATTGTAGTAGAGACAAAAAGAAACTTCGTGTACTATTTCTAATATCCAATTTCCTCAAGGTATGTTGATGATCCATATACCGAGTTAAGTATCCCTCGACACACCATGTTTGGTTGAGCTTTTTCTAGGGTTACAAAGAAGTTGAGGTGCTCCAACAAGTACTTAAAACAACTTTTCTACAATTCAACTACCCCAACGTGTTCTCCTCCAGTGAGGGGGTTCACCACAATTATATGAAAAATAAAACATAGGGAGGTATTTGTCAGGTTTAGTAAGGAGTAGCATAGATTTTCATCACAAAAGAATGGTGACAATGACATCAATAGTGGTGCCTTGCACTGTCAAAGGTGTTCAATCAGGGAGGATCTAGATGTATTAGGTGATGAAGGAGGAGGACGGAATGGGAAAGGCAAATCTAGTAAACTAAGTACAAGATATACATGTACTCTCAAGGCTTAAGAGTATCTATCTTCTCGTAAGAAGATACCGTCATGGTTCTAAAGTATCCCAAATATACAATAGCTTATAGGATACTTGGGGGTTCCCACCACATGTATATGTGTGTCATCAAGTAAGTGGAGGACAAAGAAGTGGGAGATTAACATGTATCACCACCTCATATGATCTATGATGTTGATCCTAAAACAATGTTATTTTTGATCTGAGATGAATGATGGGAAGGTGTAACATATTAACCTACTCACCCAATGTTGAAGTGCTTGGATATTAAATTAGATCACGATCATAGACTTAAAATCAAGATGTTACTAGTTGATGAGCCTCAAACCATAACCTCAGTAATTTTTTATTGGAAAATTGTTGAATAAAATACAATCTTAGAAAGTATGATTATGTTAAAAAAGCATCACTTAGTACATACATATACTAATAACTCATATTAACAAAAGTTGTTAATTTATGCTAAACCTAATGATTTTATAGTATCTAGTAAACAGGCAATTTGAGTCTTCAAACTTCAATCGTGTTAGTTTGAATCCATATAAAAATATGAAATATGGGCCTAATTAACTTCAATTAACATAACACAGACTCATCTAATTGTAATTTTTTAATTCTATCTTTCTAGATCTGATTTCAACATTAGATTTTCAAAATAAAAAGATCTATGAGATATATCCAAGTTACATCACTAGTTGGTTGATTAATGGTTAATCAAGCTTACTAGGTTTAGTCCCCAAACAAAGCAAAAGAAGAATTGGATCAATTTTCATTTTTTTGGCTAATTTGAAATTTTGTTATCCAAATGACCAATTTTCCACCGTTGGGCATCGAATTATAGAAAATGTACTTACAATAAGGGTAGTGATAGACACACCCTGAAAGAAACCCTAAAATAAACCATATTACTTGGTATTTAACAGTCATGAACAATCCAATGTTATTTGCATTGGCCAAGTACATTTTAGTTTCTAGACTTGTACAAATTTGGTACTAATCCTGGTAAATCTATAGGAGAAAAAATATGTTAAAAGTAGGCTTAGTGATCGATAACAAATATATACCACCCATTAGCAGTCTATACTTTTAGTATTGGGCACACACATTTTGTAAATAGGATGTGTACACGTCTTGTATTTCTCCTTATATATGTGAGCTATAAATTTTTTCATCCTAGGACAACGCTCAATGACGGACTTAAAATCATCCCCAATGGTTACTTTTTTTTGCAGTGTGATGTGTTGTTTCTTTACTAGTTGTTTGTGAAAAAGTATTCCGTCAATAAAAAACATGTACCATGTATTTGTACATGTTTTCAAGTGCAAAAGTTGGTGTATAATGGATATTTGGTATCTGTTGACATTTCAAATTTTCTCACTCAACATACATTCATGATAAATGTTAATACTCTAGCTATTGATGGACTTTGTTCTTTTTTTATACTTTTTCCACCTATTTTTATATTTTCCCTCATATTTAATCCACCCATTTCACCGATTTTTCCCAGTTTGGAGCCTTCCATAATCAATCTTCTTCCCCAACCAAAAGTGCATTTTATTTTTCAATTTTGCTTTATATAAGTTAATTCTCATAATTACCCAGTTGAATTTTATGGAATAAAATATCTGTTTTACTCACAAAAATTCAATTGTCTTTTTCTAGAGGATAATCCTGAATTATCTCTCTCTCTCATTATCATATTTGAAATTGTTTTTGCAATTTTTTTCTACAATGTTCTCAAAACAACTAGAAATCAAAAATGCATTTTAAACCACCCGCGTCACCAGGAGGATCCTATCCATCCTCCTACTGACACATGGTTGTGTGACATTATCTTCCATCCAGTCAGCCAACAGATTGGTGCAAACCACCGCCACCTTAGAATGAGCAACCTAGAAACCCAATCCCTGAATGCATACTATAAATACCTCCCCTACACAACCACATTTGAGGCCCCTTTTGTCTCTTTTGAAGCCAAAGAAATGATTACCTCTCCCTTTTATTTTCTATGTAGGATTCCAAGATCCTTCCTATGACACCAACTTCTCTGCTAACATTGGTAGATTGCACAACAATTACAACTATTTTCTCAATTATATCCATATCAATCACTATTGCTTTCTCTAATTTATCATATTCATAATTGTTCATATATCTTCACACCTCTTTAAAGATCTAAAATCTTTCTCTATCAAATCTCTCTTGCCTCTCTCTCTCTTCCTACACAATGATTCTAACTGCCAATGATGGATATCTATCATAGGGGGTCTTGAGGCAATTGGGACCAGAACACACCTAAAAACTAAGACCTTTAGGGCTATGATAGGGAAAGCCATGGTTGTATACATCCCCAAAGGCCTGTCAACATAGAAATTGCTTTTATCAATTTTATGTTGTTTTCTTTTACAACAACCTCGATCACCACAAATTTTTTATCCAAGAGGACTAAGAAGGATGCAATATCATTCATCAGGCAATATGGGGATCCCAATACCTTTCTCACTCATAATAAAACCACTTATCTGATCTTCAAACCAATGCATACATTTCTTATCTACCCTTGGGTGGAGTCAAATTGGGTTTTTATGTGCTATCTCGCTGACCTTAACGTCCATGTTCATTTTTCCTTATTTTATTGATAAAATTGGGTGGTGATTTTGAGATTTATTAATTTATCATTTCTATTTAATTTTTGTTATTTTATGATTTTATAACCCATGAGATCTTTTCAGTCTGGGTACAATAGTTTGGTGACTCCGCTAGGGACATCAGACGATCCGATTTGTGATTTCCTTTTTGTCATTTTCTATTTTGTTGATTGACCGAGGTTTCTATTTTTTGTATGTTTCTCCTTCATTCTTTTCATTTTCAACAATATACATATATTAAAAAATATTAACAACAAAATGGCATAATAAGAAACAACAAAAAAAATCTCAAATTCTTTTCCTAAAAAGAACTGGTGGAATATTTTGATTTGTCGATTGAAAAAAAGGTCTTTTAATCTCTTTGTTGCCGCCTTTTGTTTTCCTGGATCTTAGTAAAGTCGGAGGAATCATCTGTTCTGCCACCAAAAAGGAATTGACACTTTGGTTTTCCTATTGCATCATTTTTGGTAGTAAGACAATTGCTATGTTTTTTTAATGATTGTCGCTTTTAGGGTTAGCCTTGACTTTCCTCTCTTTATTTTCTCCTTTTTCTATTTCCTTTTTCATTTTATTTTTAAAAAAGGATAAGAGAGATCTTCACGATGAGCAAGTTTTTTCTTTCTTTAATAATTGCATGATTGTTTAGTTATTTTTTATCATTTATTTTTCATACTTTATTACTGTGGAGTCAGAAGACCTTAAAAATCTTACAGTTACATAATGCACACATACAAACACATGTGTCATGGTGTGTCATGGAACGAGTGCCAACACCCACTTTAGATCTTTAAAAGTGGTGTAGCAGTGCCATTAAAGGTATCAACACAACTTTAAGCTAGACATCTAAAGGCTTTGAAAACACTCCCTCTCCTAGCACTCACAAACAATTAAGACTATCTTGGTCATGAGGTGTATTGGGACCAATATCAATATCTGAAGAACCCAGGTTAACCCCACAATGAGTGCTACTACACTAGAAATAAGATAAGGATCAGCCCCTCCCATGCATATAATATTTGAGTGAGGTCTTAAAATTTCATCTAAACTCATAGGCTAAAAGGGGGCTTTATCTTCTATAATAAGCATCTTCTGGTTGCTTGTTTTACATCTTTTGATATTGTTGCATATTTTGCTATTGTAGGATGTTGAAAATTTTATGCTTTGAGATTGTAATCATTGCACACAAATTGTTTGGGTTTTGCCAATCCTCATGTTTAAAACAATCTTACCAAAGCAACATTCTCTGCTCAATTGTATTATCAAAACAACAATATCCAATTAACAATCTTAGGATCTCACATGATTTGAAACAATTATAAACAAACAATCACCAATGAGCTAAAAGGATCCCAAATAATTTCAAGTGACATCAACCATCAATAACGTTGGATCCATGATGTTTTAAAACTTGAAAATTTTGTATGATATTCACAATATCAAATGATCTTTTTCATCAAGCAATCTCCATATAATAATATTGATGGATTTAAAAAAAAAAAGAACCTTTTTTTCCTTTCAAAAAGAAAAGAATAATCTTTTTTTTAAAGAAAAATGATACTCTTTTCAAAACTAAAAAAAAACTCTATTAAAAATAAAAAAAACTTCTCAAAAGAAATTATTTTCACAAATAATTTTTTTTTCAAAAATAAAAAGAGAAGTCTTTAAAAAAACTCTTTTCATAAATTAAATATAGTGTCCTTTTCAAAATGTCATAGAAAATCTTTTGGTTCAAAATGATTAAAAAGAAAAATTGTTTGAAAAAAAATAGAAGAATCTTTTTCAAAAAGAACAATCTTTTAAAAAATCCTTTTGAGAAAGAAAAATAGTTTACAAAAGAATAATCTTTTCAAAAAAATGAAAATAAATCTTTTCCAAAAGGAACACTCTTTTTTGAAGGACAACCTTTTATAATATTTTCAAGTGAAAGCAAAAAAAGTTGAACAACCTTTCAAAACCACAATAAAGTTGAAGGAAAAAAAGAATATTTTAAAAACTCAAAAAAGTTGAAAGATGATTTTAAAAATCAACAAAGTTGAACAATCTTTTCCAAAAATGAATAAAAGTCAATTCGACTTTCAAAAAGTAGGAAAACATCCTCAATACTCAAACAAAAGAAAGAAAATCATTTAAACTTGGACAATCATTTCAAAATTCTTCCAACTTGATCGATTTGTGCACACTTGCCACACAAGCAAGATTACTCAAAATTGAACTGTGGAAAGTAAAATTGAATTCTACAATCCATTTGAATTACAACATATTGCATGTGAATCCACAAAGCCACCTGTTATATATATCACATGCCTAAAAGATTATACAAGACACTTTTCACTGGCTCTCTGGCCACATCCTGTCATACATGATAACTTGTTCATATACATATATGTGATCCCTATACAACAATGGGCATAAAGCCAAAACCTCATGCCGCTACATATAACAAAAACCCCAAGGACTTGAATGTACATGGACAACACATAGGACTTTACGACTATACACAAGAAGCATATCCAACCTCTCAACAACTACTAGTCCTCTTGCTGCTAAGCACCAATATCACGATCTCTACCTCCTCGTGCTCGACCACCTAAAAGATGTGGAAGCCCAAAGGGTGAGACCAACATCCCAACAAGAGATATAACTCTCTGCCAACGTCTATTAAAGCACATATAATCGAAGCAACATATAATATTATTGATAGGTAAGTAGATTTATATTATTGATATAAGCAAGGTCATAATAATTTTTAAGTAGTTTAGGTAACTACAATAGAGCAAAAAAATATTCTATATATTTAGAAGGAATAAAAAGAACATGTATAACTATTATAAAGTAAACTGTACAACACCCAGGGGGTCAACCAATGTTATATGCATTTGACCCTACACAAATATGCTACACGATTGTGTTACATCTTAAATTTTTATTATTATGCCCTGAGGATTTGAGTTGTATCACCTAAATCCAACTGACCATTGCGGAGTTGAAATCAGTTTCATACAAGGTCTATGGAAGAGAAAGACTCTACGACCTCTCCAACACCTTATGGTCAGTACATGAGAACACCGCAGTGACATAACACATGTGTCATCTACACACATCGACATATAGTCAAGATGAAGGATTGTCTCATGCATGGACATACATATAAAACACCTAGCCTGCCTTGGTACAGGTCAAGGTGCTAGAGAACAGGCTCACACATGGTCGTTCTATAAAGGCATTATGTAATTTCACTATTGCTATCACATTGCATGATCACAGAGGTATGGCCGCAGCCATCCTCCATATATCACAATTGTGGACTCAAGGATATCCACTCAACTTGATCCCCCACATATTCAACTATATGCACCCCAAGTTTCCTGTAGGAGTTACTCGTTTCCCCATCCAGTAATAAAATTGAACTAGAATAGATCTATGGCATAAGGCAACTACATGATTAGGTTTCCACTTTATTAGTTGTGCTAATTGGGTGAATTAAGACTTCATCATACAAATGGACATAAAAAACCTAGTTCAATCTAGTGAACATAACTGTGAAACAACTTTAGAAGATACGAAACATATAAAGTGTGAACTTGTCACATCATCTCAGGGCATTACTATCTCACCGCCTTAAATAAGGATAAGTTTCATGAACACAACATTGGGGATCACAACCCCTCATTCCATCACTAGAGGATAACACCTCTCAATAGGCATCAAACCTTCACCATGTCATAAGACCCATCACATTATTCATGTGCCTCATGTTTAACTCATCATGCCTCACATGGCACCTATAACATTACATATATATCACCACAACATTCACATATCTATGATATCCATTTCACGTGCGTGGTTAGATGCATACAAGTATGAGAGAGAGAACATATAATCACATGTTACTCATTCATGCACATTCAACAAGTATAACATACCCTAGGACTAGGGTTTGGGTTCACACACTTAGGCGATTAGGGTTTACATCATTATTATTGCACCAAACCATAATTGAGTCATCTCCCACTTTATTAGAACTGATTAGGGTTAAAAATCATTAGTTTACCATGTTTAGAGAATTATGTCAACATCACTAGGTATCACTATCATATACATGTGTATGTGTATCATATTATGGTGTCATACATATGTCTCGACCACACACCATCCAAGCGTCGTAACCTCAAGTCATCAAAGGGTCTCAACCACCATTCCTCCTAGTGTCACGATTGCGATAGGGCATGGTGTTGCGACCACCACTCACCATGGTCACAACCCAAAAAAAATCACATCACAATAAAAGCAAAAAAAGCAACGTCTTGCCCGCATCAAAGAGTAGCATCACAACCATGACAAACATAGCATGTCGCCCGTGACAACCCAAGCACAACACATCGTATTGACCTACCTAAAGAAGGTGTCACGACTAAATTGAAGGGCACTTGCGACCGCAAGACAACACAAAACATGTATCTCGACCCAAGAAAAAGCATGGAGTCACAACCAAAATAAACATGGTCGCCACCATCCATCGAGGCGTTATGATCATCACCAAAACTAGGCGCAATATCATGATCAAAACCCTAAAGCAACATCGCAACCATCTCCACAATGCAACTTCGTGAAATGATAAAGGAAGACTAGGTGTCAAGGCCCAAGACAAAGCACATGAATGTCTCGAACCAAATCCAACAAGAGGGTCTATGTCTCACCCTCAAACATCAAGACCACATCTGTCTTGATCGAGACATGGTCAAACATCAAGAACACCAACAGTCATAAAGATCAAAACTCATGGATACGAGATCATCAAACCCTAAAACAAGCACCAAGAATACTAGAAAACCACTTAGGAGAGGGAAAACCTAACCTCAACACATGAGAGAAAACATACAAAACTCTAGGGAAGAACATGGAAACTGAAACTTAGATCATGGTGATAAAACCAAAGCTCAAGATGCATGTGAAACCATACCCTCAAGAACACTTACGAAACATGTACATAGAAATTAGGGGTTAGAAAGTGAGAGTTATCTTCATGAGAAAACTACAAGATCATAAACCCTAGATTACAAGATCATCATATAACCTATTAACATCATTTTTTAGGTATGTAATCAGGAACAAACATGAAAGAATTTTTTTTTAATTAAGCCAAGAGGTACTCTTATTCATCCTACACTCCTCATGTAGGCGACATCAATAAGAAAAGATACATCTATCGCTTATAAAATGTGGTTATAATACCCACCCCCACACAAAATAAAACTGCCTTTGTAAAGACTGAACATGAAAGAAACATGCTAGTAATAAAAGAGGGTAGAGTGATATAGAACCCACCTTAAAGAAGATAAACTACAAGGATCACAAGCTCCAAGCACACAATCACCAAGGATGATGAAGCTCCACCAAAGGTTCCACTTTTAGCCACAAGATCACCTCAATAAGAAGAAGATACCAAGATCAAAGTTTGCTCAAGAAAAAGGGAAAGAAGAACCCTAGGACGAACCAAAGGAAGAAGGGGGAGGGGGAAGAGAAAAGAAACTTTCTCACACTTGGGTGCCACCTTGTCAAAACATGGCCTCTGACCCTTGTGATGAGAAGTTTACTCCCAAGAATGACTACCATGGATAATCCACAGTCTATGTCTGAGAAAAGGGAAGAATATGGGGTAGAAGATCAAAGGGAAACGTTACCAAGGAAAGGTGAATACTTACCAAGGTTGAAGATGAGCATTATATACTGGAGGATACTAGAACAGACACAAACTAAGTCCTATGTCCTTGTAGACTTAGTGAACCTAAAACTCTAATACCACCAAATGTGACCACACTTGACACACAAGAAATATTACTCACAACTAAACTATAAAAATTAAAACTAAATTCGACAAACCATATGAACTACAACATATTGCATATGAGTCCACAAAGCCACATGTTGTATATATATCACATGCCCAAAAGATTATACAAGATATTGTTCACTGGCTCTCTAGCCACATCCTATCATACATGATAACCTATTCATATACATATATGCCATCCCTATTCAACAACATGAATAAAGTAAAAACCTCCCCAAGGAGATGAGTGTATAGGGATGACAAATCGAACTCTATGATAATACATAAGAAGAATATCCAACCTTTCAACAACTACTGGTCCTCTTGCTGCTCAACACCAATAGCACAACCTCTACCTCCTCGTGCTCAACCACCTAAAAGATGTGGAAACCCATGGGGTGAGACCAACATCCCAGCGAGAGATATAACTCACCGCCAATGTATATTAAAAGCATAGATAAGCTAAGCAACATACAATATTATTAATAGGTAAACAGATTCAAATAAATGATATAAATAAGGTTATAATACTGTTTAAACAGTTTAGGTAACTACGAAAAAAGAAGTATAATATTGTATGGATTCTAAATGAATATGAAGAATATTTATAACTATTATAAAGTAAACAATAAAAGAAACATAGCAAGGGGGGAAACCAATGCTATTCACATTTGACCCTACACAAATATGCTGCATGGTTGTGTTACATCTTTTATTTTTATTATTATGCCCTGAGGATTTGTGTCCTACCACCCAAATCCAACTGACCACTACGAAGTCCAAATTAGTGCCATACAAGGTCTATGGAAGAGCTGGATTCCATGACCTCTACAACACCTCATAGCCAGTACACGAGAACACCACAATGACATAACATATGAGTAATCTACAAACAGTAACATATAGTCAATCTGAAGGATTGTCTCACACATGGCCATCGATATAAAACACCTAGCATGCCTAGGTATAGGTCACGACGTTAGAGAACATGCTCACACATGGCTATTATAAAAAGACATTATGTAGTTGCACTGCTTCCATCACATAGCACGATCACCAAGGCATGACTGCAGCCATCCTCCATATATCACAATTGTGGTCGCAAGGATATCCACTCAACTTGTGCCTCCACATATTCAACAATACGTTCTCTGAGTTTCCTGTAGGAGTTACTCATTTCCCCATCCAGTAATAAAACTAACACTAGAATAGATCTATGGCATAGGAAAACTACATGATTAGGGTTCCACTTTATTAGTTATGACAATTGGGTGAATTAAGGCTTTAACATACACATGGACATAAAAAACCCTAATTCAATCTAGCAAGCTTAACTGTGAAACAACTTCAGAAGACATGAAACGTATAAAGTGTGAACTTGACACATCATCTTAGGGCATTACTATCTCACTACCATAAACAAGGCTAAGCATCACAATCTCAACATTGGGGATCACAACCTCTCATTCCATCACTGAAGGATAACACCTCTCATTAGGCATCAAGCCTTCACTAGGTCATAAGACCCATCACATCATTGTTGTACCTCATCATTATCTCATCATGCCTCACAAGGCACCTATACATCACCTACATTACATATATACATAGCATTCACATAGCTATGATATCCATTTCACCTACATGGTTAGATGCATACAAGTAGGAGAGAGAGAACATATAATCACATGTTACTCATTCATGCACATTCAACAAGTATAACATACCCTGGGATTAGGGTAAGGGCTCACACACTTAGATGATTAGGGTTTACATCATGATTATTGCACCAAACTCTAATTGAGTCATATCCCACTTTCTTGGAACTGATTTAGGGTAAAACATCATTAATTTACAATGTTTAAAGAATTATGCCAACAACAATAGGTATCACAATCATATACATGTGTATGTGTATCATATTATGGTGTCTTACATATGTCTCGACCACATACCATCCAAGCATCGTAACCTCAAGTCATCAAAGGGTCGCAACCACCAATCCTCATAGTATCGTGACCGCGACAGGGCATGGTGTTGCGACCACCACTCACCATGGTCACGACCCAAACAATTGCACATCACAACCAAAGCAACATCTCACCCATGTCAAAGAGCACCATCATGACCAAAACAATCATGACATCTCTCCCGCAGCAACCCAAGCACAATACACCATCTTGACCTGCCTGAAGTAGGCATCACAACTAAACTCAAAACCACGTCGCGATCGCAACACAACATAAAACATGCCTCTTGACCCAAGAAAAAGATGGAGTAATTATGCACGGGTTTTGAGTCACATTTATAGGCATATTTTATATTCGTTTTGTGCATTTATTAGTCAATTAGTTGATCATTTGCATAAATCATTATTATTGGCTTGTATATTCTGTTTGCATCAAATTATGCTCATTTTATCATATTTACATTATTTTATACATTCCCCAGCCTCATGCATGTTTTAATGGATTTTTCAAGTTGTCTAGGTACATGGAGAGTCGGTTTCACCGACCATGACAGTCAGTTCCACCGAGTTAGCAGTAGTAGCTAGGAAAAAAGAGACCAGAAGAGTCAGTGCCACCGACCACCGAGTTGGTACTAGTGAGATTCATTCAAAGCGGAAGAGCAAGGTATGCGCCTCAGCTCGGTGCCACTGACCATCAAGAGTCAGTGGTACCGACTTCACCACATCCATACCGCACCCAATGTCGTCGGTTCCACCGACACCCTATTTGGTGCCACCGACACCCTAGTCGGTGCCACTGACTTTGCCAAATATCAACAATCTAATTTGATCACCCAAATCTGACAGTCCACGTTATGTGGTACCATAAGTTGACCTAGGACTTAAAATAGGATGGCCAAACCTAAGGGGAGGAACACATTGCACTACACAAAGGCCAGAGAAGAGGGACAGAGAAGCATAGAGCCGAAGGATGTCAATCGGGAGATCTGAGCACCTCCAACAGATGATTTTGCTATCGGAAGACTACATAACGTGCGTTTCTTGAGGAGGATCATTCAGAACACTTTCTCTCTAGGGGTTACATAAACTTCCTTCATCTTTACCACATTTTTCTTCTCTCTCTCTATGTATTCACAACTAAAAACCATGCGGGGCTAAACCCCTCCTTTCCTTAGGACCTGAGAGTAGCTCGGGGAATAGTTGTATCAACTTTTTACATGATTTAATATATATTTCTCTTTATTCCTAGATATATAATTGTAGAATTGAATGACCTATCTATGATTGATCACCATCAGTAGGATTACAGACCAATAATACTCCGGAAGGAGGATTAAAGGTTAGAAAACCATAACTTATACACTTTCCTACACGTTCCTTGGGAAAGGTAACATACAATTAGTGGAAAGAAACCCAAAGTATTCGATAATGCACCTAGACTAAGATATAAATTACTACAGATGTGGAATTGGCTTAGATCTAGGTAGTGAATTGCACTGTGGAAGTGGGAAATTCTGACTATAGGCTTTCTATCCAGGGTAGGAGTAAAATTTATATTATTTTGGTAGAAATAAGATATAACGAGACCCCATGGTGAAATTGGTAATCCTAAGGAATCCATTTCATTCGAATCACCCACTTTTAATTTCCTATTAATTTCCTTTTATTTTTGTTTAAACTCAAATCAAACTTTTTAATTGTCTTAGCTGATCACAATGTAGTTAGTAGTAGTCACTGAGACTACATCTCCCTGAGTTCAACTCGAGCCTCACATAGGCCTATATTACTCGACGCGTGCACTTGCATTTATACACAGTTTTAGTGTATCAAGTTTTTGGCACCGTTGCCGGGGATACGATAAAGTTTTAAAACTACGAGTGCTGTGGGCGACCAATCTAGGCCACTTTTTATTTTGTGAAACTTATTTTAATCATTGAAAATTTACTAAATATACATAATTTTTTTTCTCTATTAAGTACCATGATTACCTGATTTCAAATTTGTAGGTACGAGTGCATGGTGACAACACAGACCACAGACTACGAAGAATCTACATGTGAGGTCCCAGTCACTGTCGAGGTTCCAGTTCAAACAACTCCACCAAAAGGCATACCGTTGACACCCAGGCAACAAGCAATGGGGGATGGTAATCTAGGAGCAGAGAGGACAATATGGGAGAGGATAAATGCATCTTCTTCAGCTACAAGGCCTATCAAGAAGCAGAATGTGAATGTAGCTCAATACAAGATTGATCCAAGTCTGATTGTAGTAGTTAAGTCACAATCTTTTTATGGGAACACTCATGAAGACCCAGTGGTTCATATCAGCAATTTTGTGGAGATCAGTGATATGGTGAAAGTGGATAGGTTTCCACAGACATCCATTTATCTGAAACTATTTCCATCATCACTGGAAGATAAGGCAAAAGAATGGCTACACAACCTATCGAAGGAGTTGATCGAGACATGGGATCAAATGGTAGATGCATTCTTTGAAAGATACTTTCCTCTAGAAAAGACAAACGAGCTGGTTAGAAACTTTCACAATTTCAAGCAACAGACAGCTGAATCTTATTCCGAAGCTTGGGAGCATTTTCAGAACATGCTCAGGAAGGTCCCTCACCATGGGATAGATCTAGAGAATCAAGTCAAGATGTTCTACTTTGGGCTCCACAAAAGTAAACAGACCACCTTAGATAGTGCAGGCTCGAGGTTCTTTCTCAACAACTCACCTTCTACTTGTCAGGATATTTTAAAAAATATGGCAAAGAATTAGGCATGGGGTAATGAGAGAGACCATCTAGAGTAGATCAAAAGCATAGGGGAATCTAAAGTTATCACCTCTTCAAATGAGAAGCTAAACCTGATAGCAAAGAAGCTGCTAGAGAAGGATAATAATTCATCAGATGAGGAAGGACAAGTGATATACATGCGGCAACAAGGATACAACAACAATGACTACTCATGGCGAAAGGATCTGAAGTTCTCTTGGAAAGATCCAAATAACTTCCTACAAGATCCTGATCAACAGAACCAACATAGGAATAATCAACAACAGTGACCTATAGCAGAGGAGAACACAAATGAAATCATCTACATGATAGTGAAGTAGAATAAACAATTGATAAACAACTTCTAACGTGATCTCCAAAATCAAGGGGCCCAAATGAGGAGTTTTGAGACAACTTTGTCTCAGCTGGCGGCAGACATGGCAGCTTTGAAGAAGCCTACACAACAAAATTTTATAGGAAACATTGACACTCCAATAGGAAACCAGTAGGTCAAGGCCATACTACAGAGAAGTGGGAAGAAGACGTTGACTCCAAAGACCATGGAGATTGAGGTGACCAAGCATACTGACAGTGGTGACCTAGTGGCAGAGCCAACACAAGTAGAAATGGAGGCAGTCAACACAGGGGAAGAGCACAATCAAGAATCTGAGGTGGAAAAGAGGACTTCATATGTGCCACCACATCAGAGGACGTAGATGGTACCAGTTCCATACCCTAACATCTTAAAGGAAACAAAGATGGATTATCAATTCAAGAAGTTTCTAGATAGCTTTAGGAAGCTTTCCGTGAACATACTGTTGATTGATGCAATTGAACAAATACCATTGTATGGTAAATTTATGAAGGATATCATTAATAAGAAGAGGAAGATTCCAGATGCAGAGGTAGTTGTACTGAGAGAACAAGTCAGTGCCTTCATTTTAGGTACATTGCCACCAAAAAGACAAGACCCCGGTTGTTTCAACATCACATGTTATATTGGGAAGACAAAGTTTGGTGATGCACTTTGTGACTTAGGGGCAAGTATCATCTTGATGCCCTTATGTACTTTTAGGAAACTTGGTCTAAAAACATCTAGGAAGAGCAACATGACAATTCAATTGGCAGAAAACCCAGTGGTGACACCATATGGTATTTGTGAGGATGTTTTGGTTAAGGTGGACCGGTTTGCATTCCCTGTAGACTTTGTGGTAATGGAGATGCAAGATGACCATGGCAATGAGCTTTTATTAGGAAGACCTTTCCAAGAAACAACTGACATGGTCTTGGAGATGGGTAGATGCCGTTTGACTATGGGAATAAAGGATAACCAGTTCGAGATCACTATGCTAGATATTTCCAAATCACCCAACGGTCAGGAGAAATGCAATATGATAAAACACATGGATAGAAATTTCTCTTTGTTCTTGGGTAAACCATTTTTGGACATGGCACATGTAATGACAAAGGTGGACAAGGGTACACTAGCTGTGGACATCATAGAGAACACTAAGGTGGTCTCACTTGCCAAGGTAGTAGGGTATCCAGACAACGAATAGGAGGAATTGGGTTTATCCACTGTGGATGAGGATGAAAAAGATTCTGTATTATAGATACATCCACAACTTCCTCTAGAGGCATGTCTAATGAATATTTTAGATGATTATCTGCAGAGCCGATCACTAGAAGAATGTGCAAGGTTACTGAAGGCTTTGCTATGTTATTACATAAGGAACTTTGAGGATTTGGGACCGCTTCCACCACCACTGGTTTCTACACTCCTAGACCCACCCGAGTTGGATCTAAAGCCACTGCCACCCCATCTAAAGTATGTTTTTCTAGCTGTAGAGGAGAAGCTGCCAATTATCATATCTACATCATTGAGTGAATCAGAAGAACAACAATTGATTGCTGTGCTAAAGAGCCACCAAGTTGCATTTGGGTGGACTGTGGCTGACATCAAGGGGATTTCCCATGCATTGTGCCAAAACAAGATTCAGCTAGAAGAAGGAGCAAAGTTGGTCATTCAACCTCAGCATTGCTTAAATCCAATCATGACGAATGTAGTCAAGAAGGAGGTACTCAAGCTACTGTCGACAAGTATAATCTATGCTATTTCTGATTCTATGTGGGATAGTTCGACATAGGTAGTACCAAAGAAGGGAGGAATCACTATCACTACTAACTCATCTAATGAACAAATAACCACTAGATTAGTGATAGGATGGCAAGTTTGCATTGATTATCACAGATTGAACACCGTTATGCTTAAGGACCATTTTCCATTACCGTTCATTGATCAGATTTTGGAGCGACTCACCGGTCACTCCCACATTTGTTTTCTTGATGAATATTCAGGCAATTTCAATCAAGCCTAAGGACTAGGAGAAGTCTACCTTCACTTGCCCTTATGGCACTTTTGCATACCGTCACATGCCGTTCATATTGTGCAATGCACCCTCTACTTTTCAATTGTGTATGTTGGTGATTTTCTCAGATATGATGGAATGATGTCTTGAGGTTTTCATGGACGATGTTTTGGTTTATGGGACATCTTTTGACAATTGTTTGAAAATTTTGGATAAGGTTTTGCAGAGGTGTGAAGACACACACTTAGTGCTTAATTGGGAAAAATGCCACATGATGGTTAACAAGGGCATAGTTCTTGGCCACAAGGTGTCTTGCAAGGGATTGGAGGTGGATCTGGTCAAAATAGAGGTGATTTCAAAACTTCCTCCACCAACATCGATGTAGGCAGTTAGGATTTTTCTAGGCCATGCCGTGTTTTATCGCTGATTTATTAAGGATTTTTCAAAAATCGCTAAGCCATTGTCTGAGATTTTGGAAAAGGATGTCGAATTCAATTTTTATGAGAGATGTTTAAAAGCTTTTAAAATCTTGAAAGAAAAACTCATCCGCACTAGTTGTGTAGGATCTAGATTGGAGCCAACCATTTGAGCTGATGTGTGATGCATCATATTATGCTGTGGGGGCAGTGTTTAGGCAGTGCTTAGACAAGGTTCCTACGGTCATATATTATGCATCTAAAACACTTAATGACGCACAACTAAATCACACCACAACTAAAAAAGAGTTATTGGCTGTTGTCTTTTCTTTTGAGAAATTTAGACAATATCTTGTGGGAGCTAAGGTGGTGGCATGGACTGATCATGCGGCAATTAAATACTTGCTGCAGAAGAAGGATGCAAAACCAAGATTGATTAGATGGATCCTTTTATTGCAAGAGTTTGACATTGAGGTCAAAGATAAAGCAGGGATAGAGAATGTGGTGGTTGACCACCTATCTAGACTGGAGAGGGTAGATGAGAAGGATGTTAATATACCCATTCTAGAGACTTTCCCTGATGAGTAGTTGTTCGCCCTTAAGAAAAGGGACCCTTGGTTCATTAACATCGTGAATTATTTAGCTTGCAAAGAATTACCCGCTGATTGGGGGTACCAAGAAAAGAAGAGTTTTTTTTCATTCATTGCGCTATTATTTTTGGATGATCCTATTTTATTGAGACATTGTAGGGATGGAATATTGAGGAGGTGCATACCTGAATGCGAGTATGAGAGTGTGTTGAAACACTGCCACACACTACCTACAAGTGGACACCATGCCGGTTCTAGAACAGCCGCAAAGGTGTAAGAGAGAAGTTTATACCAACCAACCTTATTCAAAGATGCATATGACTTTGTGCATAGGTGTGACACATGTCAACAGTCATGTAACATATCTAAGAGGTAGGATATTCCATTGAATGTGTTTCAATAAGTAGAGGTTTTTGATTTATGGGGTATTGATTTCATGGGACCCTTAGTGTCCTCTAATTCTAACCTCTACATCTTACTGGCTGTAGATTATGTGTCAAAATGGGTGGGAGCGATTCCAACCTGCACCAATGATGCAAATGTCATATACAAATTTGTTAAGGATCATATTTTCCACATATTTGGAGTACCGAGGATGATTGTAAGTGATGGGGGAACTCATTTCACCAATCAGAAATTTGGGGCACTCTTGAACAAATATGGAGTGACACACCGTGTGGGTACACCCTACCACCCACAAACTCAAGGGCAGGTGGAGGTTTCCAATCGTGAGATCAAAAAGATTTTTGAGAAGACAATATCGTCTAGTAGAAAGAATTGGAGCCAATTGTTGGTTGATGCGCTATGGGCCGATAGGACTGCCTATAAAACACCAATAGGAGCTAAACCCTTTAGGTTAGTCTATGGATGGGCGTGTCATCTTCCTGTGGAGTTAGAACATAAAGCTCATTGGGCATTAAGGAGGCTAAATTTTGACCTTGATGAAGCAGGTAAGACAAGGAAGATGGAGTTGAATGAGCTTGATGAAATTAGGATGAATGCCTATGAGAGTTCACGATTGTACAAGGAGAAGACTAAGATAATACATGACCAACATATAGCAAGGAGAGTCTTTTACCCGGGAGAGAATGTGTTGCTTTTTAATTCGAGGCTGAAATTGCATCCAGGAAAATTAAGATCTAGATGGAGTGGGCCCTTTTTCATAGAGGAAGTGCTTCCACATGGGGCGGTTAGAATCAAAGAGGGAGATAGATCCTTCTTGGTTAATGGTCAAAGACTAAAGCACTACTTTGGAGAATATTTTGATAGGAAGGAGCACGAGGTGAAACTTATTGCTCCTAATTAATCTCAAGAATGGTTTTGTCTAGCCTAGGATGTTAAACAAGGGCGCTTATTGGGAGGCAACCCAACCATTAGGATGTTCATTTCATTCCTTTCCTTTATGTTGGTTTAGTAGTACTTCGTTTTTCAATTTTTTTTGTTGTAAAAATGATACCCTGACGCATTTGTTAAGTGTGTAGGCTGTGATCAAGTTGGTGCCACCGAATTCCAAGTCAATGGCACCGAGATCAGGTTAGCGAGAGGGGCAATTCAATTGGCACAAGTTGGTGCCACCGACTCCCAAGTCGGTGCCACCGACATGTCTGAAGAAAGTGCAAAAAAATGGGCACGACTAACTGATAAGCCGTCGGTACCCCCGATACCCCAGTCAGTGGCACCGACTCGGCTAATACCCCAAGCTCAGTAGGTGCGTCGGTGCATCAAAAAAAAATTGATCGATCAAGTCGGTACCACCGAATCGTCAGTCAGTGACACTGACATGAGAAACCACCGATCTGTGGGCACCGTCATCTATGGCCCAGATGCGTCCATAATAAATGATTGGTAGTACTGATCTGCCCAAAAGTCAGTGCCACTGACTCGTCAACAATCCACCAAGTCAAGATCGTCCACTGACGACCGTCAATACAATGAGGGCTCGGATCCGCCCCCAAAGTCAGTTCCACCGATTCCATTGCAGAAGGGTAGTGCAAGGTCTATAAATAGGAAGTAGTGGATTGTTTTCTTCTCACAACTCCAAGAACCACTACTTCCCAATTACAAGAGACTACTCTGAGCATCCAGAAGCTGTAATGAGCTCTTCTTTTCTCAACCTCCTTCCCTGATCACTTCAACGTCATGGCAAGGAGAGCAGGAATCCCTGGCGGTCTGACGTCACAACCCTGAATTAGCCACCCTTCGACAGAAGTGCAGAAGGTGTATGAGGAGCTCACCAAGAGGCCATTCGTGCCAACAAGATACGAAGACCGACAACTACTTAAGGACATGGGCTTCAATGACAACATGGAGGTGATTCTTGAGGGGCAAGAGTTTGATGGAGGGTCCGTGAACCCTATCTTCGGCAAATGGTCAACATACAAGGAGATTGTGATCGAGTTTTTGGCATCTCTCAAGATATTTGTTGCCCCCAACCCAACACACACGATGTGAGGTGAGTGGAGAGAAGGGAAGGTGGACTTCCACCTTTACAACACCAACTACTCCCTTACCCTTCACGCCTTCAACAACATCTATGGGTGGCCTCATGTGCCTTGCTACCAGCCCGAGAACTTTGACTTTGACGTGATATGGAAGGACCTCATGTCTGTGCCAGAAGGTTATAAGTTGAACTTTAACCACAACTCATTGGAGGACCTCAAGCACCCCTTTGTTCGGGTGCTACATCGCATGCTCACCAACACTCTTTTTGCCAAGTCAACTCAAGGGCAAGCGAAGGTCCAGCTGTTAGACTAATATTTTCTCTATCAACTTTTAGAGGGAAGACCGGTCAACTTTGGGGCTTTCTTCCTCACACATGTGATGGCAGTTAAGCACAACGTAAGGAGAACCACACATATCCTTTTTGGGGGACTTATCACCCCCATTTCTCTTCACTTAGTCCTGGATCTTTCTACTCTTGAGCCTCTATATTCCAAGCTTAGCATAGACCACCACCACTTCAAGCATGCTAGTCTTATCTTGGTTCAAAACAACACCATCTATGCTATCTTTTCGGTCACTGACACCTTCTACGAGCGTCAACTCCCTGATCCTATCTTCAACATCAGGAAAGTTGAGTACTATAGATGGCTGGACATGGATGATGATGATGCAGAACAAGAAGGAAATGCTGACGAGGAGGAGGAGTCAAGTGACGATGTGGAGGAGGTTGATCCCACCATTCCTATGACACATTGAGTTGCTCTGCAGAAGCGTCCATGACATTATGCTGCCTCTACATCTTCTACCCCGCCACCCTCTCAAGAAGGAGACGAAGCTTATTCTATGGCAGAGATTTATTCTATGCTGTAGGATATACAGACACATCAACAACAAAAACTCAATCTCTGGCTGGAATTCAAGATGTGCAGGGTCAGCTATACACCAACTAGCAGGCGATATATGAGAATGAATGTCTTCTCTTGGCCAACCAAGAGAACATGCATTAGCACCTGCAGAGGATGGAGAACTACCATTAGTTGTTCTTTGACCACTACTGGATCGAGGGATACTTTGGTGGCTACCCGATGCCATCAGATATGCCTTATTCTGATCCAACCTTCCAGGGGATATTTCCTCCCCAAGACCCCACTCAGCCACCACCTCCACCATTTTAGTCGGGTATCTCTATTACACTTCTTAAGTTGGAATTTTGACTATGCGGTCATAGTCATATTCAAACTTGGGGGGGTGGTGGAATAACTTCTATCTTAGTTTTTCTTTCATTTTAGCATTTTGTTTTCTTTATTTTGGTAAAAAATAGTTTTCTTGTTAGTTTTTCTGCTATGTAGGATCCACAATCTATCTAGTGTAATCTATGGAGAAGTAAATGCATGGTTTCATTTGAGTTTATCAATCTCTAGGTTGGGTGCATGAAAAAAAAAAGATTGAGCAAATTTCAAATTTTTTTGAGCTTATCTTGTGAGTAATTGAGTTGAATAACTGACAAAGTGCTTGGGTAAGTCAACCTTTAGGACATGAGAACATAAATGACCATCTAAATTGTCCAAGAAAAGTGATTGACAAGGATTGTAGAGCTTAAACTGATCAAACACTAACGTGACCTCAAACTAAAATTTAAGAGAGAAACCCTTTGATTACCCTATACATAGGTCATTAGAGAGGGACATATGATTTTCTCTACTGGATCTATCTTTTAGTTGTGTGATCTCATCCACCACATACTTTTGCTTCACACTCCACCATAAGAGGATTGGGTACATGTTATCATTCTTTCTCTTGATTGCATTTGCGTTTCACAGTAGATCTTGCATAATAATTTTTGTTTTTGCTTGCATTTGGAAAAAAAATGAGAAACATACATGCACAATAAAAATTCAGGTGCATGTCATGTAGTTGCATAACATCTTATTCATGTAGTTTTCATATGCATTACATATCATCTTGCAAATATCATGTCTAGTTTCTTCTCTAATATAAGAAGGTAGTGATTTTTTCCATACCCTGAAAAAGAAAAAGGAACATTGACATAAATCAAATGTGCAATGCAAGTAGAAGCCCAAAGAAATTCTATCATGTTGAAAGGGGGTTTGAAAATAAAATAAAATAAAAAAATTGAGTATAGTGTAGAAGGTGAGGGAAAAAGGGTATAATCCTACCTAATCATAAGGAAGAATTAGTACATGATGCAGTTTTAGATATTTCGTCTTATGTTGAGATGAAATGATAGTTGCATGCATCATTCCACCTCAATGATTGGGCAGTAGGAACATTTTATAAATTCTCATCATCATAGGCTCATCATGATTTTTGATTGCATGTATGTGCTCATGATTCTTCCACAACCACCCATTCCAACTACCCATTACTCTTATTGGTAGGTCACTTAGATGATTTTCTCCTAATTTATTATCTATCAGGAGAATTGCTTCCATGTAAATTTTAGGTAGTGAAAAGAGCAATGTAGATAGGAGATCACATGATGCATCAAGTATGAACTGAACGAGTCTATCATATTAACTACTTTAACTGATAGTGTTTCATTGATTGGGGGACATACATATTTGATAGAGGTTTCTGGTTGCTTAGATGGCAATTAGTGTTCAGTGGTTAGTAAGGGTTGGAAGGAGGACCGAAAGGTGGAGACTTTTTAGATGTACCTTATGCACTTATGTCCTTCAACTAACTTATCTCAATCAGATCCAAAGGTGTTGTTGCTCGAGGACGAGCAAGGTTTCATCTTAAGGGAGTTTGATGTATGGGTTTTGAGTCGCTTTTACATGCCTATTTTATATTCATTTTGTGCATTTATTTGTCAATTAGTTGATCATATTTGCATAAATCATTATTATTGGCTTGTATATTCTGTTTGCATCAAATGATGCTCATTTTATCATATCTACATTATTTTATACATTCCCTAGCCTCATACATGTTTTTATGGATTTTTCAGGTTCTCCAGGTACATGGAGAGTCAGTGCCATTGACCCTGACAGTCGATGCCATCGGGTTAGCAGCAGTGGCCAGGCAAAAAGAGACCAAAAGAGTCAGTTCCACTGACCACTGAGTCGGTGCCACCGAGATTCATTCAGAGCGACGGAGCAAGGTATGCGCCTAATCTCAGTGCCATAAACCATCATGGGTCAGTGGTACCGACTTCACCACATCCAGACTGCACCCGATGTCGTCGGTACCACCAGCACCCTAGTCAGTGCAATCGACTTTGCCGGATATCAACAATCTAATTTGATCGCCCAGATCTGACGATCCATGTTATGTGGTACCGTAAGTTGACCTAGGGCTTAAAATAGGACGACCAAACCTAAGGGGAGGAACACATTGCACCGCATGAAGGCCAGAGAAGAGGGAGAGAGAAGCACAGAGCTGAAGGATGTCGATTAGGAGATCCAAGCAACTCCAACAGACGATTTTGCTTCTAGAAGACCGCAACACATGCATTTATGGAGGAGGATCATCCAGAACACCTTCTCTCTAGGGGTTACATGAACTTCCTTCATGTTTCCCACATTTTTCTTCTCTCGCTATGTATTCACAACTAAAAACCATGCGGGGCTAAACCCCTCCTTTCCTTCGGACCTGAGAGTAGCCCGGGGAATCGTTGTATCATCTTTTTACATGATTTAATATAGACTTCTATAAATTCCTGAATATATAATTGTGGAATTGAGTGACCTATCTATGCTTGATTACCATCTGTAGGATTACAAATGATAATTACTCCGGAAGGAGGATTCAAGGTCAGAAAACCATAACTTATCCACTTTCCTATGCGTTCCTTGGGAAAGGTAACATATAGTTAGTAGAAAGAAATCCATAATATTTGATAATGCACCTAGACTAAGATATAAATTACTACATAAATAGAATTAGCTTAGATCTAGGTAGTGAATTTCAACGTGGAAGAGGGCAATTCTGACTACATACTTTGTATCTAGGGTAGGAGTAAAATTTATATTACTTTAGTAGAAACAAGATATAACGAGACCTGCTAGCAGTCGAGGGGGAAAAGATGGGTCGTGGATGGAGCAGGCGAGGGAGAGGGAGAGGGCGACCTTCTAGCAGTAGAGGGGGAAAAGAGCTTGCCACCGAGTTTGCGACCCCTCCATATCTCCAATCGGAGGTGAGTGGTGAAGGAGGTAACCCTGGAACCCCTGATGCTACTAGAGATCCACCGGTGGCGTCATCAGCGGCCAACGTCAATCGCCCGAAATTGCCGCCCCACAGATCCATAGAGGCATCGACCTCGGTTGCAGACTGGCTTCGCTCGTATAAGCTAGGCCAAGATGAGATCGATGTCGAGCTGCTGGACTTCATCGAGCCAGGGATCAAGGATGGCAAGCGGTGTGCGTCCATCACTAGCCAGGAAAGTCCTATCCCTGACTGGGATGAGTACCTGTCTATCCGATTTGTTGGCGAAAGACCCTACGGTGGCCAATTGTCTGGGTGGATCCGCATATTATGGAGACCTAGTGGTCCTGTGGAGATCATTTTGGAGGATAGGGAGGGTTACATCATCAAGATGCCTTCCCGCGGAGACAAAGACAGGGTTCTCCGGGAAGCTCCATGGTTCCTTGATGGCTCACTACTTGTAGCCAATGTATGGAACCTGGGCTCATCCCTTCCAACCCTTTCCTTCTCACAGGTGTCCGTTTGGTTCAAAATTGAGAACGCCAGAGTTACCTAGAATCGCAGGAACATCTCAAGCGTCACTAGTACCATTGGACGACCTGTTGACTTTGATGATAAATCCATTTCTACAAGTTTCCTTGAAGCTGTGTGGGTCTGCATCGAGCTGGGCCATGAATCTACCTTCCCTAAGGAGACGTTGGTAGAGGTTGACTCTGTGTGCAAAACCTTGAAGGTTGAGGCTATATCTAAACCTACGATATGCCCAAACTGCAAGAGGTTTGGCCACAGAGCCACTTCCTATCCTCTGAAGACAAGGAGACCCCCACCGGAGAAAGACCTGCAGGTGCGGTTGGGGAAGTCACCAGGTGTTCGAGACAATGTCGACGAGTCCTCTAAAGAGCAATCCAAGGTGGATCGTGGGAGGAAGGTTTCTAGCCAATTGGGGGATAATGCTCTTGTCTCTAATGCAGTGGAAATGGGCCTTCGTGACTCCATTGCTCAATTGGTGAAGGATGTGGTTCTTTCTGCTGTTGTTGAATGTCAACCCCAGGTCCATCTAAGAGTCCCGGAACCTGAGATGTGTGGATCCTCTCCGCCAATCGACATGGGGAGTCTTAATCTAGAACGGGAGGTGGAACTAAGCAGAAGAAGTAAAGACATGTCCAGTTCTGCTTCGTGGCAGGTTAATAAAGTTTGGAATAGTAGTGTGTTCTCTACTGACGTTCAACAGGGAAAAGCACAGCTGCTCGGTGAGGATGATGAATCCATTATGGATTCAAACTCAGAGTTGGAATTTGATCCCTGGGAGGCAGAATCGCAGGACTTTAGTAGGTTCAGGCCGAGCAGGGGAAAAAAGCTATGTAAGAAAAGAATGGAAGGGGGTTAACCCCCATTTTTTGTTCCCTGTTTCTTCATTGGTGATGTGTTAGAAGTGAAGACTTTGTCTACTGTCCGATTGATAAGAGTCTTGGCTAGATCACCGTTCCACTTTCTCTATGAGTGTGGATAATGCCAGTGTGAAGGGTTTTTTTAGTCCAAAGCTTTTGTCTTTTGATGCAGTTGGCGTTGTTTAGATCTTCTTCTTCGTCTCTTCTCTAGAAACAGCAGGGAAAGTTTTGTTGACAGATAGTCAGTGTTCTAGCCTGGAGACTACCAAAGAGCATGAGTATAGTCTATTAGCTGTTTTCCTTCCTACTAATAGTTGAGGTTCCTATATTTGTGGGTGAGCGTTGATAGTGGAATCCCTCATCTGTCTAGGACGATGGATCTCAGTTAGAACTCTGTCTTGTGTTCTGTTTGATATTTCTACAGATGGTTCCTCTCTCTCTATTTTGGGTCTTCTACGTAAGACCATAGTTTTAGTTAGGTCATCTTTGTAATCCCCATTAAGGGGTTAAGGGGTGCAGTTCACATGTACCTAAAGTTTTTGGCATCATAATAAAGCTACAAGAATTTTCGCGACCAAAAAAAAGATATAACGAGACTCCATGGTGAAATCGATAATCCTAAGGAATCCATTTCATTTGAATCACCCACTTTTAATTTCCTTTTATTTTTGTTTAAAATCAAATCAAACTTTTTAATCGGCTTAGATGATTGCAACGTAGTTAGTAGTAGTCACTGAGACTACGTCTCCCTGAGTTTGACTCAGGCCTCACATAGGCCTATATTACTCAATGGGTGCACTTGCGTTTATACGCACAGTTTTAGCGTATTAAGTAACAACCAAAATAAACATGGTCATGACTATCCTTTAGGGTGTTACTATCATCACCAAAACCAGGCTCAACATCGCGACATAAACCCTAAAGCAACATCACATCCATCTTCACAATGTATCAACCACAACAAAGCAAGACTAGGTGTTACGACCCAAATCCAAGAAGAGGGTCTATATCTTGACCTTAAGCATCAAGACCACATCTGTCTCAATCGAGACAAGGCCAAACAACAAAAACACCAACCGTCATTGAGATCAAAACTCATGGATCTGAGATCATCAAACCCAAAAACAAGCACCAAGAAGATCATCTAGCAAACCCACTTAGGAGAGAGAAAACCCAACCTCAACACATGAGAGAAAACATCCAAAACTCCAAGGAAGAACATGTAAATTGAAACTTAGATCATGGTGATATATCAAAGCTTAAGATACATATGGAACCATCCGCTCAAGAACACTTAGGAAACGTGCACATAGATATTAGGGTTTAGAAAGAGAGGGTTATCTTCATGAGAAAACTACAAGATCATAAACCTAGATTATGAGATCATCATATTACCTATTAGTATCATCTTTTAGGTATGAAATCAGGAAAACACATGAAAGAAATGTGCTAGTAATAGAAGAGGGTAGAGTGTTATATAACCCGCCTTAAAGAAGATAAACTCCAAGGATCACATGCTCCAAGCACACGATCACCAAGGATGATGAAGCTCACCAAAGGTTACACTTTCAGCCATAAGATTACCTCAAGAAGAAGAAGATACCAAGGTCAAAGGTTTCTGAAGAAAAAGGGCAAGAAGAACCATATTCTAAACCAAATGAAGAAGGTGGGGGGAGAGAAGAAGCTTCCTCACACTTGGGCACCACCTTGTCAAAACATGTCCTATGATCCTTGTGATGAGGATTTTACTCCCACGAACAACCACCAGGGATAGTCCATAGTCTATGGCCAAGAAAAGGGAAGAAGATGGGGGTAGAAGATCAAAGGAAAATGTTACCAAGGAAAGACAAACACTTACCAAGGTTGAAGATGAGCAGGGATCACCACAAGCAAGGGATCCAATCACCAAAGCTTCAATGATCAGTCCTCCTTTACTCTACAAAGCTCCATGGACAAGAAAAAGAGAAGGAAGAAGAAGATGGGCAAAAAATATCACTTGCATGAAGAGAAGATGGGTTATATACTCACGGAGGAGGAATGTATGGTGGAGATGATGTGTCAACACAAGGAGGCATCAAGGGAACACTTGTCCTCAAAAGAAACCAACATGCAACTACTTAAACCATGCATGCATGAGATGGTGATATAACCAATATTGGGTTTCGACCTCTCAAGGTCGCCAACATATTGGTTTTGGTTGAGACAATCCAGTGATGGTCAATACAAACACAAACATGTGTATGGATCGAGACAAAAGCACCATCACTACACATGGTCAAGACACACCACAAGAGACAACTATCTCAACCCAAGACACACACAAGACCATCATGATCGAGAAAAAGAACACCAAGGGAAGTGTCTCAGTCAAGACACTCCCAAAACAACCCTCAAGGTCAAGAAAAAGGTCACGACACTCAAGCATGTGCATCAAGGTCAACACTAAGCAAACCCTAATCAACCCTCGCATGATCACATGATGCCACTCATCAACCAAGGTTCAAACAAGGCTCCCATATGCATTTTATCTTACTTAAGATGCCAAAGAACCAAGGGCACACTCTACATGTGACAAATTGCAAGATAACCCATCAACTTAGGTAAATTACAATTTGGTCTAAAATAAGAAAACATAGCTTAAACAACATTCAAACATGACCAAACTTAAAACATAAGCATGCCCCATGATAAAAAAACGTCTCAAAAGGTAAGAGAAAGGTTATAAGCATCTTATTAAGCAAAGTAAGTGTGACGAAGCGTTCAAAACATACATCATTAACTAAGCAGAAGCAATTACTAACAACAGATTACTAAAAATCACAAAAAATTAAAACCTTTTTTTCAAAGAGATCTAATCATAGGAAAACTCTTTCAACAAGAACCAATGTATTACATTTACATCCTGGTTCATAAGTACATATCTTATACCATCTCTTCTCGAGGTTTACATCATCAACTGCCTTGTTAAATGCTAAACACAAACAACATAAGAACCTCGAGGCATCAAGCCAAAATCTCAAAATGATTCATTAAAAGCACTAACTATTAACTCCGAGGACCTGAGAGTACAGAGACGACACATAGGACTTCTATCTACAAGACATGACAGACAATACACTCAACCTGAGCTGTCACTGCTATCCCTACTGCTGTTGAAGTTCTTCCTCTACAAGATGTTCTCAATCTCCTCTGTGCTCGTCCACCTAAAAATGTTGGATCCCACGGGGGTGAGACAATTGAAAATTGCCCCAGCGAGAGATATAACTCTCTGCCAGAAACATTATTATTGTAGTTTATAATATAAATCTGAGCAAAGGATAAGCAGTTTAGATCATTCTCATCTTTAAGTATTGCAACTATCTATGATAGAGCATCAAATAATCTATTCTATTTATAAGGAATAGAAATAAGATGTATATCATTTATCTATTGTATTAACTCAACATCCCATGTTTTTCTCATGATACTCATTGCTCTGTTATTTCACCCATGACTCTTTCTTGTTTCTGTCTGTTAACTTTAGCCAATTTGCAAAATAGATATTGGTTTATACTGGACATGAGAGTGTACATCATCATGTCTTGTTCAGGTATTGGTTTATACCAATCCTGTATAAATATTCCAGGCATTGGATTATACCACTCCTGTGCAACTAGTACAAGCATTGGACTTATATTATTCATGTGTATCTATCCCAAGTATTAGACTATGCCAAACCTTTGCATCCATTCCAGGTATTGAACTAAGTCAATCCTGTGCAACTATTCCAGGTATTGAACTATGCCAATCCTGTGCAACTATTCCAGGTATTGAACTATGCCAATCCTGTGACATTATTCCAGGTATTGGGTTGTGACCAATCCTGTACAGTTATTCTAGGTATTGGGTTATTACCAACCATGTGCATCTATTCCAGGTATTGAACTATGCCAATCCTGAGAAACTATTCCAGGTATTGAACTAAGTCAATCCTGTGACATTATTCCAGGTATTGGGTTGTGACCAATCCTGTGCAGTTATTCCAGGTATTGGGTTATTACCAATCCTATGCATCTATTCCAGGTATTGAACTATGCCAATCCAATGCAACTATTCTAGGTATTGAACTAAGTCAATCCTGTGACATTATTCCTGGTATTGGGTTGTGACCAATCTTGTGTAGTTATTCCAAGTATTGGTTTATTACCAATCCTGTGCATCTATTCCAGGTATTGAACTACGCCAATCCTGTGCAACTATTCCATGCATTGAACTAAGTTAATCCTGTGACATTATTCCAAGTATTGGGTTGTGACCAATCCTGTGCTGTTATTCCAAGTATGGGGTTATTACCAATCCTGTGCATCTATTCCATGTATTGAACTATGCCAATCCTATGCAACTATTCCAGGTATTGAACTAAGTCAATCTTGTGACATTATTCCAGGTATTGGATTGTAACCAATCCTGTGCAGTTATTCCAGGTATTGGGTTATTACCAATCCCGTGACTACGTCCCATGTCTGTTTACACAACACTGGGTACCTCATTCTTCTACTGACATTTAAACTTTGGCCATGCCATCATGCTCAATCACATTCTTTATGTAATACAAGTATCCCTCTCTTCTCCACACTTGTATAATCAAGGTTCCATCATTATTATTGTATCCTTTTGTTATAATTATTATGTTACTAAGTTTCCATTTTCTTGGTTTATTAAGAACATTATCATATCTTACAGGGGACTTTTATAATTATCTTGGTACCTTTCACTAGGTATCAACTTACTCATGTGATTCACAAGGCCTATCAAAATATCTTGTTACCTCTCACAAGGAAACAACTAATCTCATGGCTCATAAAGCACATTTAACATCTTGTCACCTTTCACTAGGCAACAACCAATATCATGGTTCATAAAACACATAACATCTTGATGTAATGATTAGGATAGCACTCTTTATATGTTAGTCATCCAAGTATGTTGGATTTGAGATGCATCAAGGATTATCATTCTTAAAGAGATGGATGTGATATCTATGATGTCTTGATATATCACTTCCCTCAGCACTTTAAACTTACTTGAGTTTATCAATTTATATTGTATTAAGGTATTTCCCATCTTAATACTTCCATATACTAACCTATCACCTTTATTGTGAAGTGCATAGGTCATAAAACACATATAAGGATTGTCCAACTATCTTCAATGATAGGGACTTATCTCAGATTAGGGCATTGCTTGCTATAATGTTACCTATAATCAATCACTTTAGGTATTTCCCTTATCAATGTAATAGTCACCATTCCATTATTAGGATTAGGGTCTCCCATACCATCACCCTTTATTAGGGTTAGGATTGCATAAAGAATCACCCTACATTAGGGTTAGGATTGCACATAGCAACTCCCTTCATTAGGGTTTCATATCACATTGCCCATAATTAGGGTTTACTATTCATTCCAATTAGGGTTTTCTCATGGCATCGCCCTCAATTAGGGTTTCTTATGGAATCACCCTCAATTAGGATTTCTCAATTCATGTCAATTGGGGATATTCATTCCATTACCCAAATCAGGATTATAATTTATCACAATATTGTCCAAGATTAAGGTTTCATATAGCATTACATAGCATCACCCTGGATTTGAGTTCTACATCATATCAATACATCAGGGTTTTACATCAGATTACCCTAGTTCAGGGTTTCTTGCACTTTACCCTAAAATTAGGGTTTCTTATTCAAATATCCATAATTAAGATTTACTATTCATCCCAAATAGGGTTTCACTCCCCATTCCCATAATTTGGGTTTTACATTATGTTACCCTAAATTAGGGTTAGGGTTCATTAACCTTCTTGATTGGGGTTTCATGATCTATTTACTAAGGATCATACCCTAATCACCACATGATTAATACTCATGTATGAATTCTTTTTTATCATCCTTTCAACTTGATTAGGTTACATCAACCCTCCAGTCAAGTACATACAACTATGATTGGCATAGTGTATTGAGTTGTTGCTTACTTAAGCTTCAAGGATTAGCTCATCTAAGGATTATCAATCACTTAGTATCTTAAATGTACAACCCTAGTGATTATCTTTGAGATAGATCAGTAAAAACCATATGGTCATTTGATCTTTCATCAACTTGGGTTTCCAATTGAATTAAATATATTGAATCATCCAAACGATCTTGATCATTGATGTCCCAAACGGTTTGAAACCATTTGAATCCAAACGGTCCTGAGACCATTTGACCCCAAACGGTTTCAAGACCATTTGGTCCAAACTACCCTTGAAACTGAAAGTCCAAAAGAGGTACATCTTCAACTAAATCGATTAGGGTTTTGCATCAACAATTCCTTCATCAATTGGATCATTGAAGTCCATCAATGTATGATCCTTGGAGCTTCAACCCTCAATTGCAACCATTAATCATCCAAATGGTTTTGGTTGACTTTGTCCAAATATTTTGAAACCATTTAAGACTCCAAACGGTTTTGACCTAACTATCCAAATGGTTTGAAACCGTTTAAGACTCCAATCAGTTTTGAACTTACTTGACCAAATGGTCAACTCAACCCAAACGGTCAACTCAATATGTCCAAATGGTTTGAAACCATTTAAGGCTCCAAATGGTCAACTATCCCATTCCATCAACCATGTTCAAATGGTTTGGAACTCCACCTCCAAACGGTTTGCAAAACGTTTGGTCACCAAACAGTTTGGTGAAACCAATTGGACCAAAAGTGTTGAAATCGTTTGCAACTAAAAATTGTTGAGATGTGTGCTTATGATGATGTCATCATCATCATCATCATCATCATCATCAAGATTCAACCCCTCGAATTCTACTGCCATTGTCATGGTAGTTTCATCAATTATTCAAAGGAATTACAAGAAGAACAATTGAACATAATGGATTGAGAAATTGAATTCAATAACAATGAATAAGGGTTCAAGTTATATAACCCACCTTCAATTTAGCTTAAAAGATTCAAACTCCACATTTTTAATGGTGAAATCAACACCTTCAACTATCCCAAGCTCTTCCTTAAGCTTTGAGTGAAAAGGAATGGCTATAATTGAAGATCGAGTGAAGATAAGAAGAAATCAAGCATTGATTTGTGATTTCCACCATGGAATCAAGGTGAAAGAGGGCCATGGAGCTTACATACAGGTTGGAGGTCGTCCTCCAGATCCTCCAAAGCTCCCTTGGTCGTTTTTCAAGCAAAGAGTGAAAGTGATTTTGGAATTACCCTTTCTACTCATGGATAAATGAGCATATATGCATTTTATTTGAAAATTCATTTAAGAGAGAGAGAGAGAGTAAGGGATAACTCCTCCATTTATTTTCCACTTGCCCCCTTATCTTCCTTAGATATGAGGCTATCTTCCTTGCATCTTATTCCTCTCAATTATCCACGATTTAGAGGAAAACAAATTAAGCACCTTAAATCATATAATAATAATATCCATAAGTTAGTGGATATTTCTTTTTCTTTTCTTAATGTGAATGGGTTCTCCACTTACGTTGATATTTCCATTTCCTTTGCAAGGAACAATGACGTCCACATTTTTTGATTTTCAACCAACACAATTTTGGTTGAAGGGCAATCCAATTAATATAATTATTTTTGCATTAAATTGAATTAGGGTTTCAATTATGCTTAATCTTGATTATTTTATTATCAAGATTCTCTCTCCTTCAAAGTGATTCAAATGAGGCGCCCCTCTCAAATTCTTGCATTCAAATGATGAAAAGAAATATTAGGGACCCTCTAGAAGTGATATTTTACATATTTAACCCTAGGTTTTGGGTAAATTGCACATTACACCAAAACTAGGTTTTAATGCACAAACATTGCTTTATCAGCTCTTTCTTGGTACTCAGGCTACCACAATCCATACCACTGCATCATTTTCATCCTTATGATGCTTCAACACTTGAGGAACATCTTATCATGCAACATTTGCAAGTTAACCCCTCAACTTGGGTAATTTGCACTTTAGTCCAAAATAGACAAAACATTATTTCAACATTGTTCAAAAAGGACTAAAATTGAAATCTAAGTTCCTCTTGAACCTTAATTATTTTTCAAAGATAAGAGCAAGCATATAATCAAGTTTATTGAGCAAAACACCTAGGGTTAAAGCATAACCCAGGTCAGGGATGTTACAAATTATAAACCCCTAACAAGGATTTCGTCCCCGAAATCCCAGGTAAAGGGAGACAAATATTATTCATTCATTATATCATCAAGTCTCCACATAACATCTCATTATTATGGAGACACCATAGAACTTGGATCAATACAAAGCCCTTCCATACAAGGTTATTATAGAACTTGTCACACAAGACACATATTCTACTATTTCTTTTAATTATTGACTGTAGAGTCAACTCTGTGTCAGGTAACACTTTTCTTATTTAGATAGAGGTTATTTGTTAATTTAATTTGATAAATTTTTCTTGCAATAATTTTACAATTATTCCTTCAAGTAGTTCATTCTCATCAATGTTATGTTTATGCAAAGCATAAACCCCTAACATATGATGTCCATACTACATTAGGTAACTGGACTGATTCCACAGTTAACCATTCCAGGTAACCATCATAAAATAGGCTGATATTCCTCAGATACCAGAATCCCTTACCTTGGTATCTAACACATGCGTTGATAACACATCACATCCTCATCTTCCTTTTTGTTTATAAGTTGATTTATAATTAAATCAGATTCCTCCGTATATCAATTAGAATGTGGTAGAAATTTCCATGCCACATCTCCTTCTTCTTTAAACTCTTGAGATTGTTTCAGAATAAATACTTGATCAAAGTAATCAGAAAGATAACAATCTAGATATGTCATACTTACCTTGTCTTCAATAAATGAATAACTGGCCAGGGTATTCAAGAACTGAAATTAGGTAGTATGTATTTATTTTATATTATGTTCCATATATATATATATATATAGAAACTTCAAAACATATAAGAGAATATTAAACTGAACATAAGATTTCACCCTTCTTATCTTTTCCTCATATCTTTAAAGGATTATACAGGTGAACTAAACAACAACTACCTTTCTTATAGTAGAGAACAGAAGATAATTCAAAATAAAAAGTTCTATCTTGACAAGTCTACCTTTTACAAGTTATCTAGCATCTTATCTGACCCAAAACATGGAGTCAGTTGTTATATGTTATTGTCTTTGTCCTCTACCATCTGCTCCACTGGACTGAGGTCCTTATGGGTTTTGCAGATTGTGCCCTGACTGTTGGGTCACCTCATTATTTCTTCTTGGACATTGTTGTATAAAATGTCCTATTTGTCCACATTTATGACAAGCTCGACCTTGACTTGATGACCTCTGCATTAGTGTACTATATTGAGGTTGAACTGGTGAAGATTTTGGTTGTTTAGTACCACCAATCATTGGTCCTTGTGACTGTGTAGACTTTCTTTTGAGGGTTGTCTCATGTTTCTTTGTCACAGACTTTTCTATCCTCTGAATTGATTCCACAAATGTGGCAAACCTCTCTCTACTTTCTAGGGCAGATGCTGGAATAGACATTTCAACATTCAGTCCTTTCTCAAAATGTCGAATCTTTTCCTCCTTAGTAGCAGCCATTTGAGGACAAAATCATAAAAGTTCCATGAATTTAACCTCATATTCACTTATCGACATGGCTCCCTGTCAAATTTTCTCAAACTGTGAGATCTTTTCATCTAAGTATGTCCTTGGAAAATACTTATTGATGAATTCTCGATGAAATTCCTCCCAACCAACCTCTTCATCATTCCTTTTTATTTCTTCTATAGCCCACTAATGTCCAACACTACCCTTTAAAAGGTATACAACATGTTTAACTTTGTCAGCCTCTGGGATACTAAGGATCTTAAAAGCTTTTTCTAACTCAGTGAGCCATAAACTAACATCTACTGGGTCAGATGTTCCAGCATATTCTATGGCTCCTACATGACGTAGTCGTTCAAAAGTCTTTCTAGACCCATATCCCTCACTGGGAATTGGTGCACTAGGTGGCAGTACTGGCATCTGGTCTGTTATATGCATCACTGCAGTCAGGAATTGCCCAAAAAGAGTAGGAAAATTTGGGTTTCTCATCATGCCCTCATCAACATGGGGATTCTCAGGCATTATTTCTTCTCTTGCCTGATCCCTATCACCTTCTACTGGTGCAACAACATTTCTCTCAGCAATGTGTTCATCATGTGATCCAGACATATTTTAAGTTCTTCTTCTCCTATATGAGCAGAAGACACTTATCAGATAAACTAGAAGACACTAGAACAAACTCAATAACATTAATCCTCTGTCTCTGTAGACTCAGCGAACCTAGATCTATGATACCACTAAATTGTGACGAAGCATTCAAAACATACGTCATTAACTAAGCGGAAGCAATTACTAACAGTGGATTACTGAAAATCACTAAAAATTAAAACCTTTTTTTTCAAAGAGATCCAATCATAGGAAAACTCTTTCAACAAGAACCAATGTATTACATTTACATCCTGGTTCATAAGTACATATCTTGTACCATCTCTTCTCGAGGTTTACATCATCAACTGCCTTGTTAAATGCTAAACACAGACATCATAAGAACCTTGAGGCATCAAGCCAAAATCTCAAAACGATTCATTAAAAGAACTAACTATTAACTCCGAGGACCTGAGAGTACAGAGACGACACATAGGACTTCTATCTACAAGCCATGACAGACAATACACTCAAACAGAGCTGTCACTGTTGTCCCTGCTTCTATTGAAGTTCTTCCTCTGTAATATGTTCTCAATCTCCTCCGTGCTCATCCACCTAAAAATATTGGATCCCACGGGGGTGAGACAATTGAAAATTGCCCCAGCGAGAGATATAACTCTCTGCCAGAAACATTATTATTGCAATTTATAATATAAATCTGAGCAGAGGATAAGCAGTTTAGATCATTCTCATCTTTAAGTATTGCAACTATCTATGATAAAGCATTAAATCATCTATTCTCTTTATAAGGAATAGAAAGAACATGTATATCATTTATCTGTTGTATTAACTCAACATCCCATGCTTTTCTCATGATACTCATTACTCTGTTATGTCACCCATGACTCTTTCTTGTTTCTGTCTATTAACTTTAGCCAATTTGCCAAATAGATATTGGTAGATACTGGACATGAGAGTGTACATCATCATGTCTTGTTCAGGCATTGGTCTATACCAATCCTGTACAAATATTCCAAGAATTTGATTATACCAATCCTGTGCAACTAGTACAAGCATTGGACTTATATTATTCATGTATATCTATCCCAAGTATTAGACTATGCCAAATCTGTGCATCCATTCCATGTATTGAACTAAGTCAATCCTGTGCAACTATTCCAGGTATTGAACTATGCCAATCCTGTGCAATTATTCTAGGTATTGAACTATGCCAATCCTGTGCAACTATTCCAGGTATTGAACTATGCCAATCATGTGCAACTATTCCATGTATTGAACTATGCCAATCCTATGCAACTATTCCAGGTATTGAACTAAGTCAATCCTGTGACATTATTCCAAGTATTGGGTTGTGACCAATCCTGTGCAGTTATTCCAGGTATTGGGTTATTACCAATCCTGTGCATCTATTCCAGGTATTGAACTATGCCAATCCTATGCAACTATTCCAAGTATTGAACTAAGTCAATCCTGTGACATTATTCCAAGTATTGGGTTGTGACCAATCCTGTGTAGTTATTCCAGGTATTGGGTTATTATCAATCCTGTGCATCTATTCCAGGTATTGAACTATGCCAATCCTTCACAACTATTCCAGGTATTGAACTAAGTCAATCCTATGACATTATTCTAGGTATTGGGTTGTGACCAATCCTGTGTAGTTATTCCAGGTATTGGGTTATTACCAATCCTGTGCATCTATTCTAGGTATTGAACTATGCCAATCCTGTGCAACTATTCTAGGTATTGAACTAAGTCAATCCTGTGATATTATTCCAGGTATTGGGTTGTGACCAATCCTGTGCAGTTATTCCAGGTATTGGGTTATTACTAATCCTGTGCATCTATTCCAGGTATTGAACTATGCTAATCCTATGCAACTATTTCAGGTATTGAACTAAGTCAATCCTATGACATTATTCCAGGTATTGGGTTGTGACCAATCCTGTGCAGTTATTCCAGATATTGGGTTATTACCAATCCTGTGATTACGTCCCATGTCTGTTTACACAACACTGGGTACCTCATTCTTCTACTGACATTTAAACTTTGGCCATGCCATCATGCTCAATCACATTCTTTATGTAATACAAGTATCCCTCTCTTCTCCACACTTGTATAATCAAGGTTCCATCATTATTATTGTATCCTTTTGTTATAATTATTATGTTACTAAGTTTCCATTTTCTTGGTTTATTAAGAACATTATCATATCTTACAAGGGACTTTTATAATTATCTTGGTACCTTTCACTAGGTATCAACTTACTCATGTGATTCACAAGGCCTATAAAAATATCTTGTTACCTCTCACTAGGTAACAACTAATCTCATGGCTCATAAAGCACATTTAACATCTTGTCACTTTTCACTAGGAAACAACCAATATCATGGTTCATAAAACACATTACATCTTGATGTAATGATTAGGATAGCACTCTTTATATGTTACTCATCCAAGTATGTTGGATTTGAGATGCATCAAGGGATATCATTCTTAAAGAGCTGGATGTGATATCTATGATGTCTTGATATATCACTTCCCTCAGCACTTTAAGCTTACTTGAGTTTATCAATTTATATTGTATTAAGGTATTTCCCATCTTAATACTTCCATATACTAACCTATCACCTTTATTGTGAAGTGCATAGGTCATAAAACACATATAAGGATTGTACGACTATCTTCAATGATAGGGACTTATCTTAGATTAAGGCATTGCTTGCTATAAGGTTACCTATAATCAATCACTTTAGGTATTTCCCTTATCAGTGTAATAGTCACCATTCCATTATTAGGATTAGGGTCTCTCATACCATCACCCTTTATTAGGGTTAGGATTGCATAAAGCATCACCCTACATTAGGGTTAGGATTGCACATAGCATCTCCCTTCATTAGGGTTTCATATCACATTGCCCATAATTAGGGTTTACTATTCATTCCAATTAGGGTTTTCTCATGGAATCACCCTCAATTAGGGTTTCTTATGGAATCACGCTCAATTAGGGTTTCTCAATTCATGTCAATTGGGGATATTCATTCCATTACCCAAATCAAGATTATAATTTATCACAATATTGTCCAAGATTAAGGTTTCATATAGCATTACATAGCATCACCCTAGATTTGAGTTCTACATCATATCAATACATCAGGGTTTTACATCACATTACCCTAGTTTAGGGTTTCATGCACTTTACCCTAAAATTAGGGTTTCCTATTCAACTATCTATAATTAAGATTTATTATTCATCCCAATTAGGGTTTTACATTATGTTACCCTGAATTAGGGTTAGGGTTCATTAACCTTATTGATTGGGGTTTCATTATCTATTTACTAAGGATCATACCCTAATCACCACATGATTAATACTCATGTATGAATTCCTTTCTATCATCCTTTCAACTTGATTAGGTTACATCATCCCTCCAATCAAGTACATACAACTATGATTGACATAGTGTACTGAGTTGTTGCTTACTTAAGCTTTAAGGATTAGCTCATCTAAGGATTATCAATCACTTAGTATCTTAAAGGTACAAACCTAGTGATTATCTTTGAGATAGATCAGTAACAACCATATGGTCATTTGATCTTTCATCGACTTGGGTTTCCAATTGATTTAATCATATAGAATCATCCAAACGATCTTGATCATTGATGTCCCAAACGGTTTGAAACCATTTGAATCCAAACGGTCCTGAGACCATTTGACCCCAAACGGTTTCAAGACCGTTTGGACTCAAACGGTCTCAAGACCCTTTGTTCCAAACTACCCTTGAAACTAAAAGTCCAAAAGAGGTACATCTTCAACTAAACTGATTAGGGTTTTGCATCAACAATTCCTTCATCAATTGGATCATTGAAGTCCATCAATGTATGATTCTTGGATCTTCAGCCCTGAATTGCAACCATTAATCATCCAAACAGTTTTGGTTGACTTTGTCCAAACGGTTTGAAACCGTTTAATACTCCAAACGGTTTTGACCTAACTGTCCAAACGGTTTGAAACCGTTTAAGACTCCAATCGGTTTTGAACATACATGACCAAACGGTCAACTCAACCCAAACAGTCAACTCAATATGTACAAATGGTTTGAAACCATTTAAGGCTCCAAACGGTCAACTATCCCATTCAGTCAACCATGTTCAAATGGTTTGGAACTCCACCTCCAAATGGTTTGCAAACCGTTTGGTCACCAAACGGTTTGGTGAAATCGATTGGATCAAAAGTGTTGAAATCGTTTGCAACTAAAACTTGTTGAGATGTGTGCTTATGATGATGTCATCATCATCAAGCTTCAACCCCTCAAATTCTACTGCCATTCTCATGGTAGTTTCATCAATTATTCAAAGGAATTATAAGAAGAACAATTGAACATAATGGATTGAGAAATTGAATTCAATAACAATGAATAAGGGTTCAACTTATATAAACCGCCTTCAATTGAGATTCAAAGATTCAAACTCCACATCTTCAATGGTGAAAGCAACACCTTCAACTATCCCAAGCTCGTCCTCAAGCTTTGAGTGAAAGGGAATGGCTAGAATTGAAGATCGAGTGAAGATAAGAAGAAATCAAGCATTGATTTGTGATTTCCACCATGGAATCAAGGTGAAAGAGTGCCATGGAGCTTACCTACAGGTTGGGGGTCGTCCTCTTGATCCTCCAAAGATCCCTTGGTCGTTTTGCAAGCAAAGAGTGAAAGTGGTTTCAGAATTACCCTTTCAACTCATGGATAAATGAGCATATATGCATTTTATTTGAAAATTCATTTAAGAGAGAGAAAGTAAGGGATAACTACTCCATTTCTTTGCCACTTTCCCCCTTCTCTTCCTTAGATACGAGGCTATCTTCCTTGCCTTTTATTCCTCTCAATTATCCACGATTTAGAGGAAAACAAATTAAGCACCTTAAAGCATATAATAATAATATCCATAAGTTAGTGGATATTTCTTTTTCTTTTCTTATGTGAGTGGGTTCTCCACTTACGTAGATATTTCCATTTCCTTTGCAAGGCACAAGGACTTACACATTTTTTAATTTTCAACCAACACAATTTTTGTTGAAGGGAAATCCAATTAATATAATTATTTTTGCATTAAATTGAATTAGGTTTCAATTATGCTTAATCTTCATTATTTTATTATCAAGATTCTCTCTCCTTCAAAGTGATTCAAATGAGGTTCCCCTATCAAATTATTGCATTCACATGATGAAAAGAAACATTAGGGACCCTCTAGAAGTGATATTTTACATATTGAACCCTAGGTTTTGGGTAAATTGCACATTACACCAAAACTAGGTTTTAATGCACAAACAATGCTTTATAAGCTCTTTCTTGGTACTCAGGCTACTACAAGCCATAACACTACATCATTTTCATCCTTATGATTCTTCAACACTTGAGGAACATCTTATCATGAAACTTTTGCAAGTTAACCCCTCAACTTGGGTAATTTGAACTTTAGTCCAAAATAGACAAAATATTATTTCAACATTGTTCAAAAAGGACTAAAATTGAAATCTAAGTTCCTCTTGAACCTTAATTACTTTTCAAAGATAAGAGTGAGCATATAATCAAGTTTATTGAGCAAAACAACTAGGGTTAAAGCATAACCCAGGCCAAGGATGTTACAGTAAGCATACTAAAGCACTAAGTTGGGTCAGGGGCCTTACAACCATAAACCCCTAACAAGGATTTTGCCCCTGAAATCCTATGCAGAAAGAGACATGTACTTCCTTCACATCTCTTCCTTAAGCGACCACGTGGATTCCTCTATGCCATGGTGATGTCTTCACTGAAATGATGTCCTTCTTCTTTGACTTCTTGATCCTTCCATCCAGGATCAACATGGGTCCTTCAACATAGGGCACATCTTCATCAAGCTCCACCTCTACATGATGCAAAACTAGATTGATGTTTGGATGACACTTTCTCAAGATGCTAACATGGAACACTAGATGCAACTTGGATGGAAACTCCAACATGTAAGCCACCTTCCCAACATGTGCCACCATAAGGTAAGGACCCATAAACCCGAGAGCCAACTTACTCTTCCTCTGAACCTCAAAACACCCTTCCAAGGTGAGATCTTGAGGTACACTATGTATCCTACTTGCAACTCCAAGGGTCTACGCTTATTATATGCATAAGTGTTTTGTCTATCTTATGCTGCATTCAAATGTTGTTGAATCACTTTGATATTCTCTATCATCTGATGCACAAGTTCAAGACCTAGAAGCTATTATTCACCAGTCTCACATCAACATTATAGAGACTTGCAATGTATCCCATATAACACTTCATAAGGTGCCATATTGATACTTCACTGATAGATGATATTTTAGGAGAACTCTATCATACTGAGATGCACATCCCAACTTCCCAAAACTATAACACACAGACTCTTAATTGATCCTATAAAGTCTGTATCGTCCTTTCAAACTGTCTATTTGTCTGTGGGTGAAATGTCATGCTGAACCTCAATTGTGTGTCCATACCTGAGTGCAGACATTCCCAGAAGCAACTAGTAAACTGAGGACCTCTATATGACACAATGGTAGCTTGGATACCATGAAAACAAACGATCTCATCAACATAAATTTGAGCAATCTTCTCTATTGTATACATCATCTTCACAGGAAAAAATTGTGCTGACTTGGTCAACCTATCAATGATCACCCAAATGGAATTGTGACCTTTGGCTATCCTTAGAAGATCAACCATAAAGTTCATTATCACATAATGCCATTTCCACTATGGTATAAGCGATGGATGCAACATCCATGTAGGCTTATGATGCTCTACCTTCACCTACTGACACACTGGACATCTTGCAACAAACTTACCATGTCATGCTTCAAGCCAAGCCACCAGTACAAATCCTTAACATTATTGTATATCTTGGTGCTACCTGGGTGCATAGTGTACATTGAAGAGTGAGCCTCTTCTGGAACTATCTTCCTCAGATCATCAACATCGGGGACCACAACTCTGTCATGGTAACACAATGTCACGTCCTCTATCTCGTGAAAGCCATCATGCTTCTCTCTACCAAACTCTATTTGAAACTGCTATATCATAATATTACCCTATTGAACATCTTAGATCTGATGCCTCAAAATGGGCTTTACCTACAACTGTGCCAACAACCCTGCTAACATTGATACCTCCAGTTGAACATTCATCTAATGCAAGAAGACCAACATGTCTCTCTTATGGCACACCAAAGAGCACAACTGAGCCTTGTCTATAGAAGATGTCGAAGAAGACTTCCTTCTTGATGCATCTGCTACGACATACACCTTTCTTGGATGGTAGTAAATCATGCAGTCATATTCTGTGATCAAATCCATCCAATCCCTCTGTCTCATATTCAGTATCTGCTGCTAAAAGATGTACTTTAGGTTCTTGTGATATGTGAAAATCTGACACTTCTCACCATAAAGGTAGTGCCTCCAGATCGTTAAGGCATGGACCACTATAGATAGTTCTAGATCATGGGTTGGGTAGTTCTCTTAGTGTTCCTTAAGCTTTGGGGAAGAAAAAGAAATCATGTTCTTGTCACACATCAGTACGCAACCCAAACCATTATTTGACGCATCACAAAAGACTATGTATCCTTGTCACTACTCGTGGGTCAACCACTTCTTTTGAACGACTCATCACATAGAATCTAGTTGTCTCCTACTGACGTTTGTGTCCTCTACTGACCTATCCATAAGAACTAGTCTGTGATGCCTATCCACGTCCTTGTTCGCCACATTTGTTGTACTGCTGCCTCTATAAGCCCTGTTGACTCCGCCTCAGATGTTGGGTCACCTCATATCCTTTATAGGACAATGCAACTTTGTATTCCCCATCTTCTCTACCATAGACCATTCAATCCTCCTGATAGACTCCATTAACATAGAAAACTTCTCATAGTTCTCCAAGGCTGCTACAAATGTCGTCAGATCGATATTTAGAGCCTTCTCAAAATGTTCCTCTCTTCATCTATTGATGCCATATGAGGGCAGAGCCTCAGCAACTCCATGAACTTAACCTCATATTTATTGGTCGTCGTGGATCCTTTCTTGATCTTCTCAAATTGAGAGATCTTCTCATCTGGATAGGTATGAGAAAGTGCCTACTGACGAACTCTTACCTAAACTCCTCCCAACTGATCTCAACACCTGGTCACTTCTTCTCCTCAATGGCCCACCAATGGTCATCACTTCCCTTCTAAAGGTATACAACATACTTCACCTCATCACGCTCAGGGATGCTAAGGATCTTGAAGGCGTTGTCCATCTCTGTCAACCAAATATCCGCATCAACTGGATCCTCTATACTAGCATACTCCAAAACTCATACTCATCCCAACCTTTCAAAGGTCTTCCTAGTGCCCGAAGATTCTACATGTGGAACAACTGCCCTGGATTGGGAAATGGGCATCATGTCCACCATGTGCGCCATGGTCCCCATGAATTGTCCAAAGATGGATCGAAAAGCTAGATTTTCCATCATGGTCAGATCAATCTGGGGCACGTCAGGCTCCCTCTCCCCAGTAGCTTGCTTCCTTACACTGCCTCTGGGTGCAGCAAAACTACTCTCAACAGTGTGTTCTTCATGCTCTCCAAAATTCTTTTCGCCTCTTCTTCTGCGTAAGTAGGAGTGACCATAATATATATTGGAGGACACTAGAATATACACAAACCCAAGTCTTATGTCCCTGTAGACTCAGTGAACCTAAAGCTCTGACACCACCAAATATGACACACTTGCCACACAAGCAAGATTACTCAAAACTAAACTATGGAAATTAAAACCAAAATCAACAAACCATAAGAACTGTAACATATTGCATATGAGTCCAAAAACCCACCTGTTATATATATATATCACATGCCCAAAAAAATTATACAAGACATTGGTCACTGGCTCTCTAGCCACATCCTATCATACATGATAACCTGTTCATATACATATATGCCATCCCTATACAACAACAGACATAAAGCAAAAACCTCATGTCGATACATACAACAAAACCCACCCAAGGATCTGAGTGTACATGGATTACAAATAGGACTATATGGGTATACACAAGCAACATATCCAACCTCTCAGCAACTAGTGGTCCTCTTGCTGCTCAAAACCAATAGCACGACATCAACATCCTCGTGCTCGACCACCTAAAAGATGTGGAATCCCACAGGGTGAGACCAACATCCCAGTGAGAGATATAACTCACTGCCAACGTCTATTAAAAGCACAGATAAGCTAAGCAGTAGATAATATTATTAACATGTAAGCATATTCAAATAAATGATATAAGTAAGGTTATAATATTGTTTAAGTAGTTTAGGTAACTACAACAGAGTAGTAGAATATACTATGCATTTAGAAGTAATACAAAGAACATGTATAATTGTTATAAAGTAAACAGTACAAGAAACATAGCAAGGGGGGCCAACCAATGTTATTCACATTTGACCCTACATAATGATGCTACACAATTGTGTTACATATTTTATTGTTTTATTATGCCCTGAGGTATTGATTCCTACCACCCAAATTCAACTGATCACTATGAAGTCAAAATCATTGCCATATAAGGTCTATGGAAGAGTCAGACTCCACGACCTCTCTAACACCTCATGGTCAATACACGAGAACACCATAGTGACATAACATATGATTCATCTACAAACAACAACATATAGTCAAGCTGAAGGATTGGCTCATGCATGGCCATCCATATAAAACACCTAGCCCACCTTGGTACATGACACGATGCTAGAGAATAGGCTCATACATGGCTGTTCTAAAAAGGCATTATGTAGTTGCACTACTGCCATCACATAGCACGATCACCGAGGCATGACCGCAACCATCCTCCATATATCACAATTGTGGATGAAATGATATCCACTCAAGTTGTGCCCCCACATATTCAACAATATGTGCTCTGAGTTTCCCATAGGAGTTACTCGTTTCTCCATCGAGCAATATAACTAACACTAGAATGGATCTATGGCACAGGGCAACTACATGATTATGGTTACACTATATTAGTCATGGAAATTGGGTGAATTAAGGCTTCATCATAAAAATGGACATAAAAAATCCTAATTCAATCTAGCAAGCGTAACTTTAAAAAAAAACTTCAGAAGATATGAAATGTATACATTGTGAACTTATCACATCCTCTCAGGGCATTACTATCTCACTGCCTTAAACAAGTCTAAGCATCAGGATCACAACACTAGAGATCATAACCCCTCATTCCATCACTAGAATATAACACTTCTCATTACGCATCAAGCCTTCACTAGATCATAAGACCCATCACATCATTCATGTACCTCATCATTATCTCATCATGCCTCATAGGGCACCTATACATCACCTGCACTACATATATATCACCAAATCATTCACATAGCTATGATATCCATTTCACCTACATGGTTAGATGTATACATGTAGGAGAGAGAGAACATATAATCATATGTTACTCATTCATTCACATTCAACAAGTATAACATACCCTTGGATTACGGTAAGGGTTCTCACACTTATTCGATTAGGGTTTACATCATGATTATTACACCAAACCCAAATTGAGCCATCTCCCACTTTCTTAGAACTAACTAAGGGTTAAGCATCATTAATTTACCATGTTTAGAGAATCATGTCAACAACACTAGGTATCACTATCATATGCATGTGCATGTGTATCATATTTTGGTGTCTTACATATGTTTCAACCACACACCATCCAAGTGCAACCTGAAGTCATCAAAGGGTCACGACAACCATTCCTCCTAGTATCGCAGCTACGATAGGACATGGTGATGAAACCACCACTCCCCATGGGCACAACACAAACACTAGCACGTCACAACCAAAGAAACAAAAGTAACATCTCATCCACATCAAAGAGCAGCATCACGACCACGATAAACATAGTGTCTCGCCTGTGACAACCCAAGCACAACACAACATCTTGACCCACCTGAAGCTGGCATCACGACTAAACCCAAAGCCACATACTGACCTCAACACAACATAAAACATGCATGTGATCCCAAGAAAAAGCTTGGAGTCCCAACCCAAGTAAACATGGTCACGACCATCCATCGAGGTGTTATGATCATCCCCAAAACTAGGTGCAACTTTGCGAAATAAACCCTAAAGCAACATCGCGATCGCGACAAAGCAAGACTAGGTGTCACGACCCGAGACAAAGCACACTCATGTCTCGACCCAAAGCCAACAAGAGGGTCTATATCTCAACCTCAAACATCAAGACCACATCTGTCTCAGTCAAGACAAGGTCAAATAGCAAGCACACCAACCATCATCAAGATCAAAACTCATGGATCTGAGATCATAAAACCCTAAAACAAGTGCCAAGAAGATCATCTAGCAAACCCATTAGGAGAGAGAAACCCAACCTCAAAACATGAGATAAAACATCCAAAACTCTAAGGAAGCACATGGAAATCGAAACTTAGACCATGGTGATTAAACTAAAGCTCAAGATGCATGTTAAACCATCCCCTCAAGAACACTTAGGAAACTTGCACATATAAATTAGGGTTTAGAAAGAGAGAGTTATCTTCATGAGAAAACTACAAGATCATAAACCCTAGATTACGAGATCATCATCCAACCTATCAACATCATCTTTTAGTTATGAAATTAGGAACAAACATGAAATAAATGTGCTAGTAATAGAAGTGGGTAGAGTGTTATATAACCAACCTTAAAGAAGATAAACTCCAAGAATCACAAGCTCCAAGCACACAATCGCCAAGGATGATGAAGCTCCACAAAAGGTTCCACTTTAAACAACAAGATCACCTCAAGAAGAAGAAGATACCAAGGTCAAAGGTTGCTCAAGAAAAAGGGCAAGAAGAACCCTATTTTGAACCAAAGGAAGAAGGGGGGGGGGAGAGAGAGAAGAAACTTCCTCACACTTGGGTACCACCTTGTCAAAACATGGCCTTCAACCCTTGTGATGAGGAGTTTACTCCCAAGAACGACCACAATGGATAGTCCATAGCCTTTGTCTGAGAAAAGGGAGGAAAATGGTGTAGAAGATCAAAGGAAAATGTTAGCAAGGAAAGGCAAACACTTACCAAGGTTGAAGATGAGCAAGGGTCACCAAAATATAGGGATCCAATCACCAAAGCCACAAGGATCAGCCCTCCTTTGCTCCACCAAGTTCCAAGGACAAGCAAAAGAGAAGGAAGAAGAAGATGGCTGAAAAAGATTACTTGCATGGAGAGAAGAGGGGTTATATACTCAAAGAGGAGGGAAGTAGGGTGGAGATGATGTGTCAAAACAAGGAGGAATCAAGGGAACACTTGTCCTAAAAAGAAACCAACATGCAACCACTTAAACCATGCATGTATGTGAGGATGATATAACCCAATGTTGGATTTCAACCTCTCAAGGTCACCATCATATTGATTTCAGTCGAGACACTCCAAGGATGGTCGGGACAAGCACAAATATGTGTCTCGTTCAAGACAAAAACAACATCACCACACATGGTCAAGACACACCATAAGAGACAACTGTCTCGACCTAAGACACACCCAAGACCATCACAGTCGAGAAAAAGAACACCCTGGGAAGTGTCTCGGTTTGACACTCCCAAAACAACCCTCAAGGTTGAGACAAAGATAGCGGCACTCAAATATGTGCATTAGGTCAACACAATGCAAACCCTAATCAACCCTAGCATTACCACATGATGCCATTCATCAACTAAGGTCCAAAAAAGGTGCCCTTATGCATGTTTCTCTCTATTAAGGGGCCTTATAGATGTAGGAAGGGATGCCCGACTGTGGTCACTTCTCATGAGCCACCACTCATGTCTAAAACCTTTGACATCTGCCAAAAGGATGCTGAAATCCTATTCAAGTACTATGAATGCTCTTTAATATTCATCTTTAACAACACAAAAGATCCATCCTTTTAGGGAAGCTTCTCCGATATTATGGTGGTTTAATGGACATTTGTTCACCTTTTATGCCAATAAAGGGATTTAATGCACAAATACCTCAATAGAAATCTAAGTAATGGGCCTAATGTGCTATTATCCATTTAAGTAATAAAAACAATAAAATAGTACATGCTAGAACTTTTTAGGACTTTTTAGAATTTGGAAAAGAAGAGAAACTCTCAGATATACAAAAAGGAGATGATAAATGTAATAATTGGACAAAAGAAGATAACATGGAATATATTATTTCGAAAACCACAAAGAGGAAAACCCACGAGATAATTTGATATACAACTTCGTTTTCTTGAACTAAAGGTTGCTTAAGTGCCAAGTATAACCCAATTTGGAAAGTATATATATATATATGTATATGTATATATATATATATATATATATATATATATATATATATAAAAGTCTTTATTAAGGGAAAATAGGAAATAAGACATAAAAGAGAAATAAAATACATAATTTCCTCAAGTTGGAAAATTAATTCAAAATTCGTAATCTAAATATGAAAGTAAGCCATTAGAAATTTTTTCAAATAATTTGGATGATGTTTGGATAATGTGTAAAAGTAGGAGAAAGAAAGTGTGTAGAACCTTCATTTTGATAATTAATTAAATAAATAACACCAATATGATCAATTAATGGAAAAATTGTATATAAGACATTAATTGGGACTTATGGGTGAAATTTCATCATATTTGGAAAATCTTAGAGTCATAAATGAAGGAAGAGAGAGAAAATAAAGAATTGCCTAATTATCTAGTTTAACTTTCTCAAAACAAAAAATAAACTCAAAATTTGAGTCCATGCCTCAAAAATAGCCAGGGTGTCAAGTTTCATCAAATATGGGAATCGTTTGGGCACCCAATTGAGGTAAGAGAAAATCTTTAATTAATGCAATGTCACTTTGGTCAAAATAGAATCAGATTTGGAAATTAAATGTCACACGGTATATATAACACACACACACGATCCGATAGCTAGGAGAGACTCGTGGACCTGTTTCCATTGATCGAACGGTCCGGGGCCATCTCCTACCTCAGATCGGTTTGGGAATTAGAAACTATAGTTGTGAAATATTAAAATATGGATAACTCTCTCTCTACTCATTGAAATCATAGATTTTTGGTTTGCCGGATTCCTTATTCAATTCCACTAATGATTATCCCAAGTTTTCATGAATTTGATGAATATTCGAGAAAGCCCTAAATTTCCCGAAGCTTCCCTCTCACCTCAACTATGTAAACCCTAGACTACACCCCTCGCCTATAAATACCCCTACCCCGAGCATCTCCATCACATTTGAAACTCATCCCACCTTCCAATTGCTCAATTCATGCACGTTTGACCCCCGATGAGGGAATGAAGACCATGGGCTTGCGGCGGCACTCTCTTTCTCTCCTCTCTTCATCTCTAGTTAAATTGAAGGTATCCCTAACTTCAGTTTCCTCTCCTCTTTCTTTTGACTGCTTGAACATCGAGTTTGGTTGCGAATCACGATTTTCCCACATTTTACCAAGCTTCGACCAAGCTACTTCACAGCCATATCATGTGAGTGAAAGGGGAAGATGACCCCTTGCTGAATTACCACTTTGCCCATCCGTTCACTCTTCGTTTAATCTCTGATCTGTACAAGGACACACTCATCCTTTTGTTTTGCTTTGACCCAGCCTTGACTGGCACAAAGTCAACAGCCAGTGAGGCAGGCCACTGACTTGGTCCACGGATATTGGGCTAAGAAGTGGGCCCAACCCCATCCTCTCTTGCTCTCTCTGATTCGAACAACCATGCCTACATGGCATTTTCTCATTAGCTTGTTTTAGGAAATTCATATCTTTTTATTCCATGATCCAAAAATAAAAGTAAGAAATGTTTCAGAATCAAAGAAATCCCCTCTATCCATTAAAATAATTTTAATGCTTTATTTTGAGTTTTTTGAAAAGTTTTTTGGGAATGATTAAATTAATTAAAATCACTAAAAATCCCCTAAAAGTTCATATCTCTAAAATATATAAAATTATATGATATTTTGATCAGAACAACCTAACTAGGATAGTAGTGATGATTTTAGGACCTAAATTGATGGGTTGTAGAAAAAGTTGGTAACTTAGGGGTTTTAAGTCCTTAATGAATGAATATAGTTCTAATGTATGAACATGGTAATGATGTTATGACAAGTGGACCCCGATATCGGTTAAAGGTTATGAAAAGTGGTTTCTAGGACTCTAAGGAAGAGGTATGTGCATCTAACACCTTAGTTGGGAAATTTTATGCCTTAACCTATTCTTTCCTAATGAGGCTTAATTGAACTCGATTCCCTATTCTTGAAACCTAATGTATCTATGCCTCAAATCAATTTATATATTCATCTTGTTTGGGTCTTATACACCACTGCCATGCTTGTTGATTATAATTACTCTTGCCATGACTACTTTTCTAGCATGTAGATTTTTGTTCTATTTAATATAAAATAGTGGTACTTAGGTACAACCACCCACAAAGGGCATGTATTTAATTGCCCTGGGGAATGCTTTTATTCTCCCCATATTATTGTGTAGGTGATTGGGAATGTCTTATTCTCCCCTCACCTATAGGTTAGAGGTCTGGTAGGTGCCTCAACCCTACTTAGTTAGGTAGACATAATTATCTTACATGCAAATCCTTTTTAATATAATTGTTAATGCCAAGTTTCTTTTGAATATAGCCTCATACTCTTATTATCTCCATCTTATGATGAACCCTAGTCTATTGTTATTTGCTTTACTTATCTTGTTATCCTAGACTCATTTTGTGACATGCTTTTCTTCCCTTTCCCTTTTGCTGGGTTCCTTCCTAACCACCCATGTGCTGATCAAGGTGATGGATAAGACAAGAAGATCGTAGCTTTTGGCTTGGACTTGGTTGATGGAGATGTTGCTTTGGAGACAAGATTTTTTTAGTTGGATTTCCCTCTATCTAGATACTATTTGTGTATCTTAATGTAAACCTTAAGGGGAGAATGATGTATTCTTGTATAATCTTTTATGAAATTGATTATACTCAATTATTCTTTATTCCGCTGCTTTCTAATGGTCTTTTGTATACCATATAAATAAATATTTAAAATTTGAAACCCTTTTTAACACACCTTTTGAGTATGTTGGGAATGGAGGTTTGGTATTTCAAATTTTTAGTAAAGGGGTGATTTCACCTCTTTACAACATGGTATCAGATCCCATGGTAGTCAGAATTTGACTATTTCAATTTTGTCTCCCAAATAAGTAACCTTGCCTTACATAGTTTCCCCTTTTAGTGACATGTTTTCCGTAGAGTGTCTATATATGATGAAAGGTTGATTTAGGATACTATAGTTCCACATTAGAATCATGTTGATTAAACCCCCTAAAATATTTATAATTGAAAGATGCTTAAGTAACCATGGTAACTTGATGTTGTTTAGGTTTGCCTTTAGGCAACTATTAGGATATGAAGTTGAAACAAAGGTGTCTAGAAAGGATCAGGTTCTAGGGGCTGGAAATATTTTCCTCCATGCCACTTGCTTGGTTTACGAGGACTCCCAGATCCATATGATACCGGCCTGGCCTGAGCTGATATGGAATGTCTAAAATAGTTTGCTTTTAGGCAATAGTAACCTTAGACTTCTATGTTGTATATCTTTGGGAACCCTAAGTTTTAGGTGTATGATGACTTGTTTGAGGATGGATACTAAGATGGTTTCCTTATGTCCCATAGGACCACATGCTTGGATAGTTTATCCCTAGAACCTAGACTTTGGAGTTTGGGGTTAAGTGAGCTATCAGAGTGTGCAGTGGAAGTGTGATGGATCTTGTACATGGTGTAGTAGACTCATCCTTTAACCCTAGTGTAGTTTGGCTTGATAGGTCGAACCCTTTAAGGGGTGGAGTATAGTTAGTTTGTTGATGTTGGGTGGTTAGATTTTGAGGACGGAGTCCTCTTTAGGGAGATGAAACCCTGTGACATCTTGAAATCTATCTACTCTATCTTTAGAAACCCTAACTCCATGAATAGGAGGCTAGTATGCTTGGATCCTTGGTCTTGACCAAACATGTAATAGTGGTAACCCTAACATGCTTGTTCATATATTAATGAACATATAATGCTCATCCGAGGAATAATTTATATGTTCAAACCCTAATAAATATCCAATGCACATAATATGGGTCACTTACATATTACTACTAATTATGGACACACATGATGCTAATAATGTCATGAACTGATAAACCTAGTACACACCTAATTAATCACCTAATCATGACTTGGTATGCGAATCAATTCATTAATATATAATATGTCCAACCTGGTTCACTAAAATATAGATAATGACTTCAATATGGATAAGAAGTAACTGGATTCACATAAATTTTCATAATCAATAATATGAAGTGAGTAAATATGAGAAAATGATTAATGACGACATTAATGTGAATAAGAAAGGTAATGTGACAATGTTTAATATACATACAAGTAATCAGTGTGACATAATTTGGATTAATTGTAGACTTAATAACAAATTGAATAAAATGTCCTATCACATGTAAGATAATTTGTTATAATTAATATAATGATAATATGAGGATAATGAAGTGTAAATTCAAATAATTAATGATCAAATATATTGAGATAATTGAGTAACCTCTAATTGTGCATAGTAATGAGATATAATTCTTTTTGGCAACCAAGTGAATATGACATGACATAATTAAAAGAATAATAATGATAATGTGATATCCTAATAAATATAATTCTAATAAGACAAAAATTTTAATAATGTTAAATCTCATAAAAATAATATTAATAGTGGAATACTAGGTGATCCTTGAGAACCTGACCTATGTCAAGATGCTTGTGAAGTATATGTTGATGAGTCATTTGGTGGAAGTTATGGTTGGTGGAACAACAAAAGTTTGGTGATGTGATGTTGCACCTTCACCTTCCCTCCTTACTTGTGATTTTGGGGAAGAAATCCTCTTTAAAGGGTGGAGTGTTGTAACATCCCAAATCATGGACATTTTTTCTTTTGACCCGCTTTCCCATCTTTTCCTTTGCTTTCTATCCTTCTATGCCTTTCTGTTTAATTTGTGGATATTATGGTGGTTTAGTGGACATTTGTTCACTTTTATGCCAATAAAGGGGTTTAATGCACAAATACCTCAGTAGAAATCTAAGTAATGGACATGATGTACAATTTTCCACTTAAGTTATAAAAATAATAAAAGTGTTTGTGCTAGAACTTTCTAGGACTTTTTAGAATGTGGAAATGAAGAGAAACTCTCTGATATACAAAAAGGAGATGATAAATGTCATAATTGGACAAAAGGAGATAATATGGAATATATTGTTTCAAAAACCACAAAGAGGAAAACCCACTAGATAATTTGATATCCTATTTCATTTTCTTGAACTAAAGGTTACTTAAGGGCCAAGCAACACCCAATTTGGAAAGTATGTATATATATACATATATATACATATATACATATCTATATCTATATCTATATATATATAAGTCTTTATTAAGGGAAAATAGGAAATAAGCCAAGAAAGAGAAATAAAATACTGAATTTCCATAAGTTGGAAAATTAATTCAAAATTCGTAATCTAAATATTAAAGTAAGCCATTGGAAAAGTTTTCAACTAATTTGGATGGTATTTGGGTAATGTGTAAAAGTAGGCGAAAGAAAGTGTGTAGAACCTTCATTTTGATAATTAATTAAATAAATAACATAAACATGATCAATTAATGACAAAATTGTATATAAGACATTAATTGAGACTTATGGGTGAATTTCATCATATTTGGATAATCTTAGAGTCATAAATGAAGGAAGAGAGATAACAAAGAATTGCCTAATTATCTAGTTTTAGTTTCTCAAAATGAAAAATAAACTTTGAATTCAGATTCCATACCTCAAAAATAGCCAGGGTGTCAAGTTTCATCAAATCTGGGAATCATTTGGGCACCCAATTGAGGAAAGAGAAAATCTTTAATTAATGTATTATCACTTTGGTCAAAATAGAATCGGATTTGGAAATTAAATGTCACGCGGTATATATAACACACACATGATCTGACGGCTAGGAGAGCCTCATGGGCCCGTTTCCACTGATAAGACAGTCCGGGGTCATCTCCTACCTTAGATCGGTTTGGGAAACAGAAACTATATTTGTGAAATATTAAAATATGGATAACTCTCTCTCTACTCAATGAAATCATGGGATTTTTGGTTTGTTGGATTCCTTATTCAATTCTACTCCTGATTATCCCAAATTTTCATGAATTTGATGAATATTTGAGAAATCCCTAAATCTCTTGAAGTTTCCTTCTCACCTCAACTATGTAAACCCTAGACTACACCCCTCGCCTATAAATACCCCTACCCCAAGCATCTCCATCACCGTTGCAACTCATCTCACCTTCCAATTGCTCAATTCACACCCATTTGACCCCCCGATGAGCAATTGAAGACCCTAGGCTTGAGGCGGCACTCTCTCTCTCCTCTCTTCATCTCTGATTAAATTGAAGGTATCCCTATCTTCAGTTTCCTCTCCTCTTTCTTTTGACTGCTTAAACATCAAGTTTGGTTGCAAATCGCAGTTTTGCCCAATTTTGCCGAGCTTCAACCGAGCTGCTTCACAGCCATGTCACGTGAGCGAAAGGGGAAGATGACCCCTTGGTGAATTACCACTTTTCCCCTCGATTCGCTCTTCGTTTCGTCTCTTATCCACGCGAGGACATGCTCGTCCTTTTGTTTTGCTTTGACCCGGCCTTGACTGGTGCCAACTCAGAAGCCAGTGAGGTGGGTCACTGACTTGGTCCACGACTATTGGGCCAAGCAGCGGGCCTGGCCCCACCCTCTCTCACTCTCTCTCTGATTCAAACAACCATGCCTATGTGGCATTTTCTCATTAGATCGTTTTAGAAAATTGGTATCTTTTTATTCCATGGTCCAAAAATAAAAGTAAGACATGTTTCGGAATCAAAGAAATCCCCTCTATACATTAAAATAATTTTGACACTTGATTCTGAGTTCTTTGAAAAGTATTTTTGGGATTGATTAAATTAATTAAAATCACTAAAAAAACCCCTAAAAGTCCATATCTCTAATATATATATAAAATTATATGTTATTTTGATCAAAACAACCTAACTAAGATAGTAGTGATGATTTCAGGACCTAAATCGATGGTTTGTAGAAAAAGTTGGTAACTTTGGGGTTTCAAGTCCTTAATGAATGAATATAATTCTAGTGTATGAACATGGTAATGATGTTAGGATAAGTGGACCCTGATCTCAGTTAAAGGTTCCGAAAAGTGGTTTCTAGGACTCTAAAGAAGAGGTATGTGCATCTAACACCTTAGTTGGGAAATTTATGCCTTAACCTATTCTTTCCTATTGAGGCTTAATTGAACCTAATTCCCTATTCTTGAAACCTAATGTATCTATGCCTCAAATCAGTTTATAAATTCATCTTGTTTGGGTCTTATACCCCACTGCCATGCTTGCTGATTATTATAATTACTCTTGCCATAACTACTTTTCTAGCATGTAGATTTATATTCTATTTAATTTAAAGTAGTGGTACTTATGTACAACCACCCAAAAAAGGCATGTATTTAATCTCCTTGAGGAATGTTTTTATTATCTCCATATTATTGTGTAGGTGATTGGGAATGTCTTTTCTCCCCTCACCTATAGGTTAGATGTCTAGTAGGCGCCTCAACCCTACTTAGTTAGGTAGACATAATTATCTTACATGCAAATCCTTTCTAATATAATTGCTAATGGCAAGTTTCTTTTGAATATAGCCTCATACTCTTGTTATCTCCATATTATGATGAACCCTAGCATGTTTTTATTTGCTTTACTAATCTTGTTATCCTAGACTTGTTTTGTGACACATACTTTTCTTCCCTTTCCCTTTTACTGGGTGCCTTCCCAACCACCCATGTGCTGAGCAAGGTGATGGATAAGACATGAAGATTGTAGCTTTTGGTGTGGACTTTGTTGGTGGAGATGTTGCTTTGGAGACAAGATTGTAGTAGTTAGAATTCCCTCTATCTAGATCTTGTATGTGTATCTTGATGTAGAACCTAAGGGGAGAATGATATATTCTTGTATAATCTTTTATGAAATTGATTATAGTCAGTTATTATTTATTCCACTACTTTCCAATGATCTTTTGTATACCATATAAATATAGATTTGAAATATTTACACCCCTTTTAACATACCTTTTGAGTATGTTGGGAATTGAGATTTGATATTTCAAATTTTTAGTAAAGGTGTGATTTCACTCTTTTACAACTACTCAATCCTCAAATCTTGGATACAACTTCCAAATTCAAACTAAAATATTGACTAGCACCTCAAGCGTACCAACTCTATTTCATCCAAAGGATTTTCTAACTTTATTGATGTAACACCCATGCCCACTATCCAAGACTCTAGTAGAGTTTTAAGAATAAGGATTGGCCCCACAAACCACCACTATCCATACTATCGCTTTGTCCTCATGCACAAGTCAGTCTCAACTTCCTAAATGATCATCCATCTCAGTACCACTCTAAACTAAGAACACTTCCCTATAGAGTTCTTAGTGATGGGATCCCTAAAAAGGAGGTGCACCTTGGTGATATGGGTAGTGCAATCATTCCCTTTAAGATTGCTTATTTTGAGGCCTCAAGACCTAGGACGGTAAAATCTCCCCTGCTTAGACTCTTGACGTCCTCACCAAGTATTAATAATAAGACCTCATAATCATTGCCCAATTTAGTGTAGAACCAGAGTAACCCAATTACACCCAACTCCCGATCACGGATACCAGTTTAAGGATGGATACATCACCATAGATAGATGTTTCCAACATGTTTGGACCACTTTGTATAAGACTACATGCTACATGCCCATGTGGGCCCAACCTACTAAAGGGGTTATGGATTTGATACTATTTGTAATGCATGCCCCCCTAACCAAGGCCCTAGTAGAATTTTAGGAATAAGGACTGACCCCACAAACCACCACTAGACTTAGATGTACACTTTTTCCTCACTCACACACAAGTTGGGGTCAACTTATTGAATGGCCACCCATCCTAGTATTACTCTGGGATGAACATGCTTAGCGACATAGTTCTTAGTGATGGGATCCTTGAAAAGGAGGTACACATTGGTGATATGGTTACCATAATGATTCCTTTTAAGATAGTTTTATCCGAGGACTCAAGACCTAAGACATTAAAGTCAAGATGTCACCTAGTAGCATGCGCTATGCCATCTTTTCCTACCCAAACTATGGTCCCAAACAACAACCTAAAATTGGGCCATCATCTTGCTTTCATGCTTATATCTATATGGTCCTAGACCATGATCTAAAACTAAACCATCACCATGCATTCACTTTCACATCTATATGGATGCATACTATGACTGAAAACTAGTACTTGCCTTTTTTCATGCTCCCAGACTACAACCTAAAACTGATCCATTATCCTAGCTTCACTTACACATCCATATGGTCCTGGACCACGACCTAAAGTTGGTCCATTACCCATGCTTCCATTCTCATATCTATACGGTCCCAAACCATGACATAAAATTGGGTCATTACTCAGGCTTCACTTTCATATCTATATGGTCATGGATCATTACCTAAATTGGACCAACACACCCCTTCACCTTGTGAGTATTTCTCTCATAAAATCTACCCTTCGAAGAGAGGAATTTCATACACCATATCTAGAAACACTCTCAGACCCTAAAAGGGTTACCTTATCACTGGATATCTCTTTTCCTTACAAGTATTTCACTCATAAGATCTCTCCTGAGGAGATAAGAATCTCAGACACCCAAATCCATCCATAGTCTTTGGGCCCAAAAGGGTCCTTGTCCCTACATATCTCTTTTCATAATTAGTATTCTTTCAGAAAATCTTCCCTCAGGAGAGAGGAATCTCACACATCCGTACCCAGTCACTTTAGCCCCGAGTGGGTTACCATCTCCCTGGATAACTTTTTTCTGTGAATATTTCTCTTATAAGATATCCCCGAAGGAGATAAGAATCTCACATGCCCATTGATATCCAGCCATAGTCTCTAGCCTTCGAGAGGGTTACCTTGTCCCTAGATGTCCCTATCATTGTGAGTATTTCTCTCATAAGATATCCCTTGAGGAGAGAGAGGTCCCACACACACCTATATCCATCCATAGACTTTGGTCGTGAGAGGGTCACCTTGTCCCTGGATCCCCTTTTCCTTGTGAATGTTTTGGTAAAATCTTCTCTAAGGAGAGAGAAACTTCAAAAATTGGTCCCCAACCATAGTCCATGGCCCCAAGTGGGTCACCTTGTCCATGGGTACCATCCTAACGTCACCCCTCTCCAACCACAACCATGGTTTGCATGCTTTATCACGATGCTATTGGACATATCCCTTGGAAAGATTGGAAATTTTTTTGCATATCACTCAATCTATGGGCATGTTCCTCTATTCATATCACTAGATCTAACAATTTGTGCTGACACATAAACTATCCCTTTATGTAAAAATGGTGAACTTTCATATTAGACATGATATTTGTCCCATTCTCCATGTCGCGAGCATGTTATCTTGTTCTATCACAATTTTGGAAACCACATTCCACACAAGAGACAATTCTTACTGATCCCTACCAAGAATGTTGGGGACACATAAGAACATGAATGTCATGTGTTGAAGCCTCTTGCCTAATGCAAGGGGTGTCTTGTTTACAACCATGTTTCTTCCCTTTTCAAGGGACATATTCATTGTGTCTCTCCTAAGACTAACAACCAATCATTCCACATTTTGTCAAGGAGGACATCACAAGAGTCTCAAGAAGCAAAGTGCTCACTAGTAGTTTCAAAAAGAGATTCTTGAGATTACAAGCAATAATGAAGAGTATTACATTTATCTGGTTATGAAAAAGTAGCTGAAGACTCCAATGATGAACTAGAGGCTTAGGTTGACACAGGATCCATCCAACAGTCATGATGGGCTGATGAACGATAGGTCATAGAGGCACTTAAGTTCAATGCTGAAATTTGATGGCCAAAGCTAGAAAGGTTCATCCAAAGCCACAAACTTAGGGGTTCCCCTTTGCAATTCATGCACAACTATTGACAATCAAGGTGAAAAACTACACCATCTTGAATGACTCCCATCAAGGGTATACCAATACAAAAATGTCACATATGAGTTTCTACAGTAGAAGACATCTATGACATTTGCAATCACTTCATGGAATAGCCAACTAGATGATCAGACTATTGAATCCAGTGAATAGTAAAAAATCATTGTTTATCAAGGAAGAAGGCCAAAAGTAACAAAGTTTCAGAAGATTATAGTTCCAAAATAGAAGAAGAGGCCTTATGCAATCAATCCCACATTGTACCCCAATTGTCACCTTAGGAATATCCTCTAGTTATAGAACCTTATGGGTACCCACCTAATCTAGGATTAGTCAAAGCATTGGAATTTATAGTCCACTCCGAGATCTAACATGCCGTTGATTGCAATATGATAGAAATCATGTAGAACCTGGGAGATCTAGAGGCCAGGATAGTAGAAAACACCATTAAAGGTCACCACCATAAGATCACAATGCTTGATTGCCCAAGCACAATGAGAGGAGATACACTTTTAGAAGCAACTATTTCTCCCACTAGCATCAAGAACGAGATTCCAATGCAATACTAAGAGAAGGTTCACACCCTTAGGGATATTTGGTAGTAGTGTTCTTCCATTGGTAGAGTACATGGTGAAATTTCCAGCCATAAGGAAGCCTCCCATTGATAGAGTACATGGTGAAATTTCTAGCCAAAAGGAAGCTTGTCAATCCCTTGCACATAGAGCTATAATTCAAACACTTACTGTGATTTTTATTGCAATAAGAGGCACAAAACAAACTCATGTATAGCCCTCAAGCAAAACATTCAATTCCTAATCAATTTGAGTTTGTACCAAGTGGACGCCCTCATAGAAACCACTCCAGAGCCTATAGCTGAATAGCAAGAGACACCCACATAATTAATTGAATCACTACTCGAGACAAAGCACGGTAGGAACACACCAATCAATCAATGCAATTACAAAGTTGAATGAGCATCCACTCGAGCCAGAGCACTACGAAAGAGAACTAAGACACACAGTTGTCATGGGCCTCAAAGCACCTGGGGATAGTGAAGTATCTAAGTAACTGTTTTCACTTTAAAAAAATCATCAAAATGAAAAAACAGCAAACACTTAAAATCAAAATTCCAAAATGGAAAAAAGCATCAAAATAAGGAGAAAAAAATTAAAATGGTAAATTGATAAATTTTAATTAAAATGAAAAAACATTAAAATAATCATAATTGGTAAAAATGACTTAATCTACTAAATGTTTGGACACCCTCCCCCCATGCACCCTAAAGAGGAAGGGTCATAGGGCCTAGGATAGAAGGAGAATAGTCATTATCTTAAGGCTCTGATGGTTCACAAACTAATATCACCCAATCAATGAAATAATATAAAGCTATAATTGTAGGGTGACATTACATCTCAAAATCAATAAATGTATTCTTCTAGGTCTTCTTAATATGAGCTCCCCAAAGGCAAGTTAGAACATACCCACAACATCAAGACATCTCGAAGACAAATTTAGGGGTCACTTGTATGAACTATAATGAGTAAACATGACAACAATCCTGCTCACGAGGCACGACAAAGATAGATTGACTGGAGGATAAGGATGTTTAGATCCCTTATGGCAGTGTCCATGTCCCACCATCTTCCATGATGATCCAGTATGGGGACCACACTTGGGGAGTCTACTCTAAGAAGTTTCTATTAATACACAATTCAAGTTACCATATTAAGGCTCTAAGCATCAATGTCCAACTTATCATAGAGTTATTGAATAAACATTAATTGTAAATCCCAAAGGGCACCTAAACTTGGACATATTCTTGTGGTGAATTTCTTATTAAGCATGAAATCCAATAATTAAAGACTCTCTTTAGGGAGTAAAAAACTCCCATAATAAGGTTTTGAGCATCAATGCCCATGAAATTAAATACAAAATGATCAAAATGGTGAATACTTAAGTCCAAAGGACACCCAAAAATGTGTATACATGCTTGTGACGAATTCCATACAACAAGAAGTGTCAATAATAGAGTCCATAGGGGTGTCTCTAATGCTTGGAGCCTTATTCCAACTAGGTAGGGAATTACCATATGCATACTTGCTACATGGCACAACTTGGGTCGTACAAGCATCAAATTAAGATCTAGTGGAGCATCAGATCCACCCTAAATGAATCTTCCCATAGTGGTACATTTGGCTATGTAATTTCAAGGGAAGTACTAACCTATTCATATATGACTTTAGACAAGCTTAAACTTGTGTGGGGTCTCAAATCCCCTTAAACTCTAGTATTCCAAAGTGGGAATTAGGTTGAGTAGGGTAGTAATCATTTGTGTAAAATGAGCTACAATGATTACATGACGACCCCTAACATCTCATAATAGGCCTCTTGACTAACATGGGTTACCATCAACTCGCCAGATGGGTCTCAGTAGAAGAAAAAAAACCTCAAGGTTCAAATCTTAACATCTTCTAGGGTAAGTAGAAATGTAAGAAGCCATGAACCATAGTATTTCAAATCAAAATTTCAATCAAAATCAAACTCAAAACAACTTCTTTCTGACTAACATGATCAAATTAATGTCAAAAGAAGAATTCAAAACCTTTGAAACAAACAATAGGGGAAAAATGCTACCACAAAAACTCAAATCATGATAGTCCATTGCCTCGAAAAATATGGGAAATCTCATATGATAGTGGCCCACTTTGTATGGATATCGTGTATCATTTCAATATCAAGAAGGACTCCTCAATAATCATGACAAATCTCCACCATTAGAGTTCATCTGGGAACCATTGGAAGAAGGTTATAGTCAACAAATATATGATGATTTTTTCATTATAAAGACAAATTTAGACTCAAACCTATCTCCAACAACACTTCCCTACATCTTCAGAGAAAGACATAAACAAGACATGTCATCACATAAGATACAGAAAACCTTAACTCTTACCAGTTTACATGGATGTACATGGCATGCTTTCCGTATAATAGTTATGGAATCAACAAGGGACATTTGTTCCAAAGACCCAATATAAGGACAACTCAGCTATGATGAACTCATGTCACTTCAAAACACTTCTCTTATAGAAAATCCAGCAAGATACAACCTCTACTGATGACTTCCATGGAGAAGATTCATGTATGTACCTACCAAGCAAGATTCACTAATTAATTTTAACAATTCCAGCAGAGACTTGTTCAAAACACAACACTAGTGCCACTCAACAAAACAGACCAAATGATTTAATGGACCTTGCTTCCATATTATTACCATTATATGCTATTTCACAATGACATTCCTTATCACAATGACATTCCTTACCACCATAACATTTGAAAATGAGTAATTCAGAAGTCAATATAACCTATATTTGACTTCATAGATAAATCATGACCCAGAGTAATTGACCATGTGATTGGTGGAAGCACACATTGTTGAGCTTTTGCCCCAATCCAAAATTCCTACACTCTTATAAGCCTTCTCAACCATGACCACTTTTGCAGTTGGTCGTTGGTATTTTTTTTTGTTCCTAGATCATTACCTAAAATTGAACCCAACCCACAACCACATTTCCATATTTTTTTTGGGTTCTAGACCATTAATTAAAACTGGAAAAATCACGATTCCAATCTCTTTAGGTTCTTGGAGCACGACCTAAAATTGGACCAATTATGTGCTTATCTTCCAAATCTCTTTTATGTCCTGGGCTAAGACCTTTAACTAGACCACAATCCTTGTCCTAAATAGAATCATCTCTTCTTCTTTTTTTGGTGACAAACCTTGTTTGGGTCCTAGATCAAGACCTTAAAATTTACCAACCCACATTCAATCCCTACCTAGAGTAGGCAATCATCATGTTCAAAGCCCTATACTGAACAGTATCTCCTTTTTTCTATCCCTACTCTGAGTCGGCACCCTTCCATTTTAAAGCCCTACCTTAAGTAGGAGCCCAAAAATTTTAAGCCCTACTCTGAGTGAGCACATAACATCCTCAGATATTTATTCTCAATGGGTTCACCTAACCTTTAAAAGAATCCCAACCATGAGTAGGAAACTTTCTTTCCAAAGCCCTACCATAAGCATGCACCATGTATTCTAAAGCCCTACCATGGGTAGGCACCTTGGTTTGAAATCCCTATCCTGAATAAGCACTCATTTTGAGATCCATATCTCGAGTAGGAAATCCTCTTATTTGTTATATCATGAATATGCAGTCACATTTGATCCCTATGATGATTAGGAAATCTGCTTCAAATCCCTATCCTAATTTTAAGCCCTACACCTAGGTAGGCACCCTTCAAAAAGCCCCACTCTGAGTAGGCACCTAGGTTTCACAAGTCATATCCTGGATAGGCACTTTGTACTACCTTGAGTAGGCACCTTGCCTTAAAAATCTCTAACCAAAGTAGGCACATTACTTTCAAAATCCCTATCCTAAATAGGCATTTTCAAAAACCTTGCCTTAAGTAGGAACCTTGATTTCACAAGACCTATCCTAAATAGACACTTTACACTTTCAAAAGCCCTACTAGGAGTAGGCACTTGTCTATTTCAAAAGCCCTATCCATGATAGGTACTTCTTCTTCAAAGACCTATCCTGAATGGGAACCTTCTCTTATAACCAAAAAGCCATATTCTCATGTGGACACCTACACTTAAGCCATGCTATCAGTATGCACCCTTCTTATCAAGTTCTATCCAAAATAGGAATTTCATTTCTCAAAGACCTACGATCAGGTAGACGTCTACATAGTCTAAGCCCTACACCATGTAGACACTCACAAATTAATATCTTGATCGCTCTTGAGGCCTAGCTATCATCTATATCCTAAATCCTAGATTGTGGTCCATATTACTCAAATTCAAAAGTTCATGGTCCGATTAGACCCTGATACCTCCATGCTTTCAAGCCCTATATGCTGAATAGGCATCTCTATTTCTAAAAGCCCTATCTTGAATAGGAATCTCCTCTTCAGAAAGCCCTATCTTTTGCAAGAAACTCCCTTTGTTCAAGCCCAACATTTAGGTAGGCATCACCTCAAGTCCTATCTATATAAGCACTCCCAACAAAGCCCTATATATTAGGCATCCCTTTAAGCTCTACATTTAGACAGGCATGTTCGCAAGCCCTATCCAAAATAGACATTTCTTGTAGTCCAAACCCTACTCTTAGATAGGCGCCTTTGTTGAAAGCCCTACATTCAAGTAGGCATCTCCCCCAGCCCTATCCCAAATAAGCATTCCCTCCGGTTTGTACCCTACACTCAAGTAGGTGGTGTGGAAATTAATGCACTACAAAAATACTAGGAATATAATTTATCAAAACTAATGTGCAATAATGCCATCCACAAGCAGACAAATCTTATTGTAGTATAGTTGAGGATTGATCCCAAAGGACAACTTGTTTAAGGATTGTCTGATCAAAGTAACCTATCAAGAACTAGTATTTATCACACAAAGTTTGAATTTGTTTGATTAACTAAGGTAGAAAGAATAAAAAGAGCTAGATTAAAGTTCTACTTATCAATTGATGGAAACACTAGGGTGGAACTGGGTTTCACTACCACTACTCAAATTTTGCACTCATTAAAATCTAGATATATACGAAGATGTAATTGAAGTCATGCAAGTTTCCATTTTCAGCATTAGAAACTTGCATGAGTAGATATCTCTACAAGCTCAATGTCTCATTACTTACAGGTCATATACTGACTGCTCCAGAGACTTCGTATCAGAAGTTTTCATCAGGGAATCAACCAAAGCCAATTGATGTTCAAATCTTGAACGTTGAAGTTCTTGCAGAAAAATATTATAATAAATCACCTGAAGCAGGTGATCAATCCAAAAACATGCAATAAATGATAAGCTGTGAATTAAATGAGTTCATACAAGTATTGGAATATGAATGAAATTGTACGAAATGGGTAGTGGGGCTAATCCCCACACCCTAGTGAAATAACCACTCCCTCAACTTGGCAAGAATAATATCACTCGCATAGGAAAGAGACACAATCATGGTCATGATGGTAGTAGAAGTAGCTTAGTGTGGCGTGCGGCAACAATTTTCTTCCTTCTCTCTCTTCTAGGAACTAACCATGACTTGTAGTGCAAGTAGGTGGATGGAAAACATCTCGGGGAAGAGATTGATCACCCAGAGAGGGAGGTCGATGGCCTTGAACTTGCAAAGTTCGATATGGAGGTCGACACCTAGAGGTTGATGGTCTTCAGGTCGATGGAAGTAGCTAATCTTTAAGATGATTGCTTCATACAAGTCTAGAGGTTGATGGGTCTAGACTTAGCTATGATCTCGACGTCAGCCTTTTGACATATTTGTCTCCAGAACATGAGATGCCTTAAACTAATATCCAGAGGGATATTTATAGGTTTGTGGTCATTGAACCACTTGTGTTGTCTCTTGGACTTCCAACCCTTGACCTAGGAGGTTGATGGGTAGACAAATACTCATGTAGCTCGATAATCTTGAATGCTTAATGGATGGTCATCAATGGATGGTTGTCTCAGTGACTGTCAAGCTGGTAGGTTGATGGGTTTGAAGGTTGATGGAGTTATCAGTTGATGGGTGATGATGTTGTTTGACGTGGATAGGTTGATGGGTCACCGACTTGGGTCATAGATGGATTGCATGGAGAGCTCCTGTGTGTCGACCAGGGGGTCGATGAGGTTATAGAGCATTGAGGCCAATGTACACGGGGTTGAGTGCTTGCTATTTGACAATATTTGAAGGTTGATTGGTAGGTAAATTGATATGTCAATTTTGTCCTTAGACACAAAAAATTGTTCATCTATTTGCCTTCTAGAAGTGCTCAAAATCAGTTTCGGTCAAGGGAACTGCCCCACACCCCACAAGAGGTGTCCTCCTCTTGACTCTTGCACATTGAAGGGAAGCAGGACCCCCTAGGAAAACTTGTTGTAGAGTGATAGAATTCAAAACATGCAAAGGGAGTCAAGAGAAGTATCAAATTCCTATAAATTAACATAAAACCCTAAGTAAATTTGAAACAAAGCTATTCTGGTGAAATTCAAGGGATTTGGATGCTAAACTACACTAATAATGCAACAAAAACTGGGATGAATATGCATTCATAAAAATATCCTAAACTTAAACGTTGTGAATCCTCGAGTAACACAAAGTCTAAAACATTTACCAAATTAATACTTTTGGCCCATGTGGTTGACTCATCCTCCCATCTTGTTGTTTTCCTTACCACCTGATATGGTCAAGATGCCCCAACTTCCTGATATCACATAAGACATCTTTCTCTATCTTAATTTTTTATTTCATTTCTTGACAACACTTCCTCATCAATGTCCCGTCATCAAGCATGTCAAGGAGTTCATGAGAGTTTAGAGAGACCCACAGAACAACAAGTATGCACTTGATCAAACATTGGTGTAAGTCAAGAGAACGGTAAAAAAATGAGGCATTCATTGTGCCCATAGGTAGAATAAGGAGTGAATGGAGGTATGGAAGGAGGCAATCTCTCCTCTATTCGACTCGAGATCTTTTTATTTATTTATTTGCATTTACATAGACTGCATGATTTGTTGTGCTCTTTGGCATCTTTTCTTATTGGTACACCCCTATGAAATTTTTTGAGGGTATGGAAGAAGCAATAGAGTGGGAAGAAGGGGATGTGCCACCCCTAACTTAGGGTTTGGCACATTTTTGTGACTTTTTATTTTCTTTTTGATGGAATGGAAGGTAAGAAGAAGTGTAGATGAGAGTTTGGATCATCACGCAACTTGATTTACCATTCAGTGCATCAGGTTGTTCTCATTATCTCACTATGCTCAAATAATGACTTAAAGAGGGTACAAGTGGCATTTCCATGAAATTGTTTCATTAGTTAGCAGAAAGCACGATGTGTTTGATCCCTCTCAGTTCCTTCAAAGCTTACCATCTTTTCCAAGGAAACACGATTTTTGGATTCTTAGGCCACAACAGATACTTTCTAGTCATTGGTTAGTTTAAAAAATCGGTCCTTTTGAGGAATTGCTTTGATTAAGTGGAGGTATTGATGAAATATACATGATTCTAAGATGGCTAGGTAATGGCTTTGTTTACTCCAAAAAAGAAAATTTGGGAAAAAAATTTGAGTTAAAAGTGATGCATGATGAAAGCAATGAAAAGATCATAAGTTAGAAGAAGATAGGTGTGGGTAGAAGGTAGAATACACACCACACCCCCCTTCACCCTAAACTTAGACATTTTCTCATTCCCGAGCAAACACTAAGTCTAAAACTGAGGGAAAAGACTTTGCTGGTCTGTCCATGTGTTGTGGGATCTCTCCCTTTAGAAAAAGTCATTCACCTAAAATCAAAATTGTTAGAAATAGTGATCTTGTCATGAGATGCACTAACTAGCTAAATGCAATATGAACATAGATGTGGAAACAACTAGAAATAAAATTAACACTCGAGTTGCTTACCGAGGATGCACATTTATTTTATGTCAACAGCTCAACACCTAAAATGTCAGTCATGATATGCTGGAGGAAGAATTGAAAGTGGATGTTTAGCCTACATATCATTGTTAGTGAAATGTCATTTGATACATTGTCTACTGACTGTGAATTCCCCAGTCTCCTCACTCCAAACAATGATAGATCCATCAAAAAATATTGCTTGATGATGAATATACCCGACCATCATGTCTGGAGCTTTCCTAAGAAGAGGAGAAGACTAGAGTTGTGCAATAATGCTTGGTCTGTGACGTGCAAGTCCTTCCTGTTTAGGTGACCATCATGCCACATCTTTTTACGCTCCTTATAGATGAGTGCAATTTCATATGTATTCGGTCGTAACTCGTTGAGCTCTTACAATTGAAGTAGTTGGCTCTCTTTTGTTGCACAGAGGTTGAAGTTGAGATGCTTGATGGCCCATTGAGATTTGTGTTCAAGCTCTACTAATAGATGGTACGACTTCCCATAGATGAGGCAAAAGGGTGTAGGAGTCTTGTAGGCAGTTCTCTATGCTAGAGAGCTTCATATGGCTTGTTACCCTAGTATTTACTTGTCTTGATAACTGTCTTCTCTAGGATATACTTGATCTGACGGTTGGAAACCTCAACTTGGCCACTTGTTTGGGTGTGGTATGGAGTAGATACCAAGTGGGAAACATTATACATGCGGAGGAGTGCTTCAAAGTTGTACTCAAGAAAGTGTGATCCCTCATCAGAAATGATGGTACAAGAAACTCCAAAATGTGGGAAGATGATGTCTTTGAACAATTTGATGACTGACTTGGAGTCGTGACTTTATGGAGATGGCTTCAAACCATTTGGAAACATAATCAATAACAACCAGAACATACAAGAAGCCATAAGAAGAGGGGAATGGGACCATGTAGTTCACCCCAAATGTCAAAAATCTCTGCTTCCTACCAAACATTGAGGGGTATTTGATCCCTCTTGGAGATATTACCTGATCAGTGATATTGATCACAAGACTTGACATACCAGTGAGCGCCCTTGAAGATGGAGGCCAAAAGAACCCACATCGGAGTAGCTTGAATGTAGTCTTCTTTGAGCTCATGTGGCCCCTAATTGGTCCTGAGTGACATTTCTCGAGATGAGGGTATCTTCTTCTTCAAATATGCATCCAAGGTAGAGACCATAAGATTTGAAAGAGATAGGGTTCATCTCCATAGTAGTCACGAATGTTTGACATGAATTTCTTTTTATCTTTGTATGCACATTCTTCATGAAGGACTCCTATAGCTAGATAGTTGAAAAAATATGCATACCATAGTGTGAATGTAGATATCTTCAACAAGTGGTCATCGGGTAAGGAGTTGTTGATAGAGACTTTATCAGAATCTTGAATATGCAATCGGATGAGGTGATCAACAACCACATTTTTTTATCCAATTCTTGGGTTTGATCTCAAGGTCAAACTCTTTTAGCAATAAGATCCACCTAGTCAATATGGGATTTAAATCTTTCTTTGTCATCAAGTACCTAATGGAAGTGTGATCAGTGTATACAATCACTTATGAACCTATTAGGTAGGAGAAAAAAATTTCAAAGGTGAAGAAAATCGCAAGAAGCTCCTTCTCTATGGTTGCATAATTTTTCTGTGTCATCTAGTGTCTTGCTTGCATAGTAGATGGTGTGCTGCGTTTTGTTGACATGTTGCCCCAGTGCTGTGCCTACAAAATAATCACTGGCATCACACATGATCTCAAAAGGGAGGGACCAATATGGGGCACGAAGAATGGGGTAGAGATGAGAGCTTCCTTCAAGGTGTTGAAACTCTTCATGTAGTCAGAGTCAAAGTTAAGTCCAAGTATTTCTAAAACAGGTATTTTAGAGGCTTGGTGATCTTACTGAAGTTACAAATAAATCTTTTATAGAACCTAACATGTCTTAATAATGCTCAAACTTCTTTGACAGTGGTTGGAGAATATAGCTTTTCTATTACTTCAATCTTCACTTTATAAACCTCAATGCCTCTAGAGGTGACACGATGCCCACCTTCAGCATGAAGTGGCATTTTTCCCAATTAAGGACCAAATATGCTTCTTTATAATGTTCTAAGACTATGAGAAGGTAGTGTAGGCATGTTTCAAACAAATAGACTGAGAAGTCATCCATGAGACCTCCATTATAGTTTTAGTAAGTTTGAATAAGATGGAAGACATGCAACACTAGAAAGTGGTTGGTGCATTGCATAATCCAAAGGGCATCCGACTAAAAGCATATGTGCCAAAGGAGCACATGAATCTCGTCTTCTCTTGATCACTTGGGTGAATGGAAATCTGATAGAAATTAGAGTACCCATTTAGGTAACAAAAGAACTCCTAGTATGCAAGCCTCTCCAAGAATTGATCAAGAAAGGGAAGTGGGAAGTGGTCCTTCCTGGTTGCACTGTTGAGCTTGCAATAATGTATGCACATGCACCACTCGGTCACAATGTGTGTGAGAATAAGCTCATTCTTTTCATTCATAAGGACTTTTGTTCCTCCCTTCTTTGGAACAACCTGCACAAGATTCACCCAAGGTGAATTGGAGATGGGATAGATGATCCTAGAAATCAAAAGCTTGATCACTTGCTTTTGCACAACTACCTTTAGAATCAGGTTCAGCTTGCATTTAGGCTTGATAGAGGCCTTTTAGTTGTCCACCATGTTTATTCTATGCATGCAATGGGCTTGGATCACCCTCGTTAGGTCAAACATTTTGTAACCTAGTGCCTTCTACCTCTTCCTTAGTTCGGTCAACAACTTGTCTTCTTAGGCTGCTGTGAGGTCTGCATTAATGATGACTAGGCAAAATTTCCTCTCAAATAGGAAAACATATATGAGCCCCTCATGTAGAGACTTCAGCTCTAGTGCAGTAGGTTCTTTGTTTTCTTCTTTGATGATGAAGGAAGATTTAAGTTCTTTAAACTCAGCTCCAAGATCTTCCTCAGTAGAGTTTAAGAGAAGGAGAAATTTCTCCACCTATTCACCATTCAATTCATGAGAATTAGTGTTGATGAGTTTGGTATCTAGAGGGTCTTTAGAATTAGGATCCTCATATTGTAGTCATGCCATTTTATTGACACAATCTATTAAATAGCATTGCTCTTGAAAAGACGGTCCCTTGAGACTTTCAAAGACCTTGAAGTCGATAGTGTCTCTCCCAAGTCTCAACCTCAAGATTCCTGCTTCATCATCAATAAGTGTGTCAACGGATGCAAGGAAATTATGACCAAATATGAGAGGGTAACATTGGTCTTACTTGATGTCCATGATGAAAAAGTCACATGATCAATATGATTTGGGACCTACATGAATAGGGATGTCTTCTAAGATACCCGCGGGGGTAGTCATGGAAGATTCTGCAAATCGAAACACAGTTGTTGGTAGGAAGGATGTTTGTAGTGAATCCTAGTCTCTTACACAAGCTATAGTCATGATGGAAATTCTTTCCCAAGATCGGCTAGACCCTTCTGACATGTAATACCTATGATAAAACAAAAGATGTCAAAAGATCGAGGATCTTTTAGTTTCTTTGACATCTTGCTTAGAACAATGTATGGTGCCATCCACGCTAGCTTCACGGTATCAAAACTCCTCTATTAAGTACCTGTGAGTGAGGAGTGTTTTGAAGAACTTAGTCCATGATGACATTTTGGCAAGAGCATCAAGGAAGGAGATGTCATTATGTAGTTTATTCTTTGATTCCTTGAATTTCATGAATATTGAGTCAAGCTGTGTCTGAGCTAAATGGATCTGGTAGGGGACTCAAGGTCTTTGGATGGGAACCACAGGCATGGAGGGACACGTTGGTGTAGCTTCTAGTTCCTTCTCAGGATTGGGCATGTGGTCTACCACTAGAGGTTCAACAACCAGCTCTACCAGTATGGCTATTGGTATAGCCATTGGAGTGACTTCTTCATCTTCAAGAATCAACCTAATATTGTTGATGACTAGGGCTGGAGGTTTTGTGAGCACATGTCCAGAATGTGTTCTAGAAAGCTTTAATTGATCTGCTAGATGCTTGGGGTTATTCTTGGTATTGGCCATCAAAGGATCCTACGGGAGGCCTTATTATTGATGAAATTTGAGCAACATGGGATTCTAAAGACTTTATCTAGGCTTGTTGGGCTTTCCATTTTGCTTCTTCCTGTGTTTCTTTGGTGGCTAACATCCTCTCAATCACTTCCATGCGACCTTGATCATTGAGGGCTAGAAATTTCTATTGGCTGCCTTGACCCAGGAGAAGTTGTCATTGCTGATTGTAGGATTGTTGCCCCTACTGGTTGTATTGTTGCTGCCCTTTATTGTAGTTGTTTCCCTGATTGAAATTTTCATGGTACCAAATAGGTTTGTAGTTATTTTGGTGGTATTATTTATTTATTTTTGGAATACAGGAGGACCCCAAACTTGGTTTTGGCTGGGTCCCTTTTGAAGTTGTTGTGCATTTGATGTCCTATCTGGGTTCCCATATTGGAACCCTGGATGGTCTCTTGGCATGTTGGGGTTTTATTACCTCTTTTTTGGAATGTAGTTGACATAATTAGCTTCTTTAATGATTGGATCATTGTTAAAATAAGGTTGGATCATGTTCATAGTATCTTGGTAGAGATGGTTATACTGTAGGCTTGTGTGGCTTTCTACACTATAGATTTGGTAAACTTCTGGGACTGCCCTATGTTGGAAGGAGGATTGACCCATTTTCCCACTATTCAAGATATTATACTCAAGATTGTCTTACTTGAGGGTGAGTATCTTTATATATTTAGTGATGGCCTTCATATTAGATTTATATTCTACCATTGCCACCTTGAGAATGCCTGCTTTACAGGATGAGCCCTAATTGTCTTGGTTCTCACCTCCCCTAAAGACTACCTTATAGGCATCATCAAATATTTTCCTCATGAAGTTCCTACTAGAGGCTACATCGAGGAACTTCTTGATATCATCATCAACTCCCCTATAGAAATGTTTGATAAATTGTAAAGGAGGGATGTAGTGGTGAGGGCATTTTCACTATAATTCCCTAAATCATTGACATTTGCTATAATTCCCTAAATCACATGTTCGAATTGGAGCAGATCTAGAGTATTCAGACTTTTAAGATTATAACTCGACACTCAAGCCCCTACAACTATTATACGGGGTATGATGTAGTATTTAGGGTCGAACCACATGGAAATGGTTGGTAAGTGTTAAGTATGCAGAGTCTCACACTCTTATACTCCAAATGGAAAGATGTATTAGAAGGGGTGTTCCCTTAGGAACAATGATGCACTAGATATAACAAATAAAGGAAAAAAAATAAAATAAAGCAAGAGAAAAAAATCTAACAAGCAGTAAGAAACAAAGGTATGGAAGGAAACTTTGATAGGGTTTCACCTACTAAGGTCCCTTCCCAACATGCAAAACTCACACCCCATCGTATACTCCTATCAAGATTACAAGCAATCATAAAAATGTCTATTCCCTCCTCTCTCAGGACTAGGATAGATCTAGGTTCTAAGGTAGACTCTCTCTCGAGATGACGACCTAACAACCACAAAGCAAACCATATGACTATTAGCTTTAGTATTCCAACACTTTCATGCATTCATACTACTCCATAACACTAGATAAGATGGGTACTATTCTTTCGAGGTACCAACAATCAAACATCCCAAGATGGTAGCTAAGCATACATGTGAAGCAATAAAAATAAGAGTATGTAGATAATCTTGATAAGAGCATATATATATATTCAAAGGGGAATAATAATATACATGTTGGGAGAGCCTTAGTTGCTACTCCCAACCCAAGTTCGATGTTCAACCACACATGTTGACGGGCAGGATAACAACATCATAGAATGATAGATACATCAATAACCACAAAGGGGGAGAGTACATCGTGATGAAGATGATATATCCAGATAGATCCAGAAGATGGCAATACACTGATTGTACTTCTTCAAATCTAGATCTGGATGTAGGAGCGGGTGCGGAGGCTTCTTCCCTCAAAGGAGAGGTCAATCAATCTTATCTCTCCTCTGACTTCTATGTTTAGAGATCCAAGATTGATGGGTATGGACGTGGGTGACTCAGGAGTGTGGCAACACTTTGTGGTCCTTGATGATCTGATGATTTGACATGTCAAGGTGGGGGTCTATTTATAGACGCTGCCTACTGACTTAACCTTTGGGCCATGGTCATGAGGAATAGGTCGGTCGCGACCCCTGTCGTGGTCACGGTGTGCCAGTTGTCTGTCGTGGTTGAGGGGAAGCCTCAGTCTTGGTATGCTAGAGAGTGGCCTCGATCGCAGAGCATTGCTTCTCTAGGAGGGGTCACAGTCACGGTGTGAAGAAGTGGGAATGGAGGGGTCACCCACATCGTGGCTCAACATGAACCTGTAAAAGTAAAAGATGTATGAAATTAAGATTTTGACACTAAAGCACTAAAATAAGTAGATAAATTCATAAAATGTATTCTAGGGGGCACAATTCCTATGCAAAAAGTACACAAAATGAGATGTTATCAACTCCCCTAAACTTAGGGTTGAGCCTATCCCCAGGCTAATGGTAGGCCCAAAATCATAGAGAGATGAGCTATGGGTAACAAAAAATTTCAAAAAGACTACCATCACAGAGTTAACTCATTCTTACAGCAAAACTTTCATGGTATGTCTATTTTGAATCCTGAGCTTATATTTCCTCCTTTTTGTATCCATAGTTGCATGACTTTGAATCCTTGCCAATGCCTTTTGGAAGAAAAGCACTCCCCATCTCAATGACTTCCCCCCTCCCTACGCTAGGTTGCTAGCCATACTTGTACAACATCCCCTTGAGGGGTTGCTTTCACACCCTTCCTTTATTTTAGTTGGCCCTATGCTAGTGTGCTCAGGTAGGTTTTAGGCTTTAAGTGTTTTCCTACACTCCTCAATTTCCCTCACCCACAAGTTGTTGTTAGGACAATTTTGCCCCAAGGGCTCTGACATTAAGTTAGGTGGTTGCATGAGGGTTGCTTGGGAGTGTAGGTGGATATAATTGGCTTCAGGATTCCTCTTACAGGCATGACATATATGCATTCATGAGTGCAGCAACACATCGGTCGTGTGAGATCCTTCACCATCTTTTAGGCACAACTCTCAATTTTTTTTCTTTTTGGCTTTACATATCTCCTCTTTGGTTTGGGTGAGGGGTTTTTAAATGATTTTCTGGGCATCCAAGCCTCTTTTCATCCCAAAGTGGGGATAATAAAACCTAGAAGGGGCAGTAGTTTCCTTCTCGAGGGAGGTGAAGATTTTCCAGCAAGAACCATCATGCTCGGGTGATTGGTCGGGAGTATGGATTGGTAAAGTCCTCTAGTTTAAAGGGATTCCATAGACTTGGGATTGTTCCACACATAACATTTCTCCATAAGAATGATATAAAACTATATTGTTATGCTTCTTATTTTTACTTTTATGTATATTGGTCGCTCATTTGTGCCTGTCTAGAAATGATAACACTACAACATAAAGCAAGGGGACTGACAAACCTAAGAAGGGACTAAGCAAAAGTGTGAGTTATAGAAGAATTTTCTGAAGTAGAAATGAGAATATGTATAAGAAAATAAGAAATTTTTTGGTGAAAAAAATGTACCTATCATGCCCATTTATGACCCCTCCTCCTAAATTATCATTCACCCCGACCTGGGGTATCAAAATTGGAGATGGATGTATAAACATACTTTCTTTATTGTTGCTAATTATTTGTGGTCACCTACTTTGACTCAAGGAGCATGCTGGTGTATACTCCGCGTAGCAGGTGGTATTGTTCATGTTGCATGCCCTCTACCTTCATATTCATTGTAGCTAGGGTGATCATCTAGGCCAGACAATAGAAGCAACAGTCGTTTGACATTGGTACTTGTTGAGGGCTTCTGTGGCACAACTGCATCTTCTTGAAGTCTTTGCCTTCTTTATGATTGTACCCTTTTCCATGATTTTTATCATTTCTACGACTGCTTCAGCGCATGTGACTGCCTTCTCTTCTGTAGGTGTCTTTGTAGTAGTCATGTTTGTATGTTTGTTAAGTGCAAAGGTTGCATCTGATCTATTGTATATGATTTCTATCCTAGCTATAATATTGACTACCGTCAAAGTCTAATGTCTATCATGTAGGATGGGTAGGAATATATAGTCTAGGAGAGAGGTCACCATGCGTTGCAGTATTCGATCTTTTTTACCTGATCTTTTATCCTTCAGGATATCATCTACTAGGAGAAAGTAGGCCATATGCATGTTTGGCATGTTGTCATTCAGCAATGACTGATAGGCTGACATAGTGCTGACTGAAAGGTACCCTCCTACTTTCAAAGTATCTCTAAGGTCATCCTTTAGTACATAGATGCCATCCCTTTTGAAGATTACCTCTGCTGTTGTATCACCTTCCCTTAAGCATTTCATTATCAACTGTAAAGAATCTATTGACAAGCTTTCACAGCTCCACCTATCAAAATCAGTAAAGTTGGCACTATTTCTCCTGCTGGCCCATAAAGTTTAATCTCTGGCATATCATCTTCATCTATCTCCCCTTCTTCAGGCTTATAAACTAGAGATTTTTCTTTGTCTTTTTCTGCCAAAGGAGAGTGTTCTGGCTTGTTTTCAGGTTGTTTCTCCACTCTATCAGGAGTGTCAACTGCCCATCCTTCCTTCCAAGCAATTGCCCTAGTGGGTTCTTCTGGCAACCCATAGAGTTTTAAGCCTTTCCCTCCAACTTTTCTTTTCAGGTAGAGGTATATCTTGGTGAAAACAATGTGGTATTGCATCAGAAGGCATCGCCATGTCATTGAAGAAGCGGCGATCATAGTTAACTTCCTTTGCATAGACACCATGCAAGCCATGTATGTATTATGTGTAGAGTTTTTCAAGAGGGATTCCCTTATTGATCGCTTCCATCATTCTTAATACTATGAAGGCACAATCCCCTGTCTCAGCCTTTTCTTGGGAGACTTTTTTACATATTAAGAACTATTTCCATATCCATTGGTGTCCGTTGTCCACTGTCTAAATAGCCCACTGCAGTCATATTGGAACCTTTAAGATATCGCTTGCTTCCTTTTTTTATAAACCAAGGATGTGTTGTCTAATTTAGTTGTGCAACAATTGATCACTGTTGTACATCTCTCATATAGGTTGATGACAATCAGTGCCTAGTGCTTTACAGTCCTTATTGGCATGACTAAAAATTTTGCCTCCATTCTGCTCACTGCCTATTGTAGTTATTTCACATCGACAGATTTGTAATTTCTAACGAAGAGTTGACCTGTTAGATGTGTTATCCCATTGAAAATAGGTTGCATTTTCTCGAGATGTAGAAAATCTTCCAACAGAGTCGTGTAGAGTACTTTGAATAGCTTTTTGTGTACTCGGGCTCTTTTTAGAAAGATCTCTCTAAAATAGTCCCTATTAAGCAACCTTCCTTTATTGTGGTAGAGAATATCTGTGCCTGGCAGTTTGTCATCGAGGACATCTGCTAAGACATGGACATCTCTGCATGTGATCCTGGATAATGAGGTCATGTCCATGCCTGCCATTTTGTAGGGTAGAGGAGGGGCAACACCTAATGGTACTACACCAATTTGTGCGCTCTGCTTTCTAATTGGCTCGTCAATGAAGAAAGAGGTGAGTCCCCCTTTTTCATCTTCTGAAGTTCCGTCGCCTGTTGACTACATTGCTGGGGGTTGCACTTCTGTTGTGGGCAGCTATATCGTGGCATCTAACTGTGCCTGATGTGCTACTTTGCTTTCATTATTTGTAGATATCTCACCAGTTAAGTTTTCTATGGGTCTATCCTCCTCCGATGGCTGCTCTAGTTCTGCTGAATTGAGTGTGGCTAACGTCATAGCCATCTTTCCGTCATAGAGGTTGCCATTGTGATCGTAATGTGTCGGGTCTTGTAGAAAGTCATTGCAGATGTCCATTCCAAAAGTTATGTCATCCAAAAACTTGTTGAGGTCCCTTATTTCTCTTGATGTGAGATCTTCTTTGGTAGTACTTTCATCCCTAACAATGATAATTTGTTGAGGTTCCTCAAATACAACCTTGTCCTCTTATGGGATGCTATTAAAGATTGAACATTTGTGATAAGGCGTATGTCTTCTTTGTCTCGACGTCTTGATGAGTTTTGTGGTGCTTATTTTGCAGGAGGTTCCACCCTTGGGGTGGTATTTATGTTGTAACTTTCATCCTATGAAGCTGTCCCCGCACCTCTTCCCCCTATGTCATCATCATCTTTATCTAGGCTCGAGGGCCTTGAAGTGGCTTGTGATGTGAAAGGACACGTTAATCGCTTCGACTTCTTTCTTTGCCACCAACCTTCCATCTCCTGGTGTTATTCATCTAGTTGTCGGCATTCTTCATCTAAGCACTGATGTTCCTTCTTTAAATCTTCTAATGCTTCTTCAACCCCTTCCACATCAGTTCTTTATCTACTCTCATGGCATCCTGTTCTTTTCTGAGGTCTGCCATTTCTTCAATTAGTTTTTTTAGAGCCCCCATCATTGCATTCAGGGTGTTGACGACCCCTTGCATGAACTGGGGGAGTGCCTCTATTCTCTCATTCAAACTTTGCATCTGCATTGTTAGTGTGCACATGCTAGAAGTAATATTGAAATTAATCTCAGAAGCATGTTGCATGTGTAACCACATGGCGTCGAATTTGTTCCCTAGTACATCACTGAATGTTTGTAGGCATTGGTGTTGCTTCTCTACAGGCATTGTTGATGGTGTCGTTGACATTACAAGATCCTTAAATTGTAGAGCTAACTTGTCCTACATTGGATCAACACCAATTTCTTTGGTAGAAGTGCTCACGTCCGGTTGCTCAGGTACTTGCAGTACCACTTCTGGAATCATAAGGTTGGGTGCAACCTTGGTGCTTTTGGACTCTTGGTGGGGTTCCTTCTCAACCTCTAAGTGATGTTCTTCTTCGGTGGCCTCTACATTTTCCTAGTCACCTTCATCATTTACTGCCACCTCAGGTTGGTCTTCGATCTCTGCAGACATGCATGGTCATGGTAGATTTGGGGCGACATATTTGTCTGATGTTTTCTTCTTTCTCTTCCTTATCACCAACTTCTTTCTTTCCTTTGGCTTTTGCATCTTCTTTTCTGGAGTCTTATCCCTCAGGTTCTTCTCACTAATGGGTGATACTGGGCCTATGATCATGCTGGTGGCACTTGAGTACATTTTGTCCATATCCTCCTATGTGGGCTGCAGCTTGTGGGCATCATAATTGTGGCAACACATCCCGCTATCACATAGACATCGAGGTGCCACACGAAAATGTGCGGAAAACACCATAAACCACTAAACTACCAAAAACATGGGGTAATTAAAACCGATTTCGGGTAGCAGATAAACCATGAAACTATTACATTCAGATCCTCATCCTGCAAGAAAATAGGTAATATAAACATTCACAAGTCTAGATACGTGTTCACAGCGTATAAGATCATCTTTCTTGTCATCACATGAGTTCATCACCTGTTTATACATACATAACGGGCCACATCTGCCCAATAGTAGGATAAACAAAGCTTCATCAGCTACACATCATAAAACAACGTCAAAATGCCTCTGAGGACCTAAGAGTACAGGGATGACTCTAAGACTCCACTACAAAACAACCAAAATGGCAACATATCCATCTCTTGCCTTCTACAGCTTGTCTTGCTGCTCGGCCGCAAACCCGCGACCACCACCACGTCTAGCGTGAACACCTAAAAAGGTTGTAAACCGACGGGGTGAGACACACAGTCCCAGCAAAAAACATAACTCCCCACCGAAACCATAAAACCTCAGAAAGATTAAAGCAACAACAGCAGATAATTGATAAAGCATAGAATAAGAGCAGTCTATAGAGCAAGGTTGTTATTACCATCGATCTTACCAAGATGTACGTAAGGCATATAACCAAGTATTTCTTTATGGAACATGATTGACAAGATAAGATTTATAAGATCTTACCACCTAACATAAGGAACGTATAAGTAACTGCAAGGTATAACAAGATCAACTACACAAGCAAGGTCTCAACCAATGCTCCGTGTTTTGCCTTAAGCAATAAATACTATTCGGCTGGATTACGTATTATTATGCCCTGAGCAAGTGAGCCGTACCGCTCAAATCCAGCCTTCAGTTATGAAACCCAAGCTGGTGCCATACAAGGTCAATGGGAGAGCCGGACTCTACAACCTCCCACCTCATGGTCAGTGCACGAGAATCAAAGCAGGACCGCAGTCTCATGCTTAAGTGGCCTCATCCACTGGGTCAGCTCCTATAGGCTACCCTTTCTCTAGCCCACCTTGGTACAAGTCTCGGCGTTAGTAAATTTGTGCCACAGGCCAGTTCACCGTGCTCCCTGAGCCATGAACACATTCATGCTCTATCACACTGAGCCATGGTCCTGTTCACCATGCTCTTATACACATCTTGAGTCTACAACCGAAGTTTCACTCTAACCTCCTCATTTTCGGATAGGAGAAGCCACACATATTCAATAATATGTGCTTCCAGGTTAACCCGCAGGAGAACCTGTTTCACCATCACCAGCTACTGACGATGATGGATCTATGGCCAGGGCAACTACATAATATGTTCCACTGTAATTCATTAGTATATTTTAAGTGGGTTGTTGAGGAAGTCATGTTATAACACATACATAACATTAAGTTACCTTGTTATTACCTTCATCATATTATCTTGGGATCTCAATCCCTCATCACAAGAAACCACTGCCTCTTAAGGCAATTTCATCATCTATCATCATCATATGGAATCACAATCCCAGATCTCAACATCAGAGGATAACACCTCAACTTAGGCACTTTAGCCAACTCAGGTCCTCATACCTAAACGCATTATACAGGTGATGCATGTTATCTCATCAACAAGAGTGATTGTCAATGCAGTGTCATTCAAACATATATACCTCATAGCCCTTTACCTGGTTATGCATCTGCATAAAACACCTGCATGGTTAGTACACACAATCATAGAGACAACAGAAACCATCATAGACTAACAGAATGATCGTATTGTCAATATAGGACAACATTGATGATTGCATGCTTTATCATTCATGCCTCATACCTGTGACCATAGACATGGGTCACATCATCATGTGAAGCAACTCTTATACTTCTAAACTTATCATTACTCATCATTATATATATATATATATATATATATATATATATATGCTTCAAGATGATCATAAACACATGTGATATCATGTCATTAGAGTTCAGATATGTCATGTTTACATAGGTGCATTCTACTATATCAACCATCTTACTATTATAAAACATGTCAAAGGTTTACAAACCATAAACCATAACTCTTAATAACAAAGATGTGATTGCATGATAAGGAACCATCATATGGATGTCTGGGTGGAACATGACCCTCACTAGAAGTACCCACTACCCCCACAAGAAGTGTGACGGGCAGGGTAACTTCTCTCATATCGCCCAAACACTTTAACCACATATCGGCCAAGCTAAAGCAAGGATGTTGGGCTACCACCTCAAGGTGTATCGTGCATCCATGGGTGTCGGGCATCCATGGGTGTCGGGCTAGGGTTACCAGATGTCACTATATCGGGCATCACCACCAAACCATGATGTCCAACTCAAGGCTAGCCCACTGAGCTCTATAACGTTTCAGGTATATCGGGCACCGAGATACTACCCAAGCTAGGTGTATCAGACATGGCACTCAACAAGCATAACGCCCGACACACAAAGGTATCGACCAACAACCCTACTCATCTAGGCACAACGGCCAAGGGTACAACTCACACAGGCATCAAAGGAAAGCCTATCGTTCAACCAAGCTAGCCTCATCCTATCGGCCAACACACAAGGCCAGGACCAAGGTATATAACCCAACACAACCTCATCACATCGACCCAGAACTCTAGTCCAAGAGAGGATATCGGGAAGCTCCATCCCAAAGCCATATCGTGCAAGATACAAGATCGTCATCAACCTCAAGCACAAGGGCACCAAACCCTAAATTGATCAAGAAGATCGGCTCACCTCTCAACAACCAAGATAGAGGGGTCTTGCACAACCTCTATTACAATTCGGGCAACCACAAGGATCAACTTAAAAATAGATCTACATCTACCACAAAGCTCACCTCTCGAATCCATGGTGAGAGAAGGGTGTTGCTCAAGCAACTAGAACACAAGCTCACCTCTCAACTTAAACGAGAGAGGGGTGTAGCTCATATCACTAGAGCTCAAGCTCACTTCTCTAGACTAAGGAGGGAAAGGAGTGTTTCTCAACAAGGAAACCCTAAAACATGGTTTGGCCAACTAGGGTACAAAGGTACAAACCTCAACCATCTTAACAAGATCACCATAACCACAAGATTAAAGGTGCAACAAGCAAGAAACTTATCTTAGAACATACTTGACCGATTATGATCATAAGAAAACATACAAGAACATAGAAGAAGGCAATATGATTAGGGTTAGGAGTTATGTAACCCGCCTTAAGCAAGCTCCAAGCTCCTAGCACCAAGCACACCTAGGCCACATCAAGAGGAAGAAGAAGAAGACTCCAAGATAAGGATCGACCACCAAGCTTTGCAAAGGAAGAGGTGTCGTGCAACCAAAGGGGAGGGGAAACTAAGGAACTAAAGGGACCCTTAGCAAGATAAAGGGAACACATATATAGGAGAGGATGGAGGAGAAACCAAGGTAAGACAAGGCAAGGTGTCGCCCACCTAGGGACACTTGTCCATGGGCAATGCCACCTCTCAAACTTGCCCTAAACACATGTCCAAGGTCATTGCCACATGCAAGCATCAATGACCAAGTGTCCACTAGTGGTGACACAAACAAGGTCAAAAAGAAGGTCAAAGGAGTTCATGGACGACACACCTCAACTCCATGCCCAACACACCTCCTTAGGCGTCACACCTCAGGGCGATACAACCGTGGATGGCACACCCATGGCCGACACAAGGTCCAACAAGGCTCAAGAAAGACACAACAAGGCCCAATAAGGCTCATCCAAGCCCAAAGCAACTCAAGAAATGAGCCCAACCCTTACTCTCAACACTAGAGGAAGCAAGGAGAGAGAGAAACACCTCTCAAGGTGACAAACTTGCTCAACAACCCTAGACTTGGGTTAATTGCAAGTAGCACCTCCAACACACAACAAGCAAAAACAAACCCTAATCACCACTAAAGGTGATTCGCAAGCAACTAAGCACTAGGGTTAAGCAAAGAAAACAGGATAAGCCCTAAACAGAGGTCAGGGTCCTTACAAGCTATAACCCTCTACAAAGGGATTTCGTCCTCGAAATCCGAAGAGAAAAGTGAGGGATACTTCCTCCTCATCTCTTCCTCAAACTCCCACATGGATTCCTCAACGCCACGATGATGCCAAAGAACCTTTACCAGAACCAGGTCTTTCCTCTTCAGCTTCTTTATTCTTCTGTCAAGGATCATCACAAGACCTTCCTCGTAGGTCACATCTTCATCAAGCTCAACCTTGACCGGCTGTATCATAGTCCCTGTATCTGGGTGACTTTTCTTCAGCATGCTGACGTGGAACACTGGATGTAACCTATGCAACTCTGGCGGCAGCTCTAACTTGTAAGCTACCTTGCCAACATGTGCTATTACTGGATATGGTCCCATATACCTGGGTGCCAGTTTACCTTTCCTACCAAACCTTAGCATGCCCTTCCAAGGTGAGACCTTGAGGTACACTTTGTCTCCCACTTGGAACTCTAAAGGTCATCGACGATTGTCTGCATAAGACTTCTGCCTGTCTTGTGTTGCTTTTAGATGTTGCTGTATCACTTTGATCTTTTTTGTTGTCTGCTGTGCTAACTCAGGACCCAAAAGTTGATACCCACCAAACTCATACCAACATAAAGGAGATCTGCACTTCCTGCCATATAAGGCCTCATAAAGAGCCATGTCAATGCTCCGTTGGTAACTATTGTTGTAGGCAAACTCTATCAAACTAAGATGTACATCCCAACTGCTTAGGAACTGCAAAACACAAGCCCGAAAAAGATCTTCTAAAGTCTAAATAGCCCTTTCAGATTGTTCATCTATCTGCAGGTGGAAAGTGGTGATGAACCTCAATTGCATTCCCAAAGCTTTGTGCAACTGTTCCCAGAAATGACTTGTGAAATGCAGACCTCTGTCGGAAACTATCGTTGCTGGCACACCGTGCAAATGTACTATCTCATCTACATATACCCGAGCGAGCTTCTTGGCTATATACGTTGTCTTAATAGGTATGAAATGGGAAGACTTCATCAATCTGTCCACTATCACCCAAAAGGAATCATGATTCTTAGTTGTCCTGGGCAGACCAACTACGAAATCCATGGTTATGTGATCCCATTTCCATTGCGGTATCGGCATAGGTTGCAACGTACCTGCTGACTTTTGATGCTCAGCCTTGACTTGTTGGCATACCACACACCTAGCCACAAACTCGGCTACATCTTTCTTCAAGCTAGGCCACCAATACAAGTCCTTCAGATTGTGATACATCTTGGTGACTCCTGGATGCATAACATACATCGATGTGTGTGCTTCCTCGAGAACTAGCTTCCTCAGATCATCAGCATTGGGGACCACCATCCTATCATGATAGCAAACTAGTCCATCCTCAGACTCATGGAACCCATCATGCCTTTCGCTGTTGAGCTCTAACCTGATCAACTGAACGGTATCATTGTTTGTTGTGCATCTTTAATCTGCTGTCTCAGCATAGGATTGACTTGCATTTGTGCCAAAAGTCCTGCTAACAAGGAAACTTCCATCTGCACATTCATCTGCCGCAAGGAGACAAACATATCCCGTCTATGGCATACCAAGGAACTCAACTATGACTTCTTTGTAGGGAGAGAAGAAGACTTTTAGCTAAGCGCATCAACTACCATGTTCGCCTTACCAGGGTGATACTCAATGGTGCAGTCATAATCATTGATCATCTCCATCCAACGACGGTGTCGCATGTTTAGCTCACTCTGTGAGAAGATGTACTTCAGATTCTTATGATCTGTAAAGATCTGACACACTTCCCCGTAAAGATAGTGTCTCCAAATCTTTAACGCATGAACCACCGCTGCCAACTCCAAGTCATGAGTCAGATAGTTCTCCTCATGTTTCTTAAGCTGTCGTGAAGCAAAAGAAACCACATGGTCTTTCTACATCAGCACGCATCCTAAGCCCTTCTTGGAAGTGTCACAGAAAACAACATAGCCTTTCCCAGGCTCTGGCAGGACTAACACTGGAGAACTAGTCAGCTTCTCCTTCAATCTCTGGAAAGCTTGTTGGCAACGATCATTCTAGATAAAAGGTACGTCTTTTCGGGTCAACTTCGTCATCGGCAACACAATCACACTGAAGTCCTTTATAAACCTCTGGTAGTATCCTACTAAACCCAGGAAACTACGAACTTCAGTCGGTGTCTTCAGTTGTTCCCATTCTGCAACCGATTCCACCTTCCTGGGGTCTACCTTGACTCCTTCTACAGATATCACATGACCCAAGAAAGTTACTTTTTTCAACCAGAACTCACACTTAGTAAACTTGGCATACAACTGATTTTGGCAAAGGAGAGTCAACGCTTGTCGAAGATGTTGTTCATGCTTCTGACTATCCTGACTATAGATCAAGATGTCATCTATAAAGACTACAACAAACTGATCTAGAAATGAACGCAACACCCTGTTCATGAAATCCATGAAAGTAGCAGGCGCATTGGTTAGCCCGAATGGCATAAACACAAACTCGAAGTGACCATACCTCATCCTAAAAGCTGACTTTGGTATGTCATCCGCCTTAATCCGCAATTGATGATATCCGGATCGTAGATCGATCTTTGAAAACACTATAGCACCATGCAACTGGTCAAACAAGTCGTCTATCCTCGACAACAGGTACTTGTTCTTGATCATGAATTTGTTCAACTGCCGATAATCTATGCATAGCCACATCGATCTGTCCTTCTTCTTAATAAAAAACACTAGAGCACCCCAAGGAGACATACTCAGTCAGATGAAACCTTTCTCCAACAACTCCTGTAAATGTTTTTTTAGCTCTGCCATCTCTACTGGAGCCATCCTATACAGTGTCTGTGCAACTGGCTGTGTTCCTGGAACCAGATTGATCTCGAAATCAATCTCTCAGGGTGGAGGAACACCGGGTAACTCATCAGGAAACACATCTGCAAACTCTCAAACGACCATCACCTCCTAAAGGCTAGGGCCTTTCGCCTTGGTATCCACCACGTGAGCAAAGAATGTCTTACATCCTTGCCGTAACAACTTTTCTACCACCATCGCTGACACTAGACAAGTCAGAAGAATCTTCCTATCTCCTTGGAAGATCCACTTCTCTCCACAAACCTCAAATACTGCCTACTTGGAACCACAGTCCAACACAACCTTATACTTCTCTAAGGTATCCATCCCAAGGATCACATCAAATCCATGCATATCAAGTGGTATAAGATCCACTTGTATACTGTGTCCTGAAAAAGATAAGACACAAGATGGGCACTCCTCTCGAAGCATCGAGGAACCATCAAGAGGGGTTTCTAACAACAAGCTATCTTTCTTACGACTCACAGGTAACAGATAGTTTTCAAGCATACTATGGGTGATAAAAGAGTGTGTGGCACCCGGGTCAACTAGAACAGATATAAAGCAAGAAGAAGACAAATAAGAATGAAATAACTCCATCTGACCTGCCACCACTCGCGGGTTGACTATTGCCTCCGGACGACTCATAGCATAGAATCGATTCGTTGCTTGCTATCCACGTCCTCTACTTCCTTGAGCAGACGATCCTGCTTGTGACGTTTGACCGCATCCTCACCCTCTGCTACTATTGGGTTGCTGTCAGTATGATCCTTGTTGATTCTGCCTCAGCTGCTGTGTCACTTAAACATCTTTACTTAGGCAATTTGACTTCCAATGCCCGATCTGACCACACATATGGCATGACTGGTCTCACTGTTGTGGCCTAGACGGCCCTATCACTACTATAGAAGTTTTACTATGTGCCTTTGACAATGAAGAAACATATCCTCTTCCCTTACTCGGAGACCACTATGACGGTGCACTGGAACCTCTTAACCCAGAAGGTGCTGAAAACCTCAGCTTCTTGAAGCCACCAAACCTCTATCCCTAAAATTGAGTAGGTCTCCTCTTAGACATGGATTCTCTTTTCTCCTTAACTGACCGTTCGATCCTCCGGACAGATTCCACAAATGTGGCAAACCGCTCACGGTTCTCCAATGCAGAAGCAGGTGTTATCAGCTCAACACTCAGGCCTTTCTCAAAATGTCTGATTTGCTCATCATTTGTCACTGCCATGTTAGGACAAAACCTCAACAGGTCCATGAACTTGTCTTCATACTCGGTGATGTTCATCGCTCCTTGGCGCAAGCGCTCAAACTGGTTGATCTTCTCATCCAGATACGTCTTCGGAAAGTATCTTTTGACGAACTCGCCCTGAAAAACCTCCCAACCGATCACCTCACCAGGTCGCTTCTCCTCCTCGACGCCCCACCAATGGCCAGCACTACCCTTCAGAAGGTAGACAACGTGCTTGACTTTGTCTGCTTCGGGGATGTCGAGGATCCAGAAGGCCTTCTCAAGACCTGTCAGTCACATATCTGCATCTGCTGGATCAGCGGTCCCATCATAGTCTGAAGCTCTGACTCTGTGAAGCCACTTAAAGGTCCTCCCAATACCTGAAGTTTCACCATGGGGAGCATGTGCTCTCGGCAGAGGCACTGGCAATCTCTCTACCATGAGATTCATCGTAGCCATCATCTGCCCCATAAGCTATTGGTAGGCAGGGTTTTCGAGAATGGCTGGGTCAAGTTGGGGGACCTCAGGCACCCGATCTCCATGTGCCTACCCTTCCGCTCCATCAACTGATGCATCATCACTGCTCTCGACAGCATGTTCTTCATGGTTTCCAGACATCTTGGATTTTTCCTCCGCTGAGGGCAGAAGATGATGGTAAGAAAATCTAGAAAACTCAAAAGAATAGACACAACATAGTCCTAAATCCCTGTAGACTCAGTGAACCTAGTGCTCTGATACCAAAACTTGTGGCGACACATCCCGCTATCACACAGATAGTGAGGTGCCACGCAAAAATGTGCAGAAAACACCATAAACCACTAAACTACCAAAAACACGGGGTAATTAAAACCGATTTCGGGAAGCAGATAAACCAAGAAACTATTACATTTAGATCCTCGTCCTACACGAAAATAGGTAATATAAACATTTACAAGTCTAGATATGTGTTCACAATGTATAAGATCAGCTGTCTTGTCATCACATGAGTTCATCACATATTTATACATACATAACGGGCCACATCTACCCAGCAGTAGGATAAACAAAGCTTCATCAGCTATACATCGTAAAACAACGTCAAAACACCCACAAGATGATCATAAACACATGTGATATCATGTCATTAGAGTTCAAACATGTAATGTTTACATAGGTGCGTTCTACTATATCAACCATCTTACTATTATAAAACATGTCAAAGGTTTACAAACCATAAACCATAACTCTTAATAACAAAGATGTGATCGCATGATAAGGAACCATCATATGGATGTCCGGGTGGAACATGACCCTCACTAGAAGTACCCACTACCCCCACAAGAAGTGTGACGAGCAGGGTAACTTCTCTCATATCGTCCAAACACTTTAACCACATATCGGCCAAGCTAAAGCAAGGATGTTGGGCTACCACCTCAAGGTGTATCGTGAAACCCTATGTGTCATGCATCCATGGGTGTCTGGCATCCATGGGTGTCGTGCATGCATGGGTGTCGGGCACCCATGGGTGTCAGGCTAGGGTTACCAGATGTCACTATATCGGGCATCACCACCAAACCATGATGCCCAACTCAAGGCTAGCCCACTGAGCTCTATAACATTTAAGGTATATCGGGCACCAAGCTACTACCCAAGCTAGGTGTATCGGGTAGGGCACTCAACAAGCATAACGCCTGACACACAAAGGTATCGACCAACAACCCTACTCATCTAGGCACAACGACCAAGGGTACAACTCACACGGGCAGCAAAGGAAAGCCTATCGTTCAACCAAGCTAGCCTCATCCTATCGGCCAACACACAAGGATAGGACCAAGGTATATCGCCCAACACAACCTCATCATATCGACCTAGAACTCTAGTCCAAGAGAGGATATCGGGAAGCACCATCCCAAAGCCATATCGTGCAAGATACAAGATCGTCATCAACCTCAAGCACAATGGCACCAAACCCTAAATTGATCAAGAAGATCGGCTCACCTCTCAACAACCAAGAGAGAGGGGTCTTGCACAACCTCTATCATAATTCGGGCAACCACAAGAATAAACTTAAACATAGATCTACATCAACCACAAAGCTCACCTTTCAAATCCATGGTGAGAGAAGGGTGTTTCTCAAGCAACTAGAACACAAGCTCACCTCTCAACTTAAACGAGAGAGGGGTGTTGCTCATATCACTAGAGCTCAAGCTCACTTCTCTAAACCAAGGAGGGAAAGGAGTGTTTCTCAACAAGGAAACCCTAAAACATGGTTCGGCCAACTAGGGTACAAAGGTACAAACCTCAACCATCTTAATAAGATCACTATAACCACAAGATTAAAGGTGCAACAACCAAGAAACTTATATTAGAACATACTTGACCGATTATGATCATAAGAAAACATACAAGAACATAGAAGAAGGTAATATGATTAGGGTTAGGAGTTATGTGACCCGCCTTAAGCAAGCTCCAAGCTCCTAGCACCAAACACACCTTCGGCCACCTCAAGAGGAAGAAGAAGAAGACTCCTAGATAAGGATCGGCCACCAAGCTTTGCAAAGGAAGAGGTGTTGTGCAACCAAAGGGGAGGGGAAACTAAGGAACTAAAGGGATCCTTAGCAAGAGAAAGGGAACACATATATAGGAGAGGATGGAGGAGAAACCAAGGTAAGACAAAGGCAAGGTTTTGCCCACCTAGGGACACTTGTCCATGGGCAATGCAACCTCTCAAACTTGCCCTAAACACATGTCCAAGGTCATTGCCACATGCAAGCATCAAGCACCAAGTGTCCATTATTGGTGACCCAAACGAGGTCAAAAAGGGGTCAAAGGGGTTCATGGATGACACAACTCAACTCCATGCCCGACACACCTCCTTGGGCGTCACACCTTAGGCCGATACAACCGTGGCCGGCACACCCATGGCCGACACAAGGTCCAACAAGGCTCAAGCAAGGCACAACAAGGCCCAACAAGGCTCATCCAAGCCCAGAGCAACTCAAGCAACGAGCCTAACCCTTCCTCTAACACTAGAGGAAGTAAGGAGAGAGATCTCAAGGTGATAAACTTGCTCAACAACCCTAGACTTGGGTTAATTGCAAGTAGCACCTCCAACACACAACAAGCACAAACAAACCCTAATCACCACTAAAGGTGATTAGCAAGCAACTAAGCACCAGGGTTAAGCAAAGCAAATAGGATAAGCCCTAAACAGAGGTCAGGGTCCTTACAATAATATGTCATCTCTGGTAAGGGTAGAAGTACTTTGGAAAAGCTCTATTTGTATAAAAGTTTTCTACCTTTTTGTGCCAGGATGCCTGTGTTAATGAGGGACTTGATGTCTATTTTGGTATGTGCCGCAGTCTTCTTGTATTTCATCAACAAGTCAACATTCTTAAAATGATAATCAATTCTAGTTATCTAGCTTCCCATACATAATTCTTTTGTTTTCTTTGCTTCCCACCTACTGCGACTGACAACCTCTTGATTAGCAGTCTCCCGATGTTCACTGGTTTCTTATTGAGCATGGACCATATTAGAAATAGGTCCCCCTTAGTTACTCCTCTGGTTTCTGATCTCATGAAGACTATGTTGGCGGTTATTTTTTGTATGACTCTGATAAAGTAGGAGGTAATGAGAGTCACCTTTGAATTCTTAGAGTTGTGTTTGTGTTCTCCTATCAGCTTCTCCCACATCTTGTGACTACTGTATCTGTTGACTTCTTTTTTCCTGGGGTAGTTGAGCAGGCTTGTGCCACTTCTTTTATATTTATGAATATACTATTGAACCTGGCCTCAATAATTATATGAGCCTTGGACCCTATTCTCACTTCAAGTGTGAAATCTCTGCCACTCCTTTTGCATCCGCCATCCCTGAAGGGATGCTACTATAGTGACAACATGAACTCCGCCATCAATTGAGTGAGCAAGGGAGCTTTTGACGTACAAAGGGTGCGCAGATTGGTGCCTTCCAAGAAGTCTACCACCCTGTCATAAATCACCATCTTCTTGATGGTTTGAAGCCTTTAGTCTTCAACACCTAGTCAAACTGTGACTGGTGTATTTAATCTCTTGGTATGAATGCTTGTACCTATTGGTTGAGGCCCTCCTGTTTATCCTCATAGCCCTCTCCAGGGCCACTTATTTTTCTTGGCCCTTTGACTTTTCCACGACTGTCAATTTCCTCTTTTTGCCACCTTTTGTATCCTTGGCTATGGATTTGCATTTCTCCAGCTTCTTTAGTTCTATTTCATAAGGTTGGTACTCAGAGGTCTCCATTTGTGATGTCTCCTGAGACTCTTTGGACTCTTCTAGCATACTTCTTCTTCATTAGTTGCAACTGAAGCTTCTTCATTGGTGAGAGGTTGGGGTTATCCTTTAGTGCTTTGGTTATCTTTTCTAAGATTTCTTCTGCGCTCCTCAGTGATGTTTCCTTCTTCATCAAAGTGTCATTAGTTGAGGTCGACATTGTGAAATTTTCAACATTCAAATTTTTGTTAGAAAGATTGTATTTTATATTTTACTCATGGCATTAGCTTTTCATTCTTTTTTTTTGTTTTTGAATTGCATGCGATTTTGTGACTGCGGCATAAACAAAAAGCAATACTACAGTCGAGCAGGGTGTCATGACTACAATAAGTGATTATCTAAGCAAAGGAACACTGCGACCATGGCAAATAAACTCTGCGAATACGGCAGATACCACAACCATTGTCGATGTTAGACTTGATCGAGAGAAATTTTGTACAAGGTAGGACCGTGACCGCAGTCAAATCTACTATTGGTTCCATGACTGTAGTCAAGATGGTACCCACTAGGCCATGACCACGACGTTCGTGGTGGGTAATTTTGCCCAAATTCTGACCAACCATCGTCGATATAGCCATAAGCACGTGAGTAAAATGCCGCCATAGGTTCAACATTGGTTGAAGAGATAAGAATGGCATTGAAAAAAGGAAAGCACCAACTAAACTCCATCGAGGGAGCAACAATATACTTTGGTGATTCCAGCGGTAGCCGTGCCATAGAGAAAACCTAATTCTAGGGTTGCAAATTGAATAAAGGTGATGAAACCTCAAAAAGATGAGAAACAAGAACAACGGTGAGCAATAGGAGTGCACAATCTGTACCTCGATGTAGTTAGGAATTTCAAAATGGGTGGCTAGGGAGGCAGTGGAGGAAGTGGTTATATCACGGTGAGGGCAATATGTTGGTGGTGGTAGTCAGATTTGTAGTGAATGTTCCTTGGTATTTGATCGTCATCTTGTTATCTTGCGTCTAATGGTTCTTTTATTAGGGTTCCTCCAACATTTGGTAATCAAAAAATGAGGAGAGAAAGAAAACACTGTTGCTAAAAGGAATCTACTTATATACTAGGAAGCAACCATGACTGCAGCCAAGTTGACTATCGTGACCATGGTCGTGTTGTGCTCTCAATCTTTCCACGACCTTGGGCCTAAGTCATTCAAGGCAGGTGCCGCGACCACGACAAAGAAACACTGCGACTGCGGCAGATACTACGATCGAAGCAGGTGTCGTGGCTACGATGTGTGCATAACTAAGTTGGTAAAAACAATTAACTAAAACCTAGTCCCTCATTAAAACTTAAGTGAAAGGAAGGCAATCTACATACTAAATTTATACTCTTTCTAGATGCTAAAAAAACATAGAAGGAAAACTTGAATATAAAAGAAAGTAGAAAAGGCTTGGGTTGCCTCCCAAGAAGCACTAGTTTAAAATCTTTTAGCTTGACTCTCTCTCTCATTTTGGCTTCATCCTCCTTCAACTGGTATTTATACTCTTTCATTTGTTTCATCTGATAGAGGATTGGGTCCCCCAAACTCAACTCGATCCTTCTCACAAAAGCTTCATCTTCATAATACCTTTTTACCCTCTGCCCATTCACCTTAAAACTGGCTGTCTTGTCTCTGGTTATTTCCATTATCCGTGACGGTTATATTTTTACCAGGAAAAGGGTTATACCATCTTATTCTCAGCTTTTTGGGGAACAACCAGATACTTAAATTGAATAAAAGAACTTTGTCTCATTCATGGACATCCTTTCTCTTCATATGGGCGTCATTCCATACCTTTGTTATCTTCTTATAAATCCTTGCATTCTCATAAGCATGCAGTCTCAACTCTTCAAGTTCCTATAGTTGGAGAAATCTTGTAACATCCCTGGATTTTCACCTTCTCAAAACCCCATGGAGATGAGAAGACAAAATCCGAAAATGTTAGGAAATTGTATCAAAGTGCATTGCAGAAGCAATATGCACATACATGAACATACAATCATAACATACACCATAACATTTCTCAACATTTAACATGTAAATTATTACATCAAGTTTTATTACAACAAACATTTACATATTGAAAGAGAATATAACTCAAGTCTAACATGTATGCTAGGATCTTACCACAATAGGTAAACCTGTACAACTTCTCACTTCCTGTACTTTTATCCCATGCTAGCTCTAAACCTAAAACACACATTAAACAACGAATCAACATAAAGTTGGTACGTGGTTGAAAGATACTATACTATGCTGGAATATTTAAAGTACTTTAAAAAGAAGAAAGAAAATGAAAGCATTATTTAAGGCGGAAAATTAGGTAAACCCAAGTTATTAATCATATTTCAATGGACATGTATTACTATGGTGGACTTATCACAACATATTTCATTGGGCCCTATCTATGCGTACCTTGTACCATTAGGGATCTCCCCGCATACCTTGTACCATTAGGGAGGTGCTAGTCAACATTAATACTTTCCCTCTCTAATAGGGAGATGAATGAACCATCAATAACTACATTCCATTTTATTTCCTTAGTGTTCTTATTGTTCAAGGAGGAAATGAAAATACATATGGATGTACATCCAATAAGATATTCAAATACATGCAAGCAATTACTAATAATTATCATCCAGTGAAAACTAGTCTTATACTTATATCCACATACCTGAGTTCAGAGAATCATTGTCACAGACTAAAGAACAAGGTAATATGAGTATCTCTTAATTAATTATTCTTAGACTTTAAACAAGTATAAATTTTATCTGTTAATTTTATTCTATGAATTGTGTAAAAAAATCATCATGTTGCCACATCATGACTCGTATACATAGAAGCCTTAAGCCCGATTCGATTTGAGACCGAGACTATGAAGCCTGGGTTGGGTTAGATGCACTTAGCGTGTAAATGAAAAAAAAAGACAACACCTAGTCCAGTTCATATTCGGACCCAAACATATATGAGACAAAATAATAGTTTTTTTTAATCTTGGCAACATTTATGCTATCTATGGGCCGAAGCGACCCATAGTATTTGTTGGCTTGTAGCCCATTTCCCATGGAAAAGGAGTAAGCACCCCTGACCGGTTTGACAGTCATACCCGCCTTCTGTGAATATCATGCGAAGTCAGTAGCAGTAATTGTTTGAGTTGTCCAGTTTTCTCGAGGTAAGGCAAAATTCGTCAGCGGATTCTCATGATTGATGAAAAGTTCCAGTTCTGTCTGGGAAGAAAGTGAAGTGAGTAGCAGTAATTGTTTTAGGTGTCCCACCTGTTAGTTCAATGTGCAACCTATTCTGATTCAATCCCCTTCTTTGAAGAAGCAACACTGTCTCAGGCAGTGAATGAGAGTTAGTGAAGGAACCGATCGCTGTCCTGCATAAATCTGACACCATGCAACTTTGTTGGCGGCTGATTAGCCAAGACTTCTTCTCGTCCATACGGATTTGTCTGCCTTGGGCAGAAAGGAATGATCCGATCTCTCTAGTGTCTCACTACTAGAGGCTATAAAACCCCCCATAGCTCTACCTTACACATACAAGTTTCTCAGAACTCTTCCTCCTTCCCGTAGCCCCTATCTCCTCTTCCCCCGGTTCTCTTATTTGTATTCTGTGTCTGTTGCAATTGCGTTTTCCCCCTTATACACCTATCATCTGTTTGCTGTAGTCGTCGCTCATCTGAGTTACAGGGACACCATGGGATTGCTTTTTCCTTTCCAGATGATTCGCCAGCATCAATGACCGCACAACTGGTAATATTCTTCTTCTCTTTCTTCCAACGATACGTGGCGATCTGGGATCACTATTGTGGGCGGGTGAGAGAGGGGGATAGGCTATCAATAATAATGAGAAACAAGGATCACTTCTCTGCATTTTTACAAAGGCACGTTTGGAAAGGTAACTATATTAAAATATGAACCAAAAATCAATACAATCACTATACAGGCATGTAGTTGGAAGGCGATTAGCTATTAGGATAGGTATGTCAATCCAGTAGAAAATTAACATATTCATCTATGAATGGCCATCCATCTAGTTCTTTTAGTTAGTTTGCAAACCAATCTAAAATCAATAGACTGCGATATTGTATACTTGGGAATAGGGAATAGAAGATAAAGTATGGTAAACTAAACAAAGAGTCTATTAAACATAGAACCAAGAGTGGATGACATGATATGTTTATGTGAGTGGCTAATAATAAGAGTGTCAACACAGCTAATAGGATCGTTGTTCAACTTCATCTAACTTGGAACAATATAACTATATATGCTTGGTAAATGGGTTGCAATAACTCAGGAGAGTAGTCCAAACTCGAGGGTCGTTTTGTATTATAACTTTGCCATACATCCTAATTTTGATTTCCATATTTTGAAATAGGCAAGTTCAGTGGTTTTGAAGCAAAATATTTACATCAAGACCAAGAAACTTTGTAAAGGTATGTTTCCCTTCTATTGGGTGAGTAAGCAGGGGTTTAGCCCCTTATTGACTTATTACCTTTCAACATTATGTCTCCTAAATATTTGAAATTACCAAATGAAATATTGCCACCTACATGTTATTGAATCTGTACTTAATACTTGCTTTTGTTGATATAATTCTATATCTGGCATATGTTATTTGAGTGAACCCTAGTGGAGGGAGCGGTGACCATAAGTCTCCCGATTGTCTACGTAGACTGAGGATTTTCTTCCTGGTGCGCACTGGTATGGCCTGCGGGCCCAGAGGCAGGAGCAATTGCTTAGCCTCAGTTGACTTGGTAGATGTGGATTGAGACACATCGGTGGGTTAGCCTTAGTAACACTACTAGATGTCTATCCAAACAATTCTGTTAACCTACTGCTTAACTTTTCTTGAAATATTTTCATAAATTATATATACATTAATGTATGATAACAATGCCTCATTTGAATGTGTTTTATTTATCTTTTATCATGTTCTCACTCCTGTTGCTCGAATGGGGTACATACCAGCTTTTACTGAATCCAAGTTTTCTCTATTTTCATGTATAAATCACATAACTTTAGGCGAGGAAGCAGACTACTCAACTGCAACAACAAGTTAGTGCATATTGCCAAAAGTCTTCATCATGGACATGGATAGGTGTTCCTCTGTGCTAAACTATATTATTAGTCATAGATATCATGTATAGGGTAGATGTGCAACTTTTTGTAAACCCTATACTATTTTGGTTTGTAAGGGTATATAAATGAATAAGTTTGTTGGGCTTGACTTGTGGTAGAAAATATATCTTTTGTTTCTGATAAATACTCTTTCCTTATCCAGTGATCCTTAAGGCCATAGACTCAAGTTTTTTTTGTTTTTGTGAATAAATGAGGATCATTGGATAATGGGCCCACATGACTACAAGATCCTTGTGATCTGGGCATCACATGGAAAAGTGGTATCAGAGCCAACCACAGTCGACACCTATACATGTCCATATAGATGTAGGATTTATAAGTTTTTTTTCTTCTAACACATATCATTGGTATTCCTTCATAGGTCTATTGCTCACAGCCTCTCCTTCAATCTGGAGTCACCCTTCCCTATGGGAGTAAACGTGACATCAGAGGATGGAACAACTACAATGACTCCTTCCACTTTCCAACTCTTTGGGTCACCTATTGTGCAACAACCCCCAACAACTCTAGAGCAATCAATTGCTCATAACACTCAACAATCTGGTGTTGAGCTTTCTTTTTTCAAGCAACTTCTCGGGGATGTAGTATCCCAAGCTACCCAAAGGTCAGAGACAACCATTAGATCAAGAGAAATCACTTTAGTTGACTTCATTAAGATGAGGCCTGAAGAATTTTTTGGAGACGACACACCTGATGTCGTGGATCGGGCTGATTCCTGGATATGCTCAATGGAGCGCATGTTTGAGGGCATGGAGATCCCACAATGCCAATGGGTACACTTTGCCACTTACGTATGCACTGGTTCTGCAAGGGTCTGGTGGGAAAATCATTAGCATGATCGTGATGTTGATACTCCTCTACCTACATGGACGAAATTTCTAAAAGACTTTCACAACAGGTATATCTCCAAGACAGAGCTAACAAAGAAGGAGAAACAATTTCTCAGCCTGAGACAAGGATCAGACCCTGTTGAGGTCTATGCTCGTCGCTTTCATCTACTAGAGAGATTTTCTCCTCACCTTGATGAGGAAAGGAAGATTAGGCAATTCATTGAGGGATTAAATCCTAAACTTGGGAAGGCCCTCCTTCCCCTTGATCTCCCCACATTCCAAGACAATCTGAACAAGGCTCTAGCACTGGAGTCTTTTCTAGGATGGCGTCATGGCTCTTCATCCTCTCATACATCTATTTCTACTAGGTTACATTCTCACAACACCCACAAAAGACAACATCAAAGGAAACAACCTAAGTTTGGCATAAAGAGCCAGAAGGTTGGTTGTAATAACTGTGGGAGACCTCATGAGGGCACATGTCATTTCCCAAGACATGTTTGCTTTCTTTGTCTACAGCCTGGGCACATAAAGTTTGAGTGTCTGTGACAACAACAATATAGACATAACACCCAAGGAGAAAGGGATTTTACACATGGGAAAAATGCTACTAGACAACAAATATATGCTTTAAGACGAAGTGTCCCACCAGATCAAGGGCAATACAAGAGTGGTAAAAGTGGACAAGGAGGACATATACCATCTGGAGAATGTCAAGTGGGTAGAGTCTTCACTGTAATTTCTGAAGAAGCTAGCACAGTAAAAGGAAAAGTGATTTGAAGGTACGATTTACATAAAGGGTCAGACAGTTAAGGCCCTCGTTGATTCTGGTTCAACACATACTCTTATCTCTATTGCATTAGTAGAATTCATTGATCTTCCTATTTTGAATTTGGGGTATACTTTAGAGGTACATACTCCAAGTGGTCGAGTTGTGACTACTCTTCAAAAAATCCCTCCAATTCCTCTCCTTCTTGAGGGGAGAGAGTTTTTAGTAGACCTCATCCTTTTTGATATGGTGGATTTTGATGTTATACTAGGGATGGATTGGTTAGAAAGGTACAAGGCCTTTTTAGATTGTGCAGGGAAGAAAATTCATCTTAATCACCCTAGTGGAGAACCTTTAGTAGTTGTTGGGAAGAAATCATATGAGAAAATGATAATCTCTTCCATGTGTGCACACCAAATGATCTCCCAAGTATGTCAAGCATATATTGCCTCAGTGACAGTTGATGGGCCCCAGTTGAAAGCACTAGAAGAGATTGATGTTGTGTGTGGATATGTAGATGTCTTCCCTGAGGAGCTCCCTGGGCTCCCACCTGAAAGAGAGAGAGAATTCTCAATTGACTTGGTGCAAGGAACCACACCAATTTCAAAAGCCCCTTACCATATGGCACCTGCAGAGTTAGCTGAATTAAAGAAGCAACTCCAAGAATTGCTTGATCTAGGCTTTATACGCCCAAGTGTGTTTCCTTGGGGAGCACCTGTCTTGTTTTTAAAAAAGAAGGATGGTTCACTCTGCATGTGTATAGACTATAGAATGTTAAACCAAGCAACTATAAAAAATAAGTACCCTCTCCCGAGGATTGATGATCTCTTCAATCAGTTGAGAGAAGCCACTATCTTTTCCAAGATTGATCTAAGGAGTGGGTACCACCAATTGAGGGTGAAAGACTCTGATGTTCCAAATACATCCTTCTGATCTAGATATGGTCACTATGAGTTTCTAGTTATGCCCTTTGGGCTAACAAATGCTCCTACAACCTTCATGGACTTAATGAATATGATTTTTCAACCATACCTAGATATATTTGTAATTGTGTTCATAGATGGTGTGTTTGTATACTCATCTTCATTAGACAAGCATCACGAGCATTTGAGAATTGTATTAGACACTTTGAGGAGACATTAACTTTATGCAAAATTCTCAAAGTGTGATTTTGGCTTTTTGAAGTAATGTTTTTGGGGCATGTGATCTTAGCTGGGAAGGTCTCAGTGGATCCCACAAAAGTAGAAGCAGTACTCAATTGGCAAGCCCCACGAACGACCACACAAATCCGTAGCTTTCCGAGTCTGGTCAGATACTACAGATGATTTATAAAGGACTTCTCAAAAATCTCGCTTCCTCTCACAAAATTGACACAGACAAATGCCAAGTTTGTGTGGTCAATGGAGTGTGAGGAGAGTTTCCAAGAATTGAAAAGGAGATTGACTTCAACACCAGTTCTAGTTCTTCCAGTAGAAGGGAAATGTTTTGTAATATATAGTGATGCCTCCCTTCAAGGATTAGGTGTGTTCTGATGCAAGAAGGTCATGTGGTGTCATATGCTTCAAGGCAGTTGAATCCACACGAGAAGAATTACCCCACCCATGACCTCGAGCTAGAAACCATAATGTTTGCTTTAAAGATCTGGTGACACTACCTATATGGAGTGTAGTTTGAGATTTATACCGACCATAAGAGCCTAAAATACCTCCTTTCACAAAAGGATTTAAACCTGAGACAAAGAATATGGGTTGAATACATGAAATATTATGACTTTGAGATCCTCTACCACCCTGGCAAGGCCAACGTGGTTACTGATGCATTAAGTCGCAAAAGGGATATAGTATGTGCTTCTTTCCTTTCATCTGAATGGAGACTACATGAAGATTTGTTCCATAACCTATCAATGATGATAACTAGTTTGTCTATCACTCCTGACTGGGTGACTGAAATAATAAGTGCACAACAACTGAGTCCTTAACTTGATGACATGAAAGCCATGATGGAAAAGCCACAAACTGAGTTACAAATAGGACTTGATGGGGCCATTCGATTCAGGCATCACTTGTGGATACCTAACGTTGGGGATCTAAGGTCCCGCATTCTTCAAGAGGCACATGGAACTCAATACACCATACATACAGGCTCTACTAAAATGTATAAGGATATCCAAAGGTCTTTTTGGTGGAGAAACATGAAGCGTGATGTAGCTGAGTTTGTATCTCGATGTCTGACTTGCCAACAAATTAAAGCTGAACATCAATGACTAGGTGGCCTGTTGCAACCTCTGGACATACCTGAGTGGAAGTGGGATAAGGTCACTATGGACTTTGTCACTGGTCTACCAAAGAGTAAAAAGGGTCATGATGCTATATGGGTTGTGGTCGACCGACTCACCAAGACAGCTCACTTCCTAACCGTAAAAACAACAACTACGACTGCTGAAATGGCAACATTATATGTTAAGGAGATAGTTTGCTTACATGGTGTTCCCAAATATATTGTGTCTGATAGAGACACGAAGTTCACATCTTGATTATGGAGATAAGTACAATAAGAGTTGGGGACTCAACTTTTGATGAGCACTGCCTATCATCCTCAAATTGATGGACAATCTGAACGCACCATCTAGATCCTTGAAGACCACTTACGATCATGTGTCATAGATTGGGGAGGATCTTGGGAACAATACCTTCCTCTAGAAGAGTTTGCATACAACAATAGTTACCAACCTAGTATTGGTATGCCGCCATATGAAGCCTTGTATGATCGCCCTTATAGGTCTCCTCTTCATTGGGATGAAGTAGGAGAGAAAGCTCTGATGAAATCAGAGAATCTTCAATTATATAAAGATCAAGTTGAGATGATTCGTAGATGAATGAAGGCTACACAAGATAGACAAAAAGTGTATGCTGACAAGCATCGTACGGATCTACACTTTAGGGTTGGAGATTTTGTATTCATAAAGGTTAAACCTATCAAGGCAATAGCTCAATCCAAGGCTAAAGGCAAGTTGAGCCCTAGCTATGTGGGTCCATTTGAGATCCTACAACGAGTGGGGGAGTGCACTTATCAACTAGAATTACCTCCCTCTTATAGTCGTATGCATGTTGTCTTTCTTGTATCCCTACTAAAATAATATGTAAAGGATCCTATGCATATCCTGAGACTAGAACCTCTCGAGATCAGGGATGACTTAACCTATTAAGAATATCCTATCAGAATTCTAGATAGTGAGACAAAAAAGTTGAAAAACAAAGACATACAATTGATAAAGATGCTTTGGAAACATCATGGCATAGAACAAGCTACATGGGAACTCAAAGAAGAAATGGTGAAACTCCACCTAAGATTGTTCTCTTAACACATATTTCGAGGAAAAATCCCTTTTAAGGGCGAGAGAGTTGTCATAGACTAAAGCACAAGGTAATATGAGTATCTCTTAATTAATTATTCTTAGACTTTAAACAAGTATACATTTTATCTGTTAATTTTATTCTATGAATTGTGTAAAAAAAATCATCATGTTGCCACATCATGACTCATATACATAGCCTTAAGCCCGATTCAATTTGAGACTGAGACTATGAAGTCTGGGTTGGGTTAGACACACTTAGCGCGTACATGACACAAAAAGACAACACCTAGTCCAATTCATATTCGGACCCAAACATATATGAGACAAAATAATAGTTTTTTTTAATCTTGACAACATTTTATGCTATCTATGGGCCGAAGGGACCCATAGTATTTGTTGTCTTGTAGCCCATCGCCCATGGAAAAGGGGTATGCACCCCTGACTGGTTTGACAGTCATACCCATCTTCTACGAATATCGTGGTTAGAAGAAGCAACACCGTCTCAGGTAGCGAATGAGAGTTTGTGATGGAACCGATCGCCGTCCTAAACAAATATGACGCCATGCAACTTTGTTCGCAGCTGATTAGCCAGGACTTCTTCTCTCCCATACGGCTTTGTCTGCCTTGGGAAGCAAGGAATGATCTGATCTCTCTAGTGCCTCACTACTAGAGGTTATAAACCACCCCATAGCTCTGCCTTACACGGACAAGTTTCTCAGAACTCTTCCTCCTTCCCGTAGCTCCTATCTCCTCTTCTCCCAATTCTCTTACTTGTATTCAGTGTCTGTTGCAACTGCATTTTCCCCCTTATACACCTATCATCTTTCCGCCGTAGTCATCGCTCATCTGAGTTACAGGGACACCATGGGATTGCTTTTTCCTTTCCAGATGATTTGCCAGCATCAATGATCGCACGACTGGTAATATTCTTCTTCTCTTTCTTCTGATGATACGCGGCGATCTGGGATTACTATTGTGGGAGGGTGAGAGAGGGGGATAGGCTATCGATAATAATGAGAAACAAGGATCACTTCTCTGCGTTTTTACAAAGGCACGTTTAGAAAGGTAACTATATTAAAATATGAACCAAAAATCAAGACAATCACTATACATGCACGTAGTTGGAAGGTCGATTAGCTAATAGGATAGGTATGTCGATCCAATAGCAAATTAACATATTCATCTATGAATGGTCATCCGTCTAGTTCTTTTAGTTAGTTTGCAAACCAAGCTAAAATCAATAGACTGTGATATTGTATACTTGGGAATAGGGAATAGAAGATAAAGTACAGTAAACTAAACAAAGAGTAGAACCAAGAGTGGATGACATGATATGTTTATGTGAGTGACTAATAATACGAGTGTCAACATAGCTAATAGGATCGTGGTTCAACTTCATCTAACTTGGAACAATATAACTATATATGCTTGGTAAATGGGTTGCAATAACTCGGGAGAGTAGTCCAAACTCGAGGGTTGTTTTGTATTATAACTTTTCCATACATCCTAATTTTGATTTCCATGTTTTGAAATAGGCAAGTTCAGTGGTTTTGAAGCAAAATATTTACATCAAGACTAAACAACTTTGTAAAGGTATGTTGCCCTTCTATTGGGTGAGTAAGAAGGGGTTTAGCCCCTTATTGATTTATCACATAACTTTAGGCGAGGAAGCAGACTACTCAACTGCAACAACAAGTTAGAGCATATTACTAAAAGTCTTCATCATGGACATGGATAGGTGTTCCTCTGTGCTAAACTATATTATTAGGCATAGATATCATGTATAGGGTAGATGTGCAACTTTTTGTAAACCCTATACTATTTTGGTTTGTAAGGGTATATAAATGAACAAGTTTGTTGGGCTTGACTTGTGGTTGAAAATATATCTTTTGTTTCTGATAAATACTCTTTTCTTATCCAGTTATCCTTAAGGCCATAGACTCAAGTTTTTTTGTTGTTGAGAATAAATGAGGATCACTAGATAATAGGCCCACATGACTACAAGATCCTTGTGATCTGGGCATCACAATCATAACTATCCTTGATCATCTATACAATTTGGTCATCACCTAATTAACAACAAATATTCATCATTAATACAAGGTTCCCCATTATTAATGGTATTTAGGTCCATATTAGGGCTTAGCCAAACCTAGGTTCAAAATGGCCTAAACTTGTTTCTGATATTTTTAGACTGGTCTAGATTTCATTATTTAGGCCATATTCTATTTTTATAATTTTCTTATGCTTAATCTATTTTCTAAAATTAATATGAGATTAAAACATGTAACTTGTCATTAATGAAGAAAGACCTATTATTTCATCATAATAATCAGATCAGAGCCCACATTTGGTTTCCAAGTGGTATTAGGGTTCAAGAATATTTTTCTCATATTTTATATACATCATTTGCTAATTATACAAATTAAATGAACCCTAAAAGAAGCATTTTACCCTAAATTGAATATCATCAATAGTTGTGCTTCAAAATAAAGAACAAAGAGTTCAATAATATAGGGGATCCTTTTCTGAGTCTGGGGGTATTTTAGGGGGATTTATTGGCCAAGGGATCTATTTTTTAGTCTCATTTCTAAGTTTCTCTATATTTCTACAAATTTAAATCAACATTTACCTTTATGAATAATGTGAGCTGTCAGATTTTGTTCTCCAGTGCCTCTGGATTCCACCACATCAACATCAACATGTGGCAAGCTTATAGGTTAGGGTCTTATGAGCTGACAACTTAGCTGGATGAATCAGACAGATAATAGCCCTTGGTCAGCTGGCTTCCACTCTCTCTCCTCGTGATTTCCACATCATGGTCCTCCTCTCCACTTCTTTTCTCTCGAACTCACGCTCACATTCGCAGGGCTTGGTTTCGCGTGATGCCCGAAGGATCCCACCATGCACAGCGGCTCTAGCCTAAGGTTGGTGAGCATGGCGGCCTCCTCGAAGCTGGAAGGTGGTCTATTCTTCTACCTCATCTCCCCTATCCAGCCTTTAGTCACTCTGTTGTCATCAGGGAGGTGGATATCAGTGGAGCCATGGGCTTTCTCATTGGGTGCTGCCGCAGTGAGGGGAGAAAGGGGGAAAGCGGTCTCCCTTCTCGGAGACAATAGTCAGATCTCCATGAGTATTCCTAATGGCCTGGAGAACTCACCACCCACATCTGAAAGCATCCCAACATCCCTAGGCGTGCTCTCCAACCTCTGATAGCACCTCCGCCGAAGCTTGAACTCGACATCTAAGAGTGTGGCTATAGAACCAAAGAGAATGTTGTCTTGTATCTTCTATACTCGCTCAATATGGTTAAACATCATTGAGATCCCCTTCCCACCACTCAACCTGTTCGATAGCTTCTAGTTGGCCATTGTTTATAACAATGGAGAAAGGAAGGGACAGTGTGGTTTAGGTGACGACAGAGAAGATGGGTGTGACCCCTTTGTTTCACCTAGCATGCCTCTATGAATCTGGAGAATTCTATAGCGTCCTTCTGGAAGATAGGATTTAACCGCCCAGGAACACCCTTCCAAACTAGATGGCGCCCTCCAAATCTAGCGAGGATACTTCAGCAGCTCCCGCTGGATCCATTTCCTTCAACGCTGACCTTCCCTTCACAAGTGCAGGGTCCAACCACCTCCTCCATGGGTAGCCAAACTCATCTGGACCTTGCTCCAGATACGACCTATAATATGGATGATTTTATTCATCTCTAATCTCCATTCCCTTCTTCCTCGTCCACCTTGCTGTGTATGGTAGTGGAGAGGTGGGTTTGGGGTGAGAAGTTGATCATCCTTGGTAATCTACTTGGAGTCCCTAGTGATGGGTTGTTTAGATCTGGAGGATGCAGTGGGAATCAACCAACCTAACCAACCTTCCTTATATCTCGTTAAGACTCCTTCCATTAGAGTCCAGATCACATCCACTTGCTCCTGGCTTTTCAGACCTGGGAGATTGTGGAGCCAACTGTGTGGTAGACTTAAGACGTATATTATTATTTGACTATAATTATCATTCTTAATTAGTCAATTAGTCTAGGATCTTCAATCTAGAATAACCTTATAAATATGTATGTAGTCTTGGATTCAATTCGACTAATCATCAATTATTAAATCAACAAGTCCAAATCACTTGGTATGGTACCGCCATACCTCATGTCTCATCATTTGACACCTTGATATGATTATGACTACTAAGTGGACCTCTTGGCCTCATTAGTACACAAATTGACTAATAAATAGATCGACATCATCATTGGACTCAATTTAGTATAATAATTATTAATCATATGCCTAGTTACACTTTTGAGTGAAGGAAGCTCATAGTTGAATAAACAACTCCTCAATTTGGTATGAATCATCTACATAACATTCATGGTCCTAAAATATCACAATGGGTATCAAAACCCTAAAATTGGGGTCATCACATTCACCCCTCCTTATTTGGAATTTTGTCCTCGAAATTCAACTAATCTCATGGTTAAGGTGATAACCAAGGTGTTTTTTTTGTTAATACCTTTAGGCCACTATTTTTTAGTGGCAAGGATTTCATGGTTCTAGATGTGACCTAAGTTATCATCTTAGGATATAATAGCATTTAGGGTGTACCCACCCATCTTATATAGGGGGAGCACCATTTTCTTTTGAATTGTAGCATCACTTAGTGTCTCAGTCATCATATGCCATTCTTATATATTAGGATCTACATCCTCATAGTCCCTTAAGGATAAGAGTTTTATTCATACATATGAAGTTAAGAAGCTATTACTAAAGGTCTCATATTCCACCCTAGTAACCATAGGGTGATGTCAAGGTTTCATGTTTTTTTGTTGGAATTGTCATACTGAACATCATTGGAATGGATTTATGATCAACATCTTACTTATATGTCATCATTATAGAAGAGCTTACTCTACATGCTTGAATGTAGAGTTTCACCCTAAGGTGTGAGATTTATCATCGAACTAGAAGCTTAGAGTTGTAAGATTGAGTTCAGGAACTATATTTTGTGATCATGTACATATGATCCAAAGATATCTTATTTCAAGCTAATTATTTCAGACTTACATCTTTCATGTAAGATATACATGGAAAGAGAACATACTAATACAAGATTAGCATGATTTCAAATTTATATCTTTCATGTATGATATGAAGGGAAATAAAATATATTAAATCAAGCTTATCATGATTTCAAACTTGGATATCGGATGTATGATATAGAGAGGGAATATAGAGTGGCTCTTCATACATAATCCATCTTTATAGCTCAAGTGAGGTTTCTAACATCATATATAATAAAGAGAAGTGAAATGAATGATATTGATGAGTATCTTATGAACAAAGCATTTTACTCTCATAATTAGAGTTTCATAGATTACCTCACTTGAAACTAATGATGAGCTTCACAAACTTAAGTCACTCAAGCTAAGACATAACTCAGTCAAAGGATTGAATTTCTCATTATGAGTCATCTACCCATCACTTCTTTTACCCAACTCTCACATTTTGTATTTAGATCATGCCCCTGAATCATGCGTAAGGACTCAACTCATCTATTCAAGAGTAATCTAGTGTAGGACACATCATTTTAAACATATTTCATATTCCTCATATATTGGAGGCTAGGTCCTATGACCTTCTCCTTGTGGGTCTCACTCTATCTAGAGTTCACCACATATATCGTCCTACCACTAGAGGCCCTCTTTTGTAAAAGAGCGTGAGGCTCATGCATATTCAACTTTATCTTAACTTAGCTGATCTTAAATAAGAAAAGGAAATGTACTTTCATCATCGAGACTTAGCTTAGAATCTTTAAAATTGGATTTAGATCATATAAACTTAGATCTATATAAATCAACTTATATCACTATAGGTAGAACTTAGATAAGATCATCCATGCTTTTATCAACTATAATTCTATCTTCATTCTATCTATCACATATCTTGATAAGGTTCTAGACATCTATTCTAGAACTTCTCTCTCTTCTAGACTGATGTCACTTCCTTTCACTTAGGTTGCATGAACACTAACTACTCTCCAGTGTGAGGGACACATTTTTATATTTACATATGTATAAAAAATATTATATAGTTTTTCTCTGAGAAAGGATACGTTAGAGAAAACTATCGAGGCTCGAGCCTATTGGAAAACAAAATTAAATCAGCAAAATCGAGTGTCCCACATACAGTAGATAGTCTAGCGTTATGAAACTTAGTGAAATGGTGAGAACATGGTGTATACCAGTGCGGAAACCTTATACATATGAGCTATATACGGATAGGGTTTCACACACTTGTCTAAACCTAGTTCTCGAACATCTAGGTTCTAACCTAGAGGCTAAGTCAAACCTAGTCCTTATTGTAATGATCCTGACCAGGGTTATGAGGTAACCCTATTTGTTTGGTCTAAGTAAGTTGCTTAGAAATTTAATATAATCCTCTAAGGAGTTTTGTTATCATGTGACACACTTATGTTCCAAGTTTGGTCCTGATTGAATGTTGTTTGAGCAATGTTCCTTTATTTTGGACCGAAGTGCAATTTACCCAAGGTGAGGGGCTATATTGCAAATTGTCACATGTTGAACATGCCTTAAGTGTTTTAGCATCATAAGAGAGAGAATGATGCTAAGTGGTGGCTTGTGGAAAGCCTAAATTCCAAGTTTGAACATGTTTGAATAATGCTAGTACCTTGTGCACCAATTTTGGTACAAATTGTAATTTACCCAAAATATGGAGTTGATATGCAAATTACCACTTCTAGGTTGTCCCTACTTCCTCCATGTATCATTTATAGGAGACAGAATGAATGAGACACCATGTTTGAATCAATTATGAGTGATGGTACTCTTGGTGATGAAATGACCAAGAAAGGGGTTAAATATGAAACCCTAACTTGAGTTGTATCAAGTTGAAAAGCTTATATATGAGTGCCTATCGGCCAAGGAGCCATAGGAGGAGTCCCATGTCGTTTTTTGGACTCTTGGAAAATCCCATGACGTGCAAATCACCTCAAGGAGGTGAAGTGTATCGGTTTACAACTTCCTTAGAAAAGTTGTATCGGGTTGTGAATAAAGTGGTGATTTTGTTGATATATTTTATTCAAAGGGATAAGTAATGGATGAAAATTCATCCCTAGATTATCCTCAAGAGTTTTTCATGTCAATAAAAATTTTAATGCATGCATGTACACATGTCACCCATGCATGGACACGTGGCACCTAGTAGCTCAAATTTATGACACCTCATTTCCACACTTCTTCATGAACAACAAGTATATATACCCCTAGTTTCACCCCTTAGTGGAATTTTTCAAATCTTACCACCATCCTTCCCTAAGGTATCATGCATAGAGTCCTTTTATCATGCAGGATTGAAGTGGTATCGTGCATAGGGCCTTAGATATCGTCCATAGCAAGATCATATTGGCCAAGTAAGGAGGTATCGACCAAGAAGGGTGATATCGCCCATAGTGAAGTGTTTTGATCACAAGTGAGTGGCATATCATGCATGGGTGGTGGCATATCGTGAACGAGTAGTATGGTATCGTGCAAAGGTGCTAAGGAGCAAGAAGGATCTCATACTTAACCCTAAGGTGAGGCAATGATCATCTTCAACCTTGGATTGAAGCATGATTTTAGGGTTATGATCTTCCTTTCTTTTCTTCTTTAGCAATTGCTTATTTATGGTGATTCCTTGTATATGAAGGAGTTGTGAACGAGCCTTGGACTTTTTATAAGTCATCTTCAACCTTAGGAACATGGAGCTTTGAAGTTGTTCTTAAGGCGGTTTATATAACTTGAACTCAACCATGTTATTATTCTTCACCTAAATTGCTATACTTAGTGAACTACTTTTAATTCCAAAATTTTCTAGAATAGTTGATGATATTATGAGTTCTAGTAGTTTCTTAGACCTGTTTCCATGAACTATAATAGTTATAACAAATGTCTAGAGCTTGAAGATGATGGTATCACCTTATAAAAGTGATATCGGGAGCAAGCACACAAGCAAGCACCTCTAACCTGATATAGTGATGCACCTACTTCACTAAAACGATATGAATATGATTTTATACTTTCTTGCATGATATTGTGGTGTAGTATGCACCTGTTACATGATATAAGGTCAAGAAAACACCTCAAAAATGATATTGGGTTAATCGCACACCTCTTTGCCCGATATGGTGTGAAGCGCACACACCCCTCAAAAGTGATATGGAAGCACACACACACCTCTCTGCCCGATATGGTGTGAAGCAAGCACACACACACCTCTCTGCCCGATATAGTGTGAATCATACACACACACACCTCTCTTCCCGATATGGTGTGAAGCAAGCACACACACACCTCGATGCCTGATATGGTGTGAAGCATACACACACACACCTCGATGCCTGATATGGTGTGAAGCAAGCACACACACACCTCTCTGCCCGATATGGTGTGAAGCAATCACACATACACCTCTAAAGTGATATGGGTCGTAAGCATACACCTCATACCCAATATGGTGGAAGCACCTCAAAACCCATACGAAGGAAAGCACCTTAGATGCAATGTACTTGTGAAGTAACACATGAAGTGTCTTATATCAAGTCATACATTAAGAGGTATGGAGTTTAATAAATATTGATTAAGTAGGCTAATGTACCTTGAAGGAAAGGTTGAACCAAGTTAATAAAGTATGAAGTGATCAATATCCTAGTAAGGATAAGAGAGAAACTCATACTTTGTGTTGATAATCATTTAATGACAAATGATGAGAATAAATAAGTATGATTGAATACTTATGATATTAATGTATGCACCTAAATGTGTGGAGCATTAAATTAGGGTTTTGATTGATAATATGAACTTGAAACCCTATTCGGTTATAAAGGGAAACCCTAATCCTAATAGTTGTTGCCTAGTGAGAGGTGATAAGATGTTTAATGGCCTTGTGAGCCATTTGAATAGTTGTTGCCTAGTGAGAGGTGAAAAGATGTTTAATGGCCTTGTGAGACATTTGAATAGTTGTTGCCTAATGAGAGGTGACAAGATGTTTAATGGCCTTGTGAGCCATGTAAATAGTTGTTGCCTAGTGAGAGGTGAAAATATGTTTAATGGCGTTGTGAGCAATGTAAATAGTTGTTGCCTAGTGAGAGGTGACAAGATGTTTAATGGGCCTTGTGAGCCATGTGATTAGTTGTTGCCTAATGAGAGGTGACAATATGTTTAATGGGCCTTGTGAGCCATGAGAATAGTTGTTTCCTAGTAAGACGTAACAATATGTTTATAAAAGTGTCATGTCAGAAATGATAATGTTCAAATAAACTAAGAAATGGAAACTTAGTAACATAATAATAATAATAAATGGATACAATAATAATAATAATGAAATCTTAATCATACATTCTTTATGCTTAAAGGAGATAAGAGGAATACTTGTATCATATAAAGGATGTGAATAAGTATGATGTCTTGGCCAAGGTATAATGCCTAGTAAAGGTGATGCGGTATTCAGTGATGAGATGCACATGATTGGCATGGTCTAATGCCTAGAATAGTTTCACAGGATTGGGATAACCCAATGCCTGACTGTTAATCACAGAATTGGTAATAACCGAATACCTGGTAGAGGCATGAAGCCTATAATAATCATAGGATAGGTAATAACCCAATACCTGGTAGAGGCATGAAGTCGATAATAATCACAGGATTGGTAATAACCCAATACCTGGAAGAGGCATGAAGCCTATAATAATCACAGGATTGGTAATAACCCAATACCTGGCAGAGGCATGAAGCCTATAAAAAACACAAGATTGGTAATAACCCAATACCTGGTAGAGGAATGAAGGCTATAATAATCAAATGATTGGTAATAACCTAATGCCTGGCTATTAATTACAGGATTGGTAGAGTCCAATCCCTGGCTGTTAATTATAGGATTGGTAGAGTCCAATACCTAGCTGTTAATTACAGGATTGGTAATAACCCAATACCTGGCTGTCATAGGATTGGTAATAACCCAATGGCTGGCTATTAATCACAAGATTGGTACAGTCTAATATCTGGCTATTAATCACATGATTGGTAGAGTCCAATACATGGCTGTTAATCACAGGATTGGTAATAACCCAATACCTGTCTGTCACAGGATTGGTAATAACCCAATGCCTGGCTGTTAATCATAGGATTGGTAGAGTCTAATACCTGGTTGTTAATCACAGGATTTGTAATAATCCAATGCCTGGCTATTAATCACAGGATTGGTAATAACCCAATGCCTGGCTGTTATCACAGGGTTGGTAATAACCCATCACCTGGCTGTTATCAAAGGATTGGCATAGTCCAATACCTGGAATAGTTGCACAGGATTGGCAAAGCCAATACCTGGAACTAATTATGATGATGTACATTCACATGACTAGTACAATTCAATATCTGATTAGCAGATTGGCTGAGGCCAACAGATAGAAATGAGAATGATTCATGGATGTCATACCATGATAATGAGTATCACAAGATATGCTTGAGAGGTTGATATAGTATGATGGGTAAATGATATACATGTTCTTCCTATTCCTTATAAATAGAATAGATGATTTACTGCTCTATCATAGATAGTTGCAATGCTTTAAAATATGAGAATGTTCTAAACTACTTATCCTCTGCTCAGTTTAATACTATTTAACAGTGATAATAACATTGTTGGCAGAGAGTTATATCTCTTGCTGGGACAATTGTCTCACCCCGTGGGATCCACATTTTTTTTAGGTGGACGTGCACGAGGGGGATTGAGACCGTACTGTAGAGAAAGAACAATATCAACAGGGACAATAGTGACATCTTAGGTTGAGTGAACTGTCTGTCGTGTCTTGTAGATAGAAGTCCTATGTGTCGTCTCTGTACTCTCAGGTCCTTGGATTTAGTACTTGTTGGTTTTATGAACTATATGAGATTTTGGCTTGTATGCCTCAAGGTTTGATGTTACTTTAAGTATATGTTTTGAGAAAGCAACTGTTATATGTTGTCCTCGAAAAGAAATGGTACAATGTATGTATAATATATGATCAATGTGAATATCAGGTTTTGATTCTTCCTTAAAGAGTTTTCCTAGAAATGGATCTCTTTGCAAAAATGGTTTTAATTTTTAGTGATTTTGTTAATCCGCTTCTTATAATTATCCCACATTTTTAGTAATGATTTGGTTGTCAGTTTGGCGACTGTCGTTACAAAGTTTGGTATCAGAGCTTAAGGTTCGCTGAGTCTACAGAGACATAGAACTAAGGTGTCGAGTATGTTCTAAGTGTACCCGAGTATATCTTATAGTGACTTCTTCTTATGCAGAAGATGGGATATAACTCAAAGATGTCCGGAGAACATGAGGGACACGTTGCTAAGAGCAATGTTTCTGCACCAGTAAGAGGTGCAAGGGATCATGCAAGGGAGGAATTAGTGCCTGAGAATCCCCATGTTGATGAAGTCATGATAGAAAAACCAGGCTTTCATGCTCTTTTTGGGCAATTCATGACCACAATGATGCATATGGCAGACTAGATGCCAGAACCACCACCTAGGGCACCAGTTCCTAATGAGGGACATGGGTCTGGTAAGACTTTTGAACAACTATGTGATGTAGGAGCTATAAAATACGCTGGGACAACTGACCCGACAGATGCTAATCTATGGCTCACTGAGTTAGAAAAGGCTTTTAAGATCCTTAGTATTCCAAAATTTGATAAAGTCAAACATGCTATATACCTTTTGAAGGGTAGTGCTAGCCATTGGTGGGCCATAGAAGAGGTAAAAAGGAATGATGAAGAGGTTGGGTGGGAGGAATTTTGTCAAGAATTTGTCAGTAAGTATTTTCCACGAACATACTTAGACGAAAAGATGTCACAGTTTGAGAAGGTTTGACAGGGAACCATGTCAATTAATGAATATGAAGCTAGGTTCATGGAACTTTTGTGGTTTTGTCCTCAAATGGCTCCTACTAAATAGGAGAAGATCTAACGTTTTAAGAAAGGATTGAATGTTGAGGTGTCTATCTCGGCATCTGCATTAGAAAGTAAAGAGAGATTCGCCACATTTGTGGAATCCGTCCGGAGGATAGAAAGGTCTGTGACAAAGAAACATGAGACAAACCTCAACAGAAAGTCTACACAGTCACAATAACTGTTGATTAGTGGTACTAAATAGCTAAAATCTTCATTATCACCAGTTCAATAATAATATGGTACACCAATGCAGCAGTCACCAAGTGGGGACCGAGCTTGCCACAAATGTGGACAGAAAGGACATCTGAGGTGGCAGTGTCTAAGAAGAAATAATAAGGTGACCTAATAGACAAGACATTAGATAAACCGTAAAGGTAACATGTCTGGTCAGAACTTTTCATTCTGAAATATCTTTCCTTTTGCTTATCTCTGCCTATTGATTATAAGAAAGGTAGTTATTATTGAGCTTACTTTGATTAGTCCTATGAGGACATGAGGAAGAGATAAAAAGGATGATAACCTATATTCAGTCCAATATTCTCTTATATGTTATGAAATTTCTCTCTTCACGATGAAAGGAAGAGATGTAATATAAACACCCATAGAAAATTTGAGATACTAAGTAGTAAAAATTTAAAGAGATGAAACATAATATAAAACAAATGCATACTACCTAATTTCAGTTCTTGAATACCCTGGCTAGGTATTCATCTATTGATGATAAGGTAAGTATGATACTCTTAGATTTCTATCTTTCTTATTACTCTGATCAAGTAGTCATTTTGAGACAATCTAAAGAGCATAATGAAGTAAAAGATGTGGCATGGATATTTCTACCACATCCTAATTGATATATGGAGAAATATGAGTTAATCATAGATCAACTTATAAACAAAAGAAGATGTTTAGTATAATGTATACCTTGGTTTGAGAACTTAGAGGTAATAGTTACCTTATGAGAGGTAACAATGTTCAGTGATGAACTGAGGGTTTGAATACCCATATCTAGAAATCATGATGATGATAATTTTGAGAGATGGTGACATGTTATCATCTCCATAATTCCTATGCTGAAAGTAAGGAACCTAAGAGGAAACAAGATTGAATGACTCATGAACAGTTGCAAGTTCATGCAATAATAACAGAGGATGGAAATGATGATGTGATGTGCTTTTGGCACATATAATGGGTACCAAGGTAAAGAATCCTAGTATCCAAGAACTTTCAATGATATGATAAAATGGGAACATGACTCCTGATAAGATGAATAATGCTTGGTTACCTAGAAGGGACAACTTTGAAATTAGTCTAGTTACATATTGTAGTATGGATACCATATATTAGGGGTTTATGCTCTGCATAAACATGACATCAGAAAAGATGTATGAGTTAAAGGAACAATTGTAGAATTGTTATGGGAAAAGTTGATCAAGTTAAAGATAACCTCTTAGAATATCCCTATCTAGATTTGTTAAGATAGCTTATACATAACATCTAGAGATACCTCTGAGATAGTTCTTCTTTAATAAGTAGCCTCTCCTTATGAAAAGAAAAGAAAAAGTTAAAGGGATAATTGATACAAGTCATAAGAAAGTTAGTGTTGAACCAACATATTAGACTGGTACAACAGAAGTATGATGAGACTTGTAGTCTCAAATGAATGACAAAATGTAACTCTAGTCTGGGAAGGACAATTGAGTATGACAAATTCTATGATAACCCTATGTGAAAGAACTTTGTGCTGGTCAAAGTTCTATGTCATCTCCATGACATTAAGATGTTATGTGGAGACTTTATGATACGATGAATGAATAATATTTGTCTCCCTTTACCTGGGATTTTAGGGACAAAATCCTTGTTAGGGGTTTATAACTTGTAATGACCCTAACCTGGGTTATGAGGTAACCCTGTTTGTTTTGTCTAAGTAAGTTTTTTAGAAATTTAATATAATCCTTTAAGGAGTTTTGTTATCATGTGACACACTTATGTTCCAAGTTTGGTCCTGATTGAATGTTGTTTGAGCAATGTTCCTTTGTTTTGGATCAAAGTGCAATTTACCCAAGGTGAGGGGCTATATTGCAAATTGTCACATGTTGAACATGCCGTAAGTGTTTTAGCATCATAATAGAGAGAATTATGCTAATTGGTGGCTTGTGGAAAGCTTAAATTTCAAGTTTGAACATGTTTGAATAATGCTAGTACCTTGTGCACCAATTTTGGTACAAATTGTAATTTACCCAAAATATGGGGTTGATATGAAAATTACCACCTCTAGAGTGTCCCTACTTCCTCCATGTATCATTTAGAGGAGACATAATTAATGAGACACCATGTTTGAATCAATTATGAGTGACGGTACTCTTGGTGATGAAATGACCAAGAAAGGGGTTGAATATGAAACCCTAACTTGAGTTGTATCAAGTTGAAAAGCTTATATATGAGTGCCTATCGGACAAGGAGCCATAGGAGGAGTCCCATATCGTTTTTTGGACTCTTTTAAAATCCCATGACGTGTAAAGCACCTCAAGGAGGTGAAGTGTATCAGTTTACAACTTCCTTAGAAAAGTTGTATCGGGTTGTGAATAAAGTGGTGATTTTGTTGATATATTTTATTCAAAGGGATAAGTAATGGAAGAAAATTCATCCCTAGATTATCCTCAAGAGTTTTGCATGTCAATAAAAATGTTAATGCATGGATTTACACGTGTCACCCATGCATGTACACGTGGCACCTAGTAGCTCAAATTTATGACACCTTATTTTCACACTTCTTCAGGAACAACAAGTATATATACCCCTAGTTTCACCCCTTAGTGGAAATGTTCGAATCTTACCACCCTCCTTCCCTACGGTATCACGCATAGGGTCCTTGTATCATGCAGGAGTGAAGTTGTATCATGCATAGGGCCTTGGATATCATCTATAGCAAGATCATATCGGCCAAGTAAGGTGGAATCGGCCAAGAAGGGTGATATCACCCATAGTAAAGTGTTTTGATCACAAGTGAGTGGCATATCGTGCATGGGTAGTGGCATATCGTGCAAGAGTATTAGGTTATCATGCAAACGTGCTAAGGAGCAAGAAGAAGATCATACTTAACCCTAAGGTGAGGCAATGATCATCTTCAACCTTGGATTGAAGCATGATTTTAGTGTTATGATCTTCCTTTCTTTTCTTCTTCACCAATTGTTTATCCATGGTGATTCATTGTATATGAAGGAGTTTTAAACGAGCCTTGTACTTTTGATAAGTCATCTTCAACATTAGGAACGTGGATCTTTGGATCTTGGAGCTTTGAAGTTGTTCTTAAGGCGGTTTATATAACTTGAACTCAACCATGTTATGGTTCTTCACTTAAATTGCTATACTTAGTGAACTACTTTTAATTCTGTAATTTTCTGGAATAGTTGATGATATTATGAGTTCTAGTAGTTTATTAGACCTGTTTCCATGAACTATAACAGTTATAACAAAGGTCTAGAGCTTGAAGATGATGGTATCACCTTATAAAAGTGATATCGGGTGCAAGAACACAAGCAAGCACCTCTAACCCGATATGGTGATGCACCTACTTCACTAAAATGATATGGATATGATTTTATACTTTATTGCACGATATGGTGGTGTAGTATACACCTCTTGCACGATATGAGGTCAAGCAAACACCTCAAAAACGATATTGGGTTAAGCACACACCTCTTTGCCCGATATGGTGTGAAGCACACACACACCTCTTTGCCCGATATGGTGTGAAGTGCACACACACCTCAAAAGTGATATGGAAGCACACACACACCTCTCTTCCCAATATGATGTGAATCAAGCACACACACACCTCTCTGCTCGATATGGTGTGAAGAATACACACACACACCTCGCTGCCCGATATGGTGTGAAGCTAGCACACACACACCTCTCTGCATGATATGGTGTGAAGCATACACACACACACCTCTCTGCCCAATATGGTGTGAAGAAAGCACACACCTCTCTGCCCGATATGGTGTGAAGGAAGCACACATACACCTCTAAAGTGATATGGGTAGTAAGCACACACCTCATACCCGATATGGTGGAAGCACCTCAAAACCCATATGAAGGAAAGCACCTTAGATGCAACATACTTGATGAAGTAACACATGAAGTGTCTTATATCAAGTCATACATTAAGAAGTATGTAGTTTAATGAATATTGATTAACTAGGCTAATATACCTTGAAGGAAAGGTTGAGCCAAGTTAATAAAGTATGAAGTAATCAATATCCTAGTAAGGATAAGAGAGAAACTCATACTTTGTGTTGATAATCATTTAATGACAAATGATGAGAATAAATAAGTATGATTGAATACTTATGATATTAATGTATGCTCCTAAATGTGTGGAGCATTAAATTAGGGTTTGGATTGATAATATGAACTTGAAACCCTATTCGGTTATAAAGGGAAACACTAATCCTAATAGTTGTTGCCTAGTGAGAGGTGACAAGATGTTTAATGGCCTTGTGAGCCATTTGAATAGTTGTTGCCTAGTGAGAGGTGACAAGATGTTTAATGGCCTTGTGAGCCATTTGAATAGTTGTTGCCTAGTGAGAGGTGACAATAGGTTTAAAGGCCTTGTGAGCCATGTAAATAGTTTTTGCCAAGTGAGAGGTGAAAAGATGTTTAATGGCCTTGTGAGCCATGTAAATAGTTGTTGCCTAGTGAGAGGTGAAAAGATGTTTAATGGGCCTTGTGAGCCATGTGATTAGTTGTTGCCTAGTGAGAGGTGACAAGATGTTTATTGGGCCTTATGAGCCATGAGAATAGTTGTTGCCTAGTAAGAGGTAACAAGATGTTTATTAAAGTGTCATGTCAGAAATTATAATGTTCAAATAAAATAAGAAATGGAAACTTAGTAACATAATAATAATAATAATAAATGGATACAATAATAATAATGAAATCTTAATCATACATGCTTTATGCTTATAGCCAAATAAGGGCTACAGTGTTTTGAATATGCTTAAAGGAGATAAGAGGAATACTTGTTTTATATAAAGGATGTGAATAAGTATGATGGCTTGGCTAAGGTATAATGCCTAGTAAAGGTGATGTGGTATTCAGTGGCGAGATGCACATGATTGGCATAGTCCAATGTCTGGAATAGTTTCACAGGATTGGGATAACCCAATGTCTGGCTGTTATCACAGTATTGGTAATAACCAAATACCTGGCAGAGGCATGAAGCCTATAATAATCACAGGATTGGTAATAACCCAATACCTGGTAGAGGCAAGAAGCCTATAATAATCACATGATTGGTAATAACCCAATACCTGGCAGAGGCATGAAGCCTATAATAATCACAAGATTGGTAATAATCCAATATCTGGCAGAGGCATGAAGCCTATAATAATTAGAGGATTGGTAATAACCCAATGCCTGGATGTTAATTACAGAATTGGTAGAGTCCAATCCCTGGCTGTTAATCACAGGATTGGTAGAGTCCAATACCTGGCTGTTAATCACAGGATTAGTAATAACCCAATGCCTGGTTGTCATAGGATTGGTAATAACCAATGCTTGGATATTAATCATAGGATTAGTAGAGTCCAATACATGGTTGCTAATCATAGTATTGGTAGAGTCCAATACCCAAATGTTAATCACAGGATTGGTAATAACCCAATACATGGCTGTCACAGGATTGGTAATAACCCAATGCCTGGCTATTAATCACTAGATTGGTAGAGTCCAATACCTGGCTATTAATCATAGGATTGGTAATAATCTAATGCCTGGTTGTTAATCACAGGATTGGTAATAACCCAATGCCTGGCTGTTATCACAGGGTTGGTAATAACCCATCACCTGGTTTTTATCAAAGGATTGGCACAGTCCAATACCTGGAATAGTTGCACAAGATTGGCAAAGCCAATACCTAGAACTGATTATGATGATGTACATTCACATGACTAGTACAATTCAATATCTGATTAGCAGATTGGCTGAGGCCAATAGATAGAAATGAGAATGATTCATGGATGTCATACCATGATAATGAGTATCGCAAGATATGCTTGAGAGGTTGATATAGTATGATGGGTAAATGATATACATGTTCTTCCTATTCCTTATAAATAGAATAGATGATTTACTGCTCTATCATAGATAGTTGCAATACTTTAAAATATGAGAATGTTCTAAACTGCTTATCCTCTACTCAATTTAATACTATTTAACTGTGATAATATCATTGTTGGCGGAGAGTTATATCTCTCGCTGGGACAATTGTCTCACCCTGTGGGATCCACATTTTTTTAGGTGGACGTGCACGAGGGGGATTGAGATCGTACTACATAGAAAGAACAACAACAACATGGACAATAATGATAGCTCAGGTTGAGTGTAGTGTCTGTCGTATCTTGTAGATAGAAGTTCTATGTGTCGTCTCTGTACTCTCAGGTCCATGGATTTAGTACGTGTTGGTTTTATGAACAATATGAGATTTTGGCTTGTATGCCTTGAGGTTTGATGTTGCTTTAAGTATATGTTTTGAGAAAGCAACTATTATATGTTGTTCTTGAGAAGAAATGGTATAGTGTATGTACAATATATGATCAATGTGAATATCAGGTTTTGATTCTTCCTTAAAGAGTTTTCCTAGAAATGGATCTCTTTGCAAAATTGGTTTTAATTTTTAGTAATTTTTGTTAATCCGCTTCTTATAATTATTCCACATTTTTAGTAACGATTTGGTTGTCGGTTTGGCGACTGTCGTTACACTTATACATCAACTTACTAAGTTTCTAGGGTTTAAAGTGAGAGGTGAAATTTAGTTTTAGGTTTCATGGTGAGCAATGTTAGGTGTAGCTATTATTCATGCTCTGATACCAATTGTAACGTCCCCAGATTTTCACCTACTCAAAACCCCATGGAGATGAGAAGACAAAATCCAAAAACATTAGGCAATTGTATCAAAGTGCATTGCGGAAGCAATATGCACATATATGAACATACAATCATAACACACACCATAACATTTCTCAACATTTAACATGTAAATTATTAAATCAAGTTTTATTACAACATACATTTACATATTGAAAGAGAATATAACACAAGTCTGAACATGTATGCTAGGATCTTAACACAATAGGTAAACCTATACAACTGCTCACTTTCTGTACTTTTGTCCCATGCTAGCTCTAAACCTAAAACATACGTGAAACAACGAATCAACATAAAGTTGGTATGTGGTTGAAAGATACTATACTATGTTGGCATATTTAAAGTATTTGAAAAAGAAGAAAGAAAATGAAAGCATTATTTAAGGCAAAAGATCAGATAAACCCAAACTATTAATCATATTTCAATGGACATATATTACTATGGTGGACTTAGCACAAACATATATCATTGGTCCCTATCCCCGCGTACCTTGTACCATTAGGGATCTCCCCGCATACCTTGTACCATTAGGGAGGTGCTAGTCAACATTAATACTTTCCCTCTCTAATAGGGAGATTAATGAACCATCAGTAACCACACTCTATTTTTTTCCTTAGTGTTCTTATTGTTCAAGGCGGAAATGACAATACATATAGATGTATATCCAACAAGATATTCAAATACATGCAAGCAATTACTCATAATTATCATCCAGTAAAAACTAGTCTTATACTTATATCCACGTACCTGAGTTTAGAGAATCATTGCTATCCTTGATCATCTAGACAATCTAGTCAACACCTGATTAATAACAAATATTCATCATCAATACAAGGTTCACCGATATTAATGGTATTTAGGTCCAAATTAGGGTTTAGCCAAACCTAGGTTCAAAATGGCCTAAACTTGTTTCTGATATTTTTATACTGGTCTAGATTTCATTATTTAGGCCATATTCTATTTTTATAATTTTCTTATGCTTAATATATTTTCTAAAATTAATATGTGATTAAAGCATGTAAGTAGTCATTAATGAAAAAAGACCTATTATTTCAGCATAATAATCAAATCAGAGCCCACATTTGGTTTCCAAGTGGTATTAGGGTTCAAGAATATTTTTCTTGTATTTTTAATCCATCATTTGCTAATTATACAAATTAAATGAACCCTAAAAGAAGCATTTCACCCTAAATTGAATATCATCAATAATTGTGCTTCAAAATTTAGAACTAAGGGTTCAGTAATAGTGGATCATTTTCTGAGCCTGGGGGTATTTTGGGGGGATTTATTGGCTAAGGGATCTATTTTTTAGTCTCATTTCTAAGTTTCTCTATATTTCTACGAATTTAAATTGACATTTACCTTTATGAATAACGTGAGTCGTCAGATTTTGACCTCCAGTGCCTCTGGATTCCACCACATCAACATCACCATATGGCAAGCTTCTAGGTCAGGGTCTTATGAGCCGACGGCTTAGCCGGATGAACCAGCCAGATAATAGCCCTTGGTCAGCCAACTTCCACTCTCTCTCCTCACGATTTCCGCATTGCAGTCCTCCTCTCCACTTCTTTTCTCTCAAACTCGTGCTTACATTCACAGGGCCTGGTTCCGCACGATGCCTGAAGGATCCCACCGTTCATAGAGGCTCTAGCTTGAGGTTGGTGAGCATGGAGGCCTCCTCGAAGCTGGAAGGTGGTTGATTCTTCTACCTCATCTCCCCTATCCCGCCTTCAATCCCTCCATTGTCATCAGGGAGGTGGAGATCAATAGAGTTGTGGGCTTGCTCATTGGGCACTACCACAGTGAGGGGAGAAAGGGGGAAAGCGGTCTCCCTTCTCTGAGACGACAGTCAAGTCTCCATGAGTATTCCTAACAGCCTGGAGAACTCACCACCCACATTTGAAAGCATCCCAGTAGCCCCAGGCGTGCTCTCCAACCTCTGATAGCTCCTCTGCCGAAGCTTGAACCCGACATCTAAAGAGTGTGGCCACAAAACCAGAGACAATGTTGTCTTGTATCTTCTATACTTTCTCAATATGGTTAAACCTCATCAAGATCCCCTTCCCACCACTCAACCTGCTTGATATCTTCTAATTGGCTGTTATTTACAACAATGGAGAAAGGAAGGGATGGTGTGGTTTAGGTGATGGCAGAGAAGATGGGTGCAGCCCCTTTGTTTCCCCTAGCATGCCTCTATGAATATGGAGAATTCTACAACATCCTTCTGGGAGGATAGGTTTCAACGGATGAGGAACACCCTTCCAAACTAGATGGCACCCTCCAAATCTATCGAGGATACTTCAACAGCTCCCCTTGGATCCACCTCCTTCAACCCTGACCTTCCCTTTGCAAGCATAGGGTCCGACCACCTCCTCTACTGGTAGCCACACTCCTTTGGACCTTACTCCAGATACGACCTATAACAGGGATAATTTTACTCATCTCTAATCTCCATTCCCTTCTTCCTCTTCCACCTTGCTGTGTATGGTAGTGGAGAGTTGGGTTTGGGGTGCGAAGTTGATCTTCCTTGGTAATCTACTTAGAGTCCCGAGCGATGGGTTGTTTAGATCTGGAGGATGCGGTGGAAATCAGCCAACCTAGCTAACCTTCCTTATATCTCGTCAAGACTCCTTCCAGAGTCCAGATCACAACCACTTGCTCCCGACTTTTTAGAGCTCAGAGATGATGGAGTCAACTATGTGGCAGACTTAAGATGTATATTATTATTTTACTATAATTATCAGTCTTAATTAGTCAATTAATCTAGGATCTTTAATCTAGAATAATCTTATAAATATGTATGTAGTCTTGGATTCAATTCTACTAATCATCAATTATTAAATCAACAAGTCCAAATCACTTGGTATGGTACCACCATACCTCATGGCTCATCATTTGACCACTTGATATGATTACGACTACTAAGTGGACCTCTTGGCCTCATTAGTACACAAATCGACTAAGAAATAAATAGACATCATCATTGGACTCAATTTAGTATAATAATCATTAATCATATGCCTAGTTACACTTTTGAGTGAAGGAAGCTCATAATTGAATGAACAACTCATCAATTTGGTATGAATCATCTACATAACATTCATGGTCCTAAAATATCACAATGGGTATCAAAACCCTAAAATTGGGGTCGTCATAAATCTATTTTTGTCCCGCCTTGTCAATATCCATGCGTAAAAATTTGATTGCCCATAGGGATTTATGCTCTAATTCGACAGGCAGATGACATGACTTCCCATAAATCAACCTGTAGGGTGTTGTGCCTATAAGCGTCTTATACGTCATCCAATAAGCCCACATCACATCGTTGAGTTTATAGACCAATCCTTTCTTGTATGACTTATAGTCTTCTGTAGGATTTGGTTGATATCATATTAGACACCTCGACTTGTCCTGATGTTTGGAGATGGTATGGTGTTGCAACTTTGTGTTTTACTCCATACTTCCTCCATAGGTCTTCGAATTTCTTTTCCCCAAAGTGAGACCCCCATCGCTTATAATAGTGCATGGTATCTTGAACTGTGGGAAGATAGTTTTCTCGAACAACTTGATTACTACCTTAAAGTCACATGTTTGGGTGGCAACAACCTCTACCCACTTCGATATGTAGTCCACAACAACAAGTATATATTGATTTACTCTTGATGATGGGAATGGTCCCATATAATAAATCCCCCATACATCAAAAATTTCAACTTCCACCCAATCGGCCAACGACATCTCATTCCTTCGACTGATGTTTCCTGTAAGTTGACACTCTTTATAGGTCTTGACAAATTATGCATCATTATTAAAAAGAGTCAGCCAATAAAATCCTGACTATAGGATCTTTGTAGATGTTCTCCCCCCACCCCCGTGGTGTCCCCCATAAGGTGAATAATGACATTCTTTAAGGTTCTGGTATACAATGACAATATAAGTTGTTAGAGCATCTTTTGAATAGAAGTGGGTCATCCCAATAGTACTTTTTTAGATCGGAGAATAATTTATTCTTCTGATTATATGTAATTTTTGGGGGAGGTTTCCCACAGGCTAGATAATTGCAAATGTCAGCAAACCAAGGTAGGTTTTGTTCATACAACTAGGCCATCAAGAGAGATTCATCAACATAGTTGTTGTTTACTAGCAATTAATTTTCTTCATCAAAAACTATCCTTGACAGGTGGTCTGCAACCACATTTTCTTTTCCTTTAATATGAATGATCTCATGGGCAAACTCTTACAGTAATAAATCCCATCACAAAAGTCTTGGTTTTGTATCCTTCTTATGCATGAGATATTTTATAACTCTTTGATCAGTGTATACTTTTACTTTTGATCTTACTAAGTATGATATGAAGTTATTAAAGGAAAACACAATAGCCAACATTTCTTTTTAAGTGGTGGTGTATTTTACTTGTGCTTCATCCAATGTTCGGCTTGCATAGCAAATCACATGGTGCCTCTTTCCTTCTTATGTCCTAGGAGAACATCGATGGAGAAATCACTGACATCACACATAATTTCAAAAGGTAACTCCCAATTTGGCGCTTGTAAAATCGGCGTTGTTGTTAACGCCCTTTTAAGCGTCTGGAAGGCGTCTAAGCATTCACTAGTGAATTTCAATTCAAAATCCTTAATCAAGAGATTCGAAAGGGATTTAGCAATCTTCAAAAAGTCTTTTATAAATTGTCTATAATATCCTGCATGTCCTAAAAAACTTCTAACTCCAGTAAACGATTTAGGTGGTAGAATCTTGGACATGGCTATGATCTTGCTTAGGTTCACTTCGATTCCTTTCTTGGAAATTTTATGCCCTAAGATGATACCATCTTGGACCATAAAATGGCATTTTCCCAGTTCAGAACACGATGTTTTCCTTGCAACACTAGAGGACTAAAGATAGGTTTCTTAAACATGCTTTAAAATCTATTTCATAGATAGAGAAGTCATCCATGAATACCTCTATTGTGTCTTCTAGAAAGTCCAAAAATATAGATATCATGCATCACTGGAAAGTTGATGGTGCATTGCACAGTCTAATGGCATCCTTCTGAAAGCATACATGCCATAGATGCAGGTGAAGGTTGTCTTTTCTTGATCATTGGGATGAATCAGTACTTTAAATAATTCTAAATACCCATCCAGGAAACACAAGTAATCATGATGAGCTAATCTTTTTAGAAATTGATTGATAAATGGTAGAGGAAAATGATCTTTTTCGGTAGCAACATTCAGTTTGTGATAGTCAATGCACATACGCCAACCTGTTACCATTCTCATTGCCACCTCATCTCCATCCTCACCTCTTATCACTATCATTCCACATTTCTTAGGCACCACATGAATATGGCTTACCCATTTATTGTCACTTATGGGGTAAATGATCATGGCATCCTGCAAATTAATAACTTCATTCTTCACGACTTCCTTTAGCATTTGATTCAACTTCCTTTGCGGTTGAGCTAAAGGTTTAGCTTTTTCTTCGAGATGTATTTTGTACATGCATAAGGAAGGGTTGAAGCCTTTAATGTCTTCTACCAAGTATCCAATAGCCTTTGTATGCAATTTGAGCTCCCTTAGCAACCTTTTTAGCTTATCATCTGTCAAGTTAGCATTAACGATCATAGGATTCCTCTCCCCCTTGTCTAGTAACTCATATTTCACCCCTTCGGGAAGTGGTTTCAATTCTAGATTTGGTCTTGATGTTCTCTTTTCTTTAGGTGTTTGTTGAAGTGAGGCATACTTTATGATATCAAAAGTTTCTTCATCCTCAATGAGCTCTTCTGCATGTTGATTTAAGTAATCTAGAATTTCTATGACTTCTGGGTCTTCTATGGTAGGGTCAGGACTATTAAAAGCTCATATAAGGGGATCTACAATCTCTTTATCCTCTTGCACCTCTTCACAGTATTGATTGTAGCTATCCATAAAGTAAGCTGACTCAAAGAGAGATGGTCCTCTCATAGCATCTTATACTTGGAAATTGATGTGATCATTCCCAATGCGCAAAGTAATGATTCCTTATGCTACATCTATTAGAGACCTCCCAGATGCGAGGAAATATCTCCCATATATCATCGGACACTTAGAGTTCTTGACTGTGTCGATCACTATTATGTCGCATGCTATGAAAAATTGCCCGACCCATATTGGGACATCTTCCACTATTCCCAAGGGTCTCGTAAAGGTGTGGTTAGATAATTCGATTCTCATGCTCGTCTTTACCATATCCATTAACCCAAGCCTTTGCGGTAGAGTCAAGGGCATGAGACTATTGCTTGCTCCCAATTTGGCTAATCCCTTTCTTTCCACATTGTCTCCAACACAAAAGGGTATGTTGAATGCCCTTTGATCTCTCTTTTTGGTTGGTAACTCAGCTTGAACAAACATGCTCGACATTTTTTCCAATTGTATGATCGAAACATGGTCTCCTCTCCTTCTCTTTGTGATTAAGTCTTTAAAGAACTTTGCATATGTTGGCATCTCATCAATTGCATCAAGAAATGGGTCATCTAGGTGTAGCTTCTTTACTACTTCCATAAATTTCTCGTACCTATTCTTCAAATGTGACTTGATCAGTTTGTAGGAAATGGAACTCTTGGGGCATAAGGATTTGTCTTTGTAATAACTTCTCCTATAGGATCTAGTTTTTGACCTCTTCATCCTTCTTCTTTTTGCCATTTTCTTCTTCTCAAGTGTCTCCAACTGATCCTTGTTCCTTGGGCTCTTCTGGTATAATCACCTTGTCAGATTGTTGCTCACCACGACTTCTTCCTTCTTTGTCGTTGTTGGTACCGGGGTTTTCCAATGTCCTCCCTGATTGGAGAGTGGTCATCTTTGCAGTCTCAGTATTTGATGGGATATCCCCTGAAGGGTTTTTCATAAGTTTCGCTAATTGGGAAAGATTTTGATCAATCTTCCTTTGATAGGTTTGCATGTCTGCCATCTGAGTTTGCATTGTAGTTAACAATCCTGAATTGGTGATGGAACTCTAGGTAAGTTGGTCATTTACCGAAGCTTGCCTCTTTGCAAATTGAACAATTGAGCAATCATGTCAGTTTGGTTGTTATCCTTGGCCTGGCTTGATCCCTGGCCTTGTCCTTGACCCTGTCAACTCATATTTTTATTTTGACTCTAATAACTATTCTTATTTTTCTGATAACTAGTAGTTCTAGTATATTGAGTCGGCCCTCCTTTATTCTCGAAACGTGGAGGTGCTTAGATGAATTACTTGTTGATGAGCATTTTCAACAACTCCTTTGTTGTCTTAGTTAAATCCAATATGATTTGGTCGCTTGAAATTGACATAAGATACATTTTTTGTTTCTTCTTGGCTTTCACTTTCGTCACTCTCTTCCATCCGTATATAAATACAATTGTTGACTCCATGCCCTCCTTCGCCACATGTAACACATTTCATGACTTTCTCTATGTGTTTGTTGCCCTTTCCCCCAGTGTCATTTAATTGTTTCACATGGGTAGTAATTTTTTGAATATGAGCTATAATGGTTTCTAAAGCCTTATCTTTGATTAATAGTCCTTCATTGCCCGCCTTCTTAGCTGAATTTCTATCGCTTCTATCATAGTCCATGCCTGCCTGCAATGTGGCCATGTTATCGATGATTTTTATAGTTCTGCTAGGTGTCTCTCCAAGAAAGTCACTCCATGTTGCTGCATTCAATGAAGTCTTTTATGTGGGAGTTATCCCATTATAAAATGTCATCCCCAGGAATCCCTTGTAGTAGTTGTGGTGGGGACAATCCCGTTGATATTGTTGAAATTGTTTCCACGCCTCATGGAGGTTCTCTCTAGGTTTCTACATGAAAGAGGTTATCTTTTGCCTGTTCGAATAGTTTTCTTAGTGGGATAGAACTTAGTGATGAAAGCATCAATCGTTGGCCTCCATCCATCTAGCAATTGATGGGGTAGTTTAAGGTACCAAGATAGAGGTTTGTCTTCTAAAGAAAGATGAATCCCTTACAGTATATGACCTCTTGGGGGCACTCCTCTCATTTTAATTGTATCACATATATTCTTGAAAGCATCCATATGGTGATAGGGATTCTCATTCTTGGAATTCCCCCTAAAAGGCTTGTTCTAAATCATTGAAATGACTGCATGTTTCAGTTCAAAATTTGTTGCGTCAAATTATGGGACAATGATCATGCATCTTGATTCATTTTCTCTAGTTGGGGCCAACTCCCTAAGAGTTTTTCCTTCTCCATCATCTTCATCCTCATTGTTATGTTCATTACACTCTCTTTCACCATCACATTCATGGTCATGGTAATTCCTTCTATGCCTTCTGTGGGGATGATGGTGACGTTCTCCTTCGCATCGGTCTTCTTGATCCTCCTTGTTATGGTGCTGATCGTTAGAGTGACACTCATCTCGTTCTTCTTCTATTTTTGGAGGTGGATTATGTTTTACCCTTGCGTTTTGATCTTCCCATGTGAGGTTACCATCTCTGTGAGGCAGCATTGCATTGTACAAAGGGAGGTTGTGTTGTCACTAGATCTACTCCCCTTTTGTTACCTAAACAGACCCCACAATCGAGTTGGAAAACTAGACGTGCTACATGAACTATTTTATGTAATCATAGGGTAGAAGTTTTAAAGTTTGTGTGCAGTGAAGCTTATGGCTAAGCTTGAGGCATGGGAGTATAGTGAGGGGACTCATGTTCTTAACAATACCATTTTGCCTTGTCCCTGGAAATTGTGCCAACAAGTTTACCGACCTAAATCACACATCCAAAATGGAGCGGATCTAGAGTAATCGAACTTTTAAGATTGTAACCTGACACGCAAGTCCCCGCAACTATTATATAGGATCCGATGTAGTATTCGGGGTCGAATTACATGGATAGGGTTGGTAATTATTACGTACATGAAGATGGATTAAAAAGGGTGTTCCGTAAGGAACAATGATGCACCAGATAGAACAAAGAAAGGCAAAAGAAAGAAAATAAAGCAAGAGAAAAGTGTTAAACAATCAATAAGAAACAAAGGTATGGAAGGGAACTTGGATAGGGTTTCACCTACTAAGGCCCCTTCCCAACATGCAAAAATCACACCCCATCATATACTCCTATCAAGATTATAAGCAATCATAAAAAATGTCTATTCCCTCCTCTCTTGAGACTAGGATAGATCTAGGTTCTAAGGTAGACTCTCTCTCAAGATGATGACCTAACAACCACAAAGCAAACTATATAACTGTTATCTTTAGTTTCTAACACTTTCATGCATTCATACTACTGCATAACACAAGATAAGGTGGGTACTATTCTTTCGAGGTACCAACAATCAAACATCGCAAGATGATAGCTAAGCATACAAGTGAAGCATTATAAATAAGAGTATGGAGATGATCTTGATAAGAGCATATATATATATACATACATATATATATATATATATATATATATATATATATATATATATATTCAAAGGGGAATAAGAATATACATGTTGGGAGAGCCTTAGTGGCTACTCCCAACCCAAGTTAGATGTTCAACCACACATGTTGACGGGTAGCATAACAGTGTCGCAGAATGATAGATACATCAAAATAACCATGAAGGGGGAGAGTAAGAAGTGATGAAGATGATAGATATAGATAAAGAAAAAATATGGTGATACACCAATTGTACTTCTTCAAATCTAGATCTGGATGTAGGCATGGGTGCAACAACTTCCTCCTTTGAAGGAGAGGGTGATCAATCTTCTCTCTCCTCTAACTTTCATTTTCAGAGATCCAAGACCGATGGGTATGGATGTAGGATACCCTAGAGTTTGGTAGCACTTTGTGGTCCTTGATGATCTGATGATTTGACGTGTTGAGGTGGGGGTCTATTTATAGACGTTGCCCACCGACTTAACCTTTTGGGCCATTGTCATGGGGAATAGGTTGGAAGTGATCCCCGTTGTGGTCACGACATGCTGGTTGTCTACGCGGTCAAGGGGAAGCCTCAGCCGTAGTATGCTAGAGAGTGGCCTTGATCGCAAAGCATTACTTTACTAGGAGGGGTTGCGGTCGCAGTGTGAAGAAGTGGGAATGGAGGGGTCGCCCGCATAAGGGTCAATAGTGTCTTATACATCTACAGTCACAGTGTTAACCACGGTTTGTCTTAGCATGAACCTACAAAAGTAAAAGATGTATGAAATTAATATTTTGACACTAAGGAATAAAATAAGTAGAGAAATCTATAAAAGGTATGTTGGGGGCATAAATCCTACGCAATAAGTACACAAAATGAGATGCTATCAGATGGATTTTGCTTGAACTCAGTAATTTCCCCTCTGATCTGATTAGTGAGTGAGGGTGGAAAGAACTTCTCAAGAAACTTGTTCTAAAGTTCTTCCCATATTTTGATGCTATGATCATCTAGGGAGTCATACCAAACCCTAGCCTTGTCGGCGAGGGAGTAATACAACAGTCTCAACTTCATTGCCTCTTCTAGCACACGATCTTGCCTACCCACTCCATATATGTCTATTAACTTCTGCAAATGATCATGGGGGGTCCTCACTGATGCATCCTACAAAATTGTTGTTTTGCATCATCATCACCCAATTTGACTTAATTTTGAAGTTTTGAGCTTGGATGGCAGGTTGGACAATGGGGTTGCATATATCTTCACCCTTTGGGATAGAGAACTCTCATAGTTCTTTCTGTTTCTCTGCCTCTATGGCTGCTTGTTTCTCTGCTTGTACATTGACTTTGGCTTCAGCCATGAGCCTCTCTCTTTGTGCATTCAAGACTTCTTGCACCCTACGGTTGACCTCTTCATTATTCATGTTGGCTCTTTGTTCATGAAGGATCATGTCATATGTTCATTCAACACATGGTCAATGGGTGCAATAGAATCAATGCTAGAGTAGTGTCACATGAACAATAGGTATTACTTGAAAAGTGCATAGAACAAAGATTAGATGATTGAAGAAGAGTTGAATATGAGATAGTTTTCATAATATCAATTGAAAAATAAAAGCCCTAACTAATCAAAATGAAGTTACAAAAATTAGAAATTTTGTTGTCCCCGAAAATAGTGCCAAAATTGGGTGTAGAAATTAATTCACTATAAATTCACTAAGAAATGAATTTCTAGTGTTTAAAAAAACTAATGTGCAATAATTCCTTCCGCAATCAGACTGATCTTATTGCGATACAGTTCAGGATAGAATCCCAAAGGATAATTTGGTTAAAATTTGTCTGATTAAAGTGACCTATCAAGAACTAGTATTTATCACAAAGTTTGTTTTGGTCTGATTAACTAAAGTTGCAAGAATAAAAAGAGCTAGATTAAAGTTCTAGTTATCAATTGATGGAAACACTAGGGTGGAATTGGGTTTCACCACCACTACTTAAATATGTGCATTCATTCAAATACAAACATGTATGGAGATATAATTGGATTTATGCATGTTTCCCCTTAGGGATAGAAACTTGCATGAGTAGATATCCCCGTAAGATCATTGTCTCATTTCTTACATGTCCTATATCCACTACTTCAGAGACTTCCCCTCAAAAGTTCTGTTAGGGCATCAATCAAATCTAATCGATATTCAAATTTTAAACGTTGAAGTTCTTATAGAATAAGATTGTAATATATTAAGTAAAGTGAGTGATCTATCCATGAAACATGCAATAAACAATTATCTATGAATTAAACGAGTTCATACAAGCATTGGAATATGAATGAAATTGCAAGAAACGGGTAGTGGGGCTAATCCTCATACCCCAGTGATAAGACTACTCCCTCGACATGGTGAGATTACTATGACTAGTAGAAGAAAGGGACACGATCATGGTCATGATGGTAGTAGAAGCATCTTGGTGTGAAATGACAACTTCCTTCCTTCTCTCTCTTCTAGGTACTTACCCTGATTTGCAGTTGAAGTAGGTGGATGGATAGTAGGTTGGGGAAGATATCAATCACGCAAAGAGGGACGTTGATGGCCTTGAAATTGTAGAGGTTGATATGGATTTTGATACCTAGAGTTTGATGGTATTCATGTTGATGCAAGTAGTTAAACTTGAGATCAATTTCTCTAGACAAGTCTAGAGGTCGATGGGTCTAGACTTAGCTATGATCTTGGCATCAGCCTTTTTGTGTATTCCTATCTAAAAAATAAGATACCTTAAACTGATGCCCAGGGGGGCTATTCATAGGGTTGGATGTCAACCACTCGTGTTGTCTCTTGGACTTTGAGCCATCAACCTAGGAGGTGGATGGGTAGAAAAATAACCATCTAGGTCATTATGAATGCTCTATGGATGGCTGTCGATCGATGGCTATCACAATGACTATTGAGCTAGTAGGTCGATGGGTCATCGACCTTAATGGTTGATGGATTTGTCTATCAATGGGTGATGATGTTGGATGATGGGTCATCAATCACTTGAATGGAGAGCTCTTGTGTGTCAACTAAGGGGGTCCATGGGGCATCGACCTTAACGGTCAATTGGTTGTCAAGCATTGAGGTACATGGACATGAGGTCGATCACTAAATATTTGATTCTGTTTGAATGTTGATTTGTAGGTTGATCAATGTTCTATTTTGTCTCAGACACAAAATTGTTCATTGATCTGCCTTCTAGAAGTGCTCAAAATCTATTTTGGTCTGGGGAGCTGCCCCGCACCCCGCAAGAGGTGTCCTCTCAACTCCAACCTAGTGAAGGGTAGTGAGATCCTCTAGGCAAACTTGCTATAGAGTGATAGAATGCAAAACCTATAAAGGTAGACAAGAAAAGTATCAAATTACTATAAATTAACATAAAACTCTAAGTAAATTGAAACAAATCTAATCTACTAAAATTCAAGAGATTTGGATGCTAAAATAGACTAATAATGCAACTAAAATTGGGATGAATGTGGATTCATAAGTATTCCCCTAATTTTGATCCATATCATGAGTAGGAATCCCTCTTGATTAAAATCACTATGTTAAGTTAGGTATTCAGATCAAAACCCTATACTGAGATAGGCATCTACACTAAAAGGCTTATTCCAAATGGGCATACATCAACTGGCTTTGATAATCTAATGAGTTTTGTCTCAAATAAGAACTCTTCATGAATCACGTCCTATTCTAAGTATGCATCCACATTCAAGCACTATCCTAAATAAGCATCTCCTCAAACTCAATCTATACATTCAGGTAGGCACATCGGCATAGCTCTACATTCAAGCGATCACTCCTTAAGAGATCCCTATCAATAGATAGGCACCTCAGTCACATCATTACATACATTAGGCAAATACCCCTCTTATCTTGTTGTATCATCTTGTGTTTACTGATAAAAAAGAATCATCTTGTATTTAAGAGATACTCTAGGGAGCAGACATTTGTCCAATATAGTCATTGGTCATAAAGGACACCTTAAGTATAGAAAATTATGTGATGTCCAACCTTATCATGATGATAACTTTTTGAAAACAACAAATGCAATGAGGCACTGATAATTGATCAGTTAATTCACTAGGCATGAAGGCCACCTTAAATTGAAAAACTTGTCTGAAGCCCCATCTATAAATCTTATTAATCTCATCAATACAGGAAGACTTTTTGAGGATTAGAAAAATGACAGATACAATCAATAGCCATGCAGGTCACCTTAATTCTAGAAACTTGTCTAATACTATCCATCTTGAGCACTCTAGTAGATCTATAATAGTTGAGATTGTGCTTTTAAGGTCCTAATAGGAAACCTATAACTCTTTGGATGACATGCTAATCCTATGTTAATTCCTATATCTGATAGGAACTTTCAAATACTCATGTGATTTCATATCCATTTCTATCAATGATTTTTCTAAGACTTTAACGAGAGCCTTATATCTTCATTTCTAATCAGGCTTAATATCACTTCAAGACAGAACCATTACTAGTTGGGATGTAGTTCAAAGGAGGATTGATCAATTCAAGTGAGAACTAGAGAGTCAAGGATAATCACTCGTTGACACTCTAGGGGACGGATGATAGACTAATCGAGGAACATGTCATGGGGGGGCCTTAACACTGTATAATCACATGATGTCCAATCTAAACTTGTTTAGCACTCTTCCATGAACTTTATCCTACACAAATTGTAAAATCTATGAGAAACAAATGATTAAAATGCTACAGTCAATGGTTGTAAAGGCCACCTTAACCTGAGATATTTTTCTAGCTCCCAATATCATCCATGTTGAGCACATTTGAGGAACCATAACAACCAAGATAATGCATTCTAAGATCCTAACAAGCAAAATGGAACTCTTGTTTTTTCTATTTGATGCTCTGGGGAGCACACAATTGTCTGATACAATCAGTGATTGTAAAGGCCACCTTAAATCTGGAAATTTGTTTGGTTCTCGACCTTATCTATCTTGATTAGTTTTGAAAACCAGAAACACTCTAAAGAAGGGTATTTTTATGATATCCGATCAATGATCCTATTTAATTTTTTCATACTAGAACATATGGAAGAGGCATGTAGATGCTTGATGGAGCTAGAGAAGGTTTTGTTAATATATAAAGTCCTTGAGGAGGACACTACTGATACAAATATCTTATATGAAAATACTATCATAGGGCACTAGAGGACTTAGGGGAGGCCGATAAGTTAGGAAATATTTGGTGTTATATAGATTTCTATTAATAGTTTAAGTCATGATACTACAAACTCGTACATCTATTACAAATATGATTTTTTTAAGAACCTAACACTATGATTGATATCTATATAAGTACAAGGCACAATATTCCATTGATATCCTAAAATTTTATACTATATTCTTATTTCTAAATAGGGAAAATTCATTTCTTTGAGGATGGTTTAATCATGGAACTTATAATTTCATAGCTTTTATTTTGTCTAGACAAAAAGTTCAACTCTTGTGGTGAAATCAAAGAGGTTTGAGAGGATTATAGTTTCTTTCCTAGAGTTTGAGTCTTTCAAGTAGTTCAATGGTGAGAGAAAAAGACAAAAGCAATGAACTACAACATAAGGTCAATTTCTAAACATAATTTTTGGAGGTAGGACCTATAAATATTTTTCATATATCAGACACACATGTCGTGATAAAATTTCCTTTTCATAAGCTGAGGAAGAATGCTAGTAAAGATTATATAGGATGGTTGTTTCACCGACTTGGGCATCTTGAGGTAGAGATCACAAAGATTAGTGTTGGGGATCTACCTTGTTTGTATATTTCTCTTGCAACCAATATGGTATTCTTAGTAAGAGTGTTCATAGAGAGATTTTTTACAAGGGTATATGCATACACTAATTCAACATGGACATTCATTTAGGGTTTAAATGTTTCAATCAAGTTGCAATGTACATGGTGTGGTTCAAGGCGACACATGCATAGGTTTGAGGTATATCTTTTACAACAGGAAAAGTGTTTGATATGGAATAGTAGAAGGTATTGTAGTTTTTGGATGTATTTATGGGTCAGATGGTAGTAGTTTCAAATGTTTCTATTCCCATTCTATGTAAGTGGAATTTTGTTATAACACTCTTTTATGGGAAGAGAATTATAAATTCACTATCAGTTGATGATAGGGATTCTTTGTTTGACCTTCAAGTGGATATTCAGGCATTACAATATGTAGAATTGACAAATGTACTTCCTAGTTGTGTTTTGAGGCAAAGTGTCATGATGAAGACTCCACTTAGAATTTTTGGAAGATAGGAGGATTCGGTTTGTGTGCCTTATTTGTGCTGTAGTGGCATAAGGCATATATTTTCTTATTTCTTTGTCCCATATGGTTGATAGTAGGGATAATGAACCTAACATATTTATGAGTTATTTGCGAGGGAGTATTCATAAATGTTGCTAAACATCTAATAATTCTCCACCCATTAAGGAAAATGATTTTGAAACCATTCTTATCACTGACACAAAATTGGTAATACAAACACTTTATCCTATGAAACCTTTGTTTGAAGAGATGAAGAAATAGCAATATCTTTTGGATAGGGGTGTTATACAACCTAACTCATTTCCATGTGGGCATAAAATTTTTAGGAATAAGGGAAAATCTATCAATTATTTTGGTTAATTATGTATAACTGAATAAAGTCATAATAATAGGAAAATACTCATTGCCTATGATTAATAATTTACTTGATCAATTGAGGGAAGATGGAAACTTCTCAAACATATATCTCAGGTAGGGTTATTAGCATGTTACAATAAATTTGGATTATGTTCCTACAATATCTCTTAGGACATAATATTGGCACGACAGGGTCTTAGTAATGTTGTCCAAGCCAACCAATGCACCTAGAGCATTTTGAACTTGATGAATGAGTATTTTTCCATAACATTTTATATTATCTTTATTTGGATTTCTTTTATTATATCTAAATATACTTCTCTAATAAAGAGAAACATGTTAAGTACATTCAACTTGCCTTCTTTTTTGAGACAATATCATATTTATGACAAATTCAGCTAGTGTGATGTTTATTTGCATATATATTGTTTTTGGTTTAGTTTGTGATTGGGTAGTAAGTTTATGTTGTTTCTAAGAAGGTGGAGAGTGCATGAAAATGGGAACAAAATAAGGTGTTGGCTAAGTTTGAAATTTCCTTATCTTTTCATGTCATTATACAAGTTCCATTTAGGACTTAATTATTATATGTACACCATTGATCCGGTTGATGAGGAGAAAATTAGAAGTTGGTGGTAGAATCTACATGATAGGATCTTCTTGTTTTTGAAGTAAACATTGTATGAAAACCATGTTCTTATCCTATTGAAGAGTAGTAATATGTGTTTGTTTGTGACGCTTCCAATTGATGGTGTCGATGTAGCATTGTAGGGTGGTTTCCTATTGTTTTAGATAGTTGAAGAAGAATGATAAGACCTACTAAACACATCCACCAGATATTAAGTCATGTTCTTAGATTTGACTATGTGGATACATGATACATATGACTAACCTATCTAAGTTTTGATGGATCAAAAAATCTTAAGGTATATATAGGAGGTCCATACAAGGAAAATTATATGCTTAGAGTTGACTTAGGACTATGATTTCATGATAAACAACCATCCTGGAAAAACCAAGTACTGAATGATTCATTAATAAGGAAGTCTTCTGTGTCACTTCTTTTTCATGCAGTGAGTTTATTTTCATTTTCCCTATATCATATAAAATAAGAGAGGTGAAGTTATGGTTGGACATTTATCACTCTGGTGATTTTATTTTCAAATCATGGATGATTACCATGTTTATGTTAAAAATTAAGAAGATATAGGGCACAAATACTTATGTTCATAAGATATTGTTATGGATACTTGAGATGAAATTATGGTTTTTTACTTTTCTGATATTGGTCTTCTTTATTTTCTTTATTGAGTTTTGCACTTGGATAAAATAATATGATGAGAGATGTGATTTAGCATCCCCACTCATCTATGCATGATAATCATATTGGGAACACTTAAATTCATAAGAACTTGAAGGATGTTTGGTACAATGAGATAAAGATATTCATGAATGGTTTCTTTGTCAAGTGCATTCTTTGTCATCTTGTGAAGGCAAGAAACCAAAGGCATGTAGGCATGTTTTATAGCTTAGTTATAATGGAGTGGAAGTGGAATCATGTCATTGTATTTTTTATTGTTAGTATTCCCAATATCACTATGATGCATGATTTCATTTTGGTGGTAGTTAACATGCTTAAAAAGTCATCTATTATTTTTCCTGAAAAGACTACATATTTAGTTCAAAAGTTGGAAACATCTATGTAAATGATATAGTTTGACTCATGGAACCCCGATTTTACCATACCATGATAGAGGGCCATGGTTTGTACTTACATTTTGGGGCAATATAAATAATGCATTTGGTAATCAATTGGAATTTTGTGTGTGATACTTTCAAAATTTTATATTGATGGCCCATTACAGAGGACTATCCGAACAATAACACTTGCTTAGTTCTTACGTGTTTTGCTTTCACGGTATTTGGTATACCCAACTTATCCTATTTGAACTCTTATATAACAAATTACCAAGATTCTTGAGTATTTCTCCCTAGAATCTCTATATGACAAGAAATATAGATAATTCATGTGTATGTATGAGATAAATGAGAGATAGTTTTTGGGTCTTGTTGGATCAACATACTACTAATAAGACCAAAGTAACAATAAAAATAAAAATAACAAACAAATAATTGAATTGACATTTGATATCTGATAACCATTCTATAGTGTTTATATATTTATTTGAATCATGTATATTTGTGCAGTGTAATTGGTTTGAACACTTTTATGTATATTAAGCTTTATTGATATAGAATCAACTCTCTTTTGTTGTTTGAGGTATGTGGAGCGATGCATGTTGATGTCTATGGGATGTTTGTACCATTGTCTTTTATAACTCACCAATTGGACCTTGGATGCAACTTTTATGGATGCTTTTGTTTCCATTACAACCCTTGTACCAGTTGATTCAAGCTTGGATCATTTAATCAAAGGTTGTTACTAGTTGTTAAGCTTTCTAATTTTTGTTCAATTTGAGCTCAATATTCTCCACCGAATGAGTTCCCAAGCCCATAATTTTTTTCTCACAAAACCTAAAGTCTTTTAGATTCTAGAAGTCACATAAAAATCCTAAAATAACTAACAACACTCTACTTTTATATGGAAGGGTAAAAAAACATTAGGAGTTACTTTTTTAGGATGATATTGCTCCAGCCTTTACCAATTTCATTTCCAACAACAAGTTGGTAGATATGGCTTGTCCTTAATAGGAACAAGTGAATTTTTGGTGTTCTAAGCTCTCTTAACCTCATCTAATTTTGTTAAGGATTCAGAGGAAGTAGTCTCTTATAGTGAGAGGTTTTTGTGTAATTTTATCACAATTTCTCACTTGTACTGAGTCTGCCCAACACTGTTACATTGCCCTTTCTACCCCTTGGAAATTCAGGTTTAGAACAACAATCTCAATTGCATAAGAGTTTTGAAATGACCGTGGATTTTCTCTTTTTAGGATGATGAACTAAGAAACATGAGCACCAGGACCAATGGGCTCATGTGGAGATCAACTTTAGTGGATTTTAATTCACTTTCCTTCATCAAATCTGTCGTTTGAGGATTAGTCATTTTCCTAGGATAAGGTGGTGAAAACCCCTAAAGCCTCGATTCTCCCCCTTTGATTTCAATCACCGACTGTTTTTGTTTGCTTTAATTTTTAGTCTTTCAATTCACAATAGCTTCTTGTGCTATCAACAATCTTTGTTTACCTTTTGCAGGGAAAATAAAATTCTTGTTTAGTGCTTTTTAATTTCTACAATTTTCTTTCTTAGTGTAATCAATAATCACCCCAAACAACTTTTAATTTCTTGTTCCAAATCTGAAAATACTAAAAATAAACAATAAAGTTCTTCAAAATTTGGGTTTAGAACCGACCCAAAAAAAAATTGGCTTTAGATTAAACAATCTTAAAAGTTGTCTTGTGGGATTCGACCCTTTCTATACTAGCCTTAACCGGAAAGTTAAAACAGGTTTAAACTCTAGGATTAACAATCTTAATGATTGGTGTGCTAAGTGACTTATATTAATTTGGAATCATTGTTGGGGACAACAAATATTTTTTTAAACTCCAAAACTTAAAAAAAATTATTTTTTTATGCCTTCCGAGTAACACTCCTAAAGTGCTACTCCTTCTGCTGAGTTTCCATTCCTGCAGTCCATTTTTTTCTACACATGATCAACTACTTATTTTGTGCATGCGATGCCCAAATGCCGATTTTTTCAATCATTTGATCCATAAATAGAAAGGACTTTCCACCGTCTAAACCATCAAAATCAAAATCAAAATATGTTGGGTGAAGAAGAAGTCACCTGTAGGATCAACCAGGCGTTAGTGGCTCAAGGAGAGCACATCTTAGCTAACCAAGCCGCTAGAGAAGTCACAAGAAACCTTAGAAGCTAATAGGAGGGAAGCTGAAAGGCAAAAACAACTGAAATATTTTTCTGTTCCCAAATCTGCCTATGCCCAACACGTAGTCGTGCCTCCCAACATCATTGCTCCCAAATTTGAGATCTGAACCCAATGGATCGCCATGATGCAAGCCAATCCTTTCTCAGGCAACAATGGGGAAATTTGCCAAGATCACCTTCAAAGGTTCATTGATCTTTTTTCTCTAAAAAACTCCCAGGCATCTCTGAGGATGCCATCCGCCTTAGATTGTTCAAGTATTCCCTCTCCATCCAAGCTAAGAGCTGGTACAATACCATGGAGAGTGAAGAACATGTCACAACTTGGGAAGTTCTACAAAGTAAGTTTCTTGAGAAATTTTACCCCCCTTCTCTCACCTATGAACTCAGGGGACAAATCACTCATTTTTCCATGTCCCCAGAAGAATCCTTAGGAGAAGCCTAGAAAAGGTTAAAAAACCTACTTAGGAAGTGCCACCACCATGATATCTCTCAAGCCCAGCTCATAGAGATCTTCTATTGTGGTGTTGATGATGATACCAAATTCTTTCTAGATTCCTCATCTAGAGGAAATTTCATGCACCAAAGTCTGACTAGTGCATGGGAGGTGGTTAAACGGGCATCTGAAACAAGGGCTGTAAGGGGAATTGGTGGAATCCTTAAGGTAGCCAAGGAAAAAGTTAATCCTGATATCCAAAGCATAGCAGAAATCCTCAAATTAATTGCCCTAAATTAGGATCTGTTAGAGTCATCCTTAGGCACCCTTAGGGAGTCACTCCAACAAATAAAAGTTGTGGATTCTCTTTGTGCCATTTGCCAAGGATACGATCACACCACCCTGCACTGTCAATACCTCTACAACATCCCATGCAGCCAGAAATGAGACAACAACTAGAAGACCTCAATTCAATCCATACCATACCAGGACAAGGCTACTACAACCCCAACCAGACTAGAAACCACCCTGGTTTCCAATATGGGAACCTTGCAGGTGCCAAAAACTCTAGCCAACTCCAATCCCAACAAAGCCCTCCCTATCCTCAAGGCAACAATCGACCACCACCTGGATTCCCATACAAAAACCAAAGGAACTTTGGAACCCAAGGAAACTACCGAGGAAATCACCCAACCCGATCACCATATCAAGGACAACAATTCTAAAACTTAAACCTTCCCCCTTAAAATCTCAATCAGCCACCTCCTCAACCACCACCAAATGTTCCTACCCCCACCCCCTCAGCTGACAAAAGGATATCTGCCTTGGAACAAATCATCATTGCCCAATAAGCTCATCAAAAGGTGACTGATGCTCAGCTAGCTCGTTTGTCCTCCCAACAGAAACCTCCTGCTGGAACTTTTGCAAGATAGCCTGAAAACAACCCCAAATATCCCAAACAACTCAAGGTTGTCTCCACTCATTCGGGAAAGGCACACTCCCCTCCCCCTCCAGAAAAACCTTCAGACCCACCTCTAGAATTCAAGGATGAGTGCATGGTCATTGTTGAACCTGAAGCTACACCTAAACCATTCATCCCCAAAACCCCTAAGGAAGAAGACAAAGAACCAATCTACAAACCCCGACCTCCCTACCAAGCCCACCTCAAACAAACAAGACTTGACACCTACTTCATAAAATTTAGGGATGCCATGAAAAAACTACATGTCGACATTCCTTTCCTTGATGCTTTGGTAGACATGCCCGCCTAGTCCAAATACATGAAATCCCTCTTGACTAGGAAGTATGCCACTAGAGAATATGAGACTATTAAAATTTCTAGGACCACTTCAGACATAATCCTAAGTAAGATGCCTAAAAAACAAAAGAACCCAGGTTCTTTTGGAATAGGATGCTACTTGGGTGACAATGCTTGTAGAAAGGGCCTAGCTAATTTAGGAGCCAGTATTTCCATCATGCCATACAACCTTTACAAAAGACTAAGATTCAATGATGTTTTACCCACAGCCATGACTATCCAACTGGTGGACTCATCCATGACCAAACCCATGGGAATCATAGAAGACATTCCAGTTAAGGTTGGAAAAGATGCCTATGTTCCTTGTGATTTTGTGATCATGGACATAAAGGAAGATCTATGCTACCCTCTCATTTTTGGATGTCCCTTCTTAGCCACTACTCGAGCTTTGATTGATTTTGAAGTCGGAACCATTTTGTTAAGATTAGGGAAGCAAACCCTAGAGTTTTGGGTGTTTGAAAGCATGAAGGGGCCTAGTCTCAAGGAAGAGGTCTACCCCCTTGATTGCATTGATAAATTATTCCAACTAAGGCAGGAATGGGAGTTAGTTGATGACCCCCTACATACATTTCTCATTACCCCCACTAAATGTGATTTTGATAATGAGCAATTAGATCAATGTAAAGCTCGTTTAGATAACTTTGAAGAGATCCTTGATGCTAAAATTGAGGACCTTAAGATGATTTCTACCATAGAAGAAAAACCTAAATCGTCGAAGGCCCCAGAAATGAAGACTCTTCCCATAGGCCTGAAATATGTCTTTCTTGATGAATTAGAACTGTGCCCTGTCATCATAAATTCTGACCTTACCCTCGAACAAGAAAACTACTTATGGGCGAACTTAGGAAAAAAGGAGATACCTTGGGGAACAAAATGGCAGATCTAGTTGGAATAGATCAATCCATATATATCCACAAAATCCCAATGATAGAAGACCACAAACCTTCTTGAGATCCACACAAAAAACTCAACCCAAACATGAAGGAAGTTGTCCATCTAGAGTTGATTAAACTTTTGACTGCAGGATTCATCTATCCCATCTCTGACTCCTCATGGATCAACCCAGTTCAAGTTGTTCCAAAAAAGGGAGGGACCATGGTCATTCAAAATGAGAAGAATGAGCTCATTCCCACTCGCACCGTCATAGGGTGGAGAATGTGCATCAACTATAGGAAGCTCAACAAAGCAACTAGGAAAGACCACTTCCCACTTCCCTTCCTAGACCAAGTTCTTGAATGCTTAGCCCATCAACAATACTTCTATTATCCAGATGGCTACTCAAGATTTTATCAGATTCCTATCCATCTTGAAGATCAATAGAAAACAACCTTCATATGTCCCTTTGGTACCTATGCTTTTAGACGAATGCTCTTTGGCTTGTTCAATGCACCAGCCACCTTCCAACGATGTATGTCAGCCATCTTTGTGGGATTGACCAAAACCATCATGGAAGTGTTCATGGATGACTTCTTTGTCTATGGAGATAGATTTAATTCATGCCTTAGGAATCTCACCCTTGTTCTTGACATATGTATTGAGTCACACTTGGTCCTTAATTGGGAAAAGTGTCACTTCATGGTTAAGGAGGGCATCGTTCTTGGCCATAAGGTTAGCAACCAAGGCATATAGGTCAACCAAGAAAAAATTGAAGTGATCACCAAGCTTCCATCCCCAACCTCAGTCAAAGACATCCGAGCCTTCTTAGGAAATGTCGGCTTCTATTGGCAATTCATTTGTGACTTCTCCAAAATCATAAAACCTCTCACCAATCTTCTTCAAATGGAGGTGCCTTTCCATTTTGATAAGGCATGCATGGAAAGCTTTTTATGTTTAAAAAATGCTCTCACAACCACTCCAATCATTCGTGCACCTGATTGGGCCCTACCCTTTGAAATCATGTGTGATGCTAGTAACTTTTCCGTAGGTGCCATTATAGGACAAAGAATTGACAAGAAACACCATGTCATTTATTATGCATCCAAGACCTTAGATGAGGCTCAGCAAAATTACACTGTCACTCAAAAAGAAATGCTATCCATTGTCTATGCATTCGATAAATTTTGCTCATACCTTGTTGGTTCAAAAGTTATTGTTTACACTGATCATGCATCCATTGGCTATCTCGTGACCAAGAAGGATGCCAAGCCTAGACTCATAAGATGGATTTTGTTATTGTGGGAATTTGATCTAGAAATTCTAGACAAGGAGTCTAAAAATGTCATGGATGACCACCTAAGTAGACTTAGCTATAGCCCCATTAATGAAAATCCCATAAATGAATCTTTACCCGATGACCAATTACTCAAGGTAGACTCCCAATTCCCTTGGTTTGCCAATTTTGTGAACTATATAGCTGCAGGTGTATTGCACCTCGAATATGCGGGACACTCTAAAGCTAAATTTTTACATGATGTCAAAAATTATTATTGGGATGAACCTTATCTTTTTAGACTTTGTGCCGATGATCTGTATCGTCGTTGTGTATCCCATGAAGAAAGAATTGACATTCTAGAACAATGTCAATCTGGCCCCTATGGTGGACGTATGAGTTCCTAAAAAATAGCTAGTAAGGTCTTACAATGTGGATTCTTTTGGCCCACCATCTTCAAAGACTCATATGATTATGTGCTCTCATGTGACAAATGTCAAAGGATGGGTAACATTTCCAAGCGTGACCAAATGCCCCTGACCTCTTGATAAGAATTAGAGATTTTCAATGTCTAGGGGATCGACTACATGGGCCCATTTCCTTCTTCTTATGGGTTTTCTTACATTTTAGTCACAGTCGATTACGTGTCAAAATGGGTTGAAGCCATACCCACTAAAACATGTGACTCCAAACCTATTAAGAAACTCTTTAAAGACATTATCTTCCCTAGATTTGGAGTCCCTCACACCGTCATTTCTGACGGGGGATCCCATTTTTTAGAGAAAAGTTTTGAGGCTCTATTGAAAATATATGGGGTTTACCACAAAGTCGCCACTCCTTACCATCCTTAGACCAGTGGGCAGGTTGAAGTATCCAATAGACAAATTAAATCCATTCTAGAGAAAATTGTTGGACGCACTAGGAAAGATTGGGCGTTGAAAATCTATGACGCTCTTTGGGCATATCGTACTGCTTTCAAAACACCCATCAGTACTACCCCCTTCAGAATGATCTACGACAAGTCATGTCACTTACCAATAGAATTAGAGCACAAGGCCAACTAGGCCATCAAAAGCTTAAATTTTGACCTTTCTGCTGCAAGATAGAAACATCTTCTCCAAAGGAATGAGCTTGATGAACTTAGAATGCGTGCCTACAAAAATGCAAGAATCTACAAAGATCGAACCAATAGGTGGAATGATGGTCACATCAAGCGTAAGGACATTAGAGAAGGGGACCAAGTTTTAGTTTTTAATTCAAGATTATGACTTTTCCTGGGAAACTCCAGTCAAGATGGTATGGCCCCTACATTGTCAAGTGTGCTTATCCACATGGCATCTTTCTTCTTTGGGATAAAGTTTTGGGTGAATTTAAGGTTAATGGGCACCAACTTAAATGATACATCACCACTAAAGACCTTGTCGCTTCAGATTCAAACAAATGTTCACCTTTGGAAGACTTGAACCTATATGACCCCACTACTTCCCCAGAACCCCAATAGACTGATCCATCTCTTTTCGGGCCACGACGTTTTCCCTTTTTGCTTTTGTTTTTGTTTCTTTTACTTTCTGGATGGTGAATCAGTCAGTTCTATCGACCAACTGATCAGTCCAATCATCACTACTCAGCCTTCTTGACAGCTCAGTCGATCGACTCAGCCTCCAGCTGCTCAGTTCGGGTCCCCTCCTTGTCACAATTCCCAAAATGCATTCGCCCCTCTTCTCCCTTTGACCGAGGTGACCCCTCTTTACTCGACCTTGGCCAGCGCATAAGGCGCACGAGTCGATCAGTTCAACACTAGCCATTCAGTTCGGAGGATATAATTTTCTATAAAACTCCTCCCAAGGCGAGCCGAACCCCCCATCTCACTCTCTAAACCTAGCCGTCGCTCCACCCTCGCGAGATCTCACTCTCGTACCCTCACACAGATCAGCTCGCCTCACACTCAGGACGATCAGTACTGGACTCCGCGGGTCGCCTAAGTGTAGCCGACGATCGGCCCTACTGCTCGCCACTCGTTTCACCCTCTCTCCATCATGTTCACCTGGAGCATCACGTGCTCGGCTCTGCCCGCTCTGCCACTGCTCAACTCCATTCGCGGTCGCTCACCTGGAGCAATAGCCACTTGACGACCTCAGACGCCATTCAGCTAGCTCCCACCGCTGCTCGCAAGTCACCCCCTCCACTAAAAAACCAGTCACCGCCACCGCATGTCTGGCTGATCATTCAACCGTCTGCCATGCCAGATAAGTACTCGGCTGCTCAATAGGCCGCCCATCTTCCCGGTGAGCCGCCCGTTGTGTTATTACCCCCTGCCCTCTTCCCCTTGATCCGGCCACCACAAGAATTGCTTCTTGTCTCCCTAAGATGATTGGCTCAGTCACCAGATGCCCAACTCGTGCTAGCCATATGCTCGTCTCAGGAGCAAGATGCCCGTTTCAGCCTCTCTAGACGATTGGTTCGATCGCCAACTGACTGTATCATCCCTGACAGCAGATATGTTTGGCCGATTTCACAAGGGCAAGGGCAAGGTCGTCGCATCCTCCTCTAGGTACCCTGCTCGCCGTTCCAACTCTCTTCCTAGAGTTTGTTCTCGCACACCCTCTCCCACCAGTGAATCTTCACCCGACATGCCCGAAGAGATGCGCCGTGACATCGAGGAGGAAGATGAGCTTCTCCGCGAGACGGAGGGCACTCAGAAGGCCACCAATGACCTGAAATCCACAACCCCATTCACTCTGCATAGCCCCCATTCCAGGTAGCTACGTACAGTTCTCTAGCACCAAACATCACCAGCATTATGAAGATATGTACACTATCGGTGTTTCCCTTCTCCGTTGGGCATGTGGCATTACCTTCGATGCATTAGGAATCCATGAAGCTACCGACAACATCCTCCATAGAAACCACATCCTTATATTTCCCTACCGTGTCACCTCTATTTATTGTGATCTCACCCTCAAGTTTTTTAGCACTTTCCATAGGTTCCACTGTTCTTTCAGAAACTTGATTTGCAAATCTGGAAGATCTGGAGATTTCTGGGTTCCATAGGGGAAAATCTGGAGAAACTTGATTCAGAAACTTTCCATAGGTTCCATAGGGGAAAATCTAGAGATTCTGCCAGACAAATCACTTCTCTCATCCTTGATGGAAGAGATGACTATTGGCTAGAACGCTGCATGGAGAGTTCTCATGATTCCTCCCTAAACCACTATGATAGAGACAAGTTCTGGGCTGAGATCATCGGGCTTCTACCCCATCTTCCTAGTGGTCCCAAGGCCTCCTGTATCCATAACCCAGTGGTATGTTACCTTCACCGCATCCTGACTTGCACCATCTTTAGTCAGGAAGGTACTTAGGGAGCAATCACACAGGTAGAACTTTATACACTCTGGTGTCTTTTACATGAAGAGCCCTTCAATTGGGGAAATGCTATCCTTGAGTACTTTAGTACCCAAGCCAGCCGCGCCACTTCCTCTTCTTTCTGCATCGGCCACTATGTCACCCAGCTCGCCGTCTTTTTGGGCTACACCCACATCGCCTTTCCACCACTTGAGCTCAAAAACCACCTCATCCACACTCACTATTTGAAGAATAGTTATTTCATCCGCTTGGGTACCGAGTGCATTTTTTATCTCTTGTTCAAGGACACTCATGTGGTCCTCCAGCTCCCTTTACATGCGCGGTTTGCGACAGCAAACTACATCTATGAGTTGACTGACCTACAGGGCCATATCCAGAGATTCAGTCTGGAGCACCCAAACCCAGACGCCATCCCCGAGCCACAACCCCACAGGAGGAGCCTCTCTTTAGAGGCCCATGATGAGGACACTAGACCACCACTGCCACCATCCAGACGCCGCACCAGGCGGTGACCAGACGCCGACGTCGACGCCAACCCTTACGGCTTCTATGAGGTCCAGACCCATCTAGATGAGATCTAGCGTGAGCAGCAGAGACAAGGTCACCAGTGCAATCACATGTACCTGATGCAGCGTTCGCAGGAGTCCTGGCATGTGGACTGCGACCACTATGCCCCCAGCCAACCATCATATGAGGAGTACGAAGCCCAATAGAGCTATCCAAATCTTGACTCCCCTTATTGGGAAACTACTCCTCCTCCCACCAGCAGCACCCTCCACAGTAGTGATCCTCTTCCCTCCATCTCAGTCTAAGAGTTTGCTCGGGACGAGAAAAATTCTAAGTCTGGGGTGGGGGTGGGTGGTACGTGATCCACCCTCTATCTTCCATTTTTAGGATTTCTTTTCTGCATTTTACATTGTATTGCATGGTTTTCCCTTTCAAACATAGGCCTTTATCTAGTCAGCCGAATGTTGTATTTTATATTCAAAAATGAAATTAGTTAAAACCTTTACATTCTCAAAATTATTCAAATGCTTTGAAATATCAAGTTCCCTATGATCATGATAGTAATTCTTGGAAACAATGGCAAGCCTTAGAGTATCAAATAGAATAAAATGCAGATTTTCTTATTTTTTAGCATTAGATTAACTTATCCTTTTTACTTTCTTATAATGTAGCTACATGTCTTTTCTAACTTATGCAACGACACATATAAAAAAAGGTTTTTGTTGCACGGGAAAAATAATTCACACGCCAAACCCTAAGTCTGGGGTGGCATGCTCCCTCTTCCTTTTCTTCCATACCCCTCATAAATTTAATGGGGTGTACCGCCAAAAGATGCCAAAAAAGAGCACATAAAAATTGTGGTCAATGTAACCACAAGTCCATAAAAAAATATCCCAAGTCGAATAGAGGAGGGATTCTTCCTTCACACCTCAATTTTCTCTATTCCCGTGCAACAATTAACCCTTCAAAATAAAAGAGTGTCGAAGTGCAAGTCAGATTAAGAGTGTTTCTACACAGTATAAGTTTAAAAAAACAAGTTATGAAAAATGTTTTCATAAGAAACATTGTGCTTGCGATTTGTGGTTCTAGGAGATGGGTTGCTTGGCCATGAAAAGGATAGAAGAATTGCTAATCTAGGGAGGATGAACTTGTTATTCCAAAATCTTTGAATTGCTTGAGGATAAGCAAAGCTTTAAGTCTGCGATATTTTGATTTGTGCTATTTAAGCACCCTTTTTCACAATTTATTTAAGCTTTTCAAATAAAGATATTCATTTCATCCCCTGAAATTGAACAAACCCATATTTTCTCATTTTTATCATAAATCTGACAATTATGTGCATTTTCTCGTAGGTTCAAAGTATGACCCAATCGTCTCATGTCTCCAATCGATCGTTTCATCCTCCAACACCAATTGTCTCATGTATCCAACCGATCGTTTCATTCTCCAGCATCGATCATCGCAGTTGTTCAGTCGACCGGCCAGAGCAAATTACTTCCCCAGATTAAATGCTCAATCGAAGCCCTAAAAATGGGAGGAAATCCAACCCAGCCGAGCGGGTACAGCTCGTGCCACCACCCTAAATTAGGGTTGGCGATTGTTCCCTTTGCTGCCGGCTTCCCCAAGCCGCCAGCCGATTGGCTCAACCTTGAACCGATCAATTGGTGCCGCACAGACAACCCAAAAAGCCAGCCACCGACCTCCATTTTCTTAACCATAATGTAAAAGTTGCCCCCTCCTTCTCCTATAAAAGGAGGGACACTTCCTCCTCCTTGGGGCATCACTTTTTGTACAAAGTATTTCTGGAGCAGCTTATTTTTGTAATCTCATTCTTAAAGCAATAAAGTAGTTTTTCATCTCGGTGGAGTGTTATTTTAGCCTATGTTATTTCCATTTTGTTAGATCTAGTTCTTCATCATCTTCTCCTCCCCTCTCTTGAGCAACCAAGCAAAGTAGGAAGAGATAACCATTTTCATTGTCTCTAACTGAGGATCAGTAGCTGTAAGACTCGAATATGGCCAGATCACTTCCTTCCTCCATCTCTCTTTGCTCCTTCTCCATGAGTGAGTAGTCCTTTATCGAGGCAAGGAGAATAACCCCTTAGGCATGGTTTTTAGTTTTTCCTTAACAATTCTAGATGGATTTTGAGATTGATAACTAATTGATATATCAAAGTAATTAATTGATAGTATCAAAAGTTAATCTGAATGGATATGACCTTGGAAATTCAGGTTTAGAACAACAATCTCAATTGCATAAGAGTTTTGAAACAACCGTGGATTTTCTCTTTTTAGAATGATGAACTAAGAAACATGAGCACCAGGACCAATGGGCTCATGTGGAGATCATCTTTAGTGGATTTTAATTCACTTTCCTTCATCAAATCCGTCATTTAAGGATTAGTCGTTTGCCTAGGCTAAGGTGGTGAAAACCCCTAAAGCCTCGATTCTCCCCCTTTGATTTCAATCACTGACTATTTTTGTTTTCTTTAATTTTTAGTCTTTCAATTCACAATAGCTTCTTGTGCTAACAACAATCTTTGTTTACCTTTTGCAAGGCAAATAAAATTCTTATTTAGTGCTTTTTAATTTCTATAATTTTCTTTCTTAGCGTAATCAACAATCACCCCCAAACGACTCATAATTTCTTGTTCCAAATCTGAAAATACCAAAAATAAACAATAAAGTTCTTCAAATTTTGGGTTTAGAATAAACAATCTTACAAAGTTGTCTTGTGGGATTCAACCCTTTCTATACTAGCCTTAACTAGAAAGTTAAAAAAAGGTTTAAACTCTAGGATTAACAATATTAGTGATTGGTATGCTAAGTGACTCATATCATCACCAGACTGGAATCTTCCATTTGAGTTGATGTGTGACGCCAGTGATTATGCGATAGGTGCAGTCCTCGAATAGAAGAAGGATAAGAAGCACCATGTAATCTACTATGCTAGCAAAACATTAGATGAAGCCCAGATCAACTATACCACAACAGAAAAAGAAATGCTAGCCATCATCTATTCATTCGATAAGTTATGTTCATATCTTGTGGGCTCCAAGTTAACTATTTACACAGATCATGGGGTCATCAAATATCTGATGCAGAAGAAAGATGCCAAGTCTAGGCTACTACGCTGGGAATTACTACTGCAAGAGTTTGATCATGAAATTGTTGATAAGAAGGGTAACGAGAATGTGGTTGCCAATCATCTCTTTGGAATTAGAATGGAGGATGACCACCCACTGCTAGTAAATGAAAGTTTCACCGATGAGGCAATCTACTATGTTGGAGTAGACAGACCAAAAGGACCATGGTAAGTGGATATTTACTATTATCTATCCTATAAATAGCTTCCCCTAGAAATTACTTATAATCAAAAGAAGAAATTCTTCTCCTATTTGAAGTACTATTACTGGGATGACCCTCTGTTGTTCAAGTGATGTGCTGACAACCTCTATAGGAGGTGCATACCCGAAGATGAAGCCCCAAAAATTCTATAAGAATGCCACTCCTCTCTTCATGGAGGACATATGGGAGCGGAAAGAACAGCAGCCAAGGTCCCACAATCAGGCTTCTACTGACCCTCTTTGTGTAAATATAATAATGCCTATGTTAAGGCCTACAGTTAGTGCCAGTGGACTGGAAATACTTCCCATAGGAATGAGATGACTTTGTCTGACTGGATTGAAGTTGATATTTTTAACGTCTGGGGAATTGATTAGATGGTACCTTTTCCTTCGTCACACAGTTTTAAGTATATCCTAGTTGTAGTGGACTATGTCTCAAAGTGGGTGGAAGTCGTGTCCACCACCACCTATGATGCTAAATCCATGATAATGCTCTTTACAAAAGTTATCTTCCCAAGATATGGGGTCCCCAGAACTGTGATTAGTGATGGAGGATCACATTTTTCTAAAAAAACAATTTGAGTTGTTGTTGAAGAAGTACGGGGTTAGGCATAAAGTTGCCACCCCTTATCATCCTCAGACATCTGGACAGGTGGAAGTCTTGAATAGAAAGATCAAGCTGATCCTAGAAAAGACTATTGGGAAATCCCACAAAGACTAGTCTACAATGCTAGATGACACCCTCTAGACCTACAAAACAGTCTAAAAGACACCAATCGGCACTATGACGTGCAATTTGATTTATGGAAAAGCATGTCATCTCCCCTTCGAGCTAGTGTAAAGCTTTTTGGGCCATCAAACGTCTAAATATGGACCCAACCCTGGTTGAGAAGAAAATATTCTTACAGATCCAGGAGCATAGGTGTTACGACCCCATTTGAGCTTAATTGGTAAACTAGGGTTTACCTAGACAATTGCAAAGATTAATTAGAATAATCATTCTTAAAATCTAATTAATGACGATAACACAATTAGGATGTTGTAACTATGATAAGAAGTCTAAATGTTCTTTTGTCTTGAGAATTAGGGTTTGAGAAGCATAAACCCTAATCGGCCCAAAATAGGGTTTTGATGATACATGAATACAGAATTTGATAAGTAGAATGTATCACTAAATGATTTTTAGTATTTTATGTGTAACTCTGATTTACTTCAAATTTGGATATGATTTGGATATATAAAATTTGAACAACATTGGAAAATATCAGAATTTTTGAAGAATGTTCTGACCTGTTTATCGGTCGAGTTTCAAACTCGACCGATCATATTTCCAGATTTATACAGCAGTGTGGTAATTGAATTTTATCTTTTTATTGGTATATCCAATTGATCTCAAATTTTAACTGTGCTTGAAAAACACAGTTTTAGACACTCTGTTAAATTGAAATAATTTTTGGATGACTTTTGATCTCTACAGTGAGGGTGTCGGTCGAGTTCTGTGCAGGGCAAACTCGACCGAATCTGCTGCAGACTGCAATATAGCAGTGCACTGTTCTATTTTTAATTATTTATTGGTAACTCCAAATGATCTCAAATTTTAACTGAAGCTTTATAGATCAATTATAAACAACGTGCTAAATTCCCATAATTGTTGAAGAAGGTTTGAGCTCTGAAATAAACGAATTACAGTAACTTTGTATAACTGAATATTCAGCCAATATAATTAAAGTTGAGTGTTGGGTCAATATGCAATTGACCCAAGCAGCTCAAATTGACTTATATGATCGACCACACTCACACACAGCTCTCATTCTTCGTCATCCATCCCAGAGAAACGAAAATCTAGAGAGAGAGGGAGAGTTAGGGCTTGAGTGGAGAAAGAGGAGGAATTGCTGACCTAGGGTTTTGCGGTCCGAGGAATGGTGAAATCAAGTAAGTTTGGATCCTTTGCATAGACTTTTATGGTGAATCTTCTCTCTCATGTCAAGATTCCGTCCATGCTCTTATTTGATCCAAGATGATGTTGAAATTCCCTCTTTTCTCACCCTTTCTTCATAATCCCTCATTTTCAAGGTTTCCTAGTTGAATGGAAGAAGAATTGGGAGATTTGCTAGGGATTTGATATGAGTTCGAGATCCCCTGAGTTGAGCTGCAGTTTTGAGGTGTTTTCACACCTTGGGGTGAGTGGGTTCTTCCTTTAAACAGTATAATGCACGAAATTTGATTATAGCATCCAAATCCTTAATTGCTTGGTATGTGATTCTAAAACCTGAAATGTCCGTTTAATTTAAGTTGTTGCAATTTGATAAGATATGGATTCCTTCTCTGTTTGAATGACTCCTTGATGGTAGATTCACATCAGAAATGTATACAACACATCCTAGAAAGAATTCTATTCAGATTTATACCATATGATGTAATTAGGGTTTAACCTAATTGAGATATCTCTAGAGTTTCAACCTTATTAAAAAGTACTAGTAAACTTATAAGTGGTTAGGATGTACCTCATGGATTACCTTATTTGAATTTTATCCTTGGTTCATGATATCTCAGTGAATAGCATGGAAACCTAAATTTAGTTAAATTTCCATGGTTTCATACGTATATCGATTGTATATGATTTGTTGAAAACAATCTTTATTTAGTGAATGCTTATATCCTATGAAATCCTTATGAGAGCCATGTGACAAGTGAATGAGGTAAATGGAAAGGTGAATGAGGAAAATGAAACCCTAAGAGTAGGGTGTTGGCATGTGATGAATGAATAAGGCAAATGAAACCCTAAGGATAGGGTGTTCAATGAATCATGTTATGGTGACATGAAAGATCTTGATATGAGATGTGGTGATACTTAACTGTTGAATTGTATGTTTCTAGTGCATTTAAATTTATATGCATGTTCTCTCTGAGTTGATATCTACATACTGCAGGGCTTCTTATATTTCAATACATATCTCGTAAATTGCAGGTGATGAGATATGACATGCCCTAGAAAGGGATGTTACTGAGACATGGTATATGTTGAATACATGAGCTATGATGTTTTATATGATATGATATGGCAGGCCGTGTGAGCCTTGTGAGAAATGTAAAATGAGTTATGATTTCTGTTTTACATGTATATATAATATTAATGTTAGACTTAGGTGCCCTGAACACCGTAGAACCCCTTTGAGAGGTCTGCACCTTAGGGGTGAAACTCGTGTCCAACATCAACCGGTTGAGTAATTCTGGTGGCACGAGGGTTGATAGGGTTATCCAACACCAACCGGTTGAGTAATTCTGGTGGTAACCCAGTGTTGACTCCCTGCGCCTGTGTGCTCAGGTTAGAGGAGGAGTCCAGAGCACTCAGGATGAGTGCAGAGAAGGTCGGAGAGCCTGTGGGTCCTGTAGCAGACCAGGACGGAAAGTCTGACTTAGCATTTCCCGGGTGTGTCGCTAAGTCTTGTACGGTGTGGCCGTAGTGCACTGCGAGTCTCTATGCAGAGTACACTACATAGATCAGGGCATAAGTTAAAATATGATCATATAGGTTCACAGAGTTCCTTATGAATGAATGAGCTAAGGAAGACTAGAGCATAGTCTTCTAGTAGTTATTCTTTGGATGCAATATTTACATTCCTTGTTATTTCAATTATATTGTTTTAGAACTGCTCAGTGTAGTATTTATTGTTGTTAAATTTCATATTGTTTACTCAAAGTTATATCTGTAATCACATTAGTGCCTTAGACTGTTTCTTTGAAGTACTCATTCACTGAGCGAGTAGGCTCACCCCTCTACTCAAACATTTTAGGGTTAACTGCGTGGACTTGAAGATGGTCAGAGCATCAGTGTAGATCTGCTGCAAGAGTTAAGTACAAGATTAGTTGAGTCAGTCGGTCCTTGTCACTCTAGGTCCTCAGTAAGAGAAGAGAGAGAGTTGTAATTACGATGTGTAATATTATTTCTCTTGAGAAATTGTATGCTAATTAGTAGGTCTTATGTGCATAAGGTGTGAGAGACATCATGAATGTTTATACATGTATCTTTACTATTAAAGTCTGTTTAGTAAAAGAAATGTTCAGATTCCCTTGTTAAAATGATTTATGTGGTTCAGTGCGAAGAAACAAGAGTTTTAAAGAAAGAAGAAAATATAAAAGGTTAAGGGTGTTCTTTGTTTTACATATAAATCCTATCTTATGCCCTAATCTCATGATTTGAGGAAATTGTGAGATCGGGGTGTAACAGCTTGGTATCAGAGCTTAGGGTGAGTTGTCAAGGACCATTAAGTTAGTAAGTTAGAGTCCTATGTGTGGCAGATAGGAGATGTTTGATGTTAGCTTTGGGGATTTGAGTATTTGGATATCCTGGCCCGATATCTGAGTACTTGGATCAACCAGTACAAGATACTCTGTCTATTCTCTCACGTATACCCTGGCCAGGTATACAGTGGAAGAATGGGCTAGAGAGGAACCCTAGATATGTTAGGGTTAGAAAACGAGAAAAGAAACAAGAATTAAGAGCATAAATGTAAAAGGAGATAGAACTTACATTTCATAATGTTGTTTTTGTTGGAAATGTATAGAAATGCTCTTATATGTTTGAATTGAAATATTCAATACTTTGAAATATGGGTCTTTAATATCTGTTGTACACTATGCAGTTGTAGCATTTATTGATTTCATTCTTTGTAACAAGTAGACTAGAATTGACCTTTGAATGAGCTTTTGTTAGTGGATAAGTTTTCTTCCACACTTCTGAGATGAATAGGAGTTGAGTAATCCTTTGTAGTTCTTGGCTTCAGGACTTCAGGTTTGGCCTGGTCCGGCTGGCAGGATGCGTTACTAGGATCTAATGAATCCTATCAATAGTATAATAAGAATAGAATTTGAATAATTAGACCCACATCAGAGTAAGAATGTACATACAGTAAGATGTTGAAACATATGGGCAAGATCAGAACAAATAAGAATCAGTTGAAATTGGTATCTGAGGTTCAATTTTGGGGCCTCATATGAGAAACCCTTAATTGGGAATAATAGAACATGATATGAAGTTCATAATCAGTTTATTGATTAATATTATATGAACTATACATATGAAATATAGAAAAGATATGTGAAATGTATGTATGGTTCAAGATAGCAAGAATCAATCATGAAGAATGAATCATATAATAGAGTATAATGCTTTTATGAACTCTAAAGCAAAGGCTAAGTAGAGAATAGGGTTGAGCATTCAATATGTCCATAGAAGTAAAGAGTCTTCAAAAGAGTAAAAGTGAAGAGGATCGTATGAACATGTAATTCATAAGACTAGAACAACAAACTAGTTTCTAAGAAAAGAACATAGGTGTAGTTTAACGAATGAATAAGTCATACAAAGGTAGACTGTATTCAGGAGAGAAAAACTTGATTGAAAGAGAAACTATGTTTGACCCATGCATGATCCACTTGATTTAAAAATGAAGAATATGTAATGTATTCAACATGAGGAAAAACTAATAGAAGGGCTATTAATTTAGAACGTTAACTTCGCAATAGTATAAAGATAAAGGAGTAAATATGTGCAACATGGTATACATGACCATACATATGAATAAGCAACATGGTCATAAGAGAAAAATTTAGAATTAAAGATGACGGGTTAAAGAGTAGTATATGGTAAGAGGACTATGAAACGTAAGATAGGGTTTGAAATATGATGGAAAAGTTATAAATAAAGAGGTTATGAGATTCAAGCAAGTGCTAATTAATCAAATATCTCTGTTGATAACTAAGTAAATCTTCATACGAGAAGGTATTAAGGGAATGTTTGAATACAAGTATTCCAAGTCTTAAAATCATCTTCTCTTTCATATATTTCTTAATGAGAGCAAGGTGGGAATGAAATGATAAGAGAAAATGAATCATATATGGTGCATAACTACCTTGGTGGGGTCATCTAGTGAATGTAATAGTGACATACTATATGATGAAGTGCGATAAGAAATAAAATTCTTGTGTGATAGAAAGAATGATGAATAATCTATTCCTATCTTAAATACTTCAATGTTAATGATGTTTATTGTATATAATCATATGAAAAGGATAGGTAGCAAAAAGTAAAGAAGTAATGAATGAGCAGAGAGATATGGGAAAACACTAGCTTTGCATAATATGTGAATTTGTTTTTACATGTATGATTTGTTGAAGGCATATTAAGGTATGAAAGTTGGTTCTACATATCATTTCAAGGTATTTGTGTAAGCTATATGTTAAATTAAAGGCGTATGATAGTTGTAGTAATTCATACCTGATATGCATCTTACTATTGTGTATTTGTGATATGGTGATACAGCTTGGATGATGTTAGAACACATGGAGAGATACCCTGAACAAGGTAGTCATACTTATCCACTCATATTAATAGAAAGGGATGATAATCAGATTGTCTGGACAAGTAACCCTAATGAGGTGTAGCTTGTTATACCTAGCTCTAATATAACTGAGTGATGGTAATTGAGTGTGATTAATGCTTGAATGACTGATACAATTGTGGATTTCTTTATTACTATGGTTGAAACCCTAAAATGATATAATACGATGGTTACACTTTGAATTGTGTGTGGGCCCATAACCCACAGGTCCCAGGATCGAAATAGGATAGTATGGAATGAGGTGGTAATGCTTCACCTCATGCATCCATGACCCAATGGGGATGCCAAGAGTAGTATTGTGCAATTGATTGTTGAATCTAGTCTTTTAATTTAAGACTATTTTGCCATTTGAATAGCACTTTATTAAATTTTAAAACAGCATGGTGAACTCGCTTTTGTCACTTAAAGGTGATACAGAACAATAGAACTTTCTGAGCCGCATAAGTTGAGATAGTTGTATCAGAGTATCAGAGTTGCACAGTGAAAGCGTGGTGGTTTATCTTTGCATTCTATGTTTGACTGTGGCATAAATAATTTGCTTGATATCATTGAGAACTATTTGAAATATGTTGTGATTTAGTAAAGAATTAAAAGATCTAATGTTGAAAACTACATTCAGGTATGAAATACAAGAATATAATGACATGGAAGGTTTTAGAAGCTTAGAATAACCTTGAATGTATCTTTCTTGTAGGTTTATGTTTCGAGGACGAAACATTCTAAGGGGGGAAGAGTTGTTACGACCCCATTTGAGCTTAATTGGTAAACTAGGGTTTACCTAGACAATTGCAAAGATTAATTAGAATAATCATTCTTGAAATCTAATTAATGACGATAACACAATTAGGATGTTGTAACTATGATAAGAAGTCTAAATGTTCTTTTGTCTTGAGAATTAGGGTTTGAGAAGCATAAACACTAATCGGCCCAAAATAGGGTTTTGATGATACATGAATACAAAATTTGATAAGTAGAATGTCTCACTAAATGATTTTTAGTATTTTATGTGTAACTCTGATTTACTTCAAATTTGTATATGATTTGGATATATAAAATGTGAACAACATTGGAAAATATCAGAATTTTTGAAGAATGTTCTGACCTGTTTATCGGTCGAGTTTCAAACTCGACCGATCATATTTCCAGATTTATACAGCAGTGTGGTAATTGAATTTTATCTTTTTATTTGTATATACAATTGATCTCAAATTTTAACTGTGCTTGAAAAACACAGTTTTAGACACTCTGTTAAATTGGAATAATTTTTGGATGACTTTTGATCTCTACAGTGAGGGTGTCGGTCGAGTTCTGTGCAGGGCAAACTCGACCGAATCTGCTGCAGACTGCAATATAGCAGTGCACTGTTCTATTTTTAATTATTTATTGGTAACTCCAAATGATCTCAAATTTTAATTGAATCTTTATAGATAAATTATAAATAACTTTCTAAATTCCCATAATTTTTGGAGAATGTTTGATCTCTTAAATAAACGAATTAAAGTAACTTTGTATAACTGAATATTCAGCCAATATAATTAAAGTTGAGTGTTGGGTCAATATGCAATTGACCCAAGCAGCTCAAATTGACTTATATGATCGACCACACACACACACAGCTCTCATTCTTCGTCATCCATCCCAGAGAAACGAAAATCTAGAGAGAGAGGGAGAGTTAGGGCTTGAGTGGAGAAAGAGGAGGAATTGCTGACCTAGGGTTTTGCGGTCCGAGGAATGGTGAAATCAAGTAAGTTTGGATCCTTTGCATAGACTTTTATGGTGAATCTTCTCTCTCATGTCAAGATTCCGTCCATGCTCTGATTTGATCCAAGATGATGTTGAAATTCCCTCTTTTCTCACCCTTTCTTCATAATCCCTCATTTTCAAGGTTTCCTAGTTGAATGGAAGAAGAATTGGGAGATTTGCTAGGGATTTGATATGAGTTCGAGATCCCTTGAGTTGAGATGCAGTTTTGAGGTGTTTTCACACCTTGGGGTGAGTGGGTTCTTCCTTTAAACAGTATAATGCACGAAATTTGATTAAAGCATCCAAATCCTTAATTGCTTGGTATGTGATTCTAAAACCTGAAATGTCCGTTTAATTTAAGTTGTTGCAATTTGATAAGATATGGATTCCTTCTCTGTTTGAATGACTCCTTGATGGTAGATTCACATCAGAAATGTATACAACACATCCTAGAAAGAATGCTTTTCAGATTTATACCATATGATGTAATTAGGGTTTAACCTAATTGAGATATCTCTAGAGTTTCAACCTTATTAAAAAGGACTAGTAAACTTATAAGCGGTTAGGATGTACCTCATGGATTACCTTATTTGAATTTTATCCTTGGTGCATGATATCTCAGTGAATAGCATGGAAACCTAAATTTAGTTAAATTTCCATGGTTTCATACGTATATTGATTGTATATGATTTGTTGAAAACAATCTTTATTTAGTGAATGCTTATATCCTATGAAATCCTTATGAGAGCCATGTGACAAGTGAATGAGGTAAATGGAAAGGTGAATGAGGCGAATGAAACCCTAAGAGTAGGGTGTTGGCATGTGATGAATGAATAAGGCAAATTAAACCCTAAGGATAGGGTGTTCAATGAATCATGTTATGGTGACATGAAAGATCTCGATATGAGATGTGGTGATACTTAACTGTTGAATTGTATGTTTCTAGTGCATTTAACTTTATATGCATGTTCTCTCTGAGTTGATATCTACATACTGTAGGGCTTCTTATATTTCAATACATATCTCGTAAATTGCAGGTGATGAGATATGGCATGCCCTAGAAAGGGATGTTACTGAGACATGGTATATGTTGAATACATGAGCTATGATGTTTTATATGATATGATATGGCAGGCCGTGTGAGCCTTGTGAGAAATGTAAAATGAGTTATAATTTCTGTTTTACATGTATCTATAATATTAATGTTAGACTTAGGTGCCCTGAACACCGTAGAACCCCTTTGAGAGGTCTGCACCTTAGGGGTGAAACTCGTGTCCAACATCAACCGGTTAAGTAATTCTGGTGGCACGAGGGTTGATAGGGTTATCCAACACCAATCGGTTGAGTAATTCTGGTGGTAACCCAGTGTTGACTCCCTGCGCCTGTGTGCTCAGGTTAGAGGAGGAGTCCAGAGCACTGAGGATGAGTGCAGAGAAGGCCGGAGAGCCTGTGGGTCCTGTAGCAGACCAGGACGGAAAGTCAGACTTAGCATTTCCCGGGTGTGTCGCTAAGTCTTGTACAGTGTGGCCGTAGTGCACTGCGAGTCTCTATGTAGAGTACACTGCATAGATCAGGGCATAAGTTAAAATATGATCATATAGGTTCACAGAGTTCCTTATGAATGAATGAGCTAAGGAAGACTAGAGCATAGTCTTCTAGTAGTTATTCTTTGGATGCAATATTTACATTCCTTGTTATTTCAATTATATTGTTTTAGAACTGCTTAGTGTAGTATTTATTGTTGTTAAATTTCATATTGTTTACTCAAAGTTATATCTGTAATCACATTAGTGCCTTAGACTGTTTCTTTGAAGTACTCATTCACTGAGCGAGTAGGCTCACCCCTCTACTCAAACATTTTAGGGTTAACCGCGTGGACTTGAAGATGGTTAGAGCATCAGTGTAGATCTGCTGCAAGAGTTAAGTACAAGATTAGTTGAGTCAGTCGGTCCTTGTCACTCTAGGTCCTCAGTAAGAGATAAGAGAGAGAGTTGTAATTACGATGTGTAATATTATTTCTCTTGAGAAATTGTATGCTAATTAGTAGGTCTTATGTGCAAGGATATACCCACCTAAAGAAAAAGGACGTCAAAGAAGGTGACAAAGTTTTACTTTTTAAATCTTCCATTCGACTTTTTCTAGGGAAACTACAAACTCACTGGTCTGGACAATTCTTGGTAGCAAGGATATACCCATCTGGAATGGTGGAGCTGTTCGACAAGGATGACCCCACAAAAGTCTTCCCAGTCAATGGACACTGTGTGAAAAGATTTTATGAAGACGAAGCTTTTACAAGACGCTCTGTACTAGTCTTGAAGGATGTTGAAGCCGCACCCAAAGAAGAAGCCTGAGTAGAATTGAAGATGTCGAGCTAACGAAAAAACGATAGCACTCCTTGGGAGGTAGCCCAAGTTTACTTTCCTAGAATAGAACTATTATTTCCCTTCCTTATGAAAAACATTCTGAACACTATTCTTGTAATTAAGACCCGAGTTTGTGCACGCGCCACACACACTAACTCTCACATTTTTTGGGCCACCAACTTTGTTTCTATTGCATTGATCTGTAATACTAGCTGAGGTTGGAGATTTATGACTTAGGTCAGTGATGTTTTACAAATCAAGAGCTTTCTACTTCCTTGCTTGAGTGATCACCATGGTTCTAGATGATTGGGATGAGGTGGCACCTAAAGAAGCCCTGTATCGATTTTTATGCATATCGGGTAAGTGTATCAGTTTGCCCATAAATGTGTCACGCATAAAGGCATATCAGACATTGTCCCCATGTCACCCAAAAGCCTAGTGTTTGCATGATATCAAATGCTTGGTCAAGTGCTCTACTCGATACGAGTTTTTAGGCAAAATTGGTTTATAGTTAAGGGCTCATCGGTTTAACAGTGTCAGGCAAAAGAATGTATTGCCCTTCTTCACATATCGCTTATACAAGTGTCAGGTTGCAAGACTTCTTACACCTATACCACGTAGAACGTGTGTCATCCAGTGCGTATCGGGTTCCGCATGTCAGGTAATGTGTCACTCTTTCAGTCTCACGATGTGACATGATTAGACGAGTTTTGCCTTGCTTAAGAAGACAATTTGCGTGCATGCATGACACATGTCCCCATCATTTTCTTGCACCGCTCATTACGTACGACTATATAAGCCTCAAAACGTTAATCGTGATGGGTTACGAGCTTTCATTCTCGTATCGTGCAAACTCTTGTATCGCGCAAAGTAACCTCTTCTCCCGTCCCAAGTTCCCAACTCTTTTCCTTTATGTGTCGCGTTCCCAGCTTCTTCTTCCCGATACGGTATAACCCGATATCACACAACATTGTCAAGTAGGTCATATTGTGTAACTATATCGTGTGTCACCTATCCATACTGGGTTTTGTCCTATCAGTTTACATATATACAATATCGGGTTTCAGCTACTCCGAGTCACTCGTCTCGGGCAAGGCGCTATCGGTTTGCATATCAAGTTTTGATAGTATCGTGCTAATCATATCAGGTAGGACCATACCGGCTTCCTGTACATCCTCTGTATCGCGTTAGCCATATCATGCACATGCGTATCACATGGAGAGGATATTAAGTTGGCTTAATGCTAACATGACACCTTGCTTTCTTTCACAACCTGATATCGGTTTAGCCATATTGCCCAATCCATATAGGACTGACCGCTTCATACCAAGTTTCACCTTTGTCGTCTCCGCGTATTGAGATGGCATCTTCTTTTTTTAAGCACCCTAACCCAATACACGATACCAAAAAAACAAACTTAATAAATATATATATAAGTTGTAATGCCACTTAATGTGTTGATTTCTTCACTTTTCTGATAATGGCATGCACCAAGGAGACGGTCGTCCAGGTCGACCAATACAGCTGGAGGATCACCTCTGAACACGCTATAGGGACCACTGTAGGGTAGAAGCGCCCTAACCCAGCGACAACTCAGCCTTCCACTACTGATAAGAGGCCCCGCATCGAAGTAGATGTAGAGCCCGAAGCTTTTGCCCACTCTCTAGGGAACTTCACTCTAAGAGATACAGAGCATCAATGCAAATATACTGAACTAGCAGTGAAGGACTACCGCCCAATGAGGTTCTGCCACAAGACCTCTTTCCGATAGATTGGGATCCTTGGAAGGTTGAAGAACGTCCTCAGTGTCATCGGGATCCACAAGATCTGCTTCAACTTCTCCAACTCCTACACCGAGTTGACTAAGGAATTCATCTCATCCATCTGATGGGTGTTGAACAACCCCTAAGAGAGAAATAAGTTCGATGAAGGTGATCGGCTGCATGCCCTTTTAGACAACATAGAGTACGAGATAATAGAGAAGTTGCTCAACAAAATCTTCTCCAAAAATGAAGACAAGTAGAAACTACTAGACGACAGAACCAGGATAAGTGAGAATGATGTCTTTAACCCAGTGAAGCTGTGGAAGGAGCTAACGAGTGAGTCTGCCTTCAAGCCCGATAGAAAAGTGGATGTATTCCACTCCTACTTCTAGAGGATCATCCACAAGATAGTGGTCAGCCTCCTCTTCAGAAAATACAAAACCAGCAACCTCTATACTGAAGAGCTACACATGATCTGGTATATAATGGTGGGAAAGCCAACAAACTTGGAGCGCTTCCTCATCAATAGGCTCCATCCAATCAAAGATGCCACCAAGGAAAATAACATGGGAGGCATCATCAACTTGATCGCAATAGGGCTCAGATATCTGGAGGAACCTCGGATCCTATCATGAACTTAGGATGATGAAAAGATAGACATCAAGTTCCTCACAAGGGCCTACATTATGAAGAAAGAGGGTTCCCATCTCTCCCATAGGTTTGTAAGAATCAACACTCTACTCCCGCTGCCAAGCTGCATCAACTACGATGCAAATAAGTTGGTGTTTACATCGATAGAGATTGAGGCTCCGGTAGTCAACGTAGCCTACACATCTTTGCCCATCATTCACAAGAAGGTGGTTGCAAAGAAGAAGGGGGCATCCAAGACTACTTGCTGATAAAAGTCCCCAGTGGCCAGCACCAGCGACTGCCTCGATGCCAAAATAGTTGTGCCAACCAGTATAGTTGTACCAACAAGTACAACTACACTCGTTGTAGTAGCCATGCCAGTTGCAATGGTACCGGCTGAATCTTCCACAGTGCACCCAGACACCTCTTGCAATAGCGAGGAGGCCTTCATCAAGCTCCTAAACAATGAGCTCAGTTCCACTCAACAAACCCCCACCCATTCATCCATGAAGGAGGACGTCTCCTTGGAGGATGAGGCTGAGAGTCATGCGGCCAATCACCATCCTCAAAGGTCGCCATCCTCCTTACATCCCCACGCTGACGCGGAAGCTACAACGCTGAAGGTACCTACACCATGCACGGAGGCCACGCTTGAATGCACCGTCGTGGTGGAATCGTCTCTGTCTGAAGATGCACATTCCATGAGCCGAGCCACCAAAATAAAGAGCTACTCTAGGCGCCATAGTCGATCACCTACTCCCCCTTATTTGGGGAATGCCTTCAGCTATGAGTTCGATAGCTTGAGGGAGGTAACCCGTCACCACATTACTACTTTTTCCTCCCTCACCCGCAAATTTCAGGCTTCCCAACAGTGACTGGGAGTGCAGGAGCACCAACTACTAACCCTGATTGGTCTACCCACTAGACACGATGAACCAGACAATGCAAGACATGCTCTAGTTCTAGGATACTATCAAGTGCAGACTCGAAGAAAGGAGCACACACCGCCACTCAAGGCAGTCTTGAAGATCACCATTGCCACCATCACCTTCATCATCACCATCATCTTCCTCATCATCTTTGTCATCCTCCTCAAATTTTGGAAGGCCCTCTAACATGTTAAAAATGCTCAAGAAGGAGGTGACCAAGAAGCCCACCGATGGGTCCAATAAAGAGAAAGAAAGTAGCAACGGTGTCGACAACATGACTCATCTTCAAAGCAACACCGTGACCATGCTTACAGCTGAAGCTCACAACATCATAGAGATGAGCAACCTAGAGTGGGGCCTGCCTTGGATTCCAAAGATCCCAGAGGGTTTCGACATCAACATTGACATCTCTCTAGATCTACATGAATGGATAAACCTTATAGGGAGCGAGCTAGTAACAGCTGATACGACAACTCCACTATACCCTCTAGAGCCAAATGATGCCACAGAAGACCTCTCTGACAGTCTAATAGATGACTCCTCTGAAGGAGAAGAAGGTGACCTATACAGCTCTCTAGAAGCATAGCCCCTCAAGGGAAGAACTCAGTAGCTGATTAGTTTTCTGTGCCGTCTGAAATATCTCTATCGACAGACACGCCATAGGTTACCTGAATACCCGTGACCAACACCTTCTGAACATGGTGCTTAGACCACAACTTGATGATAAGACCATCATCTGGGACAATGGGTACTTCTCCTTACAAGGTCAGGCACTTAAAGGAATATTCCACTCAGAGATTTTAGTAGGAATATTCCTCTTTCGCATCATGGAAGGCGCAATGATAGAAAATATCATGTTGAGAACAAGTCGGAAACCAATCTACAATGCCACTCCCGCCTTGGCCAGGCGACTGCTAGCAGGAGAAAGCAAATCACAATTGGTGGTTGACATGTTGAAATACATTGAAAAGCACAACCCCAGACTAGTGTTAACCCCCCATAAGCACAAGCAACATTGGTTCCTCTGCATCGCATACCTCCACTCTCATGACATCACACTCTTTAACTCCTTTATAGGGGAGATTCCTCACATAGATCAGGACTTCATTCATCCTAAAGATAAGCTTCTAAAGCTCCTGCCACTCTGACTTCACTGGGTCATCAAACAAGGCATCAAATGCCATAGCGGTGTTTGGAACTTCTTTGCAATAAGAGACTTCCCATTCCAACAAGACCTGAGAAGCAGTAACAACGCTTTCATCATGCTACGAGCCATGGAGCTGCTGAACATCTTTAGATACATGCTACAACTCCAAGACATGAATTTCTACTTGTTGAGGAGCATCTACGCACTGCTGGTGATTAAAGACAAGCACTACTTCTTGGATCCCGAGCTTCCCTAAAATTTCCTAGAAATGGATCTGATGCCCACTCTTCGTAACTAGGTAGCCAACCAAGAGAAGAGATTGAGCTCTCTCATGTCCAATACCATGGTAGGTCAGGCAAGCAGCTGCGGGACCTACACATTCTGCACAATAATGACGGCACATCTGTTTCACCTATAATCCCAGACCCAGCCATCAGCAATTTGACAGTTAAGCCTACAACTCTCTATCTCAGGAATAGATCAATCACATCTTGATACATCTTGCCGATTCCAAAGATGCAGACGTCATCTATGAAAAAGACTTTATAGTGGACCCCACATATGATCTTAGAGACTTAATCAAAATAGGTGGATGCTTAGCTATGACAGTGGCACTAGCTTACATCCATATATTGCAAGCAAAGATCGGTCAGCTCTTCATTTCCTATCCCATGATGTTCAACGATCTCTGTCTAGCTGACAAAACAGGGGCACGCCAGTTGTTTCAACAACAAATCTAGGAGAATCTATCACGCATCATCTTTCTTCCTATCATGCCCAACAATCAGTAGATGTTCATTATGCTCTACACCAACGCTCACATTGGGATCTTCTACAATAGTTCAGACATCCATATTGACTGGCCTACTGAGTATGCTATCGCGCTAGAAAAACCTCTTCAATGATTAGCTAGAAAATTCTACAATGAGGTAGTTGACATGGTAACACCATATACTGAAGATCCTGGGCAACCTGGCACAATTTTTGTTTCTGCCACTGCAGTATCCAGTGTGTTAGCATTAATACAAGGACCTGAAACACTTCATGACCTCGACTACCACATCCAGCGAGGACAATACGTCATAGAGCTCTTATCAGCTGAAGTCACACATATCTACTGAACCCTCACTGACCTATAACTCTACTCTTTCCTATTCCTCTCACCACTCTGTGATAGAGTGTGAGATAAGTTTGGGGGGGGGGGGTCTTTATAGCATCAGTGAGGGAGGTACTCTACAATTTTTTCTCTTTTCCTTTCCCTCCTTTCCTTCAGCATACTCCATGTATACATTGTATATAAATGTTTGACAGTAAGCAATATATATACACACACCCCATCTGTTATTAAACTTCTAAAAATTACTTTATCTTAAATACTTGGTACAACTTTTGGTTTGTTCTCTCCTCACCTCAGGATGTGTACATTTCTACTATGCTCTCTTGAAAATGTAGTCTTAAACAAAAAAGATTATAACTACGACAACTTTGAAAAATAATTTTCTCCCGACTAAGAGATGTGCATGAGAAGGAAAGAGCTACCCAAACAAAAAACTCTCCCTTTTCCTACCCACCAAAATCCCAAAAGAGAGAAAAGCATTATGAGAGTGAATACAAGCATGAGAGTTGTGCCTTAAAAAAAACACTTGTCTTCTCAAAGTTACCCATCTTTAGGCATGGTAGATCTGGGGCAGTGGTACGTAGGATGTGAAATCACTGCTCTAAAGCCAACTGGCTTGGACTGTAGGGACCACTTACCCATTAACGAACCCATAACTAGATGGCCCGATGAGAAGCAAGAAAAACCCAAAAGCCTTAAGCCTTCTTGAAAACCCCACTTTTACCTCCATGGTTCAAAAGTTTGGTGTAAAAGCTAACTTCAAACGACATGCACCAAAGACTCACAAAAGCTGGGAGATATCTTTGATCAATTAAGGAAAAGGAAAAGTCAATTTGCTCATGGTCGGGTGTAATTTTCATCAGGACATTTCAAAAATCTACTTAACCTTTGTCTGAAGACAACGCTTGGCAGTTAAAAGTACTGTAAATGAAAGTTTTAAAATCAGTTTAATCGATTGAGGACAATCAAATTGCTAAGTTTGGGGGGGATTGATAACACCCATTTTATGGCTGTTAGAACTTATATTCCATCAATTAAATAGCCTCTAAACTCAACTTCCTCTTTATTATGTTCTATTTATCATGAAAAATCATGTTCTCTGCGTTTTTGATGATATTTCCCATCTTTTGAAGGGCTTTCCTATTTTTCTACAAGAAAAGAAGGACAAATGGGCCCAATAAGCCCTCCAGAAAAGGATATCAGTTCCCATATTCTGACTGCTTGACATAGTGTAAGAAACTATCACGTGGAAGACTCAGCTATTCACAAGGTAAGGGATAAGTCACAACCCGCTATGGCTTTTACCCGTCATGGTGTCAGCCTGTCACTCTTACAACCCGGTATGGTCGTAATGCAACATGATCACCTGGTGGTGTCGTAGCCCGATATGACTTCAACCTGTCACAACCAACTACGGATGTGATACAACAACAAGCCCATCATGCATCACCGCACGATATGTCTTGATGCCCGGAACCACAACAACCTGGCACGGTCGTTGTCCTATTGACTACCAACAAGGACAACCTGACACAGCATAGTGGGCGACTACCGTGATAGTCCCATTCAAAGCACCAGCTAAGGTCATGACTGGCCAAACACGTGGACCAATAAAACTTCAACCTCCACCAACCTACTGCCTATAAATATCATCTATAGGCCTACAGTGGGATGGGCCGGATTCTAAGGGGAAGCTAGCACCTAGAGAAAATGAGCTAGTATGTTGAGTTCCTAGGAGTTTGTGAAGTGACAGTTAGGTGAACATACTCCCATCCCAAGAGGGATGGGAGGAGTTCAATTAGAGATCGTTTCACTAGCAGTAGGCAACATCCAATGATCCTTGAAGCTTCTTTGAGCATGTCGGGCTTCTGTCTGAGCTCAACCCTGAGGTGGTCCACCTAGACAGAACAACCTGATACAAAGAACTCGAGAGTTGGAATAGTTCCAGCTCGACATGTATCTTACCTGATATGCATCCTAACCCAATACAGTCCCTTTTCCTGTCACGGTTACAACCTGAAACGATTGCAACCTGACATAGCTATATCATGTTGTAGTCATAACCTGATATGGTCAGCAACCCAAAACAATCGTAACCCGATATGACTACAACCTGGTATCAGGTTAGCACTATCCCACACGTCAGCTGGTATGCATATCAGTTTCCTAAATCAAGGAGACCAATACCTATCTTTCTTTTACATCATTTACTTTCATTCAATATAGCATTGTAACCAAACTGTTTATGATTATTGGAATCTGTGGAGCATTTCTCATATCATTCTATGTATAGCTTTATTTTGTTGAATGATCTCTTTCTAGCATCTGAGTTCTAGTCCCTTCTTTTTATTACACACTTTTGACTAGCTATTGAATTGTGTTTCCTATTTTGACTTCTTTGAGAGAGGAAAGTCATGAACTTCTAGATATTGGTTTGGTTCGGGTGTATGAGAGTACTTGGGACCAGAACTGCATCTAGTTTATTTCCCACAAGATTCCGTATCTGGTCCCCTTGAGAGAGGTTTCCAGTACATGGTTCGTTGGTGCTTTTTTTGAGAGAAGAAGGCATCGGGTGTAGACCGTTGCCGCTTGTTTTGTTAAAAGTTTTCTTTCTTCATGCTTACCCAAATGATTGTCCTTTCTCTTCAATTTTTCCTTTATGCAAAACTACCCTAAAAACAACTAAACCCCAAAATACCAAAGCCCTTATCTTTCTGGTAACTCCCCTTGGAGATAGATTTTAGTTTAATTCTTTCAATTCTTTTCATTTACGCTTTCTATCAACAAGCCTTATCCCTTGTCTTTTCAACAACTTAGACAAATAAAACTTAGGTTCCAAAGCGTTATTTCCCCTAGTCCTTATGTTTAACCCCAAACTGCTACTTTGACCTTGTGCTAGTTGCAGACGTCTTAAACATTCGAGTATTATAAATTGTAAAAGTTTGATGACCTAGACCTGCTTCCTTATCCTTTTTGGACCCACGTTTAAGGCCGGTCACATAGTCATCTCTCATAGTGAAGGTGGTGATTGTGATTCTTAGACCTGAAATCATTGCACTCATCACATGTTGTTGAGTACACCTTGACTATATCAAATGTAGTCTTCAAGCATGGATTGTTATAATAGTGATGATTGGGTAACTTTTATACATGGGAACTGAATGTGAGTGATAGATATAGGATTTCTTACTCCTATTGGAGTATGATATCTTGGTCACTTGATAAGTGACCGGCCTAAATCGTGCATCCCAAAAGGAGCGGATTTGAAGTAGTCAGACTTTTAAATTACCTGACTCTTAGGCCCCCGCAACGATGACGGGGTCCGAAGTAGCCATTGGGGTCGAACCACAGGGACAAGGGGGGTAGTGTTGAGAACACAGAATCAACACATTACACTCCGAAAAGGGTAATATGAGGATAAAGTTCCCAGAGGGAACAATAGGCTAAGATCGATAAAATAAAAGAAAACTATCTCCAACTGGAGTTACTAGGTAAATTAAGGTTTTAAGCATTTATCAGTTTTTAGGGGTTTTTGTGCAACAGAACCAAAGGAGATAAAACTATTTCTTCGATAAGGAACGAAAGAGGAAACTTTGGTAAAACAAGTGGCAGCAGGAACATCCAGTACCCCTTCTCTCAAAGAGGGCACCTCTAACTAAGGACCAACACCTCTCTCGAGGTTGCTGGACCTTGGGTTAGAGTGGAAAGAAAACTAAAGCAACTCCGATCCTGGGTACTCTCGTACTCCCTGATCGGACCAAACACTAGAGCTACAACACCTCTCTTGAGGCTGCTGCAGCGGGAAACACGATTCGACAGCTAGTCAAAACATGATCCAAGCGTACAAGCTAGAGTTCGGATGCTAAACAAAGTAATCATCCAACAAAAAGGAACAAAAAAATAAAGCAACATATATTTAAAACTTCTCTAATTCCATTAGCATAGTCATTATATAAAAGAGATTTGGTTACATTGCATAAGTAAAGAAAGTAAATGACTGAAAAAGAAAGATAAGTATCGCCTCCTTGATGTAGAAGAGAGACATGCAGTAGTAGATCCCTAAGAGCTCTCTAGCCCGATACCGATTGGGGCTCTGCCTGATACGCCCGTGTCGGCGGCACTCCCTGTCGGACGATAGGCCATGACGAGCAGACATACCGACCAAGGCTCCCTTGCCCGATACGATCGTGTCAGGATGCCACCCTCTCGGGCGACACACCGTGACGGGTGATTCGTATCGGGCTCGGTATCGTGTCGGGCTAGGGACCGCTCAGGGTGTCGGGTTACTCATATCGGGCGTCCTTGTTGTTTGATATCGGGCTGTTGTGGTGACCGAGATAGATTCTAAGTGAACCATTCCTGCCCTCTCAGGTTGGGGAAGTGCTCACCTAGTATCGCCCGGTACACCTCTGGGACACGACACACTAGCTCCATGTTCTTTCCCAAGTTAGCTTTCATGAGATTCTGAACCATCCCATCGGAGTCCTGTAGCTGCTATTTATAGGCAGTGGTTGGGGGAAGTTGTGGTTCTCTTGGCGCCATGTGTCCTCCATCAGCTCTATCATCGCGGATTCAGGGATGCCCGATATGTGTGTCACCCAGCACAAGGGTGTCAGACTGTAAGCATTCCCGGGTGTCATGATGAGTGGGCGTCTACCGGTGGGTGACTTGTATCGCGCGACACGCTTCAGTAGTCGTGGTGAGTACAGCTCTCTATCGGGTAAGTGGCGTATCGCTCATCAGCTCCTTCTTGTGCAACATCCCTGTGTCGCGCGGTAGTGTATCATGCTGCCCTGTGTCAGGCAACGAGCGTATCGGCCGGCTGGTAAGAAGGCCGATGCAGGTAGAAACATGTTCGTGGGCCGGGACGGGCCTTTTTGCTGATAAATGAGTCGAAAAATAAGGAAAACTCTATAAAAGATGATAATATTAAGTTAAGAGCATAGTGTGGCTTGTTTATTCAAAAACATGACAAAAAGGAGAGGAAAATAGTTTAAAAGAGGAGTTTTGTCAGCGAAATAAGGGCCAAAAACATCACAAAATTTGGTGTTATCAACTCCCCCAAACTAAGCATTTTGATTGTCCTCACTCAATCTTTAAAACTTTGTTTTGTGATTCTTCTTCTTAACCGGTATGGTTTTCAGACCATGAGTTCGAGCGGGTATTTGAGATGTCATAAAGAGAACACTACCTGACCACGAACAACAGACTTTACTTTTCCTACCTTATTTAAGCAAAATTTTCTCCACAACTTCGGCGAGACTTGGGTGCATGATTTCGAAATTAGCTTTCACACCAAACAACTTTTGGGAACAGAAAGTTGTGTGTTTGGGTAGGCTTAAGGCTTTTTGGGTTTTTCTTGTTTCCCATCAGTCCATCCAGGTATGGGTCCGTTAGCAGGTGAGTGGTCCCTGCAGTCCAAGCCAGTTGGCTTTAGAGAAGTGATTTCACATCCTACGTACCACTTCCCTTGATCTACCATGCCTAAAGATGGGTACTTTTGGAGAATAAGTGTGTATATATATTTTTTCTTTCTTTTCATTTGGCATAACTCTCATGCTTTTATTCACTCTCATAAGGCTATTCTCTCTTTTTGGGATTTTTTTGGGTAAGGGAAAACAAGAGGAATTTTTTTTGTTTGGGTAGCTTTTTTCCTTTTGCATACACGTCTCTTAGCTGTTGTGAGATTATTTTTCAAAATTTTTGGTGTAGAAAGTCATAGTCTTTTGTTGTTTGAGGCTGCATTATCAGAAAGACATAACAAAACCTGCATCTCCTTGGACACATAGAAAACAAACTGGCAAGAAGTCGTATCAGGTTTTTACTATATAGTGTCTTTGTACATATGTGTGGAGACAAAATAAGCAAAATTTTTGGTATGAGCATGTATAAGTATATGTACACATGTTATATAGAAAAATAATAGGAAGAACAAAAAGGGTGGAGTTTGAAGAGAAAAAAATTATACCTCCCCCACTGGTACATGGTACCCCCCCCAAACTTACTCCACACTCTGTCCCAGAGTTGTGAAGTAGATAAGTTAGGGTAATGTTAACTCAGTGAGGGTTAGCTGGTGAGCGTGCCTTTTCCGAATAGAAGCTCCCACACATATTCTCCTCATTTGTTGTGGTAGTCAATGTGGTGGAGTTGATCAGGCGTATCTTTATTTGATATCCATTCCAGTACGAATATGCCGCAGTCGTTGGATAGGGGAATTTGTTGTGGACTGCGGTGGCAGAACTGGAGCTCGTGCCATTTGCTCGCTGCCATCTCTAGGAATGGTTGTATCAACACCGCCACCTCCTCATAGTATTTTTGTACTAAGCATTCGAGGGGTGTCAATGTTGTTGATGTACACTGCACTGGATGATCTTTGTTGCTATCTGAGATGTTGTAGAAGATTCCTACTCGTTGGCGAGTGTACATCGTCAAGAGCGTCCAGTGGTTGTAATGCAGGATGGGCAGGAAGATTTTGCGTGGAACCCTGTGCTCCAACTTTGCCAAAAATGATTGCTTCTCTCCTGATTCATCGGCGAGGCAGATGTCGTTGAACAACATTGGATGAGCTATGTATGCATGTTCAAACTTCGTCTGTAGTGTCTGCATGTAGGCGGCCACCACAGATATCATCAAACATCCTCCTTATTTTACCATGTCCCTTAGGTCGTCGACCGGGACTATGACACTACATGCCTTATAGATAACATCTGTCGGGGTAGAGTCGGCTAACTTCAAAAGAACTTCATTGACCTGCTCCTGCGTGAGTGTAAAGCATGAGAAATGGTTGAAATTGTTGATAGATTATTCTGATGTTTCAGGCAAAGCAGGATCTTCGATTCTGTGTACTTATCACAGGATCTCTAACTGCTTACATGCCCCATAGATGTCTTCTTCTATCTCAGCTTCCTACTCTGGAGTGCTGCTGGGTTGCGAAGATTTGTTTGCTTGATCACTGTCCAGCAGCCTCTCTGGTACCCCTGCGTCTTGGAAATATCGTCTGTCTTTGATCAGCAGCAGTGCATAAATGCTTCTGAGCTAGTAGAAGTTTTGGCCCTGGAGATGCCTTATGTATCTGAATATGTTGAGCAACTCCATGGAATGCAAGACAATAAAGGCGTTGTTTCCACTTCCCTCTTCTGCTTGGAAGGGGAAGTCTCTGATAGAGAAAAAGTTCCAAATGCCGCTATGATGTTGTACTCCTTGCTTGATGGCTCAGAGAAGACGTAGTGGTAGAAGCCCGAGATGCTTGTCCTCTGGGTGGTTGAAGATAAGACCTGAGTGTGGCACCTCCTTATTGCTGCGGCTGAGGAGCTGGACGTCGTGGTTCCGAAGGTCTGCCACACACGAGAACCACATGTTGCGGTGCTTGTACGGGGCCAACACGATGTTCGTGTTGTACTCTGTGATGTGTCACAACATGTTGGCCACTGCGATGGAGTCTGGTACTCCCATCATCAGTCTTCTTGCCAAGGTCGGGGTGGCATTGTATATTGTTCTCCGACCTGTCCCGGTGTTGATATTCTCTATTATTGCACCTTCTAGGACCCTGAACAATTTCTTTCCGACGATGGCTAGCGAGCGGAATATGCTTCTGAGTGCTCCCCGTTATACAGAGAAGTAGATGTCGCTCCAGACGACGTCTTATTCATCTGCCTGCGACCTCAGGACCTTGTTCAGTAGTTGTTGGTCTCTGGTCGATAGTATCTGATGACCCTTCTGTCGAAGTCAGCCATCTTGAAGGAAGGTATCTCCGACGGCGTGAAGAATTCATCTGCTGCCGAGCTTCTTCCTATGGGGGGTGTCTTTCATTGGCGGCACAGATGTCCCCCCCTCTCCCTCAGATTCATCAGAAGAGTCTTCCCCGACGCTGATTTCTTCGTTGTCTTCCTCAGCTTCGTCTAGGGGACTGAGGGAGCTTCTTCTTCCAGACCATGGGAGCTTGCCTGCCCTACTGGAGCTTTGTTGGCTAACCTTTGTGGCGTCCCTTCCTTGGGCGTTGGGGATGGCCCACTGGAGGAAGAAGTGGATGAGGATGCTGACGAAGAGGGTTGGGAACCTGAGCCAGGGGGCGATGGAGACCTTCTCGATTGCCTTGGGTGTGGATGGTCATCTCCCCTATTCAGCCTCTCCTCGATCACATCAAGGCACTGGAGGGCCTGCTGAAGTGTTGTATTGAGTGCCTCTAGTTGGCCAGGAAGACCAACTAGGGTCAGCAGCTGCCGCTCCTGGCTATTCAACCTCTGCTAGAAAATGGAAAACTTGCGGGTAAGCGAAGAAAAAGTAGCATAGTGGCTTTCTGTTACCTCCCGCAAGTGATCGAGTATGTGCCCCAACATTTTCCCAAGCGGCGGAGGGGCTCCTGCAGATCTCCCTCTCATCCTCGTGATACTCCTCTCGTGCAAGGGTCTGCCCGATGAGGTAGAACCTATCTCGATCGTCCGCGAGGTGGATGCTGCTGGGTGAGGCGTCAGCACTTCTATGACTGTCTCTGCCTCACCTTCTTGTGGTGGTGGAGAAGGACGCGATGTGGGTGGGCGCTGCTCCACCTCTCTACTTTCGGCGACCTCCTCTGCAGCTATCACTAGGAGACACCGGTGGCGGCATTGGCGTAATCTGTGCATCTCCGAGATCCATTTCTAGGATGTCGGCGAACATCCTGTTACTGGCGTGCAGCTACACTTCTTCTTCTGCCACCACGGGCACCACAGAAGTTTCGGGGGCTGTGGCAGTCTCTTCTGTGGCAGCTCCCGTCGGGGCTGGCATTGTTGTCTTTCCCCCAGTTGTCTCGGCGACCTCAACGATCGCCGATACTTCTTCAGCCACGACAGGTGTTGTCGTGATTGTGGCTGGTATAGTAGGAGTGATGACAGCTCTATCAACTGCTGGAGTGGCGGCTGGCTCGGCAGGGGTTGTTGAAGTTTTATCCTGCCTCGGGTCGAGAGGAATTGATTCTCCTCTTGCAGCCGCCCTCTCTTGTATTCTTGTGGTGGTGACGTAAGCGGCTTCAACTGCCACTGCTTCGATTTCTGCACTGGTGAAGACCAACTTCTCTGCATTGTAGTTGGCGCAGCTAGGAAGCAGAAGGAGGGTGCTTGTTCTTGTGAATTTGTAGAAGTAGCTTCGCCCCTCCTTCTTGATGATGTCGACTCTCATAAGGAACTTGAGGTCGATCTTCTCATCGCCCCTTGTCCTTGATAGACTGCGTGGCTCCCATGGGTACCCTAACCCAACCGCAATCAGATTGATGATGCCACCCATGCAGTACTCCTTGGTGGCATCCTTTATTGGGTGTAGTCTATTCAGAAAAAGCGCCCCAGGTTGATCACCCTGCCCTCCATCACGTGCCACATGAGATGGAGTTCTTCGGTGTAGATGTTGCTGGAGTCATTTTTGCTGAAGAGCAGGCATGCTACTAGCTTGTGCACTATCCTCCAGAAGCAGGAGTGCACCTCTGCCACCTTGCTTCCCGGATTGAATGAAGATTCGCTGGTCAACTTCCTCCAGAGCTCCATGGGGTTGAACCCATCTCCTTCGGTGATCCTTGCACTGTTATTAAGATGTTCCTTCTCCTCCTCATTGGAGGAGAATCTCTTGTTGAGTAGCTTTTCGGAGATGACGTGCTCTGAGTTGTAAAGCCACCCCTGCAGTCTATCTGCTCCGCCGTATTTTTCGATCTCTTTGGGTCTATTCTGCACCCAGTGGAGAGATGACATGTACTCTCTGGTGAGTTCAGTGTAGGAGGCAGAATGGCTGAAGCAGATCTTCCGCAGCCCTACTGTAGCTAGGACATTTTCAAGCCTGTCAAATATGCCTAGCTGAAGAAAGGATGACTGGTGGGAGAACCTACTCAGCCTGTAGAGTTTCGTCGCCAATTCCAAGTAGCGACGTCCATGCTCGTCATCTCGGGGCATGAACCTGCCCGGCGTATAATTCAAAGACTTTGTTGCTGTTGTTGGTGCCGTTACTTCTTCCGTTCTTGCTCTTTTCTCAGTTGTGGATGGCCCAGCTGCCTCAGGATGTGGGCATTTCTGCCCGACTGCCGTGGCCTCTGTGTCGATCCTCCGACCATGTTCATCAACTTGAACGATGGTTTGCTTTGTACGGGCCATCTCTGTTATCATATGATAAGTTAATTAAGCATTTGAATGTCCCGATATTAGGTAGGTAAAAATTTAAAGTCGATATCGGTGTTCAAAAGAAAACTGATAGAACGGACAGAGAGGTTCAACTCGATACAAAAGCTACCCGATACATCCGTATCGGGCATCAAAACTGCGCGATATCATCCCTTCCTGATACGCCTGTGTTGGGTGATACAAAACTTTTCAAAAATCGTCGTAGGCTCATGCCCGATACGTTCGTTCTTAAGAAGGCCTCGCCCGCCGCTGGGGGATACATGACTGGACTATAAATCTAGTGCCTGATACACTTCACATTCAAGGCCTGTTGGGTGACACGCCCATGTGACGAGAGGTGCCCGATAGGGTCATTATGATAGAAATTGTGTCGCCCGACAACAAAAACTAACAAGGCGACACGGGTTTTTGCTCGGTAGGGTATTAGTCAAACATGTCAAAGGTGTGTCGCGCGACACATGTGTCGGGCGATTCAAGAAAATCAACTAAGTCATAGGTCTGATACGATGGTGCGTGATACGAAGGTCATGTCAGGCAAGGAAAATGATATGGCTGTCGGGAAATACCTTTGCTTAAGTTACTTTGCACTACACGAGAGCAGAAGCAAGGTTGTGTGACACGAGAGCAACGAGAAGAATTTACTGCACGATATGGGAGTTGGTGAAAAGTAAATGTGGTAGCCCGACACAGATAAACTTCCATACTATATATAGCAATCCAAACTGGGGGTAAAACGGGTAAATCGGGGGATACGTGTCAGCCGTTGAGACAAATCATTCCCGAGACGAGCAGTCCCATCCGTCTAATCAAGGGTAATTACTCATGTTGCCCGATACGGGTGCTCGCCGCCCGGGCGTGTCATCCGACACGATTCAGGGCTAGACTGTGATGCCCGATACATAATCTCCTGATACGGGCACGTCTTGCGCGCCGCCTGAGTCTTTTCCCGATATGGTCCACTGGAGGAGGTATCCTTGCCCGATACAAGGCTTTAGAACCGGATATATGATGAAAAACCAAAATCAAAGCGAAGGAAGAAGCGATTGATGGGTAAAACATCATTGGCCTAAGGTGAAGCCCCCAGCCTCAGATAGTAAGCGGTGGCCCATAAAATAGAAGAGTCAGAGCATGTGACGCATGCACTGACTCGGGCCGTATTACAATAGTAATGTTCATAATTTTTTTCATGCTGGAAAGGAAATAACATCCTATTCTAAGAAAAGTAAAGCTCAGGCTGCCTCCCGAGGAGTGCTTTAGTTAACGTCGTCAGCTCGACATCTTCATATCCTTTACTTTGCGCCTTCAGCTGTTTCCATATCTTGCAGACTGATCTTTGTTCTTCTTACGAATGTTGCATCTTTGTAGTATCACTTTACTCTATGCCCATTCACTTGGAAAACTTTGGATGGATCATCTTTATCATGCAACTCCATCATCCCTGATGGGTATATCTTCGCTACTATGAAGGGCCTGAACCACCTTGTCTGTAGTTTCCCTGGAAAAAGACGAATAGATGATTTAAATAATAAAACTTTGTCACCTTCATTTACATCTTTCTTCCTCAGGTGGGTATCATGCCACACCTTGGTTCTTTGCTTATAGATCCTTGCATTCTCAAAGGCATGTAGTCTCAACTCTTCTAGTTCCTATAACTGGAGATAGCTTTTCTCTCCTGCCTTCTCTAGATCCATATTCAGGAATTTAATTTCCCAAAGAGCCTTGTGTTCCAGCTCTAAGGGTAGATGACATGATTTCCCATAGATTAGTCTGTAAGGAGTAGTTCCAAGGGTTGCTTTATATGCTGTCCTGTAGGCCCAAAGTGCGTCGTCAAGCTTTGTCGACCAATCTTTCCTCATGTGGTTGACAATATTCTCTAAAATTTGCTTGATCTGTCTATTCGAAACCTCTACCTGCCCAGAAGTTTGTGGGTGGTAGGGCATAGTGACTTTGTGTTTAACTCCATACTTTCACATGAGCACTTCAAACTATTTTTCTCTGAAATGTGATCCACCGTCGCTTATTACAGTACAAGGTACTCCAAAATGAGGGAAAATAGTCTTCTCGAACAACTTGAATACTGGTTTCGAGTCACACGTTTGGGTGGCTACAACTTCCACCCATTTAGACACATAATCTACTGCCACTAGAATGTACTTGTACCCTTTCTATGGGGGAAACGGACTCATACAGTCAATCCCCCATACATCAAAAATCTCAACTTCGACCCGATTGGCCATGGGCATCTCATTCCTTCTTCTAATGTTTCCTGTTGACTGGCATTCTTTACAAATTTTAACATAGTTTGCAGCATCTTTGAACAAAGAGGGTCAGTAAAATCCTGATTGTAGCACCTTGGCGGCGGTCCTTTCGCTCCCCAGGTGTCCTCCATCTGGAGAGGCATGACATTCTTTCAGGATGTTTGGGACCTCTTCTTCGGGGATACATCTTCTATACAGGTTATCAGCGCATCTTCTGAAGAGGAGAGGATCGTCCCAATAATAGTTCTTTACGTCCGAAAAGAGCTTCTTCTTTTGATTATAGGTTATATCAGGAGGCAATTCTCCGCAGGCAAGATAATTACAAATGTCTACAAACCAAGGTAAATTCTCATCTTTGGTTCCAATCATTAGCAAGGCTTCGTCAGCATAGTTGTCGTTAATAGGCAGTTCCTTCTGCTTTTCCACCATGATCCTTGATAAGTGGTCGGTGACCACATTCTCCGCACCCTTCTTATCGACGATCTCGTGGTCGAACTCTTGTAGTAACAAAGCCCACCTCAACAGCCTAGGCTTGCTATCCTTCTTTTGCATGAGATATCTTATTGCCCCATGTTCTGTGTAGACTTTAACTTTTGCTCTGATAAGATAGTATCTGAACTTGTCGAAAGTGAAGACTATCACGAGCATTTCCTTTTCTATAGTCGTATAATTCACCTGAGCTTCATCCAGAGTACGACTGGCGTAGAAAATGACGTGGTGCTTTTTGTCCTTTTTCTGACCCAGTACTGCTCCTATAGCATAGTCACTGGTGTCACACATAAGCTCGAAAGGTAGCTCCCAGTCTGGAGCTTAAAGGATAGGCGATGAGACAAGGGCATCCTTTAAGGCCTAAAAAGCAATTATACAATCGTCAGAGAAATTGAATTCAACATCTTTTACCAAAAGGTTGGACAACAGTTTCGAGATCTTTGAGAAGTATTTTATAAATCTTCGGTAGTAGTCGGCGTGCCCGAGGAAACTCCTCACTCCCGTTATAGACTTCGGTGGAGGAAGCTTAGATATGGCTTCAACTTTGCTAACGTCTACCTCGATGCCACGCCTCAAAACTTTATGCCCTAGCATGATGCCTTCTCGTACCATAAAGTGTCACTTCTCCCAGTTCAAAACCAAACTCTTTTCCTCGCAGTGTTGCAAGACCATATATAGGTTCTTCAGGCAGGCATCAAAGTCTTTTCCATAGATAGAAAAGTCGTCCATGAAAACTTCCACGATGTCTTCCAGAAAATCCGAAAACATTGATATCATGCAACGCTGAAACGTTGCGGGAGCATTGCACAGGTTGAAAGGCATCCTCCTGAAGGCGTAGGTGCCATAGAGACAGGTAAAAGTAGTTTTCTCTTGGTCTTCTGGCAAGATGGGAACTTGATAAAACCCTAAAAAACCATCCAAGAAATAGAAATAGTCATGATGTGCTAATCTTTCAAGAACTTAATCAATGAAAGGAAGCGGATAATGATGTTTTTAGTGGCTTGGTTCAGTTTTCGGTAGTCAATACACATTCTCCATCCTGTGACGGTCTGAACCGCCACTTCATCGCCTTTATCTCCTTTAACTACTGTAATACCTCCTTTCTTCGGTACTACGTGGATCGGGCCAGTTACTGTCACTGATCGGGTAAATGATCCCAGCATCTCTCAGTTTGATTACTTCTTTCTTCACTACTTCTTTCAGCATCTGGTTGAATTTTCTCTGTGGTTGAGCCAGAGGTTTAGCAGATTCCTCCAAATTGATGTGATGCATACATAACGCAGGGCTAAGGCCTTTGATTTCCTCTACCGAGTATCCTATAGACTGCCTGTGGAGTCTCAACTCCCCAAGAAGTTTGTCCATTTGATCCTTCATAAGATAAGCATTAATGATGATAGGATTTCTCTCCTCCTGGTCTAGAAATTCATACTTTAACCCTTCAGGTAGCTGCTTCAACTCAGGCTTAGCCTTGGGTGCCTTTTCTTCTGGTGCCTCTTCTAGAGAGACAAACTTAACTATTTCTATTACCTCTTCCTCGTCGCTCATATCTTCATCAGACTGATTAAGATAATTGAGAAACATGACAACTTCTGGATTTTCAGAATCTTCAACATCAGAATCTTGATTGCTTAATGCTTTCACAAGCGGGTCTACCATTACGGTATCCTCTTCCATCTCTTCACAAAGCTGGTTGTAGCTTTCAACAAAGTAAGCAGATTCTAGAAGGGAAGGTCCCTTCATAGCATCCTTTACTTTGAAATCTAAGTGGTTGTTTCCGACCCTTAGAGTAATGATCCCCTCGGAAACATCAATCAACGCCCTTCCTGTAGCCAAGAAGGGGCGTCCAAAGATGATAGGACAGCTAGGGTCCTCCACTGTGTCAATGACCACGATATCGCAGGGAATGAAGAAACTTCCAACACAGATCGATACATCCTCAACAACACCAACGGGCCTCTTGAATGTATGATCCACCAATTCAATCCTCATGTTGGTCTTAACCATATCAGTCAGACCCAAACGTTTCGCGAGGCTTAGGGGCATAAGGCTGATGCTAGCCCCTAAATCGGCAAGACCTTTTTGCTCGATATTGTCTCCAACAATAAAGGGAATGGTGAAAGCCCCAGGATCCTTCTTCTTAGCTGGTAAATCTGCTTTGACAAAAGCAGAAGACATGCTAGCTAGGTGCACTGTCTCGATTCTTCCTCCTCTTTTCTTCTTTGTGATTAAGTCTTTGAAAAACTTTGCATATGTCAGCATCTCCTCCAAAGCATCCAAGAAGGGTACTTCGAGGTGAAGTTTCTTTAATGACTCTATAAACTTCTCATAACGCCTTTTAAGATGTGCCTTTATTAATCTATAAGGGAAAGGAAACTTGGGAGAGTAAGGGCTCCTCTTACCGAATAGTTCCTCAACAGATCTTGTTTCAGGCTCCCTATCATGAGCTTGTTGATTCTCTTCCTCTCGTAGAATCTCTGCCAAAACCTTTGGTTCAGGTTCTACGGGATTGGCCTCTTCGGGGCATTCTACTGTTTTCCCTGATCTCAGCACTACCATTTTAGCAGATTCAGTGTTGGAGGGTATCTTACCCGACAGATTCTTTATCAACTTGGCCATCTCGGCCAACTGCTGATCGATTTGGCGTTGGTGAGTCTGCATGTCCGCCATCTGAACCTGTATCATGTTCAGAACTCCTAAATTTGACAGCGTGCTTTGCGCCAGCTGGTTGTTGATGGTATCTTGTCTTTTGACAAAATCGAACAATTGCCCCACCAAATCTGGTTGGTTCGGGCCCTTGTCCTGACTTTGCTCTTTGGCTTGACCTAGGTTGTGACTAGGGTTAACTACTTGCCGACTTTGGTACTTTCCCTATCCTTAAAAATTTGCCTTGTTCAATTGGAAAGTGGTAGTTCTGGTGAACTGACCTTGTCCCCCTCTTTTCTCAAAACCTTGGGGTTGCTTGGTGGGGTTATTAAGCTGATGCGAATTTTAGGCCACATCCTTGTTGCCATAATTAAAACCAGGATGATCCAGCCTCTTGAAGTTCACAAAAGAGACGTTCTCATCGTCCTCTGTCTCGGATTCACTTTCACTCGACCCTTCAGGTCGGGTGTAAACACAATTATCAACCCCGTGTCCACCCTCTCCGTAGGTGACACATTTCATAACTTTCTCAACTTGTTTCTTTCCCTTTCCACCTGATTCTTTCAATTGTCTGACATCAGTGGCGATCTTGTGGATCTAAGTAGTGATAACTTCTAGAGCTTTGGATTCGACCGAAGGTCCTTCACTAGCTTCCTTCTTAGCATATCCTCTATCAGATCTGTCGTAGTCAGTGCCGGCTTGCAACTCGGCCATGTTCTCGATGATCTTTTTGGATCTGCTAGGCTTCTTCCCCAGAAATTTGTTGCCTACAGCTGCATTCAGTGAAACCCTTTCCTCAGGGGTCAGACCATTGTAGAAGGTGGTTATCAAGAAACCCTTCTTGTAGTTATGATGAGGGCAGTCCCTCTGATATTCTTGATACCGTTCCCAGGCTTCGTGTAGATTCTCATTCGACTTCTGCATGAATGACGTTATCCTTTGCCTATTCCTGACAGTTTTCTCCGTAGGGTAAAACTTATTTACAAAGGCATCCGCCAGCGCATTCCATCCGTTCAGTGCTTGATGCGGCAGCCCGAGGTGTTGGTTTTAGGGGAGACAGAGAAGGCAGCGGAAACAAAAAAAATTTCTCCCCCAACCCATACTGAGGAAACGCGTCAACGTCTATATAATAGGAAAGGATGGTTTGTGGAATCATACCTTGTCCCGAGGCTTGCTCGGCGACAATACCTCGCGCAATGCGCGGTCTTCAACTCTGGTCTTGGATGGTGTCTGTGCAGCTCCTGGTCGCACCGGGACTGACGACTCCTCCTCCTACCGGACTGTCGAATGACAGTTGTCCTCCTAAGCGGCAGTGTCCTCCCGCCTCTGTAGTAGTCCACACGGACCACCTGGAACTCCACTCTCCTTGTCCCACAAGGAAGTGGAAGGAGTCGCACCCTCCTGTTGACGTACTAGTCGCCAACACACTCTCCTGCTACCAGTTGCAACTGTAGTTGTCCTTCCCTTGCTGCACCTCCCTTTTGCGGGAAGCACTTGCTCGGGATCTCTCACGGTTACCAAAACCAGAGAGAACGACAACTTCGCAAAGCAACCAGCTTGCATTGAGTTGTACTTTGAGAAGCCCCCAATACCCCTATATATATAGGCCGGTCATGGGACAGGGTTCTCTGTGCCCGGAAATACGGGACTAAAGCAGGAGTAGAAGGGTTCGAGAATTTTCCACAAAAAGCAACCGGTTCGCAACTTGAAATGATCGGTTCACAACTGAACCGATCAGTTCGGCCATTGAGCCGATCGGTTGGACCTGAGCTGATCATTTGGGGCACTCCAACCGATCGGTTGGTGCCCTGAACCGATCGGTTCATGGTCCTAATCCGGCTCAAAAAGACTTTCCTTGTTTCATTCTCAATTGGTATCGTATACCAATTTTATTCCCAATCGAATTGGGCAATTTGAAACCAAAGGAAAATTCTTGCCGACATGACTTTCCCAACTGGTCGGTTGCACCAGTTGAGCCGATCGGTTCAACTCTTGAACCGGTCATTTCAACCTGGGCATGAGCCGATCGGCCTGGACACTCCAGCCAACCGGTTCAGCACCTCAGCCGACCGGTTCATCACATGAGCCGATCGATTGGGAGCACAGGTTGGGCAAAATCAGTCAATTGCGATTTCAATCAATCCGATACTCCAATCAATGCGTCCAACACCTTGAACCATACGATATTGAGCCATCGACTGATTGAGTGTTTAATTGAACTACTAAACTCCTTTAGTAATCAATCTAAACATTGCTTTGTGGACAAAACTCCTCTTCCAGGTTAAATCCTATGTGTGTGACCCTGCAGGTCCATTTCATGTTGGCAGTGAAAGTCCATAACACTTATGACTTCACAAGCAAAGAGCGGTGTCTAGTCACACATCATTGCTACCCAAGTGAAAGTAGAAAGTTGGAGAACAACTTTCATCCTACAATCCGTGAATGGTGTTACAGTGAATGTATAATTCCTTTGTCACTGATATCCCGAATGAACTCAAGGCATGGAACTGTCATCCTGTCAACGTTCATTCACTTTCTTGATCTCAGAGTAGATTGAAGGAGATATGTATGACATCAATATCACATACTGATTCATACATGCGTGCGCACGCCTATCTCAATCCTACTCATCAAGTGGCCTTGGATATCAAACTCCCTCAGGAGGGACAAATCCCATATCTATCACTCACCCCTCAAAAGCCCCATGTGTCAAAGCCACCCAATCATCACCTTTATAACAACCCATGTTTCAGGACTGCGTTTGATGATGTCAAAGTGTGCCCAACGACATGTGTTGAGTGCAGTGATTTCAGGTCTAAGAATCACACTCACCACCATCACTGTGAGTACTGACTATGACTACCATCTCATGGTTCCATGTGTCAAACTCACGGTGGGTCTGTCCGGTATACTTGTTCTCTAACAAGTACCTATGTGTTTGGTTTGATATCTCTATATCATGACTAATGAGATTTTGTCATCAACCAACACCACAATCTAGTCTTGTGTGTCATTGTTGTCTATCTACCTTCCACAATGACAACCGACTAGGGACATAACAAGAATGTACAAACTCTTAGCATCCGTATGATCTCATCGTTCAGGTCCTTAACCTGAAAGCATACGTCATTGAGTACTGTCATTCTCTAGACATTCAATCTGTTCTATCACTATCTCATATGACTGAATCAGAAAGAATTGGAAGCTTGCCTTTGGTGTTTATCAAATCAATCTTAATGTATCCCACCAATCATCCCATGATTGGATCTCAGGGCATACATACCAACAGACTCCCACTTGCACTGTGAGCCAATCACCCTTGAATCATATTCATAGTGATCTTCAAACATGTCCCACATGTTACTGTGCTCTTAGTGCGAACATAGTGAGTAATGGCAACACCTTGCCAAAGTTAGTATAAATTGCATGTCTCTCATCTCTTCGCTGTACGTCACACGTATGAGATGGAGTTGCCGTAATATGTGATCTAGTATTCGTTTGATAACCTTTAGCCACATTGCATGATCAAGGATTCCATACTTGTCATCAATGAGTGGAATATCTATAAGTTCATCTCATGAACTTCCAGATCCATATAGTATCTACTAATGTTCTCTAACACATAGATACTCGGCATTTCCCCTTTTAAATGGTTTTATTGGAACACTTCCAATTATCAACAAACTTTCACTTTTATACATCTTATGTATATATTGCGATTAATTTTCTATCCTTTCGGAAGTTCGCATCAATGTAACTCTTTACATCAAACTCTTCCTTATCTCCATGGAACTAGTACTTCATAAGTACTTATCAAGTTCTCATGGTATTCTAGTAACCCTTACTGGAAGTAGACAGACATCCACTCGTCATGTCCCACATACGAGTTATCAGGATGAGCACATCATATTGTCATGTCACACATACAAGATGATGAATGCATTTTATTCTTGCCATGTCATACATGCAAGACAATGGGATGATTACATACATGACAGATCCATATCTATTCTTAGTGTTCCCATTCTTCATAAGAATTGGACACTTGGCCTTGGGATACTAATATCCATGTAACATGGACAAGTTTTCTCCCACTAAATCTGTGCATACTGAACACTTCAGTACAGATTGCCAATGTATGTTTTCTCTTTCCAGGTCAAGAGATTTTCCGAGAACTATCTCTATAGATCTCCATTCCTATCACATAGGAAACATCTCTATCTTCCTCAAAGATAATTTCCACTTTTGGATTTCCATTTTAGAACATTTCCATTTCACATCAATATGTGGAACGTGAATATACTCCCACTAAATCACAGATCCCTTCTTTATCTTTGACATATCAGTCAAACCCTTTGACTATATCATCAAAATAAAGATCCAATTTTGAGTTGCTTGTACTCAATCAATCACATTGATTAGTCCATTGTAACTTATAGACTTCATTTGCATTAGTGGATTCATAAACCTTATAGGCTGTGTCATGTACACATCCTGGTTTTATTCCTCATAAGAATGCGGTTTTAGTATCCATATGCCAAATGTCTCATTCATTAAGTTGCAATCAACAAGCATCATCCTTCTCAAATGGTATCCATGTATCTTAACATTTAAGACTCATTTGCACTTATGGATTTCTTCCAATGAGTGATACCATCAAGGTCACACCTTATGGTTGACATGGATGTCATTTAGGATGTAATGGTCATAAACTATAACTCAAAATTTGGTTCCTCATATCTTATCAAGATAGTTGACTCATCATATGAGCAACTCATCACATAGATAATTGAGGTGTATCTGTCAAGGACATAAGAACTCACAACTCCTTGTGATTCTCAATGTCCTTTATTAGTGTGGGGTATTCATTTATTAAGAAGAATTCAGTTATTTGATAATCATTCTCTAACTCCTTAGAGTATGATTCCTTCTTGATTCAGACATCACCATGCCTTAATCATGAGTTCACTATGATACACTATCATAATCACTCATAAGGATCTCAAACATTTGGTCCAAGTATTTCATTCATTGATCTCATCAAAAATTAATACTTTACCAAATTTGTACTTCATCTATGACAATCTTGAACACTTCAAGATATTCATATTGGTATTTCTCTAAACACCATTTGAAGTATTAGCATTCGCTCCAATAGGTATGTAAATACATCACATGTATTATACCTAATAGGACAATCATTCTCCCACTACCATTAGTGAAGATTGATTAATCATATACAAGAGATTCATGTCTCTTACTGGTTCTCTAACCAAAAGAGTCTAGATTTATCCATCATATGGAAACTAGAAATGAATTTCTCATGATTGATGCTAATTTGATTGTTTGAGTTATCAATAACTTTAGGTATAATTTTATCTTATGCATACCATGTATCACAAGATAAACAAGGCATTGCCACAAAGATCATATCTTTAAGATTGAAACATCAACTTTATTAATTGCCATCATTGTCATACAATATGCAATAATAAAATGTTTCTATCTATTGGCAATATATGAAATAGAAGTTCTCAACTCTATTTCGTGCCCTTTAGGCTGAAATAAACTGAAAGATACTCCTATCTATGGCCGCAACACTTGCTCCAATGATGGGTACTTCTTTCTTGGTCCTTTCATAAAGGCCATCACTTCTTTGCGGATATTGCATATCATATATGACATATCCATATCTTGGTATCATATACCTCGGATAAAGAAGCGGTTCATTTCATGATACCTTAGGTGGAGATCTCCATCCCCTCCTTCATCTTCTTTTGTTCTTCCAGATATAGAGGGCAATCCCTCATACACGCTTTCCCCATGTGCCTTGAGGCTGAAGACGGCTTGGATTGTCGGCTAGCAATAGAACACTTCTTTGCTTTGCCCTTATCTTTGCCCTTAAGACTTACCTTTCTCTTTGATCACATCAAATATTATGATTTGTCTTTCTTCATCTTTTCCTCTACTATCCTCAACATGTCCAACAACTCTGTCAACGCTTGTCAAAGTTGTTCATGTTGTAGCTTATCATGAATTGTATGATTCTTGCAACATTTGCAGTATCATACCAATAGCCAACTCTTGGCTCAGAGGGAATCCTTCTTAATCAGGTTTTCCACATACCCAATCATATTGAGTGTGTGAATACCTTACTGGATCTCCTTCTGTCATGACATACTAGGACAGTATCTTGGAGACATCACATGTCTCATGTTGTCTCTGCAACTCATAGTTCAGAGAACACAAGATCAAGCACTCCTCATCAATGTCATCCTCGGTATGCTTCCATAAGAATACTTTCAGCCATTGACGTGGTGGGATCGAGTTCATCTGGTTCTGGTATAACTAGGACTTAGAGCTTTTGCTCTTTGATTGAGAACACTTCTCATCATCATCCTAACCAGTCGTGGAATTATTCCCATTTAATTTGTTGGTCTCAAAGACCGATCGCAAATAAAGTGATTTGTTGATTAACCATTTATTTTAACAAAAGGAAATATATGCAATTTTAGTCCAAAAACTCATTTTTGACTTATTTGATTGATTTGAAAAATTTGACGATATAATTAGGCCTTTAATTAATTATCGCTCCCACTATTTTACTTCAAATTGATAGCCCTCACCATCAATTTGGAAGATTGCAGCGTACAACCTTCTAGTGGGCAAGATCCTGAAATCCTCTAAGTCATGAGTCAGCTTTGGCTGATCGCCCACAACTTAGATATCTCAGGTAGGCAACTTTTGCCAATTGCATCATATGCAACTCCTGTTGAATGAACATGCACAACTCCTTGCCATGAATATTCCTTGCCTCTGGGCTTAGACGCTCTAAGAATCACCAGTTAAGTCTAACCCAAAAGCCGACACGATAGAACATGCACCCTGCTTTGGCAGAACCTACATGTCTACCCTTCACACTTCCACAAGATAGACGGCGCGTCACGCTTTGGCATAACCTACGCTTGGTCGATCGAGTTTTTCATGTGTGCCGCTAATGGAAGGCATATAAGACTTAATATTTTAATGAGGGATTTGGTTTATATACATATACATATCCAATCACCACAATACATAGTACGTATCATATACATGCTATATCCCACAGAAAACATGCACAAACGATAAAAAGCGATGATTATGGCCATCCTAATGTGATTCCTCGGGCCAAGAGGAATCACGGTCATCTAGGTCAACATCACATGCAACCTGTACAAGATGAACTTCTGTGCCTTGCCTTCCGAGTTGATCAACTCATCTCATGAATGATATGTACTCTCCAGCCGGTCGTCTGGGTGCCACCAGCCGATCGGTTGGCTCCTCCAATCGATCGGTTCGCCTGGTCATCGTGCATCTCATCATGTCCGCCACCCTCTCGTCTCGCTCCTCGAACCGGTCATCAACCGATCGGTTCACTCCTTGAACCGACCGTCTGGAACGTCAACCGATCGGTTCACGCCTTGAACCGATCGTTTTGAGCTGTCGTCTTGATGTCCACCGGTCTTCGACATAACAGGAAATAAAAATCTATCCTATTTATTACATTGCTTTAAAAGGGAAACCCCGAGTTACATTCGGGGGGAGCAAAGGTAGGAAAGAATCTCGAATTATTTCGAGTTACATCAGGAATAAGAGAGGGAAGATTGGTGCACAGACCGAGATGCAAGCAACCACAAACAACCACACACAGATAGGGGTTTATAGGCCATAATCACGCTACACACATCCACCACAAAACTCGTTTAAGGGTGACGCGTATCGAGTGCATTAATAATACATATCGTATATGTAATATGGGATTTGTGGATTTAGGATTGGACATGCATTAAGCCGATATTATTCACATCACATGCAATAAATAAAGGCGACAAACCAAAATCGATCATATCGATATTCCTAAAATATAGAGCAGTTGACGTGGCTCTGATACCACTGTTGGTTTTAGGGGAGACAGAGAAGGCAGCGGAAACAAAAAAAATTCTCCCCCAACCCATACCGAGGAAACGCGTCAACGTCTATATAATAGGAAAGGATGGTTTGTGGAATCATACCTTGTCCCGAGGCTTGCTCGGCGACAATACCTCGCGCAATGCGCGGTCTTCAACTCCGGTCTTAAACGGTGTCTGTGCAGCTCCTGGTCGCACCGGAACTGACGACTCCTCCTCCTACCGGACTGTCAGATGACAGTTGTCCTCCTAAGCGGCAGTGTCCTCCCGCCTCTGTAGTAGTCCACATGGACCACCTGGAACTCCACTCTCCTTGTCCCTCAGGAGGGACAAATCCCATATCTATCACTCACCCCTCAAAAGCCCCATGTGTCAAAGCCACCCAATCATCACCTTTATAACAACCCATGTTTCAGGACTGCGTTTGATGATGTCAAAGTGTGCCCAACGACATGTGTTGAGTGCAGTGATTTTAGGTCTAAGAATCACACTCACCACCATCACTGTGAGTACTGACTGTGACTACCATCTCATGGTTCCATGTGTCAAACTCACGGTGGGTCTGTCCGGTACACTTGTTCTCTAACAAGTACCTATGTGTTTGGTTTGATATCTCTATATCATGACTAATGAGATTCTATCATCAACCAACACCACAATCTAGTCTTGTGTGTCATTGTTGTCTATCTACCTTCCACAATGACATCCGACTAGGGACATAACAAGAATGTACAAACTCTTAGCATCTGTATGATCTCATCGTTCAGGTCCTTAACCTGAAAGCATACGCCATTGAGTACTGTCATTCTCTAGACATTCAATATGTTCTATCACTATCTCATATGACTGAATCAGAAAGAATTGGAAGCTTGCCTTTGGTGTTTATCAAATCAATCTTAATGTATCCCACCAATCATCCCATGATTGGCTCTCAGGGCATACATACCAACACGAGGTACCAAGATAGAGCCTTGTATTCTAAAGAAAAGATAAAACCCTTGCAATAAATGACCTCCTATGGAACTCCCCGCATCTTAATCGTATCACAAATGTTCTTGAAGGCATCTAGATGATGGTAAGGATTATAATTTTTTGAACTTCCTCGGAAACTCTTGTTCTGGATCATGGATATGACGGAAGGTTTCAACTCAAAGTTTACGGCATTGAACCTTGGGATGACAATATGACACCTTGAGTTGTTGGCCTTCATAGCAGCCAACTCTCTGAGGGTCTTTTCTTCTTCATTAGAGTCTTCACTATCACTGTCTTGTTGGTTCTGTTCCCGGTCATGTTGATTTCTTTTGCGTCTTCGGTGATGACGACGTCTCTCATGGTGATGGTCATCCTCGAATTGTTCTATTCCAAGATCTTCATGTTGATGGTTACCGTCATAATGGTCATTGTCTTCAGGCAGAGGCGAGTGAGGTCTAACTCTCGCATCTTGCTCACCCTCTGAAAGAGGTGGTTCAACATGAGGTGGCATGTCTAGTGATGTTGGTTCTCAGATGAGCAGAAAACTTCTTTTCTAAGTACCTGAATAGAACGTATAATCAAGTTAGAAAACTTGTATTAATAAGACAAACTACTCTATACTCATTTCAGGTTAGAAGATCAAAATAGAAAAAGAAAGTGTTGTCAAGCTCATTTCTAAGCTTGAGGCACGGGAGTGTAGTTAATGGATTTGGGTTCGTCAACAGTACCATTTTGCCTTGTCCCCAGCAACGGTGCCAAAAAGTTGACCAACCTAAATCACACATCCCAAAAGGAGTAGATTTGAAGTAATCAAACTTTTAAATTACTCGACTCTTAGGCCCCAACAACGATGACGGGGTCTAAAGTAGCGATCGGGGTCGAACCACAGGGACAAGAGGGTAGTGTCAAGAACACAGAATCAACACATTACACTCCGACAAGGGTAAGATGAGGATAAAGTTCCCAGAGGGAACAACAGGCTAAGATCGATAAAATAAAAGAAAACTATCTCCAACAGGAGTTACTAGGTAAATTAAGTTTTTAAGCATTTATCAGTTTTTAGGGGTTTTTACGCAACAAAACCAAAGGAGATAAAACTATTGCTTCGGTAAGGAACGAAAGAGGAAACTTTGGTAAAACAAGCGGCAGCAGGAACATCCAGTACCCCTTCTCTCAAAGAGGGTACCTCTAACTAAGCACCAACACCTCTCTCGAGGTTGTTGGACCTTGGGTTAGAGTGGAAAGAAAACTAAAGCAACTCCAATCCTGGGTACTCTCGTACTCCCTGATCGGACCAAACACTAGAGCTACAACACCTCTCTCGAGGCTGCTGCAGCGGGAAACACGATTCGATAGCTAGTCAAAACATGATCCAAGCATACAAGCTAGAGTTTGGATGCTAAACAAAGCAATCATCCAACAAAAAAGAACCAAACATAAAGCAACAGATATTTAAAACTTCTCTAATTCCATTAGCATAGTCATTATATAAAAGAGGTTTGGTTACATTGCATAAGTAAAGAAAGTAAATGACTGAAAAAGAAAGATAACTATCGCCTCCTTGATGTAGAAGAGCGACATGCAGTAGCAGATCCCTAAGAGCTCTCTAGCCCGATACCGGTTGGGGCTCTGCCCGATACGCCCGTGTCAGGCAGCACTCCCGGTCGGGCGATAAGCCATGATGGGCAGACGTACCGACCAAGGCTCCCTTACCCGATACGATCGTGTCAGGACGCCACCCTCTCGGGTGACACACCGTGATGGGTGATTCACATCGGGCTCGGTATCGTGTCGAGCTAGGGACCGCTCAGGGTGTCAGGTTACTCATATCAGGTGTCCTTGTTGGTTGATATCGGGTTGCTATGGTGACCAGGACAGATTCTAAGTGAACCATTCCCGCCCTCTCGGATCGGGGAAGTGCTCACCTAATATCGCCTGGTACACCTCTGGAACGGGACACACTAGCTCCCGGTTCTTTCCCAAGTTAGCTTTTGTGAGATTCTGACCTGTCCCATCAGAGTCCTGTAGCTGCTATTTATAGGCAGTGGTTGGGGGAAGTTGTGGTTCTCCGGGTGCCACGTGTCCTCCATCAGCTCTATCATCATGGATTCAGGGATGCCTGATATGCGTGTCACCCAGCACAAGGGTGTCGGGTTGTAAGCTTTTCCAGGTGTCGTGACGAGTGGGCATCAGCCGGTGGGTGACTTGTATCACGCGACACGCTTCAGTAGTCATGGCGAGTACAACTCCCTGTTGGGTAAGTGGCGTATCGCTCGTCAGCTCCTTCTTGCGCGGCATCCCTATGTCATGCGGTAGTGTATCGTGTTGCCCTGTGTCGGGCAACAAGTGTATCGGCCGGCTGGTAAGAAGGCCGATGCAGGTAGAAACCCGTTCGTGGGCCGGGACGGGCCTTTTTGCTGATAAATGAGTTGAAAATTGAGGAAAACTCTACAAAAGATGGTAATATTGAGTTAAGAGCATAGTGTGGCCTGTTTATTCAAAAACATGACAAAAAGGAGAGGAAAATAGTTTAAAAAAGGAGTTTTGTCTGCGAAATAAGGGCCAAAAACATCACAAAATTTGGTTTTATCAATAAGCAAGACTAAGAAACACATCTGCATGCAGATGTGAATCAATATATGATATTGATGTAACATTATCTCAGACAGTTGCTCTTGGTTCAAGGTACATGAGATGAGTGTAGAGAGGATGATGAGTCCATGCCTCGAGTCCACTTTGAATATTAGAGAGAAAGGAATTATACAATCACTGCAACACCTTACACAAATTGTAGGTTGAAGTTGTTCTTCAACTTCCATTCACTTAGATAGCATTGATGTGTGACTAGGCACCACTCTTTGCTTGTGATATCATATTCTAGTTATGGACATTCACTGCCAACGTGAGATGGGACCTATATGGTCAAACACATAGGAACTCAACTAGAAGAGGAGTTTGATCTTTAACGACAATTGGATTGATTACTAAAGTGTGTAGGTATTCAATTCACGCAATTGATTACTTGATTGGCTGACCAGGTCTGCCAAATGACCATATCACTTGTGAGACAGTCGTTTGAGTAGCCAAACAAGTTTCTCAAGAAGTTGAGACGATCATTTGGGGGTTAGGCTGATCAAAGTTTGAATTGTCTTAGTTCTTCCCCTAAACTGACTAGTTTAATGTGATTGAACCGATCAGCTCATCTCAGACTCACCAGACGACTGTCTGGGTGAGTGAGATATGCATCTCGCTTGGGTGAGATGGCCCGGTTGAGGCAGAATGAGGGTTCGGGATGTTTCTCGAATAGTTTTGATTACGTATACTTGGAAAGCAAGTAAAATTAATATGTATAATAATTGGAATCAAAATTGCCAAAATTTGTGTGTGATTAGGAAACTTCCAAACGGCCATTTGGCAGTGCGACACGACTTGTCTTTCACACTATGGGTGTGTGAAATGACCATTTTGACTGTCACAGATTGCAAAATTTCATGTTCTTTTGGTCCTTTCCCACTCCTACACACTCCCACTTTTAGTCATGTATTGATCAGGGATTGGGAACCCTGACCCAGACCCCTATATATGGGTACTAGGGGCTTCTCAAATAAGAACAAACACAACACAGATAACTGAGAGTCAGTTGATCTGACACATCTTGTCCTCACAATTTTTGGTAACCACAAGAGCCCAAGCAAGTCCTACCCAACAGGGAGGGATAGCTACACGATAGAACAACTAAGGACAATTGTCGTTGTGGGAGAGCAGGTTGGTGACTAGTACACCAATGGGAAGGACAACTCCTTCCTGTCCATTCTTGGTGAATGATAGGATTTCTAGTTGGTTAGTGTGGACTACTCTAGAGGCAGGAGTCCTTTGGCTGCTACTCAGAGAGAAAAGTCAACCTACAATCTGTGGCCAATCCACCAAAGTCTCTGTAGAAGTTGCACAGATGGCTATTCGTATCGAAGACCAGAAGCTACACAACCATTGTCTAAGAGCAACTTATCACCAGTTGCAAAGAAGAAAGTTTTGTCAATGGAGTTGCTCCAGGACAAGGTATAACTTGCTAAAACCATCCTTCCTATTTCATAGTAGTTTATGTGATCTTGTTGTCATGGGGAATACTGATAATTAAAAAAAATATCTACCTTATTATGTTCCCGTATTTCCCAACACTAGGAAAGCCACTTCCTTTAACTAGAACTTGCACTTACTGAACTTCAAACACAATCGTTTTTGCCTCAACAAAGACAAAGCCTAACGTAGATGTTGCTAGTGTTGTTATATATCTCTAGAACAGATCAAGATGTCATCTATAAGCACAACTGCAAACTGGTCTAGATGGGTTCTAAACACTCTGTTCATCAGATCCATAATTGTTGTTGGTGCATTGGTTATCCCAAATAGCATAACCATGAACTCATAATGACCATATCTTGTCTGAAAGGCTGACTTAGGTATATCATCTACCTTAATCAACACATAGTGAAAGCCTGACCTCAAATCTATCTTAGAGAAAATGGTGGCACCCGTAACTAATCAAACAAATCATCTATACATCTAAATGGAGACTTATTCTTAATTGTCATCTTATTCAACTATCAATATCTATACACAAACTCAGTGATCCATATTTCTTCTTTACAAATTGAATAAGAGCACCCAAAGGAGACATGCTCGGTCTGATGAAACCCTTCTCTAGTAATTCTTGCAACTATCTCTTTAGTTCCCACATATTTGATGGTGCCATTCTATACGGTGTATGTGATATAGGTTGGGTACCTGGAACTAGATTGATCCCAATATCAATCTCTCTAGGAGGAGGTACACTTAGAGACTCATCACGAAACACATCCTTGAACTCCTGTACAACTGGCACTTCCTGAATACTAGCACACTTTGCCTTGGTATCCACCACATTTGCCACAAACGCATCACAGTCCTACCTAATCCATTTCTCTGTCACCCATAGATGACACTAGACATGTCGAGAGAATCTTCCTATCACTCTGGTAAACCCATGTAGCATCATCATCAAAACATGTCACTATTTTGGCACTACAATCCAAGACTACTCAATACTTTTCTGAAGTATCCATCGCAAGGATTCATTAAATCCATGCATACCAAGTGGTAGGAGATCCACTTGGATTATATCACGTAAAAAGGAAAGAACACTGGATAGGCACACTTCCCACATCTTTGAGTAACAAACTAAAAGAGTTTCTGGAAGAAGATTTTCATGTCTACAACTAACAGGTAAGAAACATCTAGTGTAAGGCCCCTGAACTTGCTTAATGAGTTGAATGAGCTTAATTACCATACTTAAATTCTTATAACCCTAATCTAACCTTTTGATATGTTTTTAAATCATAATACAAGCTTAATTTTCAAATGTGATCTAATTTGGACAATGTTTGAGCAAGTTATGCAATTTTCTGTACATTTTGGACTTTTCTGCAATTTACCCAATTGAGGGGTTTTCTTTGCAATTTGTCACATTAATTATGTTCCTTAGATTTTATTTTATCATTCTTGAGATTTTTGATCCATGAGGCTCCTGTTTGAGACATGGTTTGAAGGTGTTTTCATCAAGGGTATTTTAGGGGTTACGCCTACATGGATGACCTATCTTTAGTAGCTATCAACTAATGAATTATATGATTGGATGGGAAATTCGAAAAAGGAAAGATAAGAAGGTCTATATTGATGGTTGGGGAGCTTCTTGTGTGTTTTCTTGTATATTCTTAATATTTTAAAGCCATAGACACATGGGGAAGCTACTTTTACACCTCATGCTTGCTTCCATCCTTATCCATGGGCTATATTTACCTCTTCCTTACCCAAGTACAAAACTATGGTTGATTTCTCTTTCCTCTAACCTGGATAAATGACTCCACTCTATTTTTATGTGGAACCAAGTGCTCTAAGGTAGAATACAACATCTTTTTGGAGAAGGTCTCCTAGAGCTCCATCTAGCCCTACCTAGGGTTTCCAAGGTCATCTTCTAGGGAATTCGACCAAACAAGTTATTTTCTTCCTTTATACTACATTTCTATTAATATTCTCCTTCATTATACCTTCCTCCAAGTCATAACCTTGTTTTTCCATGGTGAATGTGGCTCTAGAACTCAAAAATATATCCTTCTTGTTTCTTTTTCTAGGATTTTGCTTCTTTGTGGAGAGAAGTACCTATTTCGCCAAGTTCAGATCTGAATCCGAGTTTTTCTTGCCCTATTTGCTAAAGATTCTTTCTTTTTTGGATCTGACCCACTCTATAGAGGTGATTTATATAACATTCTTCACTTATATTGCTTACTAGAAGCTTGTTAGTTCATGTTTATGCCTTAATGAGTTGATTTAAGCATAAAGAAACCATGCTTGTTTAGAATTACGAATTTTGTGGTGTTCCCTGTTCTGTTCCAGTTCTTTATGAACTTGTAAACATGTGTACAGCCTTTCTATGGTATAACATGATCTGGTATAGGTTGATAGAAACAACCTATGGTGCTATGTACAAAACAATTGATGGTTCAAATTAGGGTTTTCAAGCTATTTCCTTCCCTATTACACAAGTGATGGTCATACCATTCAACAACCAATAGTGTTGCTATCTTGGCAACTGATGTTCGTGATCAAGGGTGTCAAATTTATGGTGACAACCTATGGTCACCCCCTTAGGTCAGGTTTTGACTCAATTAGACGTATACTTATCATCCACTAAGTATTCTAATGATGTTATCAATTGATGATGACATTAGGTTGATATTTGATAGTGTTATTTGAATGTATTATTGATCTAACAACAAATGGTGACTTAATTATCACAATTAATGGTGGATCAGGTCATCACCATATATGATGAGTTAAGAATGTAATTGTATATTTGACTAAACCTTATACTAATGGTTCTTTGATTCATTGATCTAATGGTTAGACCTATACTTCAATTGATAACCTTGAACAATATGAACCTAATCTAATGAATAATATTGGATGCTTCAACTTCCAATGGATTAGAATAAATCACATGGTATTATATATGGTTCCTAGTGATGATAATTCTCTGGTTGAATACCATTCATTTGTAGTCTTACCGTTCCCATCATATAGTTATATTTGATTAATCGCTATAATAAGTGGATGTGTAACTCCCATGTGATATAGCTTGTTATACCTAACCTTCATGTAATTATATGATGTTGATTTGTTATAATCAGACCTCTTGAATGATTAATGTGATAATGAATTACACTCTTCTTGTGTTGAGGCCACATTGTAGTACTATTTGAATATCATAGTGCCTTGCCATGTTAATATCTATGGACACATATGTGCTAATGATCTTTTGAGCCTTGTTTAAGGCATGGAATGATAATAATAACCTTACTATGAATAATGTGATGGTCTTAACGACCTTTGGGCATGTTTGAAGCCATGATTGAGGTGAGATCCTCTTCATGTTCTAATAAGGGTTAAAACCCTGGAACTTGTGATAAGATATTGGTATCTTGTAAAAGTATGATGATAAGTGTGGTCCATTAATTTGCAATGAATGATAGCATGTGGTAACGTGATTAAGTTTTATATCTCAAATGTTTTATATCTTTTGAAGTTGTTATACATATACTCTTGTTAGAAAAGAATTAGGGTTTGAATGTCTATTTTTATGATTTAGCCTTAATTCAACCAATTGGCATAACTAATTAAGTGAAACCCTAATCATGTAGTGCCCTATGCCATAGATCTATCTGAGTGTCAAAAATTTCCAGATAGTGAAACGAGTATTCCTAAGGGATACTCGGAGTGCATATGAATGAGTATGCAAGGTGCTTTTCATCCTAAATTCAAGTGTTAGGGAGGATGACAGTGGTCATACCTAGCCCTCAGTTTGAGAATGGTTGTGGTCGTGTCTCAGTGATTATATATATATATATATGATGAGATTGAAGGACAACTGTGGTTGTACCTCGATTGGTAGGGTATGCGTACTCGCCCCCTTTCACTAGTGTCATGACCTGTACCAAGGATGGACTAGGTTGGTAGTAGCTTGACCTTATGTGTCACTGTGGCAGACTCGTGCTCACTAGGGGTGGAGAAGATCTTAGGAGTCCGGCTCTTCCTAGATCTTGTATGACAGTGATTTTGACTTAGTAGTGGTCAGTTGGGACTTGAGTGGTATTTCTCAAATCCCTCATGGCAATGTAATAAAAGAAGTGATATAAGTCGTGTAGTATACTGACTATGGTCAAATATGTCTCACATTGTTTCATTAGTCTTTAACTTGTCTTTATACTACTTAGTGTTTACAAGATGATATCATATGACCTTTGAGTAATTATACTTCTTGTCAAGTTAATTTGCTTAATGGCTTAGTATGATTAACCTATTCGATATGCTTAAATTTCTTATTCATTACTATATCTGCTCAGTTCATTTATTGTCAATCAATATGTTATAATCAATATATGTTGGAGAGAGTTATATCTCTCGCTGGGACTGGGTCTCACCCGTGGGTCACCACATTTTTTTAGGTGGTCGCAGACAACGAGGTCAAGGTCGCATTGTGGAAGAGAACCAACCTAGTGATCAATAGATTCAGAAGGTTGGTTAGTTGTACATGTTAGTAGTAGAGTCCTAGTGTCATCCCTGTACTCTCAAGTCTGGGTATGGGATGTGTTTTCTAGATGATATACTTGTATTGACATGAGATTTTGTTAGTATGCCAATGTTGTAAATATATGGCATGTACAAATGAAATATCTTTTGTATGCAGAAGGTGACTGAGGTCTTTAGACCCATATGTAAATACTTGTCACAGAATATGAGAATGGAATGATGGACCTTTTGTAAATGTTCTAGAGTTTATTTACATTGTTGGAATCAGTTTTAATTATTCTGCATTTTTTACTATGTGATAAATTAGTAGTTAATTGTGTTTTGTGTTTTGAGTAATCTCATTTAGTGTGATGAGGTGTCACAGTTAAGTTGGTATCGGAACTCTAGGTTTGTTGAGTCTACAGGGACATAAGACTTAGGTTTGAGTTTGTTCTTATGTATCCAACATATCTGATCATAGTTTATGCTTATGTAAATATGCCTGGAGGACATGAAGAACAAGTTGAGAGTAGCTATGTAGCACCATGAGGGGGTGTTGGGAGGTAGTTACGCGATGAGAGAGTGCCAGAAGCACGGTCAGAGTAGCCTACAATGCCTCATCTAGACTCGAAAATGATGGCCAATCCTGAGTTTCAGTCTATGTTTAGGAAGATGATGGCCACAATTACACATATCGCTGACAGAGTGCCAACACCTCAAGCTAGGGCAGTCGCCTCTAATGTGGAGTCCCAAGGTGTCGGGAAGACATTTGAACATCTTAGACGTGTTGAGGTGATTGCATATGTAGGTACTTCTGATCCAACAGACATTGACATGTGGTTGACTGAGCTGGAAAAGACATTCAAAATCCTAAACATCACTAAAGAAGACAAAGTTAAGCATGTTGTATACTTGTTGAAGGGTAGTGTTGGCCACTAGTGGGCCATAGAAGAGGAGAAAAGGCCAGGAGTTGTGATAGGATGGGAGGAGTTTTGGAGGGAATTTGTTAACTGATATTTTCCAGAGACCTACCTAGATGAGAAAATCTCTCAATTCGAGAAGATTCATTAGGGAGCTATGACTATCAATGAGTATGAATCAAAGTTTATGGAACTTCTGAGGTTCTGCCCGTACATGGCAACAACGGAAAAGGAAAGGATCTGGAGATTTGAGAAGGGTCAGAGTACTGAGTTGACTACTACATCATTAGCCTTAGAGGACAGGGAAAGGTTTTCCACCTTTGTGGAATCTATCAGGAGGATTGAGAGGTCTGCCATAGAGAAGCGTGAAGCTAATGCTAAGAAGTGACCTATGTAGTTTTAAGGGCAATCATCTGGAGGCTTTAAGAAGCCAAGGTTTTTCCCACCGCCGTCGCAACCAAAGTCAACCTTCACTGAACCAAGATCACATGCACCGTCACAGTGGACCCCGAGTAGGGGTAGAGATCACAGTTTTCTACCGACAGAAGCTCATAGTTCATCATCAGTCTCAGTTATAGGGCCGTTTAGACCACAATGTGATAATCAAGTGTGTCATCAATGTGGACATACAAGGCATATTAGCTGGAATTTCCCTATGAAGGTTGAGGAGGTGACTCAACAACCAAGGTAGAATCAACAGGGATCACAACAATGATATTTTGATACTGGTAGTGGAAGAGGATGTGGTGAGGCGTCCCATGAAGGATCCTCGGGATAGGTGAGCAGAGGATGTGGATGGCAACAGGAGACTTCAAGGTTCTATGCCATGACCCAACCAGAAGCAGTGGCCAATCCACGAATCATGACAGGTCAGAAGGAATTATTTCATTCTGATTTGTCTGCTTCTTGTTTCGTATCTGTGTTAGTAGATTCATGTGTGACACACTCATTTATCACTAGAGAGGTGATAAGTAGTTGTTATATGCCTATTAGTCTTAGCTCTAATAGCCTACAGCTAGAGACTCCTTTGGTTGATTCCGCCGAGTTGCGGGAAGTGTACCCTTCTTGTGCTCTTTTTTCCTATGGATAGAACGTTCAAGTGGATCTTTTTCCACTTGACATGCATGGTTTTGATGGAATCATAGGAATGGATACCTTGGAAAAATACAAGGTAGTTTTGGACTGTAGTACTAAGGTGGAGACATTCCATGATGGAGATGTACAATGGATTTTCCAGGGTGATAGGAAGATTCTTCCTACATGTTTGATGTCAGCTATGATAGTTGAGTGGTTGATGAGACAAGGATGTGAGACTTTCTTAGCTCATGTTGTTGATACCAAGGAGGTAGGTCCTAGTATCTTGGAGGTACTAGTGGTGCGGGAATTTGAGGATGTTTTTCCTGATGAATTTCCTAGCATTCCCCCTACTAGAGAGATTGAGTTTGAGATCAATCTTATTACTAGAACACAACCCATAGCACAGTCAGCATACAGAATGGCACCAGTAGAGATGCATGAGTTAAAGAAATAGTTACAAGAACTGTTAGAAAAGGGTTTTATTAGGCCGAGCACTTTCCCTTTGGGTGCTCCCGTGTTGTTTGTTAAAAAGAAGGATGGTTCAATGAGGTTGTGTATAGACTATAGACAGTTGAACAAGGTGACAATAAAGAATAAGTATCCTTTATTGAGGATTGATGATCTTTTTGATCAGTTGAGAGGTGCCACTAAGTTTTCAAAGATAGACCTGAGGTCAGGTTACCATCAGTTGAGAATTAAGGCTCATGACATACCCAAGTCAGCTTTTAGGACTAGGTATGGTCATTATAAGTTTGTAGTTATGCCATTTGGGCTAACCAATGCACCTGCAACTTTTATGGATCTGATGAATAGGGTGTTTAGACCTTATCTTGATCAGTGTGTGGTCGTGTTCATAGATGATATCCTAAAATACTCTAAGGATAGTCAGCAACATGAGCAACACCTTCGCCAGGCATTGACTTTGTTGAGGAAGCATCAACTATATGCTAAGTTAAGCAAGTGTGAATTTTGGTTATCTAAAGTGTCTTTTTTGGGCCATGTTATATCTACAAAAGGCATTTGTGTTGATTCCAAGAAAGTGGAATATGTACTAGAATGGGAACAACTCAAGACTCCAACAGAGATCTGTACTTTCCTAGGTTTGGCAGGCTACTACAGAAGGTTCATCAAAGACTTTAGTTCTATAGTGTTACCCCTAACTAGGTTAACCAGAAAGGATGTTCCTTTTGCTTGGAATGACAAGTGTCAATGTTCTTTCCAGCTGTTGAAAGAAAAGTTGACCGGTGCACTGGTGTTAGTACAACCAGAGCAAGGAAAAGGCTATATTGTCTTTTGTGATGCTTCAAAGAATGGGTTGCATGCGTGTTGATGTAGGATAAAAATGTGATTTCTTTTGCTTTGCGACAGCTTAAGAAACATGAGGAGAATTATCCAACACATGATCTAGAGCTTGCAGCGGTGGTCCATGCCTTAAAGATCAGGAGACACTATCTTTATGGAGAAAATTGTTAGATATTCACTGACCACAAGAATCTACAGTATATCTTCTTTAAATAGGAGCTGAATATGAGGCAAAAGAGATGGATGGAGCTGATTAAGGATTATGATTGCACAATAGACTACCATCCAAGAAAAGAAAATGTGGTAGTTGATGCATTGAGTAGAAAGTCATCTTCTTTATCAATGGTAGATAATGCACAATTAAATTCCGTGATGTGCCATAAGAGAGATATGCTAGTGTCTCTTTGCTATATTAATGTGCAGCTAGAAGTTTCCTTGCTGGCAGGATTTTTGGCATAGTTACAAGTGAAACCTACCTTGAGATAGTAAATTCATGATGCACAATAGAATGATATTTTGATACAAAATATTCGATCAGGGATTGGTAGTGAAAAGTATGATGGATTTCATGAGGCAGATGATGGTATAGTTTGTTACCACAATAGGGCAGTAGTTCCTGATGTTGATGGGTTGAGGAAGATGGTACTTGAGGAGGCTCACTCCTCCATGTATGCAATGCATCTTGGAAGTACCAAGATGTAACAAAACTTGAAAGACATGTATTAGTGTCCAGGTCTAAAGCGTGATGTGGCAGAGTTCATTGCCAAATGTCTAGTTTATCAGCAGGTGAAGGCTGAGCACCAAAAGCTTGTAGGGACATTACAACCCTTGCCAATACCACAGTGGAAATGGGATCATATTACTATGGACTTTGTGGTTAGTCTTCCTAGGACAACCAAGGGTCATGATTCCATATAGGTGATAGTAGACAGATTGACTAAGTCCACTCATTTTCTGCCAGTTAAGATGGCATTTACAATAGAGAAATTTGCACAAATATATGTTGATGAGATAGTCTATCTGCATGGCATTCCAGTGACTATAGTTTCTAATAGAGGTCCATAGTTTACAAGTCATTTTTGGGAGCGTATGCATTCAACTATGGGAACACATCTAAGATTCAACACAACTTTTCATCTGCAGACTGATGGTCAGTTTGAAAGGACTATTCAGACTTTAGAGAATCTCTTGAGGGCATGTGTGCTGCAATTTCTTGGTAGTTGGGATGTACATATGACTATAATAGAGTTTGTGTACACCAATAGCTATCAAAGAAGCATAGATATGGCCCCATATGAGTCTTTGTATGGGAGACGATGTCAGTCTCCTCTTTGCTGGTATGAGACAGGTGAATATCAACTTTTGGGTCCTAAGCTAGTATAGCAGACTACAGAAAAGATTAAAGTGATACAACAACAGTTGAAAGTAGCCCAGGATAGGAAGAAATCCTATGCAGATAATCGACACAGACCACTTGAGTTCCAAGTGGGAGATAGAGTATATCTTAAGGTTTTTCCTTGGAAAGGTGTGTTGAGGTTTGGAAAGAAGGGTAAGTTTGCTCCTAGATTTATAGGACCATACCATGTCCTGGCTCATTTTGGAAAGGTAGCATATAAGTTGGAGATACCACCATATCTACATATATTGCATAATGTCTTTCACATCTCTATGTTGAGGAAATGCCATCCAGATACGGACCAGACAATCCAACCAGTAGAGGTTGAGTTAGATGAGGATATCTCCTATGTTGAGGCATCTGTGTTGATCCTAGATAGACGGTGAAAAAGCTAAAGAGAAAAGATATAATACTAGTGAAAGTTTTGTGGCATCACCGTGTGACATGCTATTTCTGTGTGTATGAACGCAAGTGCACGCGTCAAGTAATATAGGCCTATGTGAGGCCCAAATCGACCTCAAGGAGACGTAGTCTCAGTGACTACTACTAACTACGTTGCAATCAGCTAAGCCAATTAAAAAGTTGGATTTGAGTTTAAACAAAAATTAAAGGAGATTAAAAGAAAATTAAAAGTGGTTGATTCAAATGAGATGGATTCCTTAGGATTACCGATTTCACCACGGGGTCTCGTTATATCTTATTCCTACTAAATTAATAGAAATTTTACTCCTACCATGGATAGAAATCATGTAGTTAGAATTGCCCATTTTCATGGTGCAATTCACTACCTAGATCTAAGCCAATTCCACATCTATAGTAATTAATATCTTAGTCTAGGTGCATTATCAAAAACTATGAGTTTCTTTCCACTAACTGTAGGTTACCTTTCCCAAAGAACACGTAGGGAAGTGTATAAATTATGGTGTTCTAGCCTTTAATCCTCCTTTTAGAAAAATTATTAGTCTATAATCCTACTTATGGTGATCAAACATAGATAGTTCATGCAATTCCACAATTATATATCTAGGAATAAAGAGAAATATATATTAAGCCATGTAAAAAGTCAATACAATGATTCCCCGGGCTACTCTGCGGTCCTAAGGAAAGAAGGGGTTGAGCCCCACATGGTTTTTACATGTGAATACATAGAGAGAGAGAGGAAAATATGGGAAACATGAAGGAAATTTGTGTAACCCCTAGAGAAAAGGTGTTCTAGATGATCCTCCTCAAGAAATGCACGTTCTGCAGTCTTCCGACAACAAAATTTTTTGTCAGAGGTGCTTGGATCTCCATGTTGATGTCCTTTGGCTTCGTACTTCTCTCCCTCTCTTCTCCGGCCTTCGTGCGGTGCAACATGATATCCCCCTTAGGTCTGGCCATCCTCTTTTAAGTCATAGGTCAACTTACAGTACTACATATCTTGGACCGTCAGATCTAGGCAGATCTAACGGTTGCTGATTTTTGGAAAAGTCGGTGGCACCAAATGTATAAGGTGTGATCTGGATGTGGTGAAGTCGGTACCATCGAATCGTGATGGTCAGTGGCACCGATCTGATGCGCATACTTTGATCTGCCTCTATGAATGAATCTCGATGGCACTGACTCGGCGGTCAGTGGCACCGACTCTTCTGGTCTCTTTTTGCCTGTTCACTGATGCTAACTCTCTAGCATCGACTGTGATAGTCGGTAGCACTGACTTTTCACTGTACATGGAGTACCTAAAAAATCCACAAAAAATGTTTATAAGGTCAGGGAATGTATAAAATAATGTAAATAGGATAATAATGAGCATAGTTTGATGCAAACAAAGTATACAAGACAATAATAATGATGCATGCAAATATGATCAACGAATTGACTAATAAATGAGCAAAATGAATATAAAATAGGCTAGTAAAAGTGACTCAAAACTTGTGCCTCAAACTCCCCTAAGCTTAAACCTTGCTCGTCCTTGAGCAACAACACCTTTGGATCTAATTGAGATAAGTCAACTGAAGGACATAAGTGCATAAGGTACATCTAAAAGGTCTCCAACTTTCGGTCCTCCTTCTGGCCCTTACTGACCACTAAACATCGACTATCATCAAAGCGACTAGAAACCTCTATAAAAGATGTCCATCCCTCAATCAATGAAACACTATCAATTAAAGTAGTTAATATGATAGACTCGTCTGGATCATACTTGGTGCATCATGTGACCTCCTATCTACGTTGCTCTTTTCTCTAACTACCATCTACATGGAAGCAGTTCTCCTAATAGATAATGAATGAGGACAATGGGTAGTTGGAATGGGTGGTTGTGGAAGAATCATGAGCACATAAAATCATTCATGCAATCAAAAATTATGATGAACCTATGATGATGAGAATTAATAGAATGCTCCTAATGCCTAATCATTGAGGTGGAATGATGCAAGGAACTATCATTTCATCTCAACATAAGATGAAATATCTACAAAATACATCATGTACTAATTATTCCTTACGATCAGGTAAGATTATGCCCTTTCTCCCTCACTTTCTAACATTATACTCAATATCTTTTTTTAGCCCCCTTTCAACATGATAGAATTGCTTTGGACTTCCACTTGCACTGCACATTTGATTTATTTCAATGCTTCTCTTCTTCTTCTTTTCTCTTTTTCTTTTTAGGGCATGGGTAAAATCACTACCTTCTTATATTAGAGAAGAAGCTAGACATGATATTTTAAAGATGATGTGTAATGCATATGCAAACTACATGAACAAGATGTTATGCAACTACATGACATGCACTAGAATTTTTTTTTGTGCATGCATTTTTTTTCTTTATTTTCACTAATGCAAGAAAAATAAACGATTATTATGCAAGATCTACTATGCAATGCAAATGCAATCAAGACAAAGAATGATAACATGTACTCAGTCTTCTTATGGTGGAGTGTAAAGCGGAAGTATGCGGTGGATGAGATCACACAAATAAGAGATTGAACATTCAAAGAAAATCATGTCCCTCTCTAACGACCTGTGTATAGGGTAATCAAGGAGTTTCTCTCTTAAAATTTTAGTTTAAGGTCACGTTAGTGTTTGGTCAATTCATGCTTAACAACCTTGTCAATCACTTTTCTTGGACAATTAATATGATCATTTATGTTCTCATGTCCTAGAGCTGGCTTACCCAAAACTTCCTCAGTTATGTAACTCGACTACTCACAAGATAAGCTCACAATTTTTTTAAAATTTTCTCATATATTTTTCATTTTCATTTTTGTGCACCCACCCCAGAGATTGATAAACTCAATGGAAACCATGCATTACTTCTCCACAAATTACACTAGATAGATGGTGGATCCTACATAGAAGAAAAACTAACAAGAAAACTAATTTTTTTACCAAAATAAAAACAAAATGCTAAAATGAAAGAAAAACTAAGATAAAAGTTGTTCCAGCACCCCCCCAAGCTTGAATAAGACTATGACCGCATAGTCAAAATTCCAAATTAAGAGGTAGAACAAAGATACCCGACTAAAATGGTGGTGGTGGTGGTGGTGGCTGGGTAGGGTCCTGGGGGGAAACATACCCTGGAAATTCATATCAGAAGAAGGCATATCTGGTGGCATCAGGTAGCCTCTAAAGTATCCCTGGCTCCAGTAGTGGTCAAAGAACGGCTGGTGGTAGTTTTCCATCCTCTGTAGGCATTGATGCATGTTCTCTTGGTTGGCCAAGAGATGACGTTCGTACTCATAGATCCCCTGCTGGTCGTTGTACATCCGACCCTGCACATCTTGAATTCCTACCAGAATTTGAATTTACTGATGTTGATGTGCCTGTATATCCTACAACATGGAATACATACCCGCCATAGAATAAGCTTCCTCTCCTTCTTGAGAGGGTGGCTGGGTAGAATATGCAGAGGTAGCATAATGTCATGGACACTTACGTGGAGCAACTCAATGCGTCATAGCAATGATGGGATCCACCTCCTCCACGTCATCACTTGACTCCTCCTCATCAACATTTCCTTCATCGTCTTCATCCACATCCGACCATCTATAGTGCTCAACTTGCCTAATTTTGAGGATAGGATCAAGGAGTTGACGCTCGTAGAAGGTGCCACTGACCGAACAGATTGTGTAGATGGCATTGTTTTAAACTAAGATAAGACCAGTCTGCTTGAAGTGGAGGCAGTCTATACTAAGCTTGGAATATAGAGGCTTAAGAGTAGAGATATCCAAGCCTAAGTGGACAATAATGGGGGTGATAAGTCCCCCAAAAAGGATAGGTGTGGTCGTTCTTATGTTGCACTTCACCACCATCATGTAGGTGAGGAAGATGGCTCAAACATTGACCGCCCTCCCCTCCAAAAGTTGAAAGAGAAAGTACAAGTCTGGCAGTTGGAGCTTCGCTTGCCCTTGAGTAGACTTAGCGAAGAGGGTGTTGGTGAGCATGCGATGTAGCACTCAAACAAAAGGGTGCTTGAGGTCCACAAATGAGCTTTGGTGCCAGTTTAACTTATAACCTTCTGGCATTGTCACGAGGTCCTTCCATATGGCGTCGAAGTCGATGTTCTCTGGCTGGTAGCATGGCACATGAGGCCATCCATAGATGTCATTGAAGGCATGAAGGGTAAGGGAGTAGTTGGTATTATAGAGGCAGAAGTCCACCTTCCCTTCTCTCCACTCACCTCATGTCGAGTGTGCTGGGTCAGGGGAGACAAACATTTCCAAAGATTCTAGGAACTCGATCTCAATCACTTTGTAAGTTGGCCATCTAGCGAAGATAGGGTTCACAGACCCTCCGTCAAACTCTTGCCCTTTTAGGACCGTCACCATGTTGTCGGTGAAGTCCATGTCCTCCAATAGTTGTATGTCTCCATATCTTGTTGGAGCGAATGGCCTCTTGGCAAGCTCCTCATACACCTTCCTCACTTTCATCAAGGGGTGGTTGATTCGGGGTCATGGCGTCAGACCGCCAGGGGGTCCTGCTCTCCTTGCCATGACGTTGAAGTGATCAGGGAAGGAGGTTAAGAAAAGAAGAGCTTGGTGTAGCTTCTGGATGCTCAAAGTATTCACTTGCACTTGGGGAGTAGTCTTTCTTAAAGTTGTGAGAAGAAAACAATCCACTACTTCCCTTTTATACATTTGGCGCCGCCCTCAGTACATTAACGGTTGTCGGTGCATGATCTTGCCTTAGCGGGTTGTCAACTAGTCGGTGGCACCGACCTGATGTTAGTGGCACCAACTCTTGAGCAGATCGGTGCTACCGATCATTGATTCTTGACACATCTGGGTCATTGCTGAAGGTGCCCACAGATCTGTGGTTTCTCATGTCAGTGGCACCAACTGAAGAGTCAGTGGTACCGACTCGATCGATCATTTTTTTTCGATGCACCGACACACCCATTGAGCCTGGGGTGTTAGCTGAGTCGGTGCCAGCGACTGGGGTATCTGTGGTACTGATGGCTTATCAGTTAGCCATGCCTATTTTTTCTGCACTTTCTTCAGACATGTCGGTGGCACCGACCTAAGTGTCGGTGGCATCGACTTCTTCCAGTCAAATCTAGCCCTCTCACTGACCCGATCTCGGTGGCACTGACTTTGTCACAGGCTGCACACTTAGCAAATGAGTCAAGGTATCATTTTTATAAGAAATTATGAAAAACTAAGTACGACTATACCAACTTAATGGAAAGGAATGAAATGAATGTCCTAATGGTTGGGTTGTCTCCCAACAAGCGCCCTTGTTTAATGTCCTAGGCTAGACAAATCCATTCTTGAGATTAATTAGGAGCAATAAGTTTCACCTCATGCTCCTTCCTATTGAAGTCTTCTCCAAAGTAGTGCTTCAGTCTTTGACCATTAACCAAGAAGGATCTCTCTCCCTCTTTGATTCTAACCGCTCCATGTGGAAACACTTCTTCTATGATAAATGGTCCACTCCATCTACATCTCAATTTCCCAAGGTGTAATTTCATCCTTGAGTTAAAAAGCAACACATTCTCTCCAGGGTAAAAGACTCTCCTTACTATATGTTAGTCATGTATTTGCTTAGTCCTCTCCTTGTACACTCTTGAATTCTCATAGGCATTCATCCTAATTTCATCAAGTTCATTCAACTCCAGCATCCTTGTCTTACCTGCTTCATCAAGGTCAAAGTTGAGCCTCCTTAACGTCCAATGAGCTTTATGTTCTAACTCCACAGGGAGATGACACGCCTGGACATAAACTAACCTAAAGGGTGTAGTTCCTATTGGTGTTTTATAGGTAGCCCTATAGGCCCATAGTGCATCAACCAACAATTCACTCCAATTCTTTCTACTAGATGACACAGTCTTCTCAAGAATCGTTCTTATCTCATGATTGGAAATCTCCACCAGCCCTTGAGTTTGTGGGTGGTAGGGTGTACCCACACGGTGCGTCACTGCATATTTGTTCTAGAGTGCCCCAAATTTCCGATTGGTGAAATGAGTTCCCCCATCGCTTATAATCATCATTGGCACTCCAAACCTATAGAAAATGTGATCCTTAAAAATTTTGCATACGATGTTGGCATCATTGATGCAGGTTGGAATTGCTTCCACCCATTTTGACACATAATCTACATCTAGCAAGATGTAGAGGTTAGATTTAGAGGACACAAAGGGTCCCATGAAATCAATACCCCATAAATCAAAAACCTCTACTTCTTGAAACACATTCAATGGCATCTCCTGCCTCTTTGATATGTTACCTGACCGCTGACATGCGTCACACCTTCGCACAAAATCATTTGCATCTTTGAATAGGGTCGGCCAGTATAAATCGCTCTCCAACACCTTTATGGATGTCCTAGAACTGTTATGGTGTCCACCTGTAGGTAGTGTGTGGTAGTGTTTCAACACACTCTCATACTCGCATTTAGGTATACACCTTCTTAATATTCCATCCCTGCATTGTCTCAAAAAAATAGGATCATCCCAAAAATAATAGCACAAAGAATGAAAGAACCTCTTCTTTTCTTGGTACCCCCAATCAGCAGGTAATTCCTTGCAAGCTAAATAATTCACAATGTTAGCAAACCAAGGGGGTCTTTTTACTTAACGACAAAAAACTATTCATCGGGCAAAGTATCTAGAATGGGTATATTAACATCCTTCTCATCTACCCTCTCCAGTCTAGATAGGTGGCCAGCCACCACATTCTCAATCCCTAGTTTGTCTTAGACCTCAATGTCAAACTCCTTTTTTGGTCACCTCAATGTCTTAGACCTCAATGTCAAACTCCTGCAATAAAAGGATCCATCTAATCAATCTTGGTTTTGCATCCTTCTTCTGCAGTAAGTATTTAATTGCCACATGATCAGTCCACACCACCACCTTAGCTCCCACAAGATATTGTATAAATTTCTCAAAAGCAAAGACAATAGCCAAAAACTCTTTTTTAGTTGTGGTGTATTTAGTTGTGCATCATTAAGTGTTTTAGATGCATAATATATGACTGTAGGGACTTTATCTAAGTGTTTCCCCAACACTGCCCCCACAGCATAATCTGATGCATCACACATTAGTTCAAATGATTGGCTCCAATCTGGAGCTTGCACAACCGGTGCGTATATGATTTTTTCTTCTAAAATTTCAAAATCTTTTAAACATCTCTCATCAAAATTGAATTCAACATCCTTTTCCAAGAGCTCAGACAATGGCTTAGCAATTTTTGAAAAATCTATAATAAATTGGCGATAAAATCCATCATGGCCTAGAAAACTCCTAACTGCCTTCACCGACGTTGGTGGAGAAAGTTTTGAAATCACTTCTATCTTAACCGGATCTACCTCCAATCCTTTGCTAGACACCTTGTGTCCAAGCACTATTCCCTCACTAACCATCATGTTGCATTTTTCCCAATTAAGCACTAAGTGTGTGTCTTCACACCTCTATAAAACCTTATCAAAATTTCTCAAACAATCATCAAAAGATGTCCCATAGACTAAAAAATCATCCATAAAAATATCGAGACAGCGTTCCACCATATCTGATAAAATCGCCAGCATACATCGCTGAAACGTAGTGGGTGCATTGCATAACCAGAATGGCATGTGGCAGTATGCAAACATGTCGTAAGGCCAGGTGAAGGTAGACTTCTCCTGGTCCTTAGGTTCAATTGAAATCTGATTATAGCCTGAATAACTGTCAAGAAAACAAAAGTGGGAGCAACCGACGAGTCGATCAAAAATCTGATTAATGAACGACAATGGAAAATGGTCCTTAAGCGCGACGGTGTTCAATCAGCGATAATCAATGCAAACTCGCCATCATGTCACTAATCTAGTGGTTATTTGTACATTAGATGAGTTAGTAGTGACAGTGATTCCCCCTTTTTTTGGTACTACCTATGTCGGACTAACCCACATGGAATCAGAAATAGCATAGATTATACCTACCGACAGTAGCTTGATTATATCCTTTTTTACTACCTCCGTCATGATTGGATTTAAGTGACGCTGAGGTTGAATGACTGGCTTCACTCCTTCTTCTAGCTGAATCTTGTGTTGGCACAAAGTAGAGGAAATCCCCTTGATGTCAGCCACAGACCACCCGAATGCACCTCGGTGGCTCTTTAGCACAATAATCAATTTTTCTTCTTCTGATTCACTCAATGATGCATATATGATACCCAGAAGCTTCTCCTTTGCAGCTAGAAAAACATACTTCTGATGGGGTGGCAGCGGCTTTAGATCCAACTCAGGTGGGATCAGGAGTGAAGAAACTAGTGGTGGTGTAAGCGGTCCCAAGTCCTCAAAGTGCCTTGTGTAATAACATGGCAAAGCCTTCAATAACCTTGCACATTCTTCTAATGATCGGTTCCGCACACAATCATCCATGAGGTCCATTAGACATGCCTCTAGCAGGAGTTGTGGATGTATATGTACTAGAGAACCCTCTCCATCCTTATTCATAGTGGATAAACCCAATTCCTCATCTTCATCATGTGAGTACCCTACTGCCTTGGGAAGTGAGACCACCTTAGTGTTCTCCATGATGTCCATAGCTAATGTACCCTTTTCCACCTTTGTCATTACATGCGCCATGTCCAAAAATGGTTTTCTCAAAAACAAAGAGATATTGATATCCATGTTCTTCATCACATTGCATTACTCTTGAGCATTGGATAACTTAGAATTATCTGGCATAGCTATCTCAAACATGTCGTCCTTAATTGCCATAGTCAAACGGCCTCTTCCCATCTCCAACATCATATTAGTTGTTTCTTGGAAGGGTCTTCCTAGTAAAAGCTCGTTGCCATGTTCAGCTTGCATCTCCATCACCACAAAGTTTGTAGGAAAAACAAACCAGTCCACCTTGACAAGTACATCCTCATAAATACCATACGGTGTCACCACTGAGCTGTCTGCCAATTGGATCATCATGCTTCTCTTCCTAGATGTTTTGAGACCTAGCTTCCTGAAGGTAGATAAAGGCATTAATTTGATACTCGCCCTTGAATCACAAAGTGCATCGCCAAACTTTGTCTTCCCGATATAATACATGATGTTGAAACATCTGGGAACCTATCTCTTTGGTAGCAGTGTACCTAAAATGAAGGCACTGACTTGCTCTCTCAGTACAATTACCTTAGCATCTAGAATCTTCCTATTCTTATTAATGATATCTTTCAGAAATTTACCATACGACGGTATTTATTCAATTGTATCAATCAACGGTATGTTCACGAAAAATCTTCCTAAAGCTATCTAGAAACTTCTTGAATTGGTGATCCATCTTTGTTTACTTCAAGCTGTTTGGATATGGAACCGGTACCATTTGTGTCCTATGATGTGGAGGCACATATGAAGTCCTCTTTTCCACCTCAGATTCTTGATTATGCTCTTCTCTTGTGTTGCCTACCTCCATTTCTACTTGTGCCAGCTCTGCCACTGGGTCGCCGCTATCAGTATGCTTGGTCATCTCAGTCTCCACAGTCTTTGGAGTCAACGTCTTCTTTCCACTTCTCAATAATATGGCCTTGACTTGCTAGTTTCCTATTGGAGTGTCAGTGTTTCCTAGAAAACCTTGTTTTGTAGGATTCTTCAAAGCCGCCATGTCTTCCGCTAGCTGAGACAAAGTTGTCTCAAAACTTCTCATATGGGCCCCTGGATTCTAGAGATCACGTTGGAAGTTGTTTATCAACTATTCCAACTGCTTCACTATCTGGTTGAGAATTTCATTTGTGCTCTCCTCTGCTACAGGTCGTTGTTGCTGATTATTCTTGTATTGGTTCTATTGATCAGGATCTTGTAGGAAGTTGTTTGGATATTTTCAAGAGAACTTGGGATCCTTTATCCATGAATAATCATTGTTCTTGTAGACTTGCTACCGCACATACTTCACCTGTCCTTTATCATCTGATAGATTATTATCCTTCTCTAGCAGCTTCTTTGCTGTCAAGTCTAACTTCTCATTCAAAGAGGTGATAACTTTATATTCCCCTATGCTTTTGATCTGCTCTTGATGGTCTCTCTCATTACCCCATACCTGATTCTTTGCCATATTTTTCAAAATTTCCTGACATGTAGAGGGTGAGTTGTTGAGAAAGAACCTTGAGCATGCACTATCCAAGGTGGTCCATTCACTTTTGTGGAACCCAAAGTATAACATCTTGACTTGGTTCTCCAAATCTATCCCATGCCGTGGGACCTTCCTGAGCATGATCTGAAAATGCTCCCAAGCTTCAAAATAAGATTCAGCTGCCTGTTGCTTGAAATTGTGAATGTTCCTAATCAGCTCATTTGTCTTTTCTGGAGGAAAGTATCTTTCAAAGAATGCCTCTACCATTTGATCCCATGTCTCGATCGATTCCTTCGGCATGTTTTGTAGCCATTCTTTTGCCTTATCTACTAGTGATGATGGATTTCAGGTAAATGGTTGTCTGTGGAAACCTATCCACTTTCACCATATCATAGCACTCCACAAAATTGTTGATATGTTCCACCGGGTCTTCATGAGTGTTCCCATAAAAAGCTTGTGACTTGACTAGTGCAATCATACCTGGATCAATCTTGTATTGAGCTACATTCACATTCTACTTCTTGATAGGCCTTGTCTGTATAATTGAAGAAGATGTCTTTATCCTCTCCCATATTGTCCTTTATGCTCCTGGATTACCGTCCCCCATTGCTTGTTTCCTGGGCGTAAACAATATACCTTCTGATGCAATTGTTTGAACTAGAACCTCGACAGTGACTAGGACCTCTGGTGTAAATTCTCCATAGTCCGTGGTCTGTGTTGTCACCATAAACTAGTACCAGAAAATTTGAAATCAATTAATTAAGGTACTCAATAAAGAAAATTTGTTCTATATGTTATATGTAATACATTTCTAATGATTAAAATAAAATTGCAAGAAATAAAAGGTGGCCTAGAGTGGCCGCCCGCAACACTCGTAGTGCTAAAACTTAGATGCCTCCATGGCAACGGTGTTGAAAACTCGACATGCTATTTCCATGCGTATGAACACAAGTGCACACGTCGAGTAATATAGGTCTATGTGAGGCCCGAGTCAAACTCAAGGAGACGTAGTCTCAGTGACTACTACTAACTACGTTGTGATTAGCTAAGCCGATTAAAAAGTTGTATTGAGTTTAAACAAAAAAAGGAGATTAAAAGAAAATTAAAAGTGATTTATTCTAATGAGATGGATTCCTTAGGATTACCGATTTTACCACGGGGTCTCATTATATCTTATTCCTGCTGAATTTATATATATTTTACTCCTACCCTGGGTAAAAAGCATGTAGTCAGAATTTCCCATTTCCACGGTGCAATTCACTACTAAGATCTAAACCAATTCTACGTCTGTAGTAATTTATATCTTAGTCTAGGTGCAATATCAAAAACTCTAGGTTTCTTTCCACTAACTGTATGTTACCTTTCCCAAGAAACGCATAGGAAAGTGTATAAATTATGGTGTTCTAGCCTTTAATCCTCCTTCTGGAGAAATTATCAAGTATAGATGGTGATCAAGTATAGATAGGTCGTGCAATTCCATAATTATATATCCAGGAATATAGAGAAATCTATATTAAGTCATATAAAAAGTCAATACAACGATTCCCCAGGCTACTCCCAGGTCCTAAGGAAAGAAGGGGTTTAGCCCCGCATAGTTTTCACGTGCAAATACATAGAGAGAGAGAGAGGGAAAATGTAGGAAACATGAAGGAAATTCATGTAACCCCTGGAGAAAAGGTGTTCTAGATGATCCTCCTCGAGAAACGCACATTCTATAGTCTTCCAGCAGCAAAATCGTCTGTTGGAGGTGCTCAGATCTCCCGATTGATGTCCTTCAGCTCTGTGCTTCTCTCCCTCTCTTCTTTGGCCTTCATGCGGTGCAATGTGATATCCCCTTAGGTCTGGCCATCCTCTTTTAAGTCATTGGTCAACTTACAGAACTGCATATCATGGACCATCGGATCTAGGCTGATCTCACGGTTGTTGATTTCTGACAAAGTCGGTGGCACCGACTGTATCGAGTGTGATTTGGCTGTGGTGAAGTCGGTGCCATTGACTCGTGATGGTCGGTGGCACCGAGTTGATTCACATACTTTGATCTGCCTCTCTAAATGAATCTCAGTGGCACCGACTCGGCAGTCAGTGGCATCAAATCTTCTGGTCTCTTTTCGCCCGGCCACTGATGCTAACTCAGTGGCACTGACTTTTCATTGTACATGGAGTACATGAAAAATCCACAAAAAATGTTTATAAGGCCGGGGAATGTATAAAATAATGTAAATATGATAATAATGAGCATAGTTTGATGCAAACAAAGTATATAAGCCAATAATAATGATTCATGCAAATATGATCAACTTATTGACTAATAAATGAACAAAATGAATAAAAAATAGGCTAGTAAAAGTGACTCAAAACCTGTGCATCACTGTGGCATATAGGAATCCACATGGTGACTAGAGAATGAGATGCGTAGAAAATATCCATCTCTTTTTTGCATAGGATTTTAGGGCAAAATCCTTGTTAGGGTTTTATAGTTGTAAGGCCCTTAAACTTTCTTAATGATTTGAATGAGATTAATTACCATAATTGAATGCTTATAAACCTAATCTAACCTTTTGATATATTTTGAAATCATAATACAAGCTTAAGTTTCAAATTTGGTCCAATTTGGATATTGTTTGAGCAAGTTATGCAATTTTCTCTATATTTTGGACTTTTCTACAATTTACCCAATTGAGGGGTTTTCTTTGCAATTTGTCACATAAATTATGTCCCTTAGATGTTATATTATCATTCTTGAGATTTTTGAGCCATGGGGCTCCTAGTTGAGCCATGTTTTGAAGGTGTTTTCATCAAGGGTATTTTAGGGTTTACCCCTTCATGGATGAGCTACCTTTAGTAGCTATCAACTAATGAATTATGTGATTGGTTGGGAAATTCGACAAAGGAAATCTAAGAAGGTCTATATGGATGGTGGGGGAGCTTCTTGTGTGTATTCTTGTATATTCTTAATAGTTTAAGGCCATAGACACATGGGGAAGCTACTTTTACACCTCATGCTTGCTTCCATCCTTATCCATGGACTATATTTACCTCTTCCTTGCCCAAGTATGAAACTATGCTTTATTTCTGTTTCCTCTAACATATATCAACGAATCCACTCTATTTTTCTATGTAACCAAGTGCTCTAAGGTAGAAGACAACCTCTTTTGGGAGAAGAAGGTCTCCTAGAGCTCCATCTAGCCCTACCTAAGGTTTCCAAGGTCATCTTCTAGGGAATTCAACCAAGGAAAGTTGTTTTCTTCCTTTCTTCTTCATTTCTCTTGCTCTTCTCCTTCTTTAGACCTTCCTCCAAGTTAGAACCTTGTTGTTCCATGGTGAAAGTGGCTCGAGAACTCAAAAATCTATCCTTCTTGTTTCTTTTTCTAGGATTTTGCTTCTTTGTGGAGAGAAGTACCTATTTGGCCAAGTTCATATCTGAATCCAAGGTTTTATTGCCCTATTTTCTCAAGATTCTTGCTGTTTGGGATCTGAACTACTCTATAGAGGCGAGTTATATAACATTCTTCACTTATATTTCTTACTAGATTCTTGTTAGTTCATGTGTATGCCTTAATGTGTTGATTTAAGCATAAAGAAACCATGCTTGTTTAGAATTACGAATTTTGTGGTGTTCCATGTTCTGTTCCAGTTCTATATGAACTTGTAAACATGTGTACAACCTTTATAAGGTGTAACATGATCTGGGACAGGTTGATAGAAACAACCTATGGTGCTATGCACAAAACAATTGATGGTTTAAATTAGGGTTTTCAAGCTATTTCCTTCCCTATTGCACAACTGATGGCCATACCATTCAACAACCAATAGTGTTGCTATATTGTCAACTGATGTTCATGATCAAGGGTTTCAAATTTATGATGACAACCTATGGTCACCTCCTTACGTCAGTGATTACCTCCCATTTTGTGATGTTATCTTACTAGTTTTCCTCAGTTTTCCATACTCTTTCTTAGTTAAATTAGATAGAATCTTTAACTTTCTACCTTTTTGTAAAAATACCATTAGATTAACTTCTCCTTTTCACTTCTTACATAAAAGCACAAAAAAATTTACAAAACTCCCAAACTGTCCCAAGACCGAATGGAAGCCAAACGGTCCCAAGACCGAATAGAGACCAAACGGTCCCAAGACCGAATGGAGACCAAACGGTCCCAAGACCGAATGGAGACCAAATGGTCCCAAGACCAAATGGAGACCAAATGGTACCAAGACCAAATGGAGACACAAATGGTCCCAAGACCGAATGGAAGCCAAACAGTCCCAAGACCAAATAGAGACCAAACGGTCCCAAGACCAAATAAAGGTCAAACGGTCCCAAGACCGAATGGAGTCCAAACGGTCCCGAGACCGTATGAAGCCACTCGACCCCAAGATCGAATGAAAGCAAACAGTTTCAGACCGAGAGGACTCAAACGGTCTCCAGACCGAGAGAGTCCAAACAGTTTCCAAACCGTGTGAAAATCCAAATGGTCTCCAAGACCGTTTGACCCACATACCCCAAACCATTTAAGGCTCACTCAAAATCCTATAAATAGAACCCAAAGGGGTCCTCACAGGGGATGAAGTTCCAGACGTCTAAAGGTTGCCTCTGTTGTTCCAGAGCCATTCCATCCTTCACCCACTGCCCCAAGGCTGCCGGTCTGAGATCCATACTCCTTGTTGTACTTCTAGATTTGAATATCGACTGCTTGTGGGTTCTAGATTGTATGTAGTCACCATACGTTTGGTTTGGTATCTAGGAGCATTTCTCAAAAAGTGGAGTAAACTCACCTCCGTCATTGTACTTTCATACTATGAAATGGAATCAGTTGACGTATGAAAGTACAACCTTGACGGGTCGAGGAACACACTTTTTGAGGGGAGTGATGCAAAGTAAGTGACCATTTGTCTGGGGATGGCTGGCATTGCAATACTTCCACGTTTCTCATAGTTGGTTATCTAAAAGGAGGCTAAGCCTACGAAGATACTAACTATTTAGACTCTTTTCTTTGCAAGCCAAGTTATTGTGATGTATGTTTTGATCCATGAGTAGTGGTGGTGAAAGCCGTTCACACCCTAGTGGTTTCTTAACATTATTTACAATCTTAAATTTACTTTCTTGCTTTTACTTTACTTGCACTTAGTTTAAACAACCAAACCAACTCTTTGATCTAAATACCAACTGTTGAGGAGTTAAATGAAATTCTAACATTTTCTATCTTGTTGATCTTAACAAGACTGTTGTCCTGTGGATTTGACCCTTAACTATACTACGATAAGACTTCCACGTATCCTAGCATACGTGGGTGGAGTTTTTAATCTAGTATAAGCAAGGCTAAACCTAAAAGACTTACTATCTTTAGGATTTTTAGTGGTGCACGCAACTCCATGCAAGTGGAAGCTCCATCAAAAATTGTCATCGTTGTTGGGGACAACGGAACGTTTTAATTTCATTTATCATCTTGCTAGTTGGTTAGGGTTTTACACTTCTTTTTTTTTTAAACATTACTCCATATTCTCTTGATTTCTTCATATCTCCTGCATCATCTGAAAAGTGTGTTTCTTCCTCTACTCAGGTAGAAGACGTGTATGCAATCATCGCATAATCTCAGATTCTCCCCTGATCCAGAGTACGACTCTGAGGTAGAGAGAAGTTTCCACCGCCGCATTAGACTCAATCGTCAAAGAGCCAGACAAATGGTAGAAGATCAACATCAAGCTGCACTACTGATGGAAAGAGTCAACACTGCCATAGTAGCCCAGCGAGCGCAACTCATCGCTGACACGCGCGCCCAAGTTCAGGCTAAAGTATGGGATGAAGAGCAAGCCCGCATCCGTGCCGAGAATGAAGTAGCCAAGGCTACTACTCAACTGCTGATAAGAAGCAAGAAACTACAGGACTATTCTATTCCTAAGAACTATGAAGACAACCATCCAGTCCAACCACCACTCATTGACACTCCTAATTTTGAGATGAAGACACAATGGATCCAAATAATGCAAGTCATCTCATTCTTTGGAAGTGTCGGAGATGACTGCATGGACCATTTGAAGAGGTTCAAAGCTCTTTGTAGGTTGGCACCACAAGATGGAACAACCATGGATGCAGTGATGCTCAGACTCTTCAATTTCACCTTGTCTGGAAGAGCACTAAGTTGGTACAATTATTTGGATGGGGAGCCAATCACCACCTGGGCTCCCTTCGAAGAGAAGTTCTTGGAGAAATCCCCCCACTTCACTAACCTACCAAATCAGAGGACAAATCAACCAATTCCTTCAACTACCGGGAGAGTCATTGGCTGACTCATGGGAAAGGTTCAAGGAACTCTTGAGGAAATGCCCTCACCATGGAATCTCACAAAATCAACTCATAGAAACTTTTTATAGGGGAGTAAGTGATGAAATTAAAAAGTTCTTAGATTCCTCATCTGGAGGAAACTTTATGAGACATAACTACGAAAATGCCCAGAGAATCATCACTCTCGGAGTAGAAAATCAATCCAATTGGGAGAGGGCGACCACAGGAGGAGTTCTAAAGGTTTGTAAAGATGAAGAATCTATAGAAATGAAAGCCATAGATGAATATTTGAAAACCATAGCCAACAAACAACAAGCCCTCGAAGCATCATTTGGGGAGTATGAAAGAAAGAAGAACCCCCAACAAGCTAAAGCAGCCACAGGAACTTGTGAGGCTTGTCATGCATCAGATCATCCCACATTGTCATGTGGTCTCCTATACAATGTAATGATGGATTTGCAACCACCTCAACCACAGTATGAGCCGATCATGGAACACCCAGAGGATCAGATGTCAGAACAAGTAAATTCCATTCATTCCATACCAGGACAAGCTTACTACAACCCAAATCAACTGAGAAATCATCCTAGTTTTCAATATGGAAATACTACGGGGACAGCTAACCCACAACATCAAACACAAGGTGGATCCTCCAACAGACTACCACCTGGATTTCAAAGCAACAACAACCAAAATAAAGGGAATCTTAGAAACAATTTCCAGAGATCCAACTACCCAAGAAACCCCTCTGCATACTACCAATATACTCACCCTCCTATGCACCTGCAATTACAAAAAACTCAGCTGCAACAGCAACATCAACCTCAGTTACCAGCACCTCAACAACAACAACCTCAAGGGCAGCAGCAACTCACTCAATTTCAACAGAAGAATGCCCCACCACAGCAGACTGATGAACTATCCTTCATAAGGCAAATGTTGCAATCACAGCAAACCATGCTGGCTAACCAGCAAGCCCAGCAAAAAGTTGTGGAAACTCAGTTAGCATAGATAGCAGCTCAGCTAAAATCTCCAGTGGGCACTTTCACTAGCCAGCCAGAAGAAAAACCAAGACACGATCAACATAGACCAGAACAATTAAATGTTGTTACAACAAGGTCTGGTCATGCTCTTACTGAAGCCATCTCGGTTAATCAAGAAGACAGGGATGTAACTGAAATCATCCCAACAGAAGAATCAGGTCAAGAAACTGAAGAAAGGAAAGAAAAGGAACAAGGTCCCAAAGAACCAGAGGTTCCACAATATAAGCCAAGGATACCCTATCCTAGCAGGCTAAAGGAAACCCGACTAGACTCTAGATTCCATAAATTCAAGGAGGCAATGAAGAAACTTTATGTTGATATTCCTTTTCTCAACGCCTTATCTGAAATCCCAGCCTGGTCCAAATATCTGAAGACCCTACTGTCAAAAAAATATATGACAGAAGAGCATTAAATTGTCAAGCTAGCCCAAACCACTTCTGATATCATTCTGAATAAAATGCCGAAAAAATAGAAGGACCCTGGCTCCTTTGGCATACAATGCTCTATTGGGAACACTTCTTGTAAAAAGGGATTGGCCGACTTGGGAACCAGCATATCAATTATTCCATTTTCCATGTGCAAAAGATTGGGGTTTACTGACTTGTTGCCTACAACAATGACCATCCAACTCGCTGATTTCACCATTGTTGCTCCCTTGGGAATCATTGAAGATATTCTAGTAAGAGTGGAAAGGGACTCTTATGTCCCTTGTGATTTTGTCATTATGGATATAAAAAAGACCTAAGGTGCCCAATAATATTTGGTAGACCCTTCCTCGCCACAGTTTGAGCATTAATTGATGTCGAGGTTGGCACAATTACCTTGAGGTTGGGTAAAGAAACCATTCAATTTAGGGTTTTCAACAGCCTGAAGAGCCCTAGTATCCATGAAGAGGTTTTTCTGCTTGAAGCAATTGATAAAATGTCTCTACTCAAGCAAGTAAATCCATAACTAGCACATGCCCTAGAGGATGCTCTAATAAATGCAGAAGCTGAATTTTCAACCAATGAGTTAGTTCAGCAATGCCTGCCATACTTGGAGCAGGCTGAAAAAGCCCTAGAAGCCACTTTTGAAGAACTAAAATCTGTCACCATATTAGAGACAACAGAATCAGCAATGTCTGCCATACTTGGAGCAGGCTGAAAAAGCCCTAGAAGCCACTTTTGAAGAACTAAAATCTGTCACCATATTAGAGACAACAGAAGTACCCAAAGCCCCGAAAATGAAAACTCTACCAACTCGGCTCAAACATGTCTTCCTAGATGAAGAAAAATTATGTCCAGTTATCATTAGCTCCTCTCTGGTTGACGATCAGGAAGAAAGTCTTCTCACTGAATTAAGGAAGTACAAGAAAGCAACTGGGTACAAGGTGACTGACCTAACAGGCATTAACCCAGCTCTGTGCATGCATAAACTACCTATGATAGAAGAGTTCAAACCCTAAAGGGAGCACTAGAGAAAACTGAACCCATATCTAAAAGAGGTAGTTCGCCTCGAGGTTCTTAAACTCTTGAAAGCGGGTATTATCTACCCAATTTTTGACTCTCAGTGGGTTAGTCTTGTCCAAGTGGTCCCTAAAAAGGGGGGAACCACTGTTGTCTTAAATGACAAGAATGAACTAGTACCTACAAGGACCGTTACTGGTTGGAGAATGTACATTGATTATAGAAAATTGAACAAATCAACAAGGAAGGACCATTTTCCCTTACCCTTCCTTGACGAAGTCCTTGAGCGGCTAGCCCAACAAAAACATTTTTTCTACCTCGACGGATATTCTGGGTTTTACCAAATCCCAATTCACCCCGAAGACCAAGAAAAAACAACATTTACTTGTCCTTTTCGAACATACGCCTTCAGAAGGATGCCCTTCAGGCTATGCAACGCACCCGCAACCTTCCAAAGGTGCATGACTGCTATCTTTGTGGGATTAACCGAAACCATTATGGAGGTGTTCATGGATGATTTTTTAGTATACAGAGACTCTTTTGATAACTGCCTGCTCAACCTAAGTAAAGTCTTACTAAGATGCGAGGAAACAAACCTCATCCTAAACTGAGAAAAATGTCACTTTATGGTGACCGAAGGTGTTGTCCTCAGACATCGAGTGAGAAAAAGAGGAATCGAAGTAGACAAGGCAAAAATCAATGTCATCTCAAAGCTATCACCACCCAAAGACATAAGGGGAGTGCAAGCTTTCTTGGGTCATGACGGGTTCTACCGGAGATTTATCAAAGACTTCTCGAAAATAGCAAAACCTATGACATACCTATTAACCAAGGATGTTGATTTCAACTTTGACCATGAATGCCTGCATAGCTTTACAACCTTGAAGAATGCTCTAATCTCTGCACCCATTCTAAGAGCGTCTGACTAGTCACAACCTTTCAAAATAATGTATGACGCTAGCAACTATGCCATAGGGGTTGTGTTGGGGCAGAGAATAGACAAAAAGCCATATGTAATATACTACGCATCCAAGATGTTAGATGAGGTGTAAAAGAATTAAACTACTACTGAAAAGGAATTCTTAGCCGTCATCTACGCTTTCGAAAAATTTCATTCTTATCTAATTGGATCAAAGGTCATAGTATATACAGACCACTCCGCCATCAAATATCTTATTCAGAAACAGGATGCAAAACCCAGACTCATCCGCTGGGTATTAATGCTACAAGAATTTGATCTTGAAATAAAAGACAAGAGCGGAGTGGAAAATGTCATCATTGACCACCTAAGTCGCATCGAATGTCAAGACGATGACAATATACCTATCCGAGACTCCCTCCCTGACGACTAGCTTATGAAAATTACCATCGGATTTCCCTAGTACGCTGACATAGTGAACTATCTGGCTACAGGAATCATCCACCCTTCCGCCTCTCACCATGATAAAAAGAAATTTCTCCATGATGTTAAGCAATACTTCTGGGACGAGCCCTATCTTTTTTGTCTATGTGCAGACAGACTTTTTCGTCGATGCCTACCAGAAGAGGAAATTACCCCTGTCTTAGAGCACTGTCATTCTAGCCCCACTGGGGGACACATGAGTTCGAAGAAGACCGCTCTAAAAGTTCTACAATCGAGTTTCTTTTGGCCAACAATAGCAAGAGATTTCTATGATTTTGTAAGATCCTGCAATAAATGTCAGCTTTCTGGCAGTATAACTAAACAGAATGAAATGCATCTCACTTTGTGGCAAGAAATTGAACTTTTTGATGTTTGGGAATAGACTACATGGGTCCCTTCCCCTCATCTTATGGATTTTCTTACATATTAGTCATTTTTTATTATGTTTCAAAATAGGTAGAAGCTATACCCACTGTATCCTGTGATTCCAAGCCGGTCATCAAGATGTTCAAAGATATCATCTTCCCCAGATTCGGAGTCCCCCGCACTATCATATTAGACGGAGGAACCCATTTTCTAGAAAGAAGCTTTGAAGCCCTCCTGAGAAAATATGGGGTCAACCATAAGGTCGCCGCACCTTACCATCCACAAACAAGTGGCCAAGTTGAAGTTTCAAATAGACAATTGAAAGCTATCTTAGAAAAAATAGTTAATAGACATCGTACTGATTGGTCTATCAAGCTCCCCAATGCCCTTTGGGCATACCGCACGGCTTACAAAACATCGATAGGAACAACCCCATTCCATCTAGTGTATGGAAAGTCGTGCCATCTACCAGCTGAACTAGAACATAAAGCTTGGTGGGCCATCAAATAGCTGAACTTTGATCTCAAAAGCGCTGGTGAATATAGACAACTTCAACTACAAGAACTTGAAGAGCTTAAAATGATAGCTTACCAAAGCGCCAGAATATATAAAGAATAAACAAATATGTGGAACAATGGCCACCTAAAAAAAAGGCATTGTTGTCGGAGATAAGGTCCTCCTCTTCAATTCCAGACTTAAGATGTTTCCTAGAAAGATCCGCACTAAATGGTCTGGACCTTTCATAATTAAACACATCTATCCCACCGGAGCAGTCATCATCCGTGACAATAATGGGGGAGAACGGACAGTTAATGGCCGCAGATTGAAGAGATACTACACACCAGCAGACAAAATACCAAGACAAACTATCGAGAACCACGATCCCTCAGCATCGGCATAACAAAATCAGATTTTTTTTGGGCCAGCGACGTAAAACCCAAGCACTACTTGGGAGGCAACACAAGATCTGAGTACCACCATTTTATTTTTCTCTAATCTCTTCGTTTGATTTAAGCTTATCTTCTTTAATCTAAAAATATAAAAATTGACATAAATAAACAAAACAAGCATAAAAATATAAAATCCAAAAACCTAACTGTTTCGAAACCATTTGGACTCAAATAGTCTCGAAACCGTTTGGAACCCAAATGGTCTTGAAACTGTTTGGACCCCAAACGGTCCCGAAACCTTTTGGAACCCAAATGGTCTCGAAACTGTTTGGACCCCAAATGGACTCAAAACCATTTTCCCTTGGGAATTTGTATCGACACCCAACGTTTTCTAAAAATATAACCCCCCATCATTTTCTTTCCCTTAAATCTCAATTTCTCTAAACCCTCACGTGAACCATGTTCCATTCCATTCCTCTGCTCCTGACTCATGTTCACTCTACGACCATCGCCGACGTCGTTGCCGACACCACCATATTTCCGTGCCCCTTCGAGACTTCATCTTCGTCATTATCACCATTCGTCACTTCATCTTCGTCATCGTCACCTTCACCCTCAGCACCGTCGACTTCTTCGACTATAGCAGTAAGGTAGAACTAGCCAAAGTTGTCCATTCTAATTCTAACGATGAGTTCGTCCTTCATCTGTGCCATCTTCGTCACCGACACACACTCCGCCACCATCGTCCGCTGCTTCCACCCATTTTTCAACCGACCGGCGACGACCCCGATGTTTCACCCTTCTACGGTTGAAACTGTTTGGAGCCAAACGGTCTTGAAACCGTTTGGAGCCAAACGGTCTTAAAACCGTTTGGAGCCAAATAGTCATGAAACCGTTTGGAGCCAAATAGTCTTGAAACTGTTTGAAGCCAAACAGTTTTGAAACCGTTTGGAGCCAAACAGTCTTGAAACCATTTGGAGCCAACCGGTCGTGCAACCATTTGTGCCTAGTAGTCTTGAAACTGTTTGGAGCCAAACGATCATGCAACCATTTGTGCCAAACGGTCTTGAAAACATTTGGAGCCAAACGGTCATGCAACTATTTGTGCCAAACGGTCTTGAAACCGTTTGGAGTAAAAATGGTTCAGACCCAAACAGTCTTAGAAAATATAATTTCACCCTGAAAATGATTTTTTTTCAATGCTAAAATTCTTTACACATTTTTCTTCTCTTTTAAAATATATACTCTTTCGATTATAGAATGGCCTCCCCTATAAAAGAAGCCACTGGAACCGCTGACTCTCCCTTCTGGATAAGGGAGCAACTGATGTAGGACCGCACAAAACTCCAGCACGTCATGGACACTTATGAAAAGACTAGAAAGGCCCCACCAAAAGTTGACCTGATTCAAGTCCTAAATGAAATTGACTGAATCAACATGTGCCTAGCCGAAGACCCTATTGAAGAAGTGGAGGAGATTTCCTCTAGTGATGAAGGTTCGGAGTACGAGCCAACTCCCGAGGAGGAATCCCCATCCACAAAGACAAAGGGGAAACAGAAGACCCCGGAAGCCCTAAAAGAACAACCAACAAAGAAACGAGCAAGGAAGTAGGTACATCCCGCCACTACAAGGGAACAAACCCTGGCGGGATACGTTCTGTCAATCACTGCCGCTCGTGCCACAACCACTGCCCCTACTTTCACCACCATCACCACCACAACACCACCACCAGTAGATCTTTTCATCCACACCCTACCGTCTATTGACAAGTCCCTGAAGCCAACAAAGTATTTTTGCTCCAGCATACTACTAAAGATGGGGATATATGACAGAATCCTCACTCTGCTTGATAATGCCAACCTTTCAAGACTCTGCTTTGTCCCTGAGATTTCTTATGTTGAGCCCACAACTGAATTCTTCACATATCTCAACAAAGAAGTTGTGGACATTACGGATAGATCCAGGGACGGAGGTCGACTGTAGGCTGGTCACCAAACTTCTTGGCAACAATGTTGTCATAACAAAAAACATGCTAAATGAAATATTTATAGACAACCAGGAGCAGCTGAAGAAGGCCAAAGATGTAGGCATAGAAATCTCTGAGTTCAACAAGCATATCTTCTGGAAATCCCTGACAGGGATCCCGACCTACGAGGCAAAAACCTACAAGGCCTCCAATATTCAATCTAGACTAGTGCGCACATTGCACAAAATTCTTACAAGTGCACTTTTCCCCAGGACAGAGGGTAGAAATGTTAGCATTTCTGATCTTTTCGTACTCTGGTCCATTCTAAAAGGGCAGCCAGTCAACATCGGATGGCAATTGATACACAAGCACACATCTTACGCCCTCGAGAAAGAAATATGTATGGGAGGTCATATAAAATCCATCATAAAATATCTTAAGATGGACATACTCCTCCCCAGGTGCACAAAGATCAAGGGCGACATCCTTACCAATGAGAAGACCTTAAAAAACTCATACATCATCAAAGAAAAGGATGCAAAGATGCACTATATCTTTTACCCTATAGTAAAATCCTCAAGGACTTTGTTGCCGCTTCCGGAGCTTGCAGACTACGACAAGGAAAAGCTTCTCTTCACCGAAGAGGAGCTTGCATACCTCCTAGTTTCAGTCAAAATACAAGAAAAGAAAATCAAAGCGAGGAAGATAGAGCACAGTATCACCACCCCGGCAGCAAGAATAACAAAAATACTAGAGAAACGACCATCAAAAGGGCATTTGTAGATAAAACAGTTGTCAGGAACGCCGACATCAAAACCAAATCCAGAGGCATAACCCCCCTCCCCGAAGAAAATATCATCACCTCATCACTAGACTCCTTCGTCATGAGTCAAAATGCTGAACTTACCTCCACCACCACCCCCACCACACCACCATCGTCCACTGTTCCACAATCCACAACTCTTCCATCTTTCTCTACAATGATGTGATGTGCGTCGTTGTACACGCAACAATCACTAGAAAAAGTCCTAGAGTTTAACCTTCTAACCCGGTTGTCAACTTGTTGCGAACAACAAGTCAACTTAGTATAGATAGGTATTGATCTAAGGGACAATGGAAAAGAAAAGTTGAAATCCAAATCTGATCGCAAGTACAAGAATTAAATCCCATTTTGAGAGAGTTGTTAATACTAAGAACAAAAATAAAAGTTCTGAAATAAAGTTTAACTAATCAAGAAATAAAGATCTGGGGTCCGGAAGATCACCACCAAAACCACGTTCCTATTCAACTAATCAAATTCTAAACTCCAAGGATCAAATCAGGACCTTGTGTTTATATGTCCTTATAGACAAACTCACAAGGGTCAGACTTCCCGTGAACTCGTTGGTCTCGGCGTTCACGAATCATTGTCCAACCGTCCAACATGCCATTATCCACGGTCATATCAAAAAGTATGTGAATTCAAACTGACGTTCAAACCCAAGGCTCAGGTGGTCGTGCCACCAAGGATTATAACAAAAATAAGATTAAATAGACGAAAAGATGATAATCGCAATTAAGGAACTATTGTTTTATTCTTACAGAGATCCATGGTCATATCACTCCATAAGAATATATTAGATCATCCAAATAACTACAAAGAAACAAAGAGAAGACATTTGTTCAATGGAGGAATATAATTAATTATTTGAATAGAACCGGGCTAAGGGGCTACTCCCATGCCCCAGAGAAATTTACTCAGACATAAAAAGACCAGAAGAAATGCAAACTAAAATGAGATCCAACATTATACAAGATGTGGTCGACAACTAAAAATTGGATGAAATGGAATGAATAATGGAGTGCTTTTACAAGTGAAGAGTCCCTCCTTTTATGGAGGGGGAGGGGGTAGGCTTTCCTAAAAAGAGAGGGGAAAAAGAGAGGGAGATTAATTTTTGAATTTTCTGGATCTGGTCAAATTGAAAGTTGGTTGTCTTTAATTATCTTGACCATGTAACTCCCTTTAATGCAGATTCTCGCAGCTGCAATTTCAAACATATTTCTCTCCTATGAAAAGAACAAAAGCGGTCCAAATAATAGGATTTTATTTTAGGAAATTAAATTCCCTTTCCAATGAATACTTGTACACTCAATTTGGAGTTCCAATGCAAGAGTTATGTCACTTTTGGTAGAGGGTATATATGAATTTCAGGACTGCTGCAAATTGTGTAATTTTCCTACAAAACCCAAGAAAATAGAATTAAAACTCCAATTAAAGAGAAAAATCTAAAATAACACAATTAATTATGAAACTAAGAGAATAAATAATAAAATAATCCTAAACAAATATCAAAAATATATAAATAAAAGGAATAAATATACATTTATCAAAATACCCCAGACTTGAATCTTTGTTTGTCCTCAAATAAATAAAATCACAAATTATTCCAATTTATACTAACAACATGTCTATCCTCACCCTTGTAACATCACTTTATTCCTTACCTCCAAATTTGGCCAAGCAACCCAATCTCCTAAAACCACAAAACACAAAATTCTATATTCCCTATTAAAACAAATATCATATCTTGGTTCTAAATCATGATTTTGTTGAAAAACATGCTTCATCTTACTTTTGCTTTGACACTCTCATTTTTATAAATGTGTTTTTTTTTAGTTGTTGCACAAGAACAAGATGAAATTAGGGGGTGTGAAAATAAAGAAGGAAGTGATGATTTTTTTTTATCCCTCCTCTATTCGACTTGGGATTTAGATTTGTGGAGTCGTGGCTACATTGGTCACAATTTTTTTCATGTGCACTTTTGGCATCTTTTGATGGTACACCCCTTTGTGGGGTATGGATATTTTTTTTATGGGAAGCATACCACCCCGGATTTGATTTTTGTCTGGTGGTGATTCTTTGCTTATCTTTTTTTAGAGAGAAAATAAGGGGGAAACAAAAGGTGTCCTTGTGCCTATAACTTCACGTATTTATTTTCTCCTCTCTTTTTTTAAAGTGTCATTACATCAGAAAGAATATTCATGTCAATCACATTATATAAGATTTATATCAAGTTAATCAACATTTTAAAAATAGAGAAAATTTGTGTTTGGTTTTGATTGATTCCATACGGCTTGCCAACTTTTCCAAGGAGTGATGCTATTTTGGGATCTTAGGTGACATGGTGGTTTCAGACATGGCAATTTGTAATAATTTTTTGCAAAAGATTTACTAAACTCAAAGGGGTACAATGATAAACATCTATTCATACTGGCCGACTAGATAAAGGCCATTTTGCAACAAAAGAAATAAAAGCATGGCCGACTAGATAATGGCCATGAACAAAGCAACTATATGCAAAAAAAAGGTAGAAATAATGCAAGAATAAAAAAGATAAGGGGGTGGAATAGAAACATACCACCCACCTCCACCCCAGACTTAGATTTTTGCTCATTCCAAGCAAAATTGAAACTCGAGATAGAGGGAAGAGAAGAGCGAGGATTTCCAGGTGGCCCAGGTAGCTAAAAAAACATCCAGCTAAAGGGGATGTGTATGAGGGCTAGGACCTTTATCTGAGGAGCTTCATAATGTACCCTATGATAGGGTAATTGTAGAAGCTCAATGGGGTGATCATATTTTCTTTCACCTCGCATTCCCTCCAATATTATCCATAGATCTTCCTTCGATAGCAAGGGAAGTGTTGAAGATGGATGTGGATTGGGGGAGGTTGGCGGGTACCCGACTAGTAAAGCTAGTAGAGCATGATGAACTGAGTCGGGTGGAGGATTTGGTTTAGGTTTTACACCATCATGATGACCTGTATATGGGAGAATTGATGCTAATACAAAAAATTTAAAATCATTTACAAAAGTGTTTTGTTTCTCCTTAAAATTAATGCCATCAACATTGGGTTTGGTAAGTTTCATTGTTGATGTAACATATGTCTCTAATTTTTTTGTACAAGGGTTCCCCAAGTATTTAGGAGGGATGATGATGTCTTCCTTGCAAACAATAGAAGGGGTTGTGTGGGCTTCTTCCAACGGTGGTATCTCCCCTTCTAGATCAGCCATGTGTGTGATGGAAATTGGTTGTGATGACTCAGGAAGAATCATAAAGGGGGTTAGATTCTCATTATCCAAAATAGACTCAAAAGAAGGGTATTGGTCTATGGTATCATTTAGATTTATGTTGACGATGGGAGGAGTTGTTGGATCTTCATAAGGACTCTCCTACTTTGACATTTCATATTCAAGTAAAAGAGTCTCTAAAGGAAAGATAGGGATACCAATGTCCTCATCACACACAAAATATGGCACCATGGTTTGTGCTATTTCTTCAGGATCCGACATATATGACACAAAATAAGGATCATCGTCATCGTCGTCATCATGATGAACCATCTTGGGTTGCTCAAGCTCTATAGGGGGAGTTTGTGATTGATCCTCTAGTAAGGTGGCTAACATGGCTTGAATGGATTCAAGTTTTGCTTGTCCTTCTGCTGCCATCTTTTCTAGGGCCTTAAGTCTCTCTTCCAGTTCAAGATTAATTTGCATTTCACCATAGGATTTATACACCCCAAAATTTTGGTCATCCTCACCACACTCCCCATAGTGTCCTTGGCCATAGTAATCCTCATATTGTTTTGGGTGGCATTGCTCCTCATAATAATCTCCAAAAGATGGTGGATTGTAATTTCCATTGCGTCCATCTTGGTAGGAAGATTCAATATTATAAGGTGTCACCAAATCATGAGGAAACATATTTAAACAATCTATATTTTGGGTTTGGGCTTCTAGCAGGGTGGTTAAGAAGGCTTGGTTTGCTTTTAGTTTTGTTTCTCCTTCTATTGCTATCTTATCTAGGGCCCTAAGTCTCTCTTCTTGTTGAAGATTACATTGGGTTTCATAAACATGCTCATAACCCCCAAGGTTTTGTTGGTTACACCCCACAAAATTTTGTTGATCATATCCCCCATTAGAATATGGATAGCAAGGTTCCCCATAATGGTTCTCAGAAAAATGTGGATTCACATTTTACCCACCAGGATGAAAGGGCTCACAATTAAAAGGGGTGCTATTATAAGCATGGGGTAGAGTCGGACAGGCAAGAGATGCATGGTGGTAAAAACCACAATAATAACATTATGGGGGATATTGTGATGCCCACTCCATTTGAAAAGAAAAGTTCATGAAAGATATGTCAATCAACGAACGAGAGAAGAAAGATTGCGAGATAAAAGATTAGTCAAAAATTATAAAGAGAACTAAAAATTATAAATCTAAAAAAATTATCAAATAAACTAAAATTACAAAAAAAACTAGAAAGCAGTACTGCTGGAATGGAAACTCAGCAGAAAAAGGAGATACACTTCCAGAATTGTGCTCGGAAGGTAAAACGAAATTACAAAAATCTAAAAGAAATTATAAAAAAGACTAAATTTGTGAAAGATAGAGAATATGAACAAGGATTATACAAGATATACAAGCAACCATATCTGAAAAACAACTGTGCCATCCCCGACAACGGGGCCAAATTGATGTGTGTCGTTGTACGTGCAACAATCATTAGGAAAAGTCCTAGAGTTTAACCTTCTAACCTGTTTGTCAACTTGTTGCGAACAATAAGTCAACTTAGTATAGATAGGTATCGATCTAAGGGACGGCGGAGAAGAAAAGTCAAAATCCAAATATGATCACAAGTACAAGAATTAAATCCCAATTTGAGAGAGTTGTTAATACTAAGAACAAAAATAAAAGTGCTGAAATAAAGTTTAACTAATCAAGAAATAAAGATCTGGGGTCTGGAAGATCACCACCAAAACCATGTTCCTATTCAACTAATCAAATTCTAAACTCCAAGGATCAAATTAGGACCTTATGTTTACATGTTCTTATGGACAAACTCACAAGGTTCAGACTTCCCGTGAACCCGTTGGTCCTGACATTCACAGATCATTGCCCAACCGTCCAACATGCCATTATCCACGGTCATATCAAAAACCATGTGAATTCAAACTGGCGTTCAAACCCAAGGCTCAGGTGGTCACGTCACCAAGGATTATAACAAGAATAAGATTAAATAGATGAAAAGATGATAATCGCAATTAAGGGACTATTGTTTCATTCTTATAGAGATCCACGGTCATATCACTCCATAAGAATATATCAGATCATCCAAATAACTACAAAGAAACAGAGAGAAGACATTTGTTCGATGAAGGAATATAACTGATTATATTGAATAGAACCGGGCTAAGGGTCTACTCCCATGCCCCAGAGAAATTTACTCAAACATAACAAGACTAGAAGAAATGCAAACTAAAATGAGATCCAACATTATACAAGATGTGGTCTACAACTAAAAATTGGATGAAATGGAATGAAGAATGGAATGTTTTTACAAGTGAAGAGTCTCTCCTTTTATAGGAGGAGGAGGGGGTAGGCTGCCCTCAAAAGAGGGGGAAAAAGAGAGGGTGACCAATTTTTGATTTTTCTGGATCTGGTCAAATCAAAAGTTGGTTGTCTTCAATTATCTTGACCATGTAACTCCCTTTAATGTAGATTCTCACAGCAGTAATTTCGAATATATTTCTCTCCTGTGAAAAGCACAAAAGCGGTACAAATAATAGGATTTTATTTTAGGAAATTAAATTCCCCTTCCAATGAAAACTTGTACACTCGATTTGGAGTTCGAATGCAAGAGTTATGTCACTTTTGGTAGAGGGTATATATGAATTTTAGGACTGCTGCAAATTGTGTAATTTTCCTACAAAACCCAAGAAAATAGAATTAAAACTCCAATTAAAGAGAAAAATCTAAATAACACAATTAATTATGAAACTAAGAGAATAAATAACAAAATAATCATAAACAAATATCAAAAATATATAAATAAAAGGAATAAATATACATTTATCATGATGACCACCACATTTCCTTTCTCTGCAACCGCACCACCACCCACATCTTCCACTCCACCCTTTTTTTCTTTGAGCATCCCACTCCCCACTTCAATGCCCGAATTCACCGCCTTCGCCTCCACCTCCACTGCTTTCCCCTCGACATTCTCGATTCCACCTTTCTGTCCCGGAATGTCACCACCCTTCCCATCCGCCACCCCGACACCGCTGGTGACTCCATCTACAGTTACCACACAGTTCGAGGGACCATCCACATCGTCTTTTTCACAAGGCACTACCACCCTTCCACCCCGACCCCAACCACCACACCCATCCATAACTGGGGTCCCTTTTACAAATGTTGGTGAGGAATTCAGACGTCAATTTGATGTCATCTGAAATCTCCTCACCAACCCTTCTAACATAATGCAATCTATTTTCTCTTATGTGAAGGGTCTTACCAAACAAGTTGCCAAGATCGACGAGCAAAACCGCGACTTACCAAGCATCCTCTCAAATATCCACCAACGGCAGGAAGCAGCGGCCACGCAAGTCGAACACATCGACGACCGCCTACAATAACTGCCACAATTGGTGCTTGAGGTCAAAAGCCAGTAAGCAGCATTGGCTCAGCAAGTTGACAGGATCTCTGCACAGACTCAACCTCTGCTTGAGACCATGTGCGAGCTTAAGCAGCAACAAATTTCTTTTAACACGCGCTTGGACGACATCAACAACACCCTTATACAGCTCCATAGCCGCCAAGAGGAGTCATCAAATAATGAAATCAACCAATTATGAGATCAGGTGACAAATCTTACTGCACGACTCCTCTCCGCCAAGGCTAGATATTCATATCTTATAGAAAACCACAACACACTGCTTGAAATACATGAGCATGTGCAAGTGGCTTTAGACGAACTACAAGCCCTTCACCGGCAGTGCAAGAAGACTACAATGATGGAAAAAAAAGATAAAGCGGCAGACAATGATGAAGAGGAAGAAGACAAAGATGAGGAATATTCTGACTCCTCCGCTGACTCCAACGATGATACTTCCTCTCCAGACAACAAACTTGATGACCCAGGACATGCTGGGGAGGGAACCAGTCGAGGAGCAGAACCTTCAAAGAAAGCAAATGACAAAGACCACCACGAAGGTGGAAACGATCCCAAAACCCATGATCACAATGACAACATTAACATGTCATATGGGGACCAATTCATTGACTATTCAGCTATGGGATCTCTGGGGGAAACCATCAAAGAAGCCACTTTTGTTGAGTTCCAACAATGTCTATTCGGAACTAGCACAAGTCAACCAACAGCAAACCTTCCACAACACTCCGCCCCAGAGCAATCTTCACCTTTTCCCCCAGACCATGACGAGGAAGACAGAGTGAGTCCAGACACGGATATTGGACTCGACTCTGCTTCTGAATCAGAAAAGGATGATGATATGCAACAATATATGGATGACTTAGTGCAGACTTCCCCTCCACCTTCGCAAGAGATTCCCCCACTGCCACCTCTACCTAAGATGATGTATGACCTAGACATGGCGTCCATCTCTACCCTAGATGTCCAGGATATCTTCATCCTAAACACTATCGTAGATGATGCCAAAGAGGGAGCGGACATCATCTACAAGAATATAAAAACTAAGCGCAATTTGACACGTGAAGATTTCCGCACCATCCTTCGACCACAATCAAGAGTGAAGATGGAAATCTTCTATGTCCTTCTTGCCAACTCTATAGAAATGTACAGAAGCTCAAAGCAATCAAAGCCAATTTTCAACGCTTCACCAGCTCTGGCTATGAGTCTATTATACAAAGACTTATGCAATAAATCTATAGAGCAGTTGCACGTTGGAATCACTCAAAAGGTGTGATATCTCACGGTCCCCTTTTAAGTTTCTGGCCACTGGCTACTTATGATCGTTGACACCGTGTCCCGTGATGCCAAGGTGTACAACTTTTGTGCCAGTGAACTAAAGGTCGGAACAATCAATTTTGCTGGAGAAGAAGTCGGAGAAGCAAGATGCATCCCCTTCTGACTTCTCAAACTAATTTGGGTTGTCTGCCCTTCTCTCAAGAATGGTTGGAACCAACCTTGGTTCCAAATCATCGCTCCACCAGTCCAAACCATTGACGGATCTGGGGATTGCGCCTTATGTACTATACGCCACATACAAGTGCTTAATCAACAAGCCCCCTTCACTAAGCTGGCCACAAAAGATTTTCACTTGCTACGAGGGTGTTACGTCATGGAACTCATATGTGACAGAAGGTTCTTCAAGGACCCAACTATGACGCCAGACGACGTCCCTCGCTACCTTTTCTCGGCCATCCAATGTCCACAATGGCGACCTTTTTGACAAACGTTAACGGAGTTGGAGACAGAACAACCCACCATGGCCCCTGAAAAAAGACAATGGGACCCTTACACTTTTGATTTGGTGGAAGATACAGGAGACATCGAATTGGTATCAGGGGCCACCATCAACAGACATACCACACAAATGGTGCCCCTACCTGCCATAGAGATGACGTTTCCTAACTTCGACCCTGCAGCCTACAAGAATCTTTCTGACAATGAACTCTGACTCATCATGTCTAGGCTTTATGCCGAGAAAGATGAGCTCATTTTTCTATCCGGAGATATTCTAGTCATGGAAGATACCATCCGTGAAATTGTGCAATTACAAGGATTTATATCCGTGAGCCTGATGACTGCTTATCAATATCTCCTCAGACGAAACCATCCTATGGTTTACATGGCGTCTGCTTACATGAAGGATGACCTACTAAAGAAAAAGAACTTCAGAACCACGGAGGCACTTATCTCTTGCCTCCATCATACAACTCTGAAGTTCATTATGTTTCCTTTCCTTCACTCAGAGCATTGGATGTTACTGGCGACAAACCTTCCTGAAGGAACAACAATCATCAATAATAGTTCTAAAAGCCAATATGATCCTAACCAAAACCAATATACTATAACAGCTAACACACCCACATAGGAGGTGGCAAAGGAATGTGCTGACAAACTACACGATCTTTTAAGCAAGCACACACAGGAGTATGATAAAGAACACTTTCATCACCCCGCCTTCTGCAACAGATGCCCCCAGCACCTCTGAGAATCAAATGATTGTGGTTTCCACGTCCTATACTAGGTGTACACCCTTGCTGTTCTTAGAAGACCAGTAGAGGACATGACGGACATGGATTACCACGCTCTACATGGAAAGTTCACTGCCAATCTTCTCCAAACGCATGGAGCTAACAAAGGAATAACAGAAGCCTAATGTCCTTGTCCTTGTACTTCTCAACCTATCACTTTGACACTCTGAGGACAGAGTGAGTGATAAGTTACGGGGGGAGGTACACTGGACAAGGGTGAGGTATCATTCTTTTCAACCCTTCTCCCTCTGCTCTTTTTATTCACACCTATTTTATCTTTCTTTTCACATTTAAACTTTTTCATTAATTTTTTTACATAAGTATAACATCACTCTAGGAAAAGGTCACCCCCAGCTAAATTTAGAATCAAAGTAGTACTCAAAAAGCAATAACAGAAAAAAACACTTAAGCATGTAATGGTGAATTAATAAATTACTTTCACACCTGATTTTCATACTTTTGCTTCACTCTGCTCCAGACTCTCCACAAGTTAACATCATAGCCGAAGCCAGCCAAAACTCTCCCAAGGACGGGAGGGAAACAGGTGAAATCCAAATCAAGGAACCTCGCAAGTGGACCACCAAGTACGAAACCAAAATAAGTGCATGTCAGGAGACTCTAAGAACAGCTTTCTTCTTTTTCAAAAGAGGCATGGCAGCCCAAACAAAATCCCTAAATATCCAACTCCTAAGCCTGTGAGTATAAGAATAAAAGCCAGAGTGTTGAATAAAAACATGAGAGTTGTGCCACACTTAAGGACCTATTTGAAGGACCAATAAAGGTCTCACCCAGCCGGTACATTTAGCTGCCCTCACAAAGGCAGATGTGTCACGCACGATAATGAGATCCTAAGGTCTCTGAATATATGAAAAGGCTGATAAAGAACTCACCCGACTGGTACATTTAGCTACCCTCACAAAGGTAGATGTGTCGTGCCCGGTAGTGAGATCCTAAGAGTTTAGATAAACCCTCCACCACTAAATGGGGAGTTACACATCAACCTTTAGCCAACCCTCATGCTTTTTTTTAGTTTCCAGTAGGTTTTTCAAAGAAATATAAAACTGATTGGAGTTGAAAACATGCACAGAATGCGATCGAGGAAAAGGTGGTCCCAATGTGAGCTACGCGATACGGAAGAAATCTGAGATCCACACAACTCCCAATACTTGAAAGAGTTAGTGTGAGCAGAAGCCCGATAAAACTCTAAGAGATCTCTGGTTTAGAATTAAAGTAAGAGTATGGAAATCTTCACTGAATAAAATCGCCTTGCCACTACATGCCTTAGCTCTATCTAGATTGAGGATAAGCTAGACTCTAAGTTGGGGGGGGGGGTGATAACCTCCCATTTTGCGATGTTATCTTACTAGTTTTCCTCAGTTTTCCATACACTTTCTTAGTTAAATTAGATAGAATCTTTAACTTTCTACCTTTTTGAAAATATACCATTAGATTAACTTATCCTTTTCACTTCTTACAGAAAAGCACAAAAAAAATTTACAAAACTCCCAAACGGTCCCAAGACCGAATGGAAGCCCCAAACAGTCCCAAGACCAAATAGAGACCAAACGGTCCCAAGACCGAATGGAAGCCAAACGGTCCCAAGACCAAATGGAGACCAAATGGTCCTAAGACCGAATGGAGACCAAACAGTCCCAAGACCGAATGGAGACCAAACGGTCCCAAGACTAAATGGAAGCCAAACGGTCCTAAGACCGAATAGAGACCAAACGGTCCCAAGACCGAATGAAGGTCAAACGGTTCCAAGACTGAATGGAGACCAAATGGTCCCGAGACCGTATGAAGCCACTCGACCCCAAGATCGAATGAAAGAAAATGGTTTCAGACCGAGAGGACACAAATGGTCTCCAGACCGAGAGAGTCCAAATGGTTTCCAAACTGTGTGAAAATCCAAATGGTCTCCAAGACCGTTTGACCCACATACCCCAAACCATTTAAGGCTCACTCAAAATCCTATAAATAGAACCCAAAGGGGTCTTCACAGGGGATGAAGGTCCAGATGTCCAAAGGCTACCTTTGTTGTTCCAGAGCCATTCCATCCTTCACCCACTGCCCCGAGGCTGCCGATCTGAAATCCATAGTCCATCTCCAAGCTACTTTCTCTCTCATCGATAAAGAAGGTGGGAAGAGGAGGATTCATCATCAAGCAAGCTACAAAGTGTGAAGATCGTTGCTCTCTCTCTCCAAGGGGTCGACCTTCCTCCCTCCTTCGTGGAGATGATGCTCTCTCTCTTCTCGGCCCCTTCCTTGTTCTTGCCATGAGCGAGTAGTCTCATACACTAGGGTGTGGGGAGTAACCCCGCTACCCATGTTTTCATTTCATACATTGTAATTCTTGAGTTTGCAATAGAAAAAAACTATCTTTCCAGTTCAACATCAATCGTTTAATGAATGCTTGTTGCTTGATCACCAACTTGTGTTATCCATTATCTGCTAGTGCAAATTGTCTATGGTTGTACTTCTAGATTCGGATATCGACTGCTTGTTAGTTCCAGATTGTATGTAGTCATCATATGTTTGGTTCGGTATCTAGGAGCATTTCTCAAAAAGTGGATTAAACTCACCTCCATTGTTGTACTTTCATATTATGAAATGGAATCAGTTGATATATGAAAGTACAACCTTGACGGGTCGAGGAACACACTTTGCGAGGGGAGTGATGCAAAGTAAGTGACCATTCGTCTGGGGATGGCTGGAATTGCAATACTTCCACATTTCTTGTAGTTAGTTATCCAAAAGGAGGCTAAGCCTATGAATATGGTAACTGTTTAGACTCTTTTCTTTGCAAGCCAAGTTATTGTGATGTATGTTTTGATCCATGAGTAGTGGTGGCGAAAGCCGATCACATCCTAGTGGTTTCTTAGCATTGTTTACAACCTTAAATTTACTTTTTTGCTTTTACTTTACTTGCACTTAGTTTAAACAACCAAACCAACTTTTTGATCTAAATACCAACTGTTAAGGAGTTAAATGAAATTCTAACGTTTTCTATCTTATTGATCTTAACAAGACTGTTGTCCTGTGGATTCGACCCTTAACTATACTACGATAAGACTTCCACGTATCCTAGCATACGTGAATGGAGTTTTTAATCTAGTATAAGTGAGGCTAAACCTAAAATACTTACTATCTTTAGGATGTTTAGTGGTGCACGCAACTCCATGCAAGTGGAAGCTCCATGAGTCAGGTTTTGGCTCAATTTGTAATATCCCTGACCTCGGTTATGCCCTAACCCTGGAAGTTTTTGTTTAAGAAAGTTAATTAGATACTTGATTTTATCTTGTGGAAAGTAAGTAAGGCTCAGAGGAACTTATGTTTCAATTTTGGTCATGTTTGAATAATGTTGAAGCAATGTTTGCTTATTTTGGACTAAAGTGCAAATTACTCAAGTTGAGGGGTTAAATTGCAAATGTTAAATGATAAAATGTTCCTCAAAGTGTTTGAGCATCATGATAATGAAAATGATGCAGAAGTATGGCTTGTGGAAGCTGAGCACCAAGAAAGAGCTTATTAAGCAATATTTGTGCATTAAAACCTAGTTTTGGTGTAATGTGTAATTGACCCAAAACCTAGGGTTCAATATGCAAAATACCACTTCTAGAGAGTCCCTAATGTTTCTTGGCATCATTTAGAGAAAACAAAATGAGAGGGGCGTCTCATTTGTATCACTTTGAAGGAGAGAGAATATTGATATTAAAATAATCAAGATTTAAGCATAATTGAAATTCTAATTCAATTTAATGCAAAAATAAAATATTAATTGAAGTGCCCTTCAACCAAAATTGTGTTGGTTGAAAATCCATATATGTGGACGTCCTTGTGCCTTGCAAAGGAAACGAAATATCTAAAGGAAGTGGATAACTCACTCACATTATTAAAAGGAAAAGAAATATCCACTAACTTATGGATATTATTATTAAATGGATTAAGGTGCCTAATTTGCTTTTCTTTATTTCGTGGATAATTGAGAGGAATAAGAGGCAAGGAAGATAGCCTCGTATCCAAGGAAGAGGAGGGGGAAAGTGGTAAGGAAATGGAAGAATTATCCCCTACTTTCTCTCTCTTAAATGAATTTTTAATAAAAATGCATATAAGCTCATTTATCCATAGCTTGAAAAGGGAATTTCGAATCCACTTTCACTTCTTGCTTGAAAAACGACCAAGGGATCTTTGGAGCAACAGGAGGACGACCCCCAACCTGTAGGTAAGCTCCACGGCCTTCTTTCACCTTGATTTCATGGTAGAAAACACAAATCAATGCTTGATTTTTTCTTTACTCCACTCAATCTTCAACCCTAGCCATTCATCTCACTCAAAGACTTGAGGATGAGCTTGGGATAGTTGAAGGAGTTGATTTCACCATTGAAAACGTGGATCTTGAAGCTTTGAAGCTTCTTTGGAGGCTGGTTATATAACTTGAACCCTTAATGTTATTATTGCATTCAATTCTTCATTACTTGTTGATCATTTTATTCTTCTTGAAAGTCCTTTGATCAAATCGATGGAAATACCATAAGAATGGAAGTAGTTTATGAAGGATCATAGCTTGATAATGATGACATCATCCTAAGCACACATCTCAAAAATATCTAAAGTAAACGGTTTCAATGATTTGAGACCAAATGATCTCAAGATCGCTTGAAACCAAACGGTCTCAAGACCATTTGGGATCAAACAGTCTCAAACTATTTGGAGTTCAATTGTTGATGTTGTTAAATATTGATCTATTAGCTTCAATTGAATTGATCTTAAAGGTTCCAAGTGTTGGAGATCCACCAATTGCAAACCCTAATCGGATTGAAGCATTGAAACCTTAATTGAATTGATTCAATTTCATGTTGGTTGAACAAACGATTTCATCAAACCGTTTGGTGCTCAAACGATTTCAAACCATTTGAGGATCAAGGGTTGACCATTTGAGAAAGGTTGACCATTTGTAGGAAATGGTTTCAAAACCATTTGATAGAGTTGACTGTTTTGTGAACGTTGACCGTTTGAGATGTAACGGTATCAAACCATTTGAGAAGGAAAAGGTCTTCAAGGTCGTTTGAAAGGAAACAGTTTCAAAACTATTTAAGGGGCTAAGGGCCAAGACCGTTTGAAGGTTTGAACCCAAGACCGTTTGAAGGTCTAACCCCAAGACCATTTGAGGGTGTGACCTCAAGACCGTTTGAAGGTCATGATCAAAACCGAATGGAGGTCCAATTGGTCCTAAAACCAATAAAGAACTAGATGGTATGAAACTAATTGAAGATTTGATTGATCAAAACCAATTGAGGTCCATTTGATCAAGACCATTTAAAGGCTCAATTAGTTCAAATTATGAAAAGACCAATAACCCCATGAGTGGTTGAAAAGTATATTAATGTTGATTACAATGGAAGTACCTCTAGGGTACTTAAGTGATTAATGGAATTAGAGTACTCATCCTTTGGTGCTTTTAAAAATAAATAAGTACACTATGATAATAATAGGTGTATGTACTTCAATGAAGGGCTGAACTAACCCAATAAAGTATGGAGTAATCAATATCCTAGGAAAGGAGGAAAGAGAAACTCATACTTGAATAGGTAACATGCAATATCTACTGTGATAATTTTGAATAAATCATGATTTAGGGTTTAGTCTTTGATAATGGGTTAGTGAAACCCTAATCTAGGGTAATGATGTAACCCTAATTAAGGGGGATGATATAAGAAACCATAATTATGGGTAATGTAAGATGAAACCCTAATTATGGGTAATTGAATGGAAACCCTAATTAGGATGAATAGCAAACCCTAATTGTAGATAATTGAATTTAAACCCTAATTGAGGGTGATGCCATGTGAAACCCTAATTGAGGGTGATGACATGTGAAACCCTATGCAATTGTATGATGAGGAGCCCTAATACAGGGTGAAGGTATGTGAAACTCTAATTTTGAGTTATAATACATGAAGCCCTAATCTTGGGCAATATGATGATAAACCATAACCCTTATTCCTGGGTGAAAGTGTGTGAAACCCTAACCTAATAAAGGGTGATGCTATATGAAACCCTAATCCTAATGATGGAATAGTGGCTAATACTCTGATAAGGAAAATATCTCAAATGGTGGATCATAGGCAACCTTATAGTAAGCAATGCCTTAACCTGAAATGAGTCCATATCATTGAAGATAGTTGGACCATTCTTGTGTGTGACCTATGCAATTCATGGCAAAAGTGATAGGTTAGTGGATGAAAGTATTAAGATGGGAAATACCTTAATCCAAGATAAGTTGATAACTCAAGTAAGTTGGAAGTGATGAGGAAAGTGATACATCAAGATATGATAGATATCACTTTTAGCATTCCAGGGTTGATATACCTTGATGCAACTCAAATCCAATATAATTGGACAAGAAACACATGAACTGTGTTATGTAAATTGCTACAATGAAATGTAATGAGTTTGATATACTTTGATAAGTATAAGCTAATATACCTTGAGAATGGGGTTAAGACAAACTAATGAGTATGATGTAATCATACCATGATAAGGATGACAAATGAACTCGTACCTTGTATTGATAATCATTTAATGATAAATGTTAAGAGTAATAAACATGATTGAATACTCAAGATGTTAATGGATGCTCCTAGAGGTGTGGAGAAATATATTAAGGTTGATTTGATAAATATGAAATCCAAATTAATGTGAGATGGGAAACCCTAACCCTGGATTGGGTAATGGGACATGAGAAACCCTATTGTGGCGTGAATAGTAAGCCCTAACCCTATTGAGGGAATAGTGGTGTTACTATTGTATTACATGAGGTAATATGTTATTGTTGCCGAGTGAGAGGTGATAATATGTGTAATGGCCTTGTGAGCCATATGATTAGATGTTGCCTAGTGATAGGTGACAAGATGTTTAATGGCCTTGTGAGCCATATGGTTAGATGTTTTGCCTAGTGAGAGGTGACAAGATGCTTTATGGGCCTTGTGAGCCATGAGAACAATTGTGGCATAGTGAGAGGTACCAAGATGATTTTAAAAGTTTATTGTAAGAAATGATAATGTTTTAATAAACTTAATAAAAGGAACAATTGTATTCAATAAAGAATGTGAAAAGATATGAAGGTTAACCTCAGGGTTTAGAGCCTAGAGAAGGATGTGATGATCAATGATGAGTTAAAGGAATTTATATCCCATGATTTGTGTAATAAGGATTGGTTTAAGTCCAATGCCTGGCTGTGAAATTAGGATTGGTTAAAGTCCAATACCTGGCAGAGCCATGAAGCCTGTAATCAGGATTGGTTAAAGTCCAATGCCTGGCTGTGTAATCAGAATTGGTTAAAGTCCAATTCCTGACTGTGAAATCAAGTTTGGTTAAAGTCTAATACCTGGCAGAGGCATGAAGCCTGTAATCAGGATTGGTTAAAGTCCAATACCTGGCAGAGGAATGAAGCCTGTAATCAGGATTGGTTAAAGTCCAATGTCTGGCTGTGTAATTAGGATTGGTTAAATTCCAATGTCTGGCTGTGTGATCAGGATTGGTTAAAGCCCAATGCCTGGCTGTGTAATCAGGATTGGTTAAAGTCCAATGCCTGGCTGTGTAATCAGGATTGGTAGTGTCCAATGCTTGGCTGTGTAATCAGGATTGGTTAAAGTCCAATGCCTGGCTGTGTAATCATGATTGGTAGTGTCCAATGTCTGGCGGTGTAATCAGGTTTGGAAGAGTCCAATACCTGGTAGAGGCTCAATGCATGTAATGATGACACAGGATTGGTAATAACCCAATGCCTGTAATGATGACACATGATTGGTAATAACCCAATGCTTGTATTAATGATATATGAGTACATGATAGATATAATCCCATATATGTTTAGTAGATTGGCTAAGGCCAACATATTGAAACAAGAATGTATCATGGGTGACATATCAAGATAATGAGTGTCACAAGAGAAGTTTGACATGATGGTATAATATGATGGATAAATGATATACATGTTCTTGCTATTCCTTATTAAGAGAATAGATGATCTATTGTTTTATCATAAATAGTTGCAATTCTTAAAAAGTTGAGAATGCTTTAAACAGCTTGTCCTCTGCCCAGTTTTATATCATTAAACATACTAATGTTTTTGGTAAAGAGTTATATCTCTCGCTGGGGAAATTACAATTGTCTCACCCCCGTGGGATCCAACATTTTTTAGGTGGACAAGCACGGAGGAGACTGAGAATATTTTGCAGAGGAAGAACATTAGCAGCAGCAGTGACAGCTCACGTTGAGTGTATTGTTTGTCATGTCTTGTAGATAGAAGTCCTATGTGTCGTCTCTGTACTCTCAGGTCCTCAGAGTTAGTAACTAGTGTTTTTAATAAATCTATCTGAGATTTTGGCTTGATGCCTTGAGGTTCTTATGTTGTCTGTGTTTAGTTGTTAACAGAGCAGATGATGCTTGTAATCCTGAAGAAGGAATGGTACAGAATATGTACTCATGAACCAGGATGTAAATGAAATACATTGGTTTTTAATAAAAGAGTTTTCCTGTGTATGGATCTCTTTTCAAAAGGTTTAAATTTTTAGTGATTTTCGGTAATCTGCTGTTAATGATTGCTTCCTATTAATTAGTAATGATTTGTTTGAAAGAAGTGTTTGAATTAGTTGTATCATAGCTCTAGGTTCGCTGAGTCTATAGAGACATATGACTAAGGTGTTGAGTCTGTTCTAAGTGTACCCCAGTGTATCTTATAGTGCCTTCTGCTTATGAAGAAGAAGATATATAACATGAATATGTCTGGAGGACATGAGGGACACGTTGCCGATAGCAATGTTGTTGCACCAATAAAAGGTGCCAAGGACTAGGAAAGAGAAGAAATAGTGCCTGAGAATCCCCATGTTGATGAAGTCATGATGTGAAACCTAGATTTTCATACTCTTTTTGGGCAAATCATGATTACAGTGATGCATATATCATACCGGATGCCAGCACTGGCACCTAGGGCACCAGTTCCCAATGAGGGATATGGGTCTGGTAAGATTTTTGAACAACTACATCGTGTAGGAGACATAGATTATGTTGGGACATCTGACCCAGCAGACGCTGATCTCTGGCTCACTGAGTTAGAAAAGGCTTTTAAGATCCTTAGTATTCTAGATGTCGACAAGGTCAAACATGTTGTGTACCTTTTGAAGGGTAGTGTTGGACATTGGTGGGCTATAGAAGAAATAAAAAGGAATGACAAAGAGGTTAATTGGGAGGAATTTCATTGAGAATTCATCAATAAGTATTTTCCAAGGACATACTTAGATGAAAAGATCTCGCAGTTTGAGAAAATTCGACAGGGAGCTATGTCAATAAATGAATATGAGGTCAATTTTATGGAACTTTTGCGATTTTGTCCTCAAATGGATGCTACTGAGGAAGAAAAGATTCGACATTTTGAGAAGGGACTAAATGCTGAAATGTTTATTCCCGCATCTGCCCTAGAAAGTAGAGAGAGGTTTGCCACATTTGTGGAGTCAATTCGAAGGATAGAAGGGTCTATGACAAAGAAAAATGAGACAGACCTTAAAAGGAAGTCTAAACAGTCACAGGAACAAGGAATTGGTGGTACTAAACAAGCAAAGATTTCAGTAGTATCAACTCAACCACAATGTAATGCACCCAAGAAGTAGTCACCTAAAAGCCTCCGAGCTTGCTATAGATGTGGACAGAGAGGACATCTGAGGTGGCAATGTACAAATAGAAAGGGATGAGGTGACCCAACAGACAAGACACTAGATAACTTGTGAGAGGTAGACACGTCAAGATAAAACTTTCTATTTTGAAATATCCTCTACTCTCTACTATACGAAAGGTAGTGTTGTTTAGTTCATCTATATAATCCTTTGAGGATATGAGGAAGAGATAAGTAGGATGAAAACTTATGTTCAGTTTAATATTCTTTTATATGTTTTGAAATTTCTTTTTCTTCATTGAGGAAGGGAAGAGATGAAAAAGGAACTTAGAGAAAATCTGATATATTAAGTATATCAAATTTAAAGATATGAAAACATAAAATAAAATAAATACATACTACCTAATTTCAGTTCTTGAATACCCTGGCCAGGTATTCATTTATTGAAGGTAAGGTAAGTATGACATACCTAGATTGTTATCTTTTTTATTACTCTGATCAAGTAATCATTCTGAAACAATCCAAAGAAGCCTAATAAAAAAGGAGATGTGGCATGGATATTTCTACCACATTCTAATTGATATAAGGAGGAATTTGATTTAATTATAAACCAACTTATAAACAAAAAGAAGATGTTTAGTATAATGTATACCCTGGTCCTCAGACCTAGAGATAACCGTTATCTGATAAGAGATAAAAATGTTCAGTGATGAACTGAAGGTTTGAATACCCATATCTAGTATTCATGGTGATAATGATGTTGAGAGATAATGATATATAATCATCTTTATAATTCCTATGCTAATAGCAAGGAACCTAGGATGAAAGAAGAGTAATGACTCATGAATAGTTGAAAATGTATACAATGACCAAAGGAAGATGAGGATGTGATGTGTTGTCAACACATGTGTTAGACGCCAAGGTAAGGGATTCTGGTATCTGAGAAATATTAGGCTATTTTATGATTGTTACCTAGAATGGTTAACTGTGGAATCAGTCCAGTTATCTAATGTAGTATGGACATCATATGTTAGGGGTTTATGCTTTGCATAAACATAACATTGATGAGAACAAACTGTTTGAAGGAATAATTGTAAAAAAATTATTGCAAGAAAAGTTTATCAAATTAAATTAACAAATAACCTCTGTCTAAATAAGAAAAGTGTTACCTGACACAGAATTAAATCCACAGTCAATAATGAAAGGACAGTGGAGTATGCGTCCTGTGTGTTTGATTCTATGAGAATTTTGTGTGAAAGAACTTTGTATTGATCAAAGTTTGATGGTGTCTCCATAACAATGATATGTTATTTGGAGACTTGATGATATAACGAATGAATAATATATGTCCCCCTTTATCTGGGATTTTGGGGACAAAATCCTTGTTAGGGGTTTATAATTGTAATATCCCTAACCTGGGTTATTCCCTAACCCTAGAAGTTTTTGTTTAAGAAAGTTAATTAGATCCTTGATTTTATCTTGTGGAAAGTAATTAAGGCTCAAGAGGAACTTATGTTTCAATTTTGGTCCTGTTTGAATAATGTTGAAGCAATGTTTGCTTATTTTGGACTAAAGTGCACATTACTCAAGTTGAGGGGTTAAATTACAAATGTTACATGATAAAATGTTCCACAAAGTGTTTGATCATCATGAGAATGAAAATGATGCAGAAGTATGGCTTGTGGAAGCTGAGCACCAAGAAAGAGCTTATTAAGCAATGTCTGTGCATTAAAACCTAGTTTTGGTGTAGTGTGTAATTTACCCAAAACCTAGGGTTCAATATGCAAAATACCACTTCTAGAGAGTCCCTAATGTTTCTTGGCATCATGTAGAGCAAATAAAATGAGAGGGGCATCTCATTTGTATCACTTTGAAGGAGAGAGCATCTTGATATTAAAATAATCAAGATTTAAGCATAATTGAAATTCTAATTCAATTTAATGCAAAAATAAATGTATTAATTGAAGTGCCCTTCAACCAAAATTGTGTTGGTTGAAAATCCATATACATGGACGTCCTTGTGCCTTGCAAAGGCAACGAAATATCTAAAGGAAGTGGATAACTCACTCACATTATTAAAAGGAAAAGAAATATCCACTAACTTATGGATATTATTATTAAATGGATTAAGGTGCTTAATTTGCTTTTCTTTATTTCGTGGATAATTGAGAGGAATAAGAGGCAAGGAAGATATCCTCATATCCAAGGAAGAGGAGGGGGCAAGTGGCAAGGAAATGGAATAATTATCCCCTACTTTCTCTCTCTTAAATGAATTTTTAATAAAAATGCATAAAAGCTCATTTATCCATAGCTTGAAAAGGGAATTTCAAATCCACTTTCACTTATTTCTTGCAAAACGACCAAGGGAGCTTAGGAGCAATAGAAGGACGACCCCCAATGTAACATCCCTGACCTGGGTTATAAAATAACCCTAGGTGTTTTGCCTAAATATGTAATTAAACTCTTGTGATTATCTTTTGGCATATAATTAAGTTCCTAAGGAACATACATTTTCATTTCTGTCCCTTTTAAACAATGATTGTAGTATTGTGTGGTAATACAGGGACCTATGTGCAAATTACCCAATTATAGGGGTTAACTTGCAAATTACACAGTTTAAAATGTTCCTATAACAAAGAGATATCATATGAGTGGATATGATGAGGTAAGATGGATTTCCCAAGCTTGGGCATCAAGATGCAGCTTGTGGAGCAATCTTTATGCTTAAAAACCCTAATTTGGATTAAAGTGCAATTTACCCAAATGTGGGGTGCAACTTATAAAATACACCATCTAGAACATATTTTATGACTTTTGACATCATTTAAAGTTATAATAATGAAGGAGGCACTTCATTTGAATAATCATATTATAAGAAATACCTTTGTAATTAAACCACCAAAATTGTAAGTAAAGGAGACCCTTATATGTATATGTGCACCATAGTGACAAGTTGACCTTCCTTGCCTTTAGTCCTTGGTCTTAGAAGAAGTTTTACCTTATATATGAAGAGGAGGGACGTGCCTAAAAGAAAGGAAGGACTTAGTTGTGAAAAGGAGGAGTAAGTTGTCCTTATGATGAAAATAACCTCAAAGTATATATGATCCTTTCCTTTGCAACCAAAGGCAACGTTTCCTTTCTTTCCTTCTTATTCCCTTGCTTAGACCGACTTAGGATAGAGCTCAGGAGTAGAGGAAGACGACCAAGTTCATCTAGGTAAGCTTTTATCATCATCTTGCTCGAATTCATGGAGGAAACCAGGTTACAAGGTTGGTTTCATGGTTATCTTACTTAGTTTTCTCTTCCTAGTCGGTCCTTCTCAACTTTTCCTTGAAGAAACAACCTTGGATGACCTGTGGATCTCAAGACGCCATTAAAGGCTTGAATCTTGGAAGCTTGGAGCTCTAGGAACCCCGTTTGAGGCGGGTTTTATAACTCTAAACTCCTAGCTTTATTATGCATATCTTTGTTCTTACTTTTTGTGCTTAGTTCTTCTTCTACCTCCCTTCTTCCTTGCACCTTTGCAAGCAAAACGGTGGTGTAACTGACCTGAACAGAGGTTGAGGATGATGGGCGTGGATTCTTAGGTAACTTTATCAAATGACCTTGGACCCTTTTGATCCAAACGGTTGCAAACCGTTTAAGGTCAAACGATCTTGCAAGATCGTTTGGATCAAAATGGTCTCAAGACCGTTTGATAGAGTTGACCAAGAGACGACCATTTGAGGGTCTGTTGATAATATATTTAATTTCATTTCTACAAAGAATTATAAACTAATTCCTAACCAATTGAGAGTTGAAGGTACTTCAACACCCTAACCCTAATCGGGTTGAAATTGATGATTTCAAGTATAGATCTTGTTGAGTTTTGGGTTGAAGGACCCAAACGGGTTCAAAACCGTTTGGGGGTTCATCCAAACGGTCTCACACTCGTTTAATGACACCCCAAGATCGTTTGGAGGTCTAGGGCTAAGGAAATATTTATGGTTTGAGGGTCCAATTTCAATAGGTTGATGAATTGATAAAATTGCTGATTTTAGATCTATGTAGGGTTCAACCCTTATCTAACCGACTTGGTTTTTGGTCAAACTTTGGGCAAACAGGTTGACACTCGTTTAGGCTTAAACAGGTTGACACTCATTTAGGCTCAAACAGGTTGACACTCATTTAGGCTCGAACGGGTTCACACTCGTTTAAGGCCAAACGGGTTCACACTCGTTTAGGCTCAAACGGGTTCACACTCGTTTAAGGCCAAACGAGTTCACACTCGTTTAAGGTCAAATGGGTTCACACCCGTTTAAGGTCAAGTGGGTCCACACTCATTTAAGGCTCAAATGGGTTCAAGGTCGTTTGAGGTTAAACGAAGTTCAAGGTCGTTTAAAACCTAAATGGGTTGAAGGTTGAAGGTTAAACCCTATACCAATTGGAGACTTTCAAGTTTATGTATACTTAATCACTTGAAGGTGTAAATGGTTCAATGATGATCTAATCTAAACTCTAATAGTAACTTAAGACATTAAGGGACTAAGTGACTAATGAATTGACCCATGATGATGATCAATGGGTAAATTACCAAAATGCCCTTGAGGGGTTAATTTGAATGATACCTTGTTCTAATCAAACCCTAATCACTTGATAGTGATGATTTGGTTTATGTTAATCAAGGATGACTTGACCCAACCTATCTAGAATGGTGTAATCACCATCTACTAGTGAGAGGAGAGAGAAAATACCGTTTATGTTCAAAACTCAAGTAAAATACCTTCAATGTACCCGAATATGCAAGATTAGGTATGATCCACTTATGTGAGATCATGGAAACCATAAATATGATAATTGGTGAATCTTAATCTTATCTGAGGGCTTTAATGAGGACGTTCCTCATACATGGTGATATTATGAGATCAATTCACCATGAGGTGAATAGTAAACCCTAATTCTAGGATGATGACATGTAATGTGAATAGTAAACCCTAATTGGTGAAAATCAGGGAACCTAACCGGTACAACTTGTGATATGAATTGCTTACTAATATCAGTTGAATTAACCATGCAGGTTCTTATACATGATGATGATCATATCCAGGTAAGGATTATGATTTCATATTCATTGAAAGCATGTTATTAGCTTTATGAATAATGACATATGCTGATGCCTAGTAAGTGGCATCTTGTGAGAATGATAGGCTGTGAGAGCCATGAGTATCATCAAGGTCATGCTTGTCAGATGACTTGTGATGAGATGATTGAGAAATGATAAATGATGAGAGTTAGACTTGATACATTTAGTATTCTACTTTCATAGCTGTTGTTCTAATGATTAATGTTTGAGAACATGTATGATGATAAAAAGAATACTGAAATATACCTAACTAATCAAGTATAATCATCATGTAGAGCCCTGATCATAGATCCATCATTGTCAGGAGTTAAATGATGGTGAAACTGGTTTTCCTAAGGGAACTCCTGGATCACATACTTTTGAGTATGTGGGGGAATATGGATGTGAATACCCTTACATCCTAGTGTAGGAATTGATGTAGATGTATCTTAATCTATCAATCCTTCACTATGTGTTTATGCCGGGGTGATATAACACTAATCTCCCGAGGAATTCTTTTGTACCGCATCGATGAGAGATAAACAAGAAATCTTTCGATGGCGAAGAGAGTACAGAATGCCACTGTGACTCTAATAGCGAAGTACCAGAATACCCTGGTAAGCTATAGTAGTAGAGACACTAGATGTCCTGCATGTTGATCCTCATACTGACTGAGGAAGATGAGGTCATAAGAATCCGGCTCTTTTGATGACCTATGTATGATACTGATGCGACTTAATAGTGATCGGTTGGAGTATGAGCGGTATACCTCATCTCCGCAGGGCATAATAATGTTTGTAAAACATAATCAGCCACGTAGTATATCTGCTTAGGTTGAACTACGAGATACAATGATTGATGGTTACACTGTTTAGTATACATGTTCTTCATATTCCTCAAATGTTGTTGTTCTACTTGATAACAATCTGTTGTTGATTACCTTAAAGCTTTATTGCTTATGTTGATCTGTGATTGCTATGATAAAGCTCCTGGCGGAGAGTTACAACTCTCGCTGGGACAATTATTTAAAATTGTCTCACCCCGTAGATTTCAACTTTTAGGTGGTCGCCGAGGAAGAAGGAACCAGTCTGCAGGTGATCAGTATTAGCAGTAAGAGTACCAGGGGTAGCAGTGAATCTCAGGTGGAGATACTGACTGCTAAGTCATGTAGTTAGATAGTCTTATGTCGTCTCTGTACTCTCAGGTCCTTGAAGTTTGTTAATCTGAGATTTTGTATTTTGTTGTATGTAATCACTTGAGAAGTGGTTTAACAGAGATGTAAACTGTTACCTTGCTTTTATGAAAGAAGTTTCATGTCTTCAAGATCTTGTCTCGAAAAGTTTTAATCTTTCGTGAATTTTTGTATTCCGCTGTTAATCGAATGCTTCCGCTGAGTTTATATCGTGGTTTATGAATCATGTCGTTTTAGAGTGGTATCAGAGCTCTAGGTTCGCTGAGTCTACAGAGACATAGGACTTAGAATGTCGAGTCTATCCTTAGTACTTCTTTCTTATCTAATAGAGTCTTCTGCTCCTCAGGAGAAGAAGATAATTAAGGATGTCTGGACCACAGGAGGAGTACGAGGCAGAAGGTAGTGTTGCTGCACCTCGAGAAGGTGCAAGGAACCTAGAAATAGAGCAATCTGTACCTGAGCCACCTATGGAGCCACCTCAGTTTGACCCAGTTGACATGGGAAACCCAGCTGTTCAGACCATGTTTGGGCAGTTTATGACTGCCATGACACACATAATAGATAGGATGCATATGCCTGCACCTAGAGCACCTACCCAACCTGAAGGACAAGGTATCGGTAAGACGTTTGAGTGACTTTGACGAGTCGGAGCGACTGAATACTTTGGAACAGCTGATCCGGCAGATGCCGACCTCTGGTTAACTGAGTTGGAGAAAGCTTTCAGAATCCTCAACATCCCCGAAGGTGAGAAGATTAGACATGTTGTCTATCTTCTCAAAGGCAGTGCTGGTCACTGGTGGACCATAGAAGAGCAGAAGAGGCCTGGAATAGAGATCTCGTGGGAAGACTTTCGTCGGGAATTTGTCCACAGATATTTTCCAAAGACCTTCCTGGATGAGAAGATCTCTCAGTTTGAGAGTCTGAGGCAGGGTATGATGAACATTAGCGAGTATGAGGCTAAGTTCATGGAGTTGTTGCGATTCTGTCTGCATATGGCTACCACAGATGAAGAAAGGATTAGGAGGTTTGAGAAGGGTTTGAATTCTGACATGACTACTCCCGTGTCTGCACTAGAAAGCCGGGAGAGATTCTCTACCTTCGTTGAGTCAGTCTGAAGGATAGAGAGATCCATAGTCGAGAAGAGACAAACCCATAAGAGATATCTGCAGTTCCAGGGTTCTTCATCTAGAGACTTTAAGAAGCCTAGATTCTCTGCACCTACACCTCCACCACCCAGATCTAGTTTTCAGACACAGTGGTCCCCAAGTAGAAGTAGAGGATGAAGCCTACCACTACAAGAGACTCGCAGTTCAGCATCAATGTCAGTCACAGGACCACCCAGACCACAACAACTGGAAAGAAGCTGCTACAATTGTGGGAAGGTGGGACACTTGATGAAGGACTGCAGGTCTAGGCCTGTCAGTGTGACACAGCCTCAGAGGCAGAATCAACAGGAATCACAGAGAAGGCAGTCTCAAGGAGCAGCTAGAGGACGTGAACATGCGTCCCAAGCCGGGTCTTCAGCACCAACTCAACCTCAGGCGACAGTAAGGTTCTATGCTATAAACCCACCAGATGCAGTGGTTAATCCACGAGTTGTGGCAGGTCAGATGGAACTTTTATATTCTGATATGTCAAAATCCTATATTGTATCTGTTTTGATTGATCTGGGTGCTACGCACTCCTTTATCACTCGAAGAGTGATTCATAACTGCAATATGACGGTCAGTCATAGGGCAGATAGCTTGTTGCTAGAGACTCCGTTGAGAGGGTATGCTGTGTTGCAAGAGGTATGCTCTCCCTGCATCCTCTTCTTTTCTGATCATCACATTCAAGTGGATCTTATACCACTTGAGATGCAAGGATTTGATATAATCCTTGGGATGGATACCTTGGAAAGGTATAGGGTTGTCTTGGATTGTGAATTCAAGCAGGTTGTGTTTGCTGATGAAAGCAACACATGGATCTTTCAAGGAGAGAGAAAGATTCTACCCACTTGTCTTGTGTCAGCTATGGTTGCTGATAAGTTGATGAGGCAAGTATGTTATGCATTCTTGGCCCATGTGGTAGATACTACCATGGAGAGTCCTAACCCTATTGAAGTTCCTATAGTCAGGGAATTCGAAGACGTGTTTCTTGAAGAACTTCTAGGTGTGCCACCGCCTCGGGAAATTGATTTTGAAATCAATTTGATCCCAGATACCCAACCTATAGCCCGGACACCGTATAGGATGGCGCCTGCTGAGATGGCAGAACTCAAGAAGCAGCTTCAAGAGTTGCTTGAGAAGGGTTTCATCCGACCGAGCACTTCACCCTGGGGTGCTCCCATTTTGTTTGTTAAAAAGAAAGACGGGTCAATGGGGTTGTGCATTGATTACAGACAATTAAATAAAGTAACAATAAAGAATAAGTACCCTCTACCAAGGATTGATGATCTCTTTGACCAGTTGTGTGGTGCAACCGTCTTCTCAAAGATAGATTTGAGGTCTGGATATCATCAACTTTGTATTAAGGATAGTGACATACCCAAGTCTGCTTTCAGAACAAGATATGGTCACTATGAGTTTACAGTTATGTCATTTGGACTAACTAATGCACCGGCTGCATTTATGGAACTCATGAATAGAATCTTCCGACCTTTTCTTGATCAATGTGTTTTTGTCTTCATAGATGACATTCTGATCTATAGTAAAGATGCTCAGCATCATGAACAGCATCTTCGTCAAGCTCTAACTTTGCTAAGGGAACATAAACTATATGCTAAGTTTAGCAAGTGTGAGTTTTGGCTACCAGAAGTATCTTTTCTTGGACATGTGATATCTTCTTTGGGTATTCGTTTTGACCCTAAAAAGGTAGAATCTGTTCTACAATGGGAACAACTGAAGACACCGACGGAGATTCGTAGTTTCTTGGGGTTGGCCAGTTATTATCGAAGGTTCATTAAGAACTTTAGTTCCATAGCCTTACCTTTAACTAAGTGACCCAGAAGGAAGTTCCTTTTGATTGGAGCAATAAGTGCCAGCAATCTTTTCAATTGCTAAAAGAGAGGTTGACAAGTGCACCTATACTTGTGCTACCTGAGCAAGGCAAAGGATACATAGTTTTCTGTGATGCCTCCAAGAATGGACTCGGATGCGTGTTGATGCAGGATAAATAAGTGATTTCTTTTGCTTCCCGACAGCTTAAGAAACACGAAGAGAATTATCTAACACACGATTTGGAGTTAGTTGCGGTGGTTCATGCCTTGAAGATCTGGAGACATTATCTCTACGGAGAGACATTCCAGATTTTCACAGATCACAAAAACCTAAAGTATATCTTTTCTCAGCATGAACTTAACATGAGACAACGTCGCTGGATGGAGTTAATCAAGGGCTACGATTGTACAATTGATTACCATCCAGGAAAGGCCAATGTAGTTGCAGATGCCTTGAGTAGGAAATCAGCAACATCAACCATGGATAGAGCACAATTAAACTCTTTAGTATGCTCTAAGAGAGATATGCTTATCTCTCTAAGGCAAATCAATGTACAGTTGAAGGTGTCATTGTTAGCTGGGTTGTTGGCTGAAATGCATATCAAACCTACTCTTAGAGAGCAGATCAAAGAGGCACAACAGGTTGATACTACAGTTCAGCAGTTTAGATCGGAGTATGGTGATGACAAGCGAGATGGTTTCCATGACTCAGATGATCAAGTAGTATGATATCATGGGAGGATGATAGTGCCAGATAAGGATAACTTGAGAAAGCTAATCTTGGAAGAAGCTCATTCTTCGATGTATGCTATGCATCCAGGAAGCACCAAGATGTATCGGAACTTGAAAGATATGTATTGGTGGCCCGAGATGAAGAAGGATGTTGCAGAATTTGTGATGAGGTATCCTGTGTGTCAGCAAGTTAAAGCTGAACACCAGAAGCCTGCAGGGACAATGCAACCTTTACCCATACCACAGTGGAAGTGGGACCATGTGACCATGGACTTTGTTGTTGGCCTACCTAGGACAAGCAAAGGACATGATTCCATCTGGGTAATAGTTGATAGGTTGACAAAGACAGCTCATTTCTTACCTGTCAAAACAACCTATTCTGCTGAAAGGTTATCCCAGTTATATGTTCAAGAGATAGTGTGTTTGCATGGAGTTCCTGTCACTATAGTTTCTGACAGAGGTCCCCAGTTCACAAGTCATTTTTGGGAGCAGTTGCACAGAGCTTTAGGCACCTAGTTAAGGTTTAGTACAGCCTTTCATCCATAGACTGATGGACAGTTGGAAAGGACTATACAGACCTTGGAAGACCTGTTGGGAGCATGTGTTCTCCAGTTTATCGGGAGTTGGGATCTACACCTAAGCCTAATAGAGTTTGCCTATAACAATAGCTATCAACAAAGTATTGATATGGCACCTTATGAAGCTTTGTATGGTAGACGTTGTAGATCACCCTTGTGTTGGTATGAGACTGGTGAGCATCAGTTGATAGGTCCTGACCTTGTGCAGCAGACCACAGAGAAGATTAAAGTGATACAACAACAGATTAAGACTGCACAGGATAGGCAGAAATCTTATGCTGATAAGCGTCGTAGACCGTTAGAATTCTAGGTTGGAGATAGAGTGTATATCAAGGTCTCACCTTGGAGAGGAGTCCTTCACTTTGGAAGGAAAGGAAAGTTAGCTCCTAGATTTATGGGGCCTTATTCAATCGTTGAACGGGTTGGAAAGGTAGCCTATAGACTAGAGTTACCACCTGAGTTGTAGAGGTTACACCCTGTGTTTCACATTTCTATGTTAAGGAAATGTCATCCTGATACCGAGTTAGTTCTACAACCTATGGAAGTAGAATTGAATGAAGATATAACTTATGAGGAAGGACCAGTGTCAATCCTTGATAACAGAATTAAAAAGCTAAAGAAGAAAGATATAAGCCTTGTGAAAGTACTCTGGAACCACCGTGGTGTTGAAGAAGCCACTTGGGAACTAGAGGATGAGATGAGAAGGAAATGCCCTGCTCTTTTCTCTTAATACGTTTTATCGATTTCGAGGACGAAATCCTTGTAAGGGGTGGATAATTTGTAACATCCCTGACCTGGGTTATAAACTAACCCTAGGTGTTTTGCCTAAATATGTAATTAAACTCTTGTGATTATCTTTTGGCATGTAATTAAGTTCCTAAGGAACATACATTTTCATTTCTGTCCCTTTTAAACAATGATTGTAGTATTGTGTGGTAATACAGGGACCTATGTGCAAATTACCCAATTATAGGGGTTAACTTGCAAATTACACAGGTTAAATGTTCATATAACAAAGAGATATCATATGAGTGGATATGATGAGGTAAGATGGATTTCCCAAGCTTGGGCATCAAGATGCAGCTTGTGGAGCAATCTTTATGCTTAAAAACCCTAATTTGGATTAAAGTGCAATTTACCCAAATGTGGGGTGCAACTTATAAAATACACCATCTAGAACATCTTTTATGACTTTTTACATCATTTAAAGTTATAATAATGAAGGAGGCACTTCATTTGAATAATTAGATTATAAGAAATACCTTTGTAATTAAACCACCAAAATTGTAAGTAAAGGAGACCCTTATATGTATATGTGCACCATAGTGACAAGTTGACCTTCCTTGCCTTTAGTCCTTGGTCTTAGAAGAAGTTTTACCTTAGATATGAAGAGGAGGGACGTGCCTAAAAGAAAGGAAGGACTTAGTTGTGAAAAGGAGGAGTAAGTTGTCCTTATGATGAAAATAACCTCAAAGTATATATGATCCTTTCCTTTGCAACCAAAGGCAATGTTTCCTTTCTTTCCTTCTTATTCCCTTGCTTAGACTGACTTAGGACAGAGCTCAGGAGTAGAGGAAGATGACCAAGTTCATCTAGGTAAGCTTTTATCATCATCTTGCTCGAATTCATGGAGGAAACCAGGTTACAAGGTTGGTTTCATGGTTATCTTACTTAGTTTTCTCTTCCTAGCTGATCCTTCTCAACTTTTCCTTGAAGAAACAACCTTGGATGACCTGTGGAGCTCAAGATGCCATTAAAGGCTTGAAGCTTGGAAGCTTGGAGCTCTAGGAACCCCGTTTGAGGTGGGTTTTATAACTCTAAACTCCTAGCTTTATTATGCATATCTTTGTTCTTACTTTTTGTGCTTAGTTCTTATTCTACCTCCCTTCTTCCTTGCACCTTTGCAAGCAAAACAGTGGTGTAACTGACCTGAACAGAGGTTGAGGATGATGGGCGTGGATTCCTAGGTAACTTTATCAAATGACCTTGGACCCTTTTGATCCAAACGGTTGCAAACCGTTTAAGGTCAAACGGGTTCAACCCGTTTGATCTCAAACGATCTTGCAAGATCGTTTGGATCAAAACGGTCTCAAGACCGTTTGATAGAGTTGACCAAGAGACGACCCTTTGAGGGTCTGTTGATAATATATTGAATTTCATTTCTACAAAGAATTATAAACTAATTCCTAACCAATTGAGAGTTGAAGGTACTTCAACACCCTAACCCTAATCGGGTTGAAATTGATGATTTCAAGTATAGATCTTGTTGAGTTTTGGGTTGAAGGACCCAAACGGGTTCAAAACCGTTTGAGGGTTCATCCAAACGGTCTCACACTCGTTTAATGACACCCCAAGATCGTTTGGAGGTCTAGGGCTAAGGAAATATTGATGGTTTGAGGGTCCAATTTCAATAGGTTGATGAATTGATAAAATTGCTGATTTTAGATCTATTTAGGGTTCAACCCTTATCTAACCGATTTGGTTTTTGGTCAAACTTTGGGCAAACAGGTTGACACTCGTTTAGGCTTAAATAGGTTGACACTCGTTTAGGCTCAAATAGGTTGACACTCGTTTAGGCTCAAACGGGTTCACACTCGTTTAAGGCCAAACGGGTTCACACTCGTTTAGGCTCAAACGGGTTCAAACTCGTTTAAGGCCAAATGAGTTCACACTCATTTAAGGTCAAATGGGTTCACACCCGTTTAAGGTCAAGTGGGTCCACACTCGTTTAAGGCTCAAATGGGTTCAAGGTCATTTGAGGTTAAACGAAGTTCAAGGTCGTTTAAAACCTAAATGGGTTGAAGGTTGAAGGTTAAACCCTAAACCAATTGGAGACTTTCAAGTTTATGTATACTTAATCACTTGAAGGTGTAAATGGTTCAATGATGATCTAATCTAAACTCTAATAGTAACTTAAGACATTAAGGGACTAAGTGACTAATGAATTGACCCATGATGATGATCAATGGGTAAATTACCAAAATGCCCTTGAGGGGTTAATTTGAATGATACCTTGTTCTAATCAAACCCTAATCACTTGATAGTGATGATTTGGTTTATGTTAATCAAGGATGACTTGACCCAACCTATCTAGAGTGGTGTAATCACCATCTACTAGTGAGAGGAGAGAGAAAATATCGTTTATGTTCAAAACTCAAGTAAAATACCTTCAATGTACCCGAATATGCAAGATTAGGTATGATCCACTTATGTGAGATCATGGAAACCCTAAATATGATAATTGGTGAATCTTAATCTTATCTGAGGGCTTTAATGAGGACGTTCCTCATACATGGTGATATTATGAGATCAATTCACCATGAGGTGAATAGTAAACCCTAATTCTAGGATGATGACATGTAATGTGAATAGTAAACCCTAATTGGTGAAAAACAAGGAACCTAACCGGTACAACTTGTGATATGAATTGCTTACTAATATCAGTTGAATTAACCATGCAGGTTCTTATACATGATGATGATCATATCCAGGTAAGGATTATGATTTCATATTCATTGAAAGCATGTTATTAGCTTTATGAATAATGACATATGTTGATGCCTAGTAAGTGGCATCTTGTGAGAATGATAGGCTGTGAGAGCCATGAGTATCATCAAGGTCATGCTTGTCAGATGACTTGTGATGAGATGATTGAGAAATGATAATTGATGAGAGTTAGACTTGATACATTTAGTATTCTACTTTCATAGCTGTTGTTCTAATGATTAATGTTTGAGAACATGTATGATGATAAAAAGAATACTGAAATATACCTAACTAATCAAGTATAATCATCATGTAGAGCCCTGATCATAGATCCATCATTTTCAGGAGTTAAATGATGGTGAAACAGGTTTTCCTAAGGGAACTCCTGGATCACATACTTTTGAGTATGTGGGGCAATATGGATGTGAATACCCTTACATCCTAGTGTAGGAATTGATGTAGATGTATCTTAATCTATCAATCCTTCACTATGTGTTTATGTCGGGGTGATATAACACTAATCTCCCGAGGAATTCTTTTGTACCGCATCGATGAGAGATAAACAAGAAATCTTTTGATGGCGAAGAGAGTACAGAATGCCACTGTGACTCTAATAGCGAAGTACCAGAATACCCTGGTAAACTATAGTAGCAGAGACACTAGATGTCCTGCATGTTGATCCTCTTACTGACTGAGGAAGATGAGGTCATAAGAATCCGGCTCTTTTGATGACCTATGTATGATACCGATGCGACTTAATAGTGATCGGTTGGAGTATGAGCGGTATACCTCATCTCCGCAGGGCATAATAATGTTTGTAAAACATAATCAACCGCGTAGTATATCTGCTTAGGTTGAACTACGAGATACAATGATTGATGGTTACACTGTTTAGTATACATGTTCTTCATATTCCTCAAATGTTGTTGTTCTACTTGATAACAATCTGCTGTTGATAACGTTAAAGCTTTATTGCTTATGTTGATCTGTGATTGCTATGATAAAGCTCCTGGCGGAGAGTTATAACTCTTGCTGGGACAATTATTTAAAATTGTCTCACCCCGTAGATTTCAACTTTTAGGTGGTCGCTGAGGATGAAGGAACCAGTCTGCAGGTAATCAGTATCAGCAGCAAGAGTACCAGGGGCAGCAGTGAATCTCAGGTGGAGATACTGACTGCTAAGTCATGTAGTTAGATAGTCTTATGTCGTCTATGTACTCTCAGGTCCTTGAAGTTTGTTAATCTGAGATTTTGTATTTTGTTGTATGTAATCACTTGAGAAGTGGTTTAACAGAGATGTAAACTGTTACCTTGCTTTTATGAAAGAAGTTTCATGTCTTCAAGATCTTGTCTCGAAAAGTTTTAATCTTTCGTGAATTTTCGTATTCCGCTGTTAATCGAATGCTTCCGCTGAGTTTATATCGTGGTTTATGAATCGTGTCGTTTCACCCAACCTGTAGGTAAGATCCATGGCCTTCTTTCACCTTGATTTCATGGTAGAAAACACAAATCAATGCTTGATTTCTTCTTTTCTCCACTCAATCTCCAACCCTAGCCATTTGTCTCACTCAAAGACTTGAGGACGGGCTTGGGATAGTTGAGGAGTTTCTTTAACCATTGAAAACATGGAGCTTTAAGATTTGAATCTTCTTTGGAGGCGGGTTATATAAATTGAACCCTTAATGTTATTATTGCATTCAATTCTTCATTAATTGTTGATCATTTTGTTCTTCTTGAAAGTCCTTTGATCAATTTGATGGAAATACCATAAGAATGGAAGTAGTTTATGAAGGATCGCAGCTTGATGATGATGACATCAACCTAAGAAAACATCTCAAAAATATCTAAAGCAAACTGTTTCAATGATTTGAGACCAAACGATCTCAAGATCGTTTGAAACCAAACGGTCTCAAGACTATTTGGGATCAAACGGTCTCAGACCATTTGGAGTTCAATTGTTGATGTTGTTAAATATTGATCTATTAGTTTCAATTGAATTGATATTAAAGGTTCCAAGTGTTGGAGATCCACCAATTGCAAACCCTAATCGGATTGAAGCATTGAAACCCTAATTGAATTAATTCAATTTCATGTTGGTTGAACAAATGACTTCATCAAACCGTTTGGTACTCAAACAGTTTCAAAACATTTGAGGATCAAGGGTTGACCATTTGAGAAAGGTTGACCATTTGTAGGAAACGGTTTCAAAACTATTTGATAGGGTTGACCATTTGGTGAAGGTTGACCGTTTGAGATGAAACGGTTTCAAACCGTTTGAGAAGGAAAAGGTCTTCAAGACCGTTTGAAAGGAAACGGTTTCAAAACCGTTTAAGGGGCTAAGGGCCAAGACTGTTTGAAGGTATGAACCCAAGACTGTTTGAAGGTCTAACCCCAAAACCATTTGAGGGTGTGACCTCAAGACCGTTTGAAAGTCATGATCAAAACCGAATGGATGTCCAATTGGTCCTAAACCCAATAAAGAACTAAATGGTCCGAAACTAATTGAAGATTTGATTGATCAAAACCAATTGAGGTCCATTTGATCAAGAACATTTAAAGGCTCAATTAGTTCAAATTATGAAAAGACCAATAACCCCATGAGTGGTTGAAAAGTATATTAATGTTGATTATAATGGAAGTACCTCTAGGGTACTTAAGTGATTAATGGAATTAGAGTACTCATCCTTTGGTGATTTTAAAAATAAATAAGTACACTATGATAACCATAGGTGTATGTACTTCAATGAAGGGCTGAACTAACCCGATAAAGTATGGAGTAATCAATATCCTAGGAAAGGAGGAAAGAGAAACTCATACTTGAATAGGTAACATGCAATATGTACTGTGATAATTTTGAATAAAGCATGATTTAGGGTTTAGTCTTTGACAATGGGTTAGTGAAACCCTAATCTAGGGTAATGATGTAACCCTAATTAAGGGTGATGATATAAGAAACCATAATTATGGGTAATGGAAGATGAAACCCTAGTTGGGATAAATTGTAAACCCTAATTATGGGTAATTGAATGGAAACCCTAATTAGGATGAATAGCAAACCCTAATTGTGGATAATTCAATTAAAACCCTAATTGAGGGTGATTCTATGTGAAACCCTATGCAATGGTATGATGAGGAGCCCTAATACAGGGTGAAGGTATGTGAAACTCTAATTTTGAGTTATAATACATGAAACCCTAATATTGGGAAATATGATGATAAACCATAACCCTTATTCCTAGGTGCAAGTGTGTGAAACCCTAACCTAATAAAGGGTGATGCTATATGAAACCATAATCCTAATGATGGAATAGTGGCTAATACTCTGATAAGGAAAATATCTCAAATGGTGGATCATAGGCAACCTTATAGTAAGCAATGCCTTAACCTGAAATGAGTCCATATCATTGAACATAGTTGGACCATTCTTGTGTGTGACCTATGGACTTCATGGTAAAAGTGATAGGTTAGTGGATGAAAGTATTAAGATGGGAAATACCTTAATCCAAGATAAGTTGATAACTCAAGTAAGTTGTAAGTGATGAGGAAAGTGATACATCAAGATATGATAGATATCACTTTTAGCATTCCAGGGTTGATATACCTTGATGCACCTCAAATCCAATGTACTTGGACAAGAAACACATGAAGTGTGTTATGTAAATTGCTACAATATAATGTAATGAGTTTGATATACTTTGATAAGTATAAGCTAATATACCTTGAGAATGGGGTTAAGACAAACTAATGAGTATGATGTAATCATACCGTGATAAGGATGAGAAATGAACTCGTACCTTGAATTGATAATCATTTAATTATAAATGTTAAGAGTAATAAACATGATTGAATACTCGAGATGTTAATGGATGCTCCTAGAGGTGTGGAGCAATATATTAAGGTTGATTTGATAAATATGAAATCCTAATTAATGTGAGATGGGAAACCCTAACCCTAAATTGGGTAATGGGACATGAGAAACCCTAATGTGACGTGAATAGTAAGCCCTAACCCTATTGAGGGAATAGTGGTGTTACTATTGTATTACATGAGGTAATATGTTATTGTTGCCTAGTGAGAGGTGACAAGATGTGTAATGGCCTTGTGAGCCATATGATTATATGTTGCCTAGTGATAGGTGACAAGATGTTTAATGGCCTTGTGAGCCATATGGTTAGATGTTGCCTAGTGAGAGCTGACAAGATGCTTTATGGGCCTTGTGAGCCATGAGAACAATTGTGGCATAGTGAGAGGTACCAAGATGATTTTAAAAGTTTATTGTAAGAAATGATAATGTTTTAATAAACTTAATAAAAGGAACAATTGTATTCAATAAAGAATGTGAAAAGCTATGAAGGCTAACCTCAGGGTTCAGAGTCTAGAGAAGGATTTGATGATCAATGATGAGTTAAAGGAATTTATATCCCATGATTTGTGTAATTAGGATTGGTTAAAGTCCAATGCATGGTTGTGAAATCTGGATTGGTTAAAGTCCAATACCTGGCAGAGGCATGAAGCCTGTAATCAGGATTGGTTAAAGTCCAATGCCTGGCTATGTAATCAGGATTGGTTAAAGTCCAATGATTGGCTGTGAAATCAAGTTTGGTTAAAGTCCAATACCTGGCAGAGGCATGAAGCATGTAATCAGGATTAGTTAAAGTCCAATACATGGCAGAGGCATGAAGCATGTAATCTGGATTGGTTAAAGTCCAATGCCTGGTTGTGTAATCAGGATTGGTTAAAGTCCAATGCCTGGCTGTGTAATCAGGATTGGTTAAAGTCTAATGTCTGGCTATGTAATCAGGATTGGTTAAAGTCCAATGCCTGGCTGTGTAATCAGGATTGGTAGTGTCCAATGCCTAGATGTGTAATCAGGATTGGTTAAAGTCCAATGACTGGCTGTGTAATCAGGATTGGTAGTGTCCAATGCTTGGCGGTGTAATCAGGTTTGGAAGAGTCCAATACCTAGCATAGGCTCAATGCCTATAATGATGACACATGATTGGTAATAACCCAATGCCTGTAATGATGACACATGATTGGTAATAACCCAATGCCTGTATAAATGATATATGAGTACATGATAGATATAATCCCATATCTATTTAACAGATTGGCCAAGGCCAATAGATTGAAATATGAATGTCTCATGGGTGACATATCAAGATAATGAGTGTCACAAGAGAAGTTTGACATGATGGTATAATATGATGGATAAATGATATACATGTTCTTGCTATTCCTTATTAAGAGAATAGATGATCTATTATTTTATCATAAATAGTTGCAATGCTTTAAAAGATGAGAATGCTTTAAACTGCTTATCCTCTACCCAGTTTTATATCATTAAACTGCAATAATAATGTTTTTAGCAAAGAGTTATATATCTTGCTGGGGCAATTAAATTGTCTCACCCCCTGTGGGATCCAATATTTTTTAGGTGGACAGGCACAGAGGAGACTGAGAATATCTTGTAGAGGAAGAACATCAGCAGCAGTAGTGACAACAGTGACAGCTCAGGTTGAGTGTACTATTTGTCATGTCTTGTAGATAGAAGTCCTATGTGTCGTCTTTGTACTCTCAGGTCCTCAGAGTTAGTAACTAGTGTTTTTAATAAATCAATCTGAGATTTTGGCTTGATGCCTTGAGGTTCTTATGTTGTCTGTGTTTAGTTGTTAACAGAGTAGATGATTCTTGTAATCATAAAGAAGGAATGGTATAGAATATGTACTCATGAACCAGGATGTAAATGAAATACATTGGTTCTTGATAAAAGAGTTTTCCTGTGTATGGATCTCTTTGCAAAAGGTTTAAATTTTTAGTGATTTTTGGTAATCCGCTATTAATGATTGCTTCCACTTGATTAGTAATGATTTGTTCGAACAAAGTGTTTCACAATTAGATGTATACTTTTCATCCACCAAGTATTCTAATGATGTTATCAATTGATGATGGCATTAGCTTAATATTTGATGGTGTTAATTGAATGTATTATTGATCTAACAACCAATGGTGACCTAATGATCACAATTGATGGTGTATCAGGTCATCACCATATATGATGAGTTAAGAATGTAATTGTAGATTTGACTAAACCTTATACTAATGGTTCCTTGATTCAATTGATTTAATGGTCAGACCTATACTTCAATTGATAACCTTGAACAGTGAACATGATCCAATGAATAATATTGGATGCTTCAACATCTAATGGATTAGAATAAATCACATGGTATTATATATGGGTCCTAGTGATGATAATTTGATGGTTCAATACCATTAATTTGTAGTCTTACCTTTCTCATCATATAGTTATATTTGATAAATCGCTATAATAAGTGGATGTGTAACTCCCATGTGATCTAGCTTGTTATACCTAACCTTAATGTAATTATATGATGTTGATTGGTTATAATCAGACCTCTTGAATGATTAATGTGGTAATGAATTACACTCTTCTTGTGTTGAAACCACATTGTAGTACTATTTGAATATCATAGTGCATTGCCATATTAATATCTATGGACACATATGTGTTAATGATCTTTTGAGCCTTATTTAAGGCATGGAATGATGATGATAACCTTACTATGAATAATGTGATGGTCTTAACGACCTTTGGGCATGTTTGAAGCCATGATTGAGGTGAAATCCTCTTCATGTTCCAATAAGGGTTAAAACCCTGGAACTTGTGATAACATATTGGTATCTTATAAAACTATGATGATAAGTGTAGTCCATTAATTTGCAATGAATGATAGCATGTGGTAATGTGATTAATATTTATATCTCAAATGTTGTATATCTTTTGAAGTTGTCATACATATACTCTTGTTAGAAAAGTATTTGGGTTTGAATGTCCATTTGTATGATTTAGCCTTAATTCACCCAATTGGCATAACTAATTAAGTGAAATCCTAATCATGTAGTGCCATGTACCATAGATCTATCTGAGTGTCAAAAATTTCCAGATAGTGAAACGAGTATTCCTAAGGGATACTCGGAGTACATACTGATGAGTATGTGGGGAGCTTGTTATCCTGAATTAATTGTTAGGGAGGATGACAGTGGTCATACCTAGCCCTCAGTTTGAGAATGGATGTGGTCGTGTCTTGGTGATTATATATATACGATGAGATTGAAGGACAACCTTTGTTGTACCTCAGATGGTAGGGTATGCGTACCCAGCTCCTTTCACTAGTGTCGTGACCTGTACTAAGGACTTACTAGGCTGTTAGCAGCTTGACATTATGTGTCACTGTGGTGGACCTGTATTGACTGGGGGCAGAGAAGATCTTAGGAGTCCGGGTCTTCCTAGATCGTGTATGGCACTAATTTCGACTTAGTAGTGGTCAGTTGGGACTTGAGTGGTATTTCTCAAATCCCTCAGGGAAATGTAATAAAAGAAGTGATATAAGTTGTGTAGTATACTGACTATGCTAAAATATGTCTCACATTGTTTGATTAGTCTTGTACTTGTCTTTATACTACTCAGTGTTTACAAGATGATATCATATGACCTTTGAGTAATTATACTTCTTGTCAAGTAAATTTGCTTAATGGCATAGTATGCTTAACCTATTCAAATCTGCTTAAATTGCTTATTCATTACTATATCTGCTCAGTTCATTTACTATCAATCAATATGTTATAATCAATATATGTTGCAGAGAGTTATATCTCTCACTGGGACTAGGTCTCACCCGTGGGTCACCACATTTTTTAGGTGGTCGCAAGCAATGAGGTCGAGGTCGCATTGTGGAAGAGAACCAACCTGGTGATCAATAGATTCAGAAGGTTGGTTAGTTGTAGATGTTAGTAATAGAGTCCTAGTGTCGTCCCTGTACTCTCATGGGATGTGTTTTCTAGATGATATACTTGTATCGACACGAGATTTTGGTAGTATGCCAATGTTTGTAAATATATGTCGTGTACATGTGAAATATCTTTTGTATGCAGGATATGACTGAGGTCTTTGGACCCATATGTAAATACATGTTACATTATATGAGAATGGAATGATGGACCTTTTGTAAATGTTCTAGAGTTTATTTACATTGTTGGAATCAGTTTTAATTATTTCGCATTTTTGACTATGTGATAAATTAGTAGTTGATCATGTTTTGTGTTTTGAGTAATCTCATTTAGCGTGATGAGATGTCACATCTAGAAATCATTTCGCTAGTGATAAAGGAATGAGTTGCATGTGGGTCAATCAAAATAGATGCAAAACATGAAGAAGACAAATCAGAATGAAATAATTCCATCTGACCTACCACAGCCCTCAGGTTGACGACACCCTTTGGCTAACTCATTGCATAGAACCGGGCCTTCACCTATTTTTGTCCTCTTCCTCTGCCAGCATGTCCCAGAGAACCAGCTTGTGACGCTTGTCTGCATCCTCTACCACTGTGTTGTTGTCACTTCTGCAACCCTTGCTGACTCAGCCTCATCTATTGAGTGACTTCTTCATCCTTCATAGCGCATACCACTTACTATGACCCACCTTTCCACACTTGAAACAGGTTTTACACAAATTCCAAGGCCTAGACGACCTAGTCACTAACACTGACATTACACTTTGAGCTCCCGCATGTGGCAAACTATGACCTTTTCCACTGCTCTGTGTTCACAATGATTGAGTCACTAACCTTTGTTAAGACTAAGGTTTTGATGGCCTAGGATTCTTAAAGCTTGAAGAGGATTGTCCTTAGTATTGTGCGGGCCTCTTCTTGGCCTTTTCCACACACTTCTCTAGAACTGATTGTTCTACCCTTCAAACTAACTCTACAAAAGTGCCAAACCTCTGCCTATTCTCCATAGATGATATTGGGGTTGTCAGCTCAATACTCAGACCCTTCTTGAAGCACCAGATCCTCTCCTTATCCATTTCTTCCATATGTGGACAAACCCATAGAAACTTCATGAATCGAGATTCATAGGCAATAATTGACATAAATCCTTGTCGGATATTCTTAAACTGTACCATCTTTTCATCCAAATAAGTCTCTGGGAAGTACTGACTCACAAACTCTCATCAGAATTCTTCCCAAGTGATCACAACACCCAGCCTCTTTTCCTCTCCAATGGCCCACCAGTGTCCATCACTCTCCTCAATAGATATACATCATACTTCACCTTATCCTCTTTGGGGATGTTGATGATCTTGAAGGCCTTTTCCAACCTGTAGCCACATATCTGCGTCAGCTGGATCAGATGTTCCTATATACTCCAACGCTCCTACACATTGAAGTATTTCAAAAATCTTCCAAGATCCATGAGTATCAGCATCGGAGACAGTTTCCCTAGGTTGGGTTGGAGGCATCCTATCCACCATGTGTATCATGGTATCCATAAATTGTCCAAACATGGATGGGAATGAAGGGTTTTCTATGTTATCTAGGTCAACTTTAGGCCTCTCTGGCATAGCTTCTGCCCTTTCTTGCCTCCTGAAAGCACATCCTGGTACTGAAACATTACTTTCTACAACTTATTCATCATATTCTCTTGTCATCTTCTCTTCTCTTCTCTTCTTCTTCTTCTTCTTCTTCTGCATAAGCATAAGTGACTATGAGATATACTGAAGGACACTGGAATATACTCAAACCCTAGTCCTATGTCCTTGTAGACTCAGTAAACCAATATCTCTGATACCACAAACTTGTGATGCTATTCACTACATAAAATGAGATTATTCAAAACAAAGTGTGGAATTATCACTAATAACAATATTACCACAAAAAAAGGTGAATTAAAACCATTTTGTAATTCAATGTCTTAAGCGGAAGTATATCACAGCAAGCCTTCAACACATGCCATTTGTATTTCATATATAATTAGAAGATGATACATTCCATGTTCAAAGGCTAACAAGTCACAACTGTTTCATATTACAACTTTTTATATGTACAAGACATTTCTATACAATCATGACACAAAGCCAAAATCTAAGTGCCAGCAAACAAAAAAACAAAATCTCCCCCAAAGACCTGAGAGTACATGGACAACACATAGGACACTACTACAAGACTCTAGAAGTACTTCCAACCTCTGCTAATCTACACCTGCACCACGACCTTGGCCTCCTCATCCACAACCACCTAAGAAGTGTGGAACCCACGGGTGAGAGCAAGGTCCCAGGGAGAGATATAACTCTTTGCCATTAGCTATTATAAGCATAGTAATGTAACAAAGCAATTAAGTAAAGAAATAAATATTGATTAAGTAGTTTAACAACTTGCACCTGAGTAGTAGAATAATGTATACTTTTTAGTAGGAATATGAAGAATGTGTATAACTGTTATAAATTGAACAATACAAGAAATAAGGTATGGCAGATCCAAAAAAAGAAATAAGGTATGGGTTCATCCAACATGATTTGTATTTAACCCTAATCAATTATACTACACGGATATATTATCGCTTTTATTATTATGATGCCTTGGGGATTTGAGGCATACCATTCAAATCCGACTGACCACTGATAATTCAAAATGAGTACCATATAAAATCTATGGTAGAGTCGGACTCCATGATCATCACCATCACTAATCAGTCAATTGGAGTCTGCAATGCAATAACTTTATAGTCTAAGTACTAAATAGAAACGTATAGTCATAGCTATAGCCTGTAGACAGCAACTCATAGTCAAAGCTATGATCCTATAAAACAACTAGTCTACCTTGGTAAATGGCACAATACTAGAGAACATGATCACACATGACCATTATATAATTAAACAATATACCACTATATCAACAATTTAATGATACATAGAGTTATCTCTACTTGTACCCCGCATATTCAACAATATGCGCTCCGAGTTTCTAATAGGAGATACTTGGTTCACCTTCCAGCTACATATTAATGTTGAAGATGGATCTATGATACAGGGAAGCTACATGATTAAGGTTTCACTTGATTAGACATTTCAATTGTGTAGCTTTTAATGCATCAATCAAGTTACAATGTATAAACCCTAAACAAATTCTACAAAATTAAAGGTAGAATGCAACTTTAGAAGATATGAAACGTATAAAGTGATAACTTGTCTCATCATCACATGACACTTGTATCATAGCCATTACAAGATCATCAAAAATTTCACATTACCATGGAATATCAATCCCTCAATCTATGTATATTTCACTTGTTAGGTCACTAGACCAATTCATATAACTCTTGCACATTCAATGTCACCTTATGTCTCAATCAATACACATATTCATCACCATGTATTACATAGGCATCATCATAGAATTCACATAGCTAAGGCATTCATCTCACTTGCAAGTTAGAGTTACACAAGTAGGAGAGAGAAAGCACAATCACACAATATTCACTTCAAGTAGAATAGGCACATACATCATGTTATTACAAGAATTAGGATTAAGATCCATAAGTATCAGAGTAGGGTTTCATAACATTGTGCAATCACTAAACCCTAATTCTACCACCTCCCATATATTTGGAGAACACTAGGGTTAAGTGCAATTTTTGACGATTAAGCACTCACAATGACATCACCATGTGTAAGCCATTATCATGAGTTGTGGGCAATAGAAGAGAAAATGTGGTTACCTGCCCTATGTATCAACCATACATATCATAAGAGTGTCATCCAGGTTCAGTAATGATGTGTTGTGAATGAGACACATCAAGGGTTGTTGTGACCACCACGTGCAACACTGCGTTGTGACCGCTACACATCAAGATGTCTCGACCCACCTCTTATGCATGGATCACACCCAAGCCTAACCATATGGTCACAACCTCTCACCACCCATGTCACGACTAGAACACTACATGTAGTCTTGACCTTAGGTATTATGACCCTAACATCACCCTGATGGAGCATCACAACTGTGACACTAGGAAGCATGCAACGAGATGTCGGGACCAAAACTCCACCAACGATTGTCATGACCATCACATAATAGGGTGTGTCATGACCAATAGATGACAGAGTGTCAACCCAGCATTCACAAGATGTTATGGCTTTAACCCTTAGGTGTCACCACTGTAACCAACATACCCTTAACTTGCTACAATCCTCACATAAACTAAACAAGTATATCGACCATCAAACTTGGCCAAACTTAGTCGCAATGTGGACCAATAAGTTAGGAGTTCATGCAACAACATTGTGTTACCAGGGTAGCGACCATCCTTAGGTTTATGTGGTGTCGCGGTTGAAACCAACCACTTCAAGGGTGTCGACCTTGATGGAAGACCAAGGGATGTCTTGAACATCTACCCAACTCCATAACATATCACAACAAGGTCAGGACAGAGATCAAACTAAGAAGATCAAATGTCACCTATATACAAACCCTCATACTAAAGTGTTCGTCAACCCTAGATCATAGATCATAGAAGATCACCATAAGAGATGTATATAGAGAGGTAAAACCACGATTCCTATGCATGTTAACATATTCAAAACCTTATGTTATTCATAATAAACGAACCATCTATCAAGCATCTCATTTCCATAGATAACAATCCAAAGGAACGCATCAATAATTCAATCACCACAAGAATTGGGTACTATGATTTTAGGGTTTATAACAAGAATAATCCTTTTAAGAATACTAAAAGATTAAACCCTAAAATTTATATTTCTTCCTACCACAAGGTACAAATTTTTAAGATTTGAAAAAATAGCATATGATCAGGTTGAACATACACATACTAGAAGTGAGAAAAGTTATATAACCCACCTATTTTGAAGAGAAACTATCTCCTAAGATCTCAAGCTTAGAAATCTTCCATAAAGCTTTAACTCTTTGGCCAAAGGATCACCTCCAAGAAGAAGAAAATCATGATCACAAGGGATTTTAAGAAAGAGGGAAAATAGATCTAGGCCAAACTAAAAGAGAAAGGAAAAAAAGATGAAATCTATGTTCACTCATGTTCCATCTTGTAAAAACTTGATCTATGACCCTTGAGAAGAGGAAGTCTCCGAGAAAAGCCACCATGGATGATCCACGGCCAATGAGGAAGAAGAATATGGAGGTTTAACAAGACAAAACGTGATCCAAATAAGAAGATCACTTACTAAGAGAAGATTCACCAAGAATCACCACCAAAAGTTTATCCAAGCACATGATCTTCAATACCCAAGATGGATCGGCCACCAGGGCTTCAAGATCTGATCTTCCTTGCTCTTGAAGCTTCAAGGATGATTGAAAGGAAGGAGAAAGAGTGTAGGGATGAAAGGTTTCTCATGTGTGAAGAGAAGGGGTTATATACCCAAAGGAGGAGGGAAGTAAGAGATAATGATGTGTCAACATAATTCATCATCAAGGGATACATGCCCATCAAAGAAAAATTCTTTCCTCCAATCACATGCATTATACAAAATGTTAATGTTTATCTTGTAAAATGTTGTGACAAAATAGGTCGGTTACCCACTTGTCTTAGTCGAGACACTTCCATCTACTTGTCTCAATCGAGACACGTTCATCAATAGATCTAGGTCGAAACCCTAAGTCTCCATTGTACATGGTCGAGACACTAGAGGACTAACTGTCTTGACCATCCTCACGTATAGGTTATCTCGGTCGAGACCACACATCCAATGCATGTGTTTCAGTCACAACCCTCACCAAAAGTGGTGCAAGGGTTATAAGATCAAACCCTAACATAGCCATTATATCATGCAAACCTTCTTAACCCTAGATTCACCATGAAATGTTATGTCACCAAAAATGATCCAAACAAGGGGCCCCATTGCATCATCCTCACTCTCATGATGCCAAAGCATAAGAAACTCTCTTTTTATGTGACAATTTGCAAGATAACCCTTACTCATGGGTAAATTTCAATTTAGTCCAAAACAAACACCTTTATAGCAAAGATAGCTCAAACATTAATCAATTTGGACTAAAATGAAAATATAAGCATGTCACATGATATTAAGACATACAAAAAGATTAAATTAGGGTTTAATCATCTCATTATACAAAGAAATTACAATTAATCATGAGGTTAGGTCAGAAGTCTTACAGTTATCTACTAAACTCAAACATGGATGCTTGTAATGTTGAGCTCTCTGGAAATATTTACTTTACGTATTCCTTAAACCTTGTAACCACTTGACATTATTATTTATCTAGATTTCCTCATTTCCTTCTTTTATAAATAATCTTCAGTAAGATTATTAAGGGAATCCACTCCCGACAGAGCCACTAATGGACCCAACCTGACATGTTCAACTCTCAAGGCTTGATAGGTTGTGGTTTAGTCACCCCCTCCTATGCCCAATCGGCATAAAGTATCATTTACAGAGTGCCTTCATTATGACTTGAACTTTGGTCCTCCATTGGGACATACTGAGCTCTTGTCACGCGGGCTACTCTGTCCGGACTAGATCCATAGAATTAGAAATACACATATCTCTGATAATTTTGACTACTTTATTTATGTTTATTATATATGCATTTATATGGTGTCTAGAACAGACAAACAATATAGATTGGAGATATTATATCATGAATCACATTAGAGACATCCTTTATAAATATTTGTATGGATGATGGATTATTTATAAAATTTCTTGAAATCTTTTCACATGGTTTGATGAAAATTATGTTCAATTATGTCTTTATTTATGAAATTTAAAAAGTATAATTTTATATTATTTATAAGATATTTGAAATATAGTTAACTGACCAATAAAATTGGTCTGACAAGAGCGGTCAAACTCTAATCAAGTACAACAGTTACTGATGTTGTAATAGGTAGGGTATTGCAATAGACAAAGCTTGAAATGTAAATCACCACTAGTACAACAAGTGTGTCTAGGAGATACACAAGTGTTACAACATGTGTGTTTGATAGAAGTGAATTAGGTTTTGTATGTCCACTTATTTGACACAACCTTAATTCACCCAATTGGCATAACTAATCAAGTGAAACTCTAATCATGTACTGCCTTGTGCTATAGAGCCGTCTCAGTGTTAGAACTTGCTAGATGTTGAAATGAGTAATCCTAAGGGAAACTTGGAGTGCATACTATTAAGTATGTGGGGGTGGCAAGTTGAGGATATATCCTTGTCATCCACAATATAGGTTGGGGAGGATGGCTATGGTCATGCCTCATACATTTGATGTGATTGAGAATGGATACGATCGTGTCTCAGTGATTATATATGTGACGAGATTGGAGGAAAATTGTGGTTGTACCTTGGATGGTAGGGTATGTGTATCCACCTACTTTCACTAGTGTTGTGACCTGTACTAAGGATGGACTAGGATGTTAGCAGCTTGACCTTATGTGTCACTATGGTGGACCTGTACTGATCGGCGGAGGAGAAGATATTAGGCGTCCCACTCTTCCTAAATCTTGTATGGCATTGATTTTGACTTAGCAATGGTCAGTTGGATTTTGAGTGGTATCCTCAAATTCCTTAGGGCATAATATAAAATGTGTAAGACAGTCGTGTAGCATATCTGTTTAGGATTATACAAAATGCTTCATATTGGATGATAAACCTTGTTTGCTTTGTTTTCACTAAGATCATGTATAGTAAAATAAGAGATAATAGATATGATTATGTTGTAGTTATGCTCATTTGTAAACATACTTATGTTGTCAAATATACTGACACTGATGGTTAAGATGTTGTTTCTAGCTATCTTTAATATTTCTCACCATGCCTATGTAATTAGAAATGCTTAAACTACTAATCATGCCTATGTAGTTTCATTGTGTTATGATGTTAATTCTACTTATGATGTAGACATGTTCCCTTTATTTGAGATGTCAATATTGACAACCATGATATGTTACTAGACATATTCATGATGTCAAGGATGCTTATTCTACTCGATTGCTTATGTTGTTAGCAAGGAATATGATGATAGTCAAATTAATGATAATGATTGTTATTAGATGCAATTTGATGATATTTGAGTAGATATCTATCCAAATAAATGGATTTATTCGTTATCTATATATGCATTAGTGATCATAAATGATGCTAAGATTAATTGCTTAATTTGTTTAGCATACTTGAACTGTTCAATTTGTTCAATTGATTATTAAATACTCCAACTGCTTAGTTATCTACTATTTAAAATGTTGTAATCAATAAGCATTGTTGGAGGTTATATCTCTTGTTGGGACATGGGTCTCACTCTTATGGTTTGCCACATTTCTTTTAGATAATTGGAAGTGATGAAAACAAACATGTGGCAATAAAGAGGAGCTACAGTAATGAATCTCTGAGAAAGTTGATTAGATGTCTAGTGTGTCCTAGAGTCATCCCTATAATCTCAGGTCTGGGTAGGAAAAGTTTGTATAGGGTGTTTCAAATGAATCAGACTTTTGTTAGCATATAAATGCATGTTTGTGTGGCATATATGAATATTGTTCTCCTGTGTATATATGTTATGGCTAAGGTGATAGAACAATTTGTATCAAATTCTTAGCATAGTATGAATAAAAGAAAGATGTTGGGCTCTTATGCAAATATTTCTGAGCAGGTGCTGACATAGAAATTGGTTTTAATTTACCCATATTTTTGGGTATGTGGTTAATTGGTGATTGATTGTGTTTTATGTTTTGAGTAATCTCGCTTAGTGTAACAGGTTCTCACAAGTTGGTATCAGAGCTTTAGGTTCACTGAGTGTACAGGGACACTAGGACTTAGGACTAGGATGATGTCAAAATTAGGAATATGACATTAAAATATGGTGCATACTGTCTAATCTCAGTATTTGGATCCCCTGGCCAGGTATTCAATTATTCAAGAAAGGTAAGTATGGAACTCTTAGATTGTTATCTTTCTTATTACTCTGATCAAGTAGTATTTTGAAATAATCTAAAGAGCATAATGAATAAGAAATCATGGTATGAATATCTCAATCCTACCTTAAAGAAGATGAGAATTGCATCATAATCTACCAAAAATTGAATGTTTTGTAATTATAAGAGAAAGATACAACACCATGAAATCTAAATCTGAATACAAATTAGAAAAAAAGGAGTTCTTGAAGATGTGATTCAAGAAGATAATAAAGTAAAAGATAGATAAGTATATGCTTATAAAGTGAATCAAGGTATGAAATACACATAAGATGGAGAGAACTCCAATGATAAGTATAAAATGAGAAGATAAATGGGAACAATGACAAAGGAATAAGGTGGAACCTGAGTTAATCTCAGACCAACCTATGTGTGTAAGAAAGTGTCAATGTAAAACCAGCATGGCATGTGAAAGAAATTAAGGCAGGTGATCCATGTTTAATGAAGAAAATGTGGAATATGATGATTTACCTATTGTTAAGTGGTTGAAAAACATAATAAAATAAGAGAACATACCCAAGTGTGATAAATAGTCATCAAGGAAAGAGTAATGAGATATGTTAACCATGATTATTCCTATGCTAATGGCAAGGAACCCAAAATGAAAAGGGTAAAATGATACATAAGAAGTTGTAACTCACATAATGAAAATAGAATTGGTTACCCTTTTGCTAGTGACCCTTGAACAATGATCTATGGTATGGGAAGTGTATTTCCCTTTGTGTCTTTCCTTTCTAGGGCACAACTTTCAAGTGGATCATTGCCACTTGGTACGTATGGATTCGCTGCAAATATGAGAGTGGATAGATTATTATATCATAAGGTTGCTTGGACTATGGTACCGAGATCATAAAGTTTGTGATGAGTTTGCTTTTGAGCCTTCCATTAATTAGGAAGACTCTTCTTAAATTTCTTGATATTTGTTATGTTGGTAAAAGTGGATGAGATAATGATGTGAGTTCCTTATAGCACATGAGGTGGATACCGAGGTAATGAATCCTAGTATCCAAGATATATCAACAGTATGAGAAATATGTGTATGTTGGAGATGTCTATTAAATGAACATTCCAAGTATTCCTCTCCTGTAGAGAGAGAGAGAGAGAGAGAGAGAGATTTCATGATGATCCTATAAATGTTGTTTGGAACGAAAAACAAAAGTGACTCTTAATGTTGTGTATGGTCTAGTGATAGCTAGGCAAGACCAGTATCAAGGATAGATGGTTTGTTTATACAATAGATATAATTTTAGGATGATATTTAGAATTTAAAGTTGAAAGTTACTATTCGATTTGTACAGGTGGAACAACAAGTTTCTATGTTCCATATTTGCAAAGGTCTTCTTATGTGGGGGTTTTTGTGCTGACCCAAGATGAGATATGTATGAATGATGTGACATCACCATGATATGCAAGTAACCATGTGAAGTTAATAGGATGAGGTTCAAAGTAAGTACCCATCTTTTTTTACCTTGGATTTTGGGGGCAAAATCCCTGTTAGGGGTTTATAATTGTAAGCCCCCTAAACTTACTTAATGAGTTGAATAAGATTAATTATCATAATTGAATTCTTAAAACCCTAATATAACCTTTTTATATGATTTGAAATCATAATATAAGCTTAAGTTTCAAATTTGGTCCAATTTGGACACTGTTTGAGCAAGTTATGCAATTTTATGCACATTTTGGACTTTTCTGCAATTTACCCAATTTAGAGGTTTTCTTTGCAATTTTTTACTTGTATTATGTTCCTTGGATATCCTCTCATCACTATTGATCTTTTTGAGCCATGGTTCACCTATTTAATCCTTGGTTTGAACGTGTTTTCCTCAAGGGTATTTTAGGGTTTACCCCTTCATGGATGAGCTACCTTTAGCAACTATCAACTAATGAATTGTTTGTTTTTCTTGGAAATACAAGAAACAAGTGATAAAAATGTATCTATGGATAGTGGGGGATCTTCTTGTGTGTGTGCTTATATATTCTTAATAGTTTCAGGCCATGGACACTTGGAAAGATACTAATACTTCAACTTTTTCTTTTTCATTATCTTAAAGTTTCATATACTTATCCCTAAGCACAAAAATGAGACATTTTCTCTGCATAAATTCCCTCCTTATATGAACCTATTTATCCCTCTGTGATGCTATGAATTTCCCATCCAATGAATGAGAAAGAGGGGATCTTCTTGGAAAAAGAATCTACGGTTGCAATTGACTTCCTTTTAGGGTTTGAAAAGCTTGCTTCTAGTGATCTTGACCTAAAAGAGTAAGAGTCTCCTTTTTACCTCCATTTATTTCTTTTTTATCCTTCCTCCTAACTTTCTCTAGGTCAAAACCTTGTTTTTCCATGGTAGAAATTTCTCTAAAGCTCTAAAACCCTACCTTTCTTGCTCCTTATGCTTAGGGTTTGCCCATTTGATGAAGAAAGGTGCTAGATGGACGAGTTCATAGCTTATGCTTGGATTTTCTACCCTACCTGCTCGAGTTTTCTTCTGTTTGGGATTTCATATTCCCATTAGAGGCAATTTTTATAACTTGCTCCATGTTTATTTCTTACCATAAGCTTGCTAGCTCATGTTCTTACTTTTAAATGATGACCCATGCACTAAAAAGCTATGCTTGACTTGGATTTCAATTTTTATAATATTCCCAGTTCTGATTTCAGTTCTAGATGAACCTGTGATCATTTTTACATTATTCCTAAGGTATTATATGACTTGGATCAGGTTGGTTTGACAACCTATGGTGCTAAGCACCTATCAACCAATGGTCAATTGTAGGGTTTTAAGTTGATTTCTTCTATAAACCCATGACCCGATGATGGTACCATTGCAACAATCCTATGGTGTTGTCTTCATGACAACTGATGGTTGGGATAAAAGGTTTCATATGATGGTAACAACCTATGGTCACCCCCCTTAGGTCAGGTTTTGGATCAAATAGAAGTTTAATGACCAACAATTAAGTACCCTACTGATGTTATCAATCAATGATGACATTAGCTTAATATTTGATGTTGATTAATGAATATAGTGCTGATATAACAACCTATGGTGACTTAATGTCACTAATGATGGTGGATCAAGTATTAAAACCTATGGTGAGTTAATCATATAGTTTTATCATCAATTAAGCCTTAGACCAATGGTTTCTTGGGTCACTTGATGCAATGGTCGGACCTATATGGTAATTGATGGTTTTAACATATGAGCTTGACCCAATGGTCAAGATCTAATGTTTATTCCTCCAATAAAGTGGAATGGTGGCTAATGTAACACGTATGTCATAATAATGTGATTTAGATGGTTTCCTTTATATGATCAACTTAAGGATCTTACTTGTTGACAATGGATGGCTTGTTTTAAATAAACAGTCGATTGTGGGTTTTATCATACTCTCAATAGAACCCTTATTGTTGTTAATAAAAGGATGTCTAGGGTTAAATGGTGACTTTTATAGATCACAACTCAATAACATTATAGATGATTCATTCAAGGTGTTTGCTTATGTAAACGGCCAATGGCTTTACCTTTTTAACATTTCATGGTTAGAAGTTGTGCCTCAATATTCCCATTGTTTTAGATTAAGCATGTAGTGTAATGGTATGATTCTAATGATGATAATTTGATTTTTCAATGCCTTAAACTTGTATTGTTACCCTTTCCCTAGTATGATTATGATTTATAATCACCATAATGAATTAATGGGTAACCCTAATGAGGTATAGCTTGTTATACCTAGCTTTCATATAACGAAATGATGGTAATTGGGTATGAATAGTCCTTGAATGACTAATACAATCATGGAGTACTCTGTTACTATTGATGAAACCCTAGTATGCTATAACCTGATGGTTATACCTTGATTTATGTGTGGGTTCATACTTGAGAATAGTATGGAATGTGATGGTGATGCTTCACCTTATGCATCCATTATCCAATGGGGATGTCGTGAGTTAGGGTTTGGGTATCAGTGTTGATTAGTAACATTAATGTAATTTATCTTGTTGAACCTAACTCTAATACAAATAGATAAAGATGTTTATTCATATTTAACATTCTTATATGATGGAATGATGGTGGAATAACCTCCTTAACATGATCATAACCTTAATGTGTTAATTGGTGGTCATCATAGCCACATGGTTGATACTTAATTATGCTAAACATGTACATTATGAATATGATGAGGGTTAATCATATCTATATTCCTTGCATGTTGATGTAATAAAGGAATATTTGTAATGTTATTATAACCTTTCTATGATTGTTTATGAATCCTAGCTCATTAATGTATTGTGTTGATTTGGTGTATTATATGTAAGTGATGTTGTTGAGCCTTGTTATCAGGCATGGAAAGATAATGATGATCTTACAGGGAATAGTATGATGGTCTTAATGACCTTTGGGCATGGTTGAGCCCTGAATGAGGTGTAATCCTCTTGTGTGGATAAGGGTTGATACCTTGTGATATTGTGAAAAGGATTTATATCATGTGATAGTATGATGGTCTTAATGACCTTTGGGCATCATTGAGCCCTAAATGAGGTGTAATCCTCTTGTGTTGATAAGGGTTGATACCATGTGATATTGTGAAAGGAATTTATATCTTGTGATTGTATGATGACTAGTGTGGTCTCATGAATGGCAAATGAATAGTACCATGTGATGATGAGATGAGAAATTATGTGTCACGCGTTTAATATCTTTTAGAAGTTGTGATATTTATATGCTTGCTAGAAGTGAATTAGGGCTTGTATGTCCACTTGTTTGATGCAACATTAATTCTCCCAATTGGCATAACTAATCAAGTAAAACTCTAATCATGTAGTGCCCTGTGCCATAGAGCCATATCAGTGTCAGAACTTGTTGGATGGTGAAACAAGTATTCATAAGGGAAACTCGAAGCGCATATTGTTGAGTATGTGGGGGTGGAAAGTTGAGGATATATCCTTGTCATCCACAATGCAAGTTGTGGAGGATGGATATGGTCATGCCTCATACATATGATGTGATTGAGAATGACTGTGGTTGTATCTCAGTGATTATATATGTAACGAGACTGGAGGAAAAATGTAGTTGTACCTCGGATGGTAGGGTATGCGTACCCACCTCCTTTCACTAGTGGCATGACCTGTACTAAGGAGAGACTAGGTTGTTAGCAGCTTGACCTTATGTGTCATTGTGGCAGACACATACTGATCGGGGGTGGAGAAGATCTTAAGAGTCTCGCTCTTCCTAAATCTTGTATGGCACTGATTTCAACTTAGTAGTGGTCAGTTGGATTTTGAGTGGTATCCTCAAATTCCTCAGGGCATAATATAAAAGATGTAAGACAACTGTGTAGCATATCTGTTTAGGGTTATACACAACACTAAATATTGGATGATAACCCTTATTTGCTTTCTTTTCACTGAGATCATGTAGAGTACAATAAGAGATAATAGATATGCTTATGTTGCAGTTCTTCTTATGTTGTAAACATGTTTATGTTGTCAAATATACTGACATTGATGGTTAAGATGTTATTTCTAGCTATGTTTAATATTGCTAGCCATGCCTATGTAATTAGAAATGCTTAAACTGCTAATCTTGCCTATGTAGATCAATGTGTTATGATGTTAGTTCTACTTATGATATTAGATCTGTTCCCTTTATTTGAGATGCCAATATTGATAGCCATGTTATGTTACTAGACATATTCATGATGTCAGGGATGCTTATGCTACTAGATTGCTTGTGTTGTTAGCAAGGAATATGGTGATAGTTAGATTAATGATAATGATTGCTATTAGATGTAATTTGATGATATTTGAGTAGATATCTATCCAAATAAATGGATTTATATGTTATCTATATATGCATTAATGATCATACTTGTTGCTAAGATTAATTGCTTAATTTATTTAGCATATTTGAACTGTTCAATCTGTTCAACTGATTATTAAATACTCCAACTACTTAGTTATCTACTATTTAAACTGTTGTAATCAATAAGCATTGATGGAGGTTATATCTCTTGCTGGGACATGGGTCTCACCCTTGTGGTTCGCCACATTTTTGTTAGATAATCAGAAGTGACAAAAACAAACATGTGGCAGTAAAGTGGAGCTATAGTAATGAATCTCTGAGAAAGTTGATTAGATGCCTAGTGTGTCATAGAGTCATCCCTCTACTCTCAGGTTGGGTAGGAAAAGTTTGTATATATGGTGATTCAAACGAATCGGACTTTTGTTAGCATATTAATGCTTGTTTGTGTGGCATGTACGAATGTTATTCTCCTATGTATATATGTTGTGGCTAAGGTGATAGAATAATTTGTATCAAATTCTTGGCATAGTATGAATAAAAAAAATATATTTGGCTCTTATGCAAATATTTCTGAGCAGGTTCTGACGTTGAAATCGGTTTTAATTTACCCATATTTTTGAGTATGTTGTTAATTGGTGATTGATTGTGTTTTATGTTTTGAGTAATCTCACTTAGTGTAATGAGTTCTCACAGTAACTTTACCTTTGTGCTAACCATTGTTTTTCTACTTGTTTCCACCCCTTACACATCTCACCTTTCTTCTTTCATTTGGATTGAGAAGTCAATTTGCAATTCAACAGCTCAAGTCAATCCATTAGCATGTGACCTGCAAGAAGAAAGATGAAATGGTCCCCAATCATGCTTTTGGGTCTAGAGGGGATATCTTAGTAGCCCAAGTCCTACTTCTCTGGGGTGCTTTCCTAAAAGGACAATAAGTAGAATAATGACCAATTTCATTGTAATAGTTACATGATCTCCTAGCCTTAAAACTAGAGGATTCTTCATTGAAAATTGAAGGTCCTTTAACATTGTTGTTCCTTTGGCTACAATCAAGTCCAAGACCATCTCTACCCATGTGTTTAGTAGTATGATCTAGGATTTGATTAAGATCCATTTTATCATCTAAGAATCTTTGCATAGAGCATCTCAAACTATGATTATCATGCATAAGAGAGGCAATAGTAGAAGACAATTGATTAATATTATCTCTAGCATGAAAAAGATCATTTTATAAGCAACGAGCTTTGGTCATAAAAGAATCTTTATCAATGTGAAGAGAAGCAACACTATTCTCTCTACTAGAACATGATTCAAGGATATTAATTTCATCAAGCAAGGAAGCATTTTCATTTTCAAACAAGGCAATCTCAGAACGATAGATCCTATTTTCATATTCTAATCCTTGCAAAGCTAAATCTTTATCCTTAATTTCAGACTTAAGAGCATTGATGTCAAACATGAGAGAATACACAATTTTAGTATGCTCATTAGAACTATGCATAAGAGGTTGAGCTTCTAGAAATCTAATCTTATCAAGAAAAATAGCATTTTCAAGTTTAAGATCATCTACTTGACTAAGATGTACATTCTTTTCAATCTCAACATTGTTGAATTTCAATTCAAGTTCTAGAGGAGACTTTTTGAGATCATTTGCATCATTTTGCAAGCAAGTATTAGTATGTTTAAGATTATCTATTTTTACATACAAATTATTAACAATTTTAGCAAGCTTTTTCTTTTTCCTTTTATAAGACTTAAGAGAGGCACAAGTATCATGAATAATAGCAATCAAAGATTCTTTATCTAATGAGTGTAGATTTACCTCACTTGATTCTTTACTTGTTGATGCCATGAGAGCAAAATGACATTCTTCTTCTTCACTAGAGCTTGATCCTCCACTTGACTCTTCACTTGATTCTTCACTTGAGCTTGAGTTGGAGGAGTCACTTGATCTTGAGTGTCATTTCTCCTTCTTCTTGTACTTCTCTTCTCTTCTCTTCTCTTGTGAAGATGGGTCTTTATGCCTTGTGGGCAATCTTCCTTGTAGTGACCCTTCTTTCCACATGTGAAGCATCAGATGGAGGAGGACTTGACTTTGTAGAGTTTATCCTTGGAGAACATGGCATATTCTTTAACTTGAGAGGATGGAGAAGCTTGACCAACAATAACCTTGATTTGAGCTTTGATTTCAGCCTTCATTCTCTTGAGTTCTTTATCTTCTTGTCTTTCTACTTCCTCCCTCTTGTCAAGTGTGGCTTTATGTGCTTTTAGATTTCCAATGAGCTCATTAATAGAAATATCCCTAAGAGACCTTAGTTATTCAATAGAAGTCACCTTGGGTTCCCACCTCTTGGGAAGAGTTCTAAGGATCTTCTTTGAGATGATCTCTCCTCTAGACATAGGATGACCTAGAACCATAAGATCATTCACAAAGGTGTTGAGCCTATGGTACATATGAGCTTTCTTTTCCTCCTTTCCCATCTTGAAGTTCTCAAATAGCACGTTGAGCATGTAGACTTTGTTTTCTTTCACTTGTTGAGTCCCCTCATAAGTGATGTATAGCTTTATCCATACCTCATAGGTTGTCTCAGATGAAAAAATTCGGTTGAACTCAGTGGGGGTCATGGAGGCATAGAGGATGTGCATGGCTCTAGCATTAAAGGTTGCTTTCTTCAAGGTATCTTTGTGCCATTCTTCAATGTTTGTCACTGGTAGCTTGTATGGGTTGTTCACCATTTTCCACATCTCAAGACTTGATCCTTGGATGTAGAATTGAAGCCTTCTTCTCTAATAGAGTAAATTTCTCCCATCAAAGATTGGAAGGTTGATCAAGTATCTCCCTCCTTGGTAGTCACCCATCTTATCCTACTTGTGGAAATATGCTTGAAGAAGACCCGCTATGATACCACTTGTTGGATCCTAGGATGGGTGATTTTCTCTAGAGGGGATTTGAATAGAGCTAAAAAGTACGTAAACAAAATTCATTAGACCTTCAAGATATATCACAAGATAAGGTTTCTAAATAGGTAATTTGAGTGCAACTAAAACATACATAGAAAGGATGAGAGAGATTGAACAAGCACAAGTAGACAATCTATGTAGAGTGGTTCCTTCTCCAAATAAGGAGTAAGTCAATCCACTACCTAGAGAGGTCAACCTCTAGGATTTCTTAACCTTGCACCTTCATTATATTCATTATAAGAGATACAATACATGACCTTCCTTTTCTGGGACAAGGATACCCTAACAAAGGACTTACCTATCTAGCCAAGAGTCTTCAACCTACCAAAGGACTTACCTACTTGAGAAAAGAGTCTTCTGCCATCATCATGGACTTAACAACTCTTTCTCTAAGTCTTCAGCCTTCAAGGAATTACCCACTCTTCTTGAATCTTCAACCTTTAACTTCAGCTTTTCTAAGGAGAAGCTTCCACCAAGGACTTACCAACTTGAGCAAGGAGTCTTCAGCCTTTTCCAAGGACTTACTCACTCTTCAGCTCCAAGTCTTCAGCCTTGATCTTCTTCTTCTTCACCTCTCTTAGCCAAGAGAGAGGACCTTCATCTTCATGGTTGAAAAGAGAGATTGAGGGTGGAAGAAGTGAGAGTTTCACAAGATATACATGAAGGACGAGCTCTCTTACAAATATCCTACTCACTCTAATGGATGTAGCAAGTGATTAAGCTTAGAGAGTGGAAGGAGGTGCTCAACTATAGATAGGAACCTTTATAGTGCTTGGATAACCATGGGATGAAGCCCAAGGGGTCCTATTTATAGTTGATAATGTCTTCTATCAAGTGGGAACACTTAAGGACAAAAAATAGACATTTTACAACTTGTAACGAATCTATTTTGGGTCCCAACAACATTCCAACGGTCTGATTCACTTTTTCTATGTTTCCCATATAATGCATTCAGTCGAGTTTCAATAAAGATAACTCAGACGATCCACTATCTGACAAAGCAGATTTTCAAGTGATCGGTCGAGTTGTCTGAGGAAAACTTGATTGACAACCAAAAATCTATTTTGACCAAACAGTCAATCGGTCATGTTCTGTGAACTATCAAATCGACCGATTCACTTCATTTCCAAAATCCATCACAGATCAGTCGTGTTTGTATCTCGACCGAGACAACCTGTGATGAATTTTACAAAATGATTTTTGAGTGATCAGACATTGGAATTAAGTGTCCCTGATTTTTTCTAAGCTAAATTACAAGTCATACAATCATTACAAGTGATTTACAACATGATTCTAATGGATATACATCATATTCCAAAAATGTGCACTAGCATGACTTTGACTTGTCTTTTCTCCAACTTAGGATGCACAAGTTAGGGCATTTGGAGTATGTCTATACCTAATATGAAAACACTCAAGTAGAAGCATTAGACACCAATATGTGGAATGGTCAGTCATCATCAAAACAAGGGTTTAGTCAATTTAGACTTGAGTTAACATTGACCTAATTGACCTTGAGTCAACAGAAGCAGGTGGAGGTGCCCTTGCTCGAGGAGCTTGAGGTTGAGTAGAATAGGGTTGTAATGGAACACTGACAATAGGATAAATTATAGTATGCCCACGACTCCATGTTTGACCTCCATCACCAGAGTGTGATTCGGTGTTCACCCAAAAGCATCCATAAGGGCTACAGATAGAGTATGCTTCATGATATCCCAAACCTACTTCTGATCGTGATCTTGGTGGTTGTTCAACTTGATATCCAAAATACCCATGTTGGGATTGAGATGGATATGGAGGTATCTTCCCAAATAACATACCTCTGAATGAATGTTGAGATTGAGAGTCAGATATGCTCATGCTATCCATTGAATCAGTAAGATCATAATAATAATCACTTTAACTATGGTATTATGGTTGTGGATTGCATGGGTACGGGTATGGGCTTGTAGTTGTGGGCATTCTGGCACTAGCATGTGGTGGAGGTACACTGCTGTAATATTTCCCAGTTTGAGTTTTTGGGATATTCTTGTTTTGGTGGAGGTGCAGCCCAAGTAAAAAAGGTCGATCATCATTTTGTGGATCAACAACTGGAGGATATTTTCGAGAGTGTTGGTTGCAATTATCACCATCATTGCCACCATCATTAGACTTAGATTTGGAACCAGATGTAGAATAAGAAAAGTTCAAGCTACCTAATTGTTCTCCACTTCTCTATTGATTTCATAACCAATATTAACATGTACAGCTTCAGGATCAAGTCTTTTAGGCAGGGTATCAATACTAATATCATCACCATTATTTGTATCAAATTGCTCTTCTATATATGGATCTAGACATCCATCTAAATTATCAAGAACAGGACGACCTATTTCATTCATCCATTCCTTTAATGGATATTTTGAATCATCCTCAAGTCCTCTATTTCTTTTAGTATTAAAAGTATATGCGATGTCAATGGAATCATGGACAATAGCAAAATGTATCTATGTGCTTGGTTTGATTCAAGCTCCAAGGAAAGAAATTGCCCCAAATCTCCAAGTTTCTCCACTCAAACAGCAGCAATATGTTTGCAAATATTGGTATGTCGGGGCGGCATACCGCCGGTACCGCCCTTAAGGGGGGGTTTTTATGGCGACACCCCCGATATTCACCGATATCAGACAGTTTTACCGGTATGCCCACCAGTTTATTGATATTTGCAATCCCAACGGCAGACTTGCTCAAACCGATGACCGATGGCATCGATATCAGTATACCAGTCAGTATACTGATGATATCATCAATATATCTTTCTTTGAAGGTCACTACTAAAACTCACATTTTGTATGACATAAAAACATGTCACCTTTGGTGTTAAAGGTGACGTGGTTGACAATAATATATTGAATGAGGGTCATATTTAAAGTGTAGTCTATACACCATATAAGCTTTAACGGGAAGCGTCACCTATGCAAGTAAAAGACCATAGTCATCAATGTCACATATTCGATGCATGATAATGACAAATGTTGTCACCTTATGTGTATAAGATGATATCATCATATGTGGTCTATTCATAAAATATATATCATGGTCAAATATTATCTAACGTACAAGATTACATTCAAATAAAGCCTTTTCTCTAATAGGAGATGGAAATGGTTGTCACCTAATTGACTAGAGTAAAAAAAACATGTCATGTATGTATATATGGTTATATTCAAATGGAAAGCATCACCTTTTTTACCACCACAAAGAAGTAAATTACATTTTTGAAGCATACAAAATAAATAATTTGAGATATTGCTATGACATGAGGACATAAAGTAAATGTAAATTTTTATTATAATATAATGAACCATGTTATACAATATCAATACATTACGGTAACATCTGTATGCATCTTTTACAACTTAATGGTCCTTGCAAGATAATAAATGAATGACACAACCGTAAAATTGATATTGACAAATAAATAGTGCCCACAACAATGTTATCTATATTTCATCTTCTATATTACGCACAACTCAATAATTTTAACATGTGCCATTCAAGATCCATGCCCAATTTGCATCCAGCTTAAAATACTTAGCGAGTTGAAGAAATATAGTTTACACATTCCATCCCCAGTCCCCATTGTCCTTATTTCATAAGCTTTGACAAAAGCAATGACACACATGCTCAAAATTAGTAGGCAGCATAATATTAATTAAGAGAACAATTATCCTTGTTATTACATTCAAACAAATTACCAATAAATGGAAAAAATTACAAAAGAATAATAACTAAAATTATGAATAACATTTGAAGATGTCATCAGTATAATTTGAGGTTTGTGTATATCATGTTCAATGTCAAAAATAAAAATTCATTATTTTGATAGGTTACAACAGACAATATAGACATACATTGAGTACAAGGCAAAATAGTAGAAAGCAAAGCAATGACCAAAAATAGGTATCACTAGTTATAGAAAGAGGTTTTTGGAGTAGGTATTATTTCAACATCAACATTTTTTTATAAGCAAAGTTCTTAGTGTTGGGTTTTGTGGGACAGAACAGACAGTAGAAACAAAAATTTTAGCTAACCACAAACCCATAACCAGCCGATTGCGTCAATAACTATATAATAGGAAAGATGGTTTAGCGAGATATACCTGGTCATGAGGCTTGCTCAATCATAATACCTCACAGCTAGTGTAGTCTTCAACCACCTAGTCTTTGATGGCATTTGTGTAGCTCCTGGTCTTGACCCAGACTGTGGTTGACGGTCATCCTCCTGAGCGGCAGAAATCTCCCGCCTCTATAGATAGTCCACACGAACCACAGGGAACTCTAGTCGTCCTAAAGAATAGATTAGAAGGAGTTGCCCCCTCTGTAAGCATACTAGTCATTGACACACTCTCCCACCACCAGTCGTTGTTCTGCAGTTGTCTTTCCCTCATTGTTCTTCTCTAGACGGGTAGAACTTGCTTGGGCCACTACTACATAAAAACCTTTTAGCGTCGGTTATTTAAGATCTTTAGTGTCGGTTTCAAAGTGACACCCAAGTGGGCGCCGCTAAAGGGGGACACCTTTGGCGTCGATTCCCAACTGACGCCAAAACGTTTTCCGCCACCGAAAACGCGCCAGCAAAGGGACTATAGGCGTCGGTTGTTTAGTAAAAACTGACGACCAAAAAAAAACTGACGCCAAAAATCTTCCCACCACCGAAAATGTGCCAGCAAAGGGACTATAGGCATTCGTTGTTTAATAACGAACCGAAGCCAAAACTCTTCCCGCCACCAAAAACACACCAGCAAAGGGATTATAGGCGTCAGTTTTCTAAAAGAAACTGACGCCACATATGATGAAAAGACGTCAGTTTTTAATAATAACTGATGTCATATCCCCTAACAACACAGTCAAATAGACGTCAGTTTTAAGTGAAAAACCGCCGCAGTATGTCTTTGGTGTCGGTTTCCTTCAAATAGCCGATGCCTATGTTATGATTTTTTTTCTAATCAGTTTGCAGGTCTGCTGTGGCTGGTCGCAGGATGCAGAAACCTGCAGTTCAGTAGAACTGAACTGTAGGTTTACGACATCCATTGATATCAGCCAACAACAGGCCTCAAACCTGCAAAATTAACATGATGGACAATATTATATATATGTGATTCATACTCATGTATAAGAACATTTAATTCATATTATTTTTTCATCACACGGATGTAGAAACCAGTAGCAACCTGCAGTTCCATTTATTTCATCTCTTTTCACATTCAGACACATGTAGAAACATTCATGTATTGATGATTTTTACACACATATGACAATTCATAAAAATTCATTCACATTCACACAAAATTAATTATGAGAACAAAGTTATTCTTTATTCATCATTGTCATCATTGTCATCATTGTCAACAAAATTATATTTAAAAATTCCCACTCTTTGCAGGGCTTTTGCCCAATCTTCTCTTACAGCATCTAATTCATCTCTCGTATAGGGAGCATGTACATCGAAATGCTTTGTACTTGTATTGAAGTCCTCAGTTTTAAAGACCTACAAAGGGAATGACGTATATACATAATTATGATAATATATAATAAGATTCATATATTTCATATTATCTAACGAGACTATGTATAATACCTGTTGTATGTTATCAATTTCCAATATGGCATGTTTGATGATTAGGTCCATAAATCACATCACATAGTAGGCACATGCCCAACCATTGTCTTGTGTAGCACATTATAAATTGAAACATACAAAATATTCAAAAATACAAATAAGTACAGTTCACATAAATAATATATACATTGGAGTCAGGAAATTACTTTCACATTCTCCCAAATGAGTGTCAGGTTTTTTTTCATGGGGACCTTTCCTACAGCTTTTTTGTACTCTTGTAAAGCCCTATATATGTTAATGTAACACATTAAATTGCATAATTAAATAGTAATGCAGTAACAGATGTTAACAGATATAAAAACATAAAATATTTCTCACGAGAATAATGGCCTTTTAATTGCATGTCCATATAATACATCCAACTCACTCCCCGCAGGATCTAGATAATAGATGGTGAATGTCTTGGGGACAATAAATAATAACTCTCAATGCTTAGCACTACAGGTAAGAAAGCAGAAAATTAATAACTCAATATCCGCAATAAAAATGTAATTTGCTTAAGTCCAAATTACAAGCAAAGTAAACTTACTCGACATTGAATGGAGCTATTATCACCATCTTATTATTTTTATCAAAATATTCAAAAGCATCGCAGCAGTATGAAGTAACTGAATACGGGTCTGTATCTACAAGACTAATCAAAGATGGAACCAAAAATCCCACATGGGAAAACCTAAAATCTGTACATGTCTTGTGTAAGTGGCTGCAAAATATGTATTACGTATGCATTAATATATAAGAAACCAGATTGCCGTATATAAAACAAGGTATATAGATATATAAACCAGATTGTCATATGCATTAATCTCACCATATCCACAGCTCTATCATAGATGTGTTCATCCATTCAAAACTAAACAAATCCAAAATATCTTGTATAAATATGTTGTTTCTGAATGTTTGACCTGCATTAATACGTATCCAAAACTTCTATTACGTATGCATTAATACGTATGGTAAACTTGTATAAATAGATTGTTATCGTATGATTTACCTGTAGCATTCTCCGGAATAATAACATTTATAGGGCAATTTGGTTTATGTTCGTCGACCCATACTGCCACACTCCTACAATTAGGACCTATCGAGGAGTGTAGGTCCCCTGGAAGCCAACTTGGTAGTCGAGGAGGTGGAGTCTGAGATGTAGCGGGTCTCATCTTTTTGACCTGTATATATAATTTCATATCAATTGACTCATATATATATATACACACTAACAAATTAAAGTAATGAAAATTTATCATACAATATCAATATAGAGGACATCCGCTTTGGGCCACAGTATCACTCCACCTACTGCCTCACCAAGTGTTTCAGCATCTGGGTGTGCATGAGGCAGTGCAAGAGTCATCCAGCCAGGGAGTACATGTATCGGGCTCACACGTACCATGTCATCTGGTACTGCACTCCCATGAAACATGCACCCTTTAAGGGGTGAGTAATTCGATGCCTCTGCAACGATATATCCTTCACCTTTTAGTCGGCATGGCTTCAACCCCTACAAATTTACGTAAAGAATGTTATATGCATATATACACAAACATATCATCTTGAACAGACTTATTATATATGCCATAAAAATACTTACAGAGGATGTGCTAGGTTGTGGGTCTATAGGATTACTCCCAACCTCTGTAGTACGAGCAATAGGAGAAGAGAGGTTCGCCACAGGTACTGTCTGAGTGGCAGCCTGAGACACCTGCGACTTGTTAATTGCTTCATGGAGTCTTTTATCAATTACTTCCTCGACTCTCCTATCAATTAAGGAATCTACCTATACATGGATAAAAGAAATGCTAGTTTCTGATTATTGAATTCCCTTTCGCAATAACGTTCTAAAATAAGAATAAGTTACCTCAGCTTGTGAAAGTTCCACTTTTGGGACAGATTTGCGTTGGGATGGCCCAAAGAATGCTTTGATGCCCACACCAGCGCCTGCACCCCTTACACATCCAGGATGCTCTGGGTTACCCAGAGAAACTATCAGTTCATCTCTTATATCCTGAGGGATGAACTTGCCTTCCTTCCTCTGTTCGTGCAGCTCCCGCTAATCACCATCAACAAAAATTCATAAGTAAACATAACAATAATCAATATCGATAGATTGCTCTAAGAGTTGATTTTTACCATTTTGTAGCCGCCTCAGCGGTTGCGGGCTTCAGTATCTCTCCTTTCTTGTTTTTCCTCCCAGCTATCCACATAGCATGGTGAGGCAGAGGTGCAGGAGTAGTAATAGAGGACTCTACAGTCTCCTGAGTAGCAGTAGGTTGAGTAGACTCAGCCTGTAGTCTTTGGCAAATGCCTGCATATCCTCTTGGACCCATTGTGTGGTTGTGCACATTAAGTGCATGCCTTGCTCGTTGAGCATCGCTAATAGCCTAGTTAGTTAGCACATTGATTTGGTTAGTAACACTAAAGGTTAATCTTGAATAGGTGAATACATAAAAACATATATTAATTAAATTGTGAGTGGCACTTAATACCTTGAATTCATCTGTTTTTCTTTGGGTAACAAACTCCTCCCAGTCTTTGGGGTCCAAGTAGTTCCATTGTTGTGTGGCTTCCTTCTTCCTATATTTATTTTTCAAAGAGAATACAAATAAAAATTATTAGTGTAGAGTTAGTGAAATAATGATCAATGTCTAGAATTGGAATCAATCAAGAACCTATTCTCAGCATCACGTATGTAATCTTGGGTGAGATTGGTCCTATAGTTCCTTAGGACCCTCCCACAATGTTGCATCACACATTTACGATGCAACTTTTCATCCAGATCAAATATGCTCTGCAAATTAAATAGAATTACTATTAACTAGTATCCTAAAAATTAGTAATCTACACAAATAGAATTACAAATAATAATAACTCACGCATAGTTCCTTCCATATGTGGTCTTTCTTCCCCTTAGGAACTTTATGCCATGATTCTAGGATAGGACTGCAATGGCTGTGAGTAAGAACCCCAAGATATAAAACAAATGAGTTGTGGTTCACTCCATATGGATTTCCTGCCTGATCGAAATCCACAGCCAATTTGGGTCCATTGTCCCTTTGATGTATTAACTTGTTCATCATTGTGATGCCCCTCACTTTCTCAATTTTCTTTTGTTGCTCATCAAGTGTTGTAACAACTTCAGGGGGTACATCACCATCCTAAAATTTGATTAAAAAACACACTTACATGATATAATTATAAATGAACATATAGATAGAAACCTCAGGGATATATTCATAATTAAAATTAACTAACATTGTCAGGTGGCACAATCAAGTCCTCACCCTCACGGTGATCATCAACACAGTCATCATGGGAATGCTCAGCCATCTGAAAGTTCACATTCAAATTATAAATTTCACATTGTAAAGTAACACTAATTGTAAAGTTCACATTGTAAAGTAATTCACATTGTAAAGTTCACATTCACATTGTAAAGTTCACATTCACATTGTAAAGTTCACATTCACATTGTAAAGTAATTCACATTGTAAAGTCCACATTCACATTGTAAAGTTCACATTCAGAAAAATAAAACATAATAAAAATATAAAAATACATGCTTTTAATATTGTGATCTTTTATCAATTAACAATCCTTCATTATGATCCTCGTCAACATACATGTCATTGTGATCCCCAACTTTAATGTTTGGTGGTGTTGGCAACCCAACTGAGAATGGACTGGAGTCATCATACTTATCATAGTACTCTTCTTCATCTATAGGATCTTCAATGAACTGTCTTTTACCATGAAGAACAACCGACCATTTATCATTTGTAGGATCATCGATATAAAATACTTGTTTCGACTGTGATGCCAATATGAATGGTTCACCCTTCTCGCCAATCTTTTCAAAGTTCACTAACGTGAAACCCAATTCATCCACTATAACTCCTTTGTTGTTGTCAACCCAATTACATTTAAAAAGTGGAATTCTGAAATCTACATAGTCAAACTCCCATATGTCTTCAATGACACCGTAATATGACATTTTAGCTTCACATGGACTTTTATCCTTTGCACTTGCAAAAAACAATGAAGACGCTTGAAGGGTGACCCCGCTGTTTTGGATGACACACTTATCATCTTGACGCTTTGTGTAATATGAGAAACCATTTATGTCAAACCCTTCATAAGACATAACATTCAATTTTGGTTTAAATGTGAGGAATTTGATGGTTTCAGTAAGATTATCTGGTGTTTGAGATAGTTGATGTAAGAATTTATCTTCAAACCACTTAATAAATGTCTTGTTATGCTCTCTAGCAAGCCACATTGAATTGGATCGAGGATATTGTCTCTTGATGAAATTGGTATGTTCCTCAATATAAACACTCACTTCGTCAATGTTGTGTAAAATATACAAGTGACCTTGCTCCAACTGCTCACGGCTGATTACTTTCACCCGTGATCCCAAAACTCCTTTGCCAAAATGCTCCTCAATATTCTTGTCATTCACGGGAGCGTCATTACCACTCAGAAAGTCATTGCAAAAATCTAGAACCTCTCTCGCCACATAACCCTCAATAATACTCCCTTCATGCCGATAACGGTTTCAAACATCACCTTTAAAAATGCTCATGTATCGTTCAAAGGGATACATCCAATGCAAGAAAACTAGTCCCAACATTTTCACTTCCCTAGTCAAGTGGACAACAAGATGCACCATGATATCAAATAACGAAGGAGGAAAATACATCTCAAGCTGACATAGGGTAACAACCACTTCTCTTTGTAATTGGTCAAGAGTATCAGGGGCAATAACTTTGGTGCACAGACTGTTGAAAAAGAAACAAAGTCTGGTGATTGCAAACCGTACATGCTTCGGCAATATAGATTGAATTGCCACGGGCAATATTTGTTGCATTAGAGTGTGACAGTCATGAGATTTAAGACCTGTCAACTTCAGATCTTTCATTGATACCAATGTATGGATGTTGGATGAGTAACCCTGTGGCACCTTAACATTTACCAAGCATTCACAAAATGCTTTCTTCTCCTTTCTAGACAATGTGTTACAAGAGGGAGGTAAGTATGTTCTATGATCGCTACTAACTACTTCTGTTAATTCTGTCCTTATTCCCATTTCACGTAGGTTCATTTTGGATTTTATACCATCTTTAGTCTTACCTGGTATATTCAACAGAGTACCGATGACGCTATCACATACATTTTTCTCAATGTGCATGACATCGATACAATGTCTGACTGTCAAAGAACTCCAATAAGGAAGATCCCAAAATATTGACTTCTTCTTGAATAAAGACTTGTCACTCCTTGTGGCCATCGTACATTGTGATCTCTTACCAAATTCATTAGTGATGTCTTTCACTCTTTCATAAACATCCTCCCCTGATATAGATTTAGGTGCACTACGTTCCTCATTACGTCCATTGAATGCTTTGCGCAACCTACGATACGGATGAAATTTTGGAAGAAACCTTTGATGAGCAAGATATACAGTCTTGCCGCTGTGTTTTAGTTGTATTGAATCAGTGTTCTCTTCACATATAGGACACGCTTTAGATCCTTTGACACTATATCCAGAAAAATTCCCATATGCTGGAAAGTCATTCACAGTGCAAAACAACATAGCGTGCAAACGAAATGTCTCTCTTCGTGAAGCATCATAGTTCATCTCACCTTCACCCTAGAGTTTCTTCAAGTCATCAATCATAGGTTCAAGATAAACATTGATATCATTTCCAGGTTGTTTAGGCCCGATATCAAAGATGACAACATAACATACTTATTTTTCATACACAACTAGGGAGGAAGATTGTATATAACAAGCATAACTGGCCAAGTGATATGTTGGCTGCTCAATGTCCAGTACGGATTCATCCCATCTGTACAAAACCCAAGTCTTAGATTCATGTCCTCTTCACCGAATTCAAGGTACAATAAATCAATATTCTTCCACTGTGGGGAATCAGACGCATGTCGTAGGATCCCATCATTATTTTTCTTAACATCTGCATGCCACCTCAAATTCTTCGCATCTATAGGATTGGCAAACAAGCGTTGAAACCGTGGTATTATAGGTAGATACCACATCACCTTGGCGGGAGAACCAGTTTTGGACTCCCCCGAAGTCGTCAATTTATACCTTGATACACCACATTTCGGACAATCTTTCAAATCCACATAGTCCTTTTGAAATAATACACAATCATTCTTGCATGCGTGTATCTTCTTGGCCTCAATTCCCATTGGGCACAACAATTTCTTTAACTGGTATGTTGAGATCGGCAGCTCATTTCCTTCAGGAAGAATTTCTTTCAACAAAGACAACAATGACGTGAAGCTTTTGTCGCTCCATCGATTGTTAGCTTTCAGTTTATACAATCTCAACACAGCGCTAAGCTTCGTAAAGTTACAACCCGTGTATAACGGTATCTCAGCATCATGCACAATGTTTCTAAACATGGGAGGTGGATCAGTTTTGGTGTGCTCTACCGCACAACTATCCAGCATCGCATCAACGATGTCTACTGGAACTGATTCGTTCACATCTACGTCATCGAAGGCAATTTCTTCTTCCACACAAGCACTACTATCGACATCCACTGGTTTTAGGTTTGAAATCTCTCCATGCCATTGCCATTCTGTAAAGCCTTGTACAATCCCATTGCACATGACATGACTTCTGATTTCGTCACCAGTACTGACTTTCAAGTTGTTACCGCAATGCCTACATGGATAGTAGAACCTATCTCCAGGTTGTTTCCTATGTTCCTCGGCAAATCTAATAAACTAATCAAGACCCGAAATAAACTTTGGGGTGCAGTGATTGCGAATGGACATCCATGATCTATCCATTCTATGATCAAAGAGAAAATAAGTATATATTACAACAAGATTAGGGTCTAGGGTAAACAGATTAGAGTTTATGGTTAAAACTTTAGGGTTTATACATGTGATGTCATTATTATATATAATAAATGTATACCACCTATCCCATTCTTGAACACCTAATCTCACTAGTAAGTGTATAATGTGTATTGGGTTTTCAAGAAAATTTCGGCAGTATTTCCCCGCTGTTCTCCAAGTGCATATGTACTTAGAGAACAAACGGGGAAATGCTACTGGAATTTTCTTGAAAACTAAATATACATTATACACTTACATCCTAAGTGATATTAGGTGTTCAAGAACAGTCCCAAACTAGGGACTATCCAAGATTTACTCCTAATGAGTAAATCTTGGACGGGTTTCTAGGCCAACATAATATAACACCAGTCCCTTGTTCACAACCTCATTCAACACACAATTTTGTTTTAAAAACACGTGTGGACAGCCATAACAACATATCAATGCTTCCTAAATTAATAAATATATTATTTTATAACACAAATTGTGGTGGGTATAACATAGAAAAAAAACTCAACATGTCACAACATAAACATGTCCTTAACCTGATATACAGATATTTGTAACCAAACTCATTAGGAAGAGAGACCATGAAACACCATGCATTGATTTGAAATATAGATTCATACATTCTTCTTTGAAAGAGATTATTTATAATGTAAATATAGATTCATACATTCTTCTTTGAAAGAGATTACTTATAATGTAAATTGTCTCATCTTTGAACTAAAATCTAATGCATGAAAGGTAGAAAAGCAATAGAAAGATCTCATGTTTCAGCATTAAAAGAGTAAAGAGAAGAAAACTTTCAACATTTATATGTCATGTCCCCTAATACCCACTTCATCTACTTGGGATCCATACCTAGTTCACTCTGTCACACCATAGAATGTTATTTTCTAGGGATACAAACAGCATGCAAGAAGACATGCTAATTATGTTCCTTCAATCATTGTGGTAGATAAGCTTGCATTTTAGTAGGTAAGACTTTCGGGATCACTCTAATTGAGGAAGACAAGTCCCTAAGAAGGGACTGAATCTATTGGTTCCAGGTTGTTGTTTTGTAACGAGACAAATCAAAAATCAAGTAAAGCAAACAGCAGGAGCAGCGTGAAGGTTCCAAAGTAACATGTTCCTCACCTTTCGACAAGCAGAATCTAGGCGGACAAGATCCTCTCCACCTTACAAAAGTTGAAGATCCTTCACATGTCCAGTGGCTCAACCCAAGTTGCCTCTTGTCCCTTGACTAGCTGCCGGCACCACAGCTACTGGTGAGTGGTAATGGCGCTGAGGTGGGCGACGAGCAGAGAGGTACCACGTGCAGCTACTGGTGGCGCTGAGGTGGGCGGCGAACAGAGAGGGAGGGTGATCGAGCTAGGGCGGCGGCCGGCCTAGAGCGTAGTGGCCAAAGGACCAGCAAACGGTGGCGGTGGAAGCGAGCGGTGGCACAGGAGCGGTGAGCAGAGGAATCATCCTCGGAGCTTAAACCCTCGAAATCGAGATGAATGAAACAGAGAAGGGGGAAGAGTCGGGCTCGCGCAGGTGCTATTAAGTTAACATTAGGTGTTAGTTATTAAATAAAACCGACACATAAAACTAAAGGTGTCGGTTATATAGAAAAATAGACACTTATTCTCAATGATAGTCGTCGGTTTTAACTAGAAAAAAACCGACGTCTATCTACATATGCTGATTAAAAAAATTGTTCTCGATTAATGACCATAGTCGTCGGTTTATATCAAAAACCGACGCTCAAAGGGTGTGAAAAATTTTCCATGGACAGCGCAGGAAAACCCATAAGCGTCGGTCATTGTTGTAAAACTGACGACAAAAATGTGCCCAATTTCTGTCTCGTGAATAACCTTTAGTCGTCAGTTTATTAGTTAATAACTGACGCCATATGTTAAATTTTGGAGGTAATTTTTTTCTCTGGAAATTTTGGATTTGGCGGTTAATTTTAGGCGTCGGTTTGCTATTAAGGAACTGACACTGAATAAAAGCGATACACGTGTCTGGTCGCCCTTCACAGATTGATGTCGGTTTATTTTATAAACCGACATTGTATTGTTTGGGTGTCGGTGTATTTATACAACCGACGCCTTTAAAAGTGACGTTATAAGCCATTTCTGTAGTACTGGGCTCTCCTTTGTTTACCAGAACCAGAGAGGACAACAACTTTGTAGAGCCCCATGTACCCCTCTATTTATAATAGAGGGCAGGGTCATGGTTTCCAGTCTGTGCGGGAGTAGAAGGGTTTAGATTTTCCACGAACTGTTTGCACTTCAGCAGGCAAACCAGTCAGTTCACAACTAAACTGGTCTTTTGGGCAAGTGAGTCGATCGGTTCACCCAGTGAACTGGTCATTTCACTTCCCAAACTTGCCTATAATTGACTTTCCTTATTCGTTCCTAATTAATGAAAATTTAATTCTTGTCCCAATCGAATTGAATAAGTGAAACGACAAACTTTTCTCACGAATCGGGAAACCCAACACTTGCTCGTTTGGTCCAAGTGAACCGATCAGTTCACCCAGTGATGTGAACCGGTCAGTTGTTGGTCCAAGTTGTGCATAACTCAGTCAATGTAGTTCTCAATCAATCTGACACTCTAATCAGTTGGTTCAACACTTGAACTTGATGATTCTGAGTCAAGTCTATTGATTCAATGTTTAATTGAGTACCTAAACACTTTAGTAATCAATCTAAACAACATTCATGGATAAACTCCTCTTCTAGGTTAATCCTATGTGTGTGACCCTATAGGTCTCATTTCACATTGGTAGTGAATTTCTCACTTATGACTTCACAAGCAAAGAGCGATACCTAGTCGTACATTAGTGTTACCCAAGTGAAAAGGAAAGTTGGAGAACAACTTTCAACCTACAATCTGTGATTGGTGTTATAATGAATGTATAGTTCCTTTGTCATTGATACCCAGATGGAACTCAAGGCATGGACTTGTCATCCTCTACAGACTTTCAATCCATATTTCCTGAATTAGAGTAGACTATCTGAGATGCATGCAAGCTCAATATCATATATTGATTCACATGAACATGGCCATGTATTTCTCAGTCTCTTTTATCAAGTGTCCAGGATATCATACTCCCTTAGGAGGGACACATTCGACATCTATCACTCACAGTCAAAACCCCATGTGTCAAAGTCACCCAATCATCACCTTTATAACAACGCATATTTTAGGACTGTGTTTGATGATGTCAAAGTGTACCCAATGACAAGTGATGAGTGCAGTGATTTCAGGTCTAAGAACCACAGTCACCACCAATACAATAAGAGATGATCCTAACTAACCAAGTGTGGTTTCCATGCATTACTCTTATGGTGGGTCTGTCTGATATATTGTTCTCTAACATGTCTCTATGTGCTTGGTTTGATATCATATATCATGACTGATGAGATTCTGTCATCAACCAGCACACACTCTAGTCTTATGTATTATTGATGTCTATGGATATTTCCACAATAATAACTGACTAGGGACATAACAAGAATGTATACTCTTAACATCTATCTAATCTCATTGTTCAGGTCTTTAACATGTAGACATACGCCATTAGTAATATGATTGTTTAGACATCTAACATGTTATATCTTCTCAAAATAGATCATACATATAGATAGAAATTGCCTTTATTAATATTCAAATCATTTACAAAGTATGCCATTATAATCATCATATGACTGGCTCTATGGGCATACATACCAATGCATAGAAAGCTGAATCTATTTTTATATGAAAGTAAGAATTTGTGATACATCAAACAAATGAACAAGTGGAATGCGGTATTCATGAAAAATGGTGAAAAAATGTGATGTGTGAGACATGAGTAAATATGTGCATAATCACAACTCATAGACAAAGAGTGTATTTTTGTAAGAGGTTGGTTGAGGGATCAATATGTCAATATTAGACATTTTTTATGAAATTATAGAGACATGCAAACATTGTTTGTATTCATTAACACAAAAGAAACATGCTTTTTGTCATTCATGTTATTCGTTTTAAATCATTTAAGTCAATAAATAGCATGTCTACTCAATAGAATGATAATACCTTAAATAAAGTTCCATATTATTTTATGATAAGTGAATTCTCTAATGTGAATCACTTACATGAATGAACTCACCTCCAATAATATTGAATTCTCTCAATTACAACTAAGCAAGGCCAATCCATCCCTACTATAACTTGTCTATCTTAGTCATTTCCATGTAGAAGAATTAGGGACTTAAGGATAAATTCAAGTTAGTAATATATATATATATATATATATATATATATATATATATATATATATATATACATAAAGGTTGAGCACCTAAAAAGAAGATCACAAGAACATAATTTCGTTAATATTGGCTATAATGAGGATGCATGGGCAAATGTCAAGCTTGACTTCAAACACATCATGTTCTTGATCTGGTTGTTAATGCCTATAACATGATATTTGGGTATAAATACTAGTAAAATAAATGAACAAGAGTTAGATCAAATACGACACACCATTCTGAATGAATTGTTTTCGTATAAATAAACAGAATACTTTGGTGATTGAATTGTTGGTCATTACATTAATCGATAATATGGACGTATATATTCACCATTGTTATCTATCAAAGTAGGAGTAAAGGCTCATCACCTTCTTTTTCTTTTGACAACTCTATGAAGTAGAGCTTCTTTATGCTGGTTGAATGGTTTAATGATATACACCTATTACATATAAACATGCTTATGCCACTGTTTATCTTAGAACTAACTATATGTGAAAACAAAAGCAATCATGTGAATCAAAAGGTCATGTAATCTTCCTTCTTCTCTAAAGGAGCGATGTACACCCAAAGAAATGACAAATAAATGGAGATCAAACCATACCTGATGAAGATGATGTTTGGGATCTTGCCTCTCTTGCCATTAATCAGTTGGCAAGGGGGTAGAGATGGGACAATACCCTGAACCCAATTGTTACTTGCTCTACTATGGGAACTCGATGGACTTATTCATGACAACTAGAGAAAAGGTTTCATCATAGTCAACACCTTGAACTTGTCTGAAACCCTTCACAACCAATCTGCCTTTATAAGTTTGCACATTTCCATCCATGTCGGTCTTCTTCTTGAATACCCACTTGCACCCCATGGGTTTTACCCCTTTAGGTGGATCCACCAAGGTCCATACCTTGTTGGTACATGGATTCCATCTTAGATCTCATGGCCTCAAGCCATTTCTCAAAATCTAGTCCTTTTGTAGCTTCTAGATAGGTAGTTGGATCATCATTTATGACCAACTCACCGCATTCTTGAGTCACAAGATATCCAATTCTTTCAGGCTCAAGGTGTGTCCTACTAGATCTACGAGGTCCCTGTGTTACTTGAGGAGACTGAGATTCCACAGCCACTTTTGAATCTCTATTTTCTTCTTGTTCATCTATTGGTTCAATGTTTTCTTGTTGGTCTTGAACCTCTTTGATCTCTACTTTCCTCCCACTAATTCCTTTGGAAATAAATTCCTTTTTTAGGAATTCAGCATCCCTAGCAACAAACACTTTGTTGTTAGTTGGGTTTTATAAGTAGTATCCCTTGGTTTCCTTAGGATATCCAACAAAATAACATTCATTAGATCTAGGGCCCAACTTATCAGGAAACATTTTCTTGACATAAGCCTCACATCCCCAAATCTTCATAAAAGACATTGGGATGCTTCCCAGTCCATATCTCATATGGTATCTTTTGAACCGATTGAGATGGTACATGGTTAAGTGTAAACACGGAGATTGTTAGGGCATGTCCCCAGATGGAAGTTAGAAGATCGACAAAACTTATCATAGATCGCACCATGTCCAGTAATGTGTGATTCCTTGTTTCTAACATACCATTGTGTTGTGGTGTTCCAGGTGGAGTCTATTGTGATATAATACCACAGGCTCTCAAAAAGTCCTCAAACTCTTGGCTTAAGTATTCACCATCTCAATCAGATCAAAGTGCCTTAATACTTTTACCAAGTTGGTTCTGTACTTCATTCATGAAATCCTTGAACCTTTCAAGGGTTTCTTATTTATGTTTCATCAAGTAAACATAACCATACCTATTGAAGTCATCAGTAAGGTTGTGTTTAGTACGTGGTGATAAAATTGATGGTGATGGTGATTGGGAAAGTGATGGGGAAGGGGACGGTGATGGTGATGGGGAAATTATAAAATGTGTTGTTTGGTAACATGTGCATGGTGATAGGGATGGTAATGGTGAAAAACTTTAAGAATGTTGTTTGTTACATGGTTATAGTGATGGGGAGGGAAACTTTTTTTATAAAAAACACCTTACACAAGTAAGAATCATATTTATTAGAACGCTTTTTTGCACATTTTTCTAAATAAGTAGTAGAGTCTTGAAATAAACTTCTTTCTCCATGATTCACCATGCTTTTTCATGGGGACAAAAATAGACCAAAATTCACCATGGATTCACCATGATTCCCTATCACCGTGGCAAACAAACAACATTTTTGTTTCACCATCATTCCCTATCACCATGATTAACCATGTAACAAATACAGCCTAAAGGTAATGAGGTACCGATACCCACCTCTAGCATTTGTTCTAAAAGGCCCACATACATTAGTATGTATGAGTGCTAATAGATCACTTGCTCTCTCATTTTTACCTGAGAAGGGAGTCTTTGTCATCTTTCCCAATAAATAAGAGTCACATGTCTCTATTGATTCATAATCAAAAGAGTCCAGATATCCATCATTATAGAGTCTAGATATGTAATTCTCATTTATGTGCCCTAGACAACAATGCCAAAGGAATGTTTTATTTGAGTCATTGAGTTTTTGTCTTTTGGTGTTTACATTGTATACACTTGTCTGTAGATCTATCAAATATAGACCATAAGACATTGGGGCACTGCCATAAAAGATCCCATCTTTAGAAATGGAACATTTTCCATTCTTAATGAGAAATTCAAATCCATCCTTGTCCAAACAAGATACATAAATGATATTCTTATTAATGGTAGGTACATAATAGCAGTTTTGTAACTCTATTAGTAGCCCACTTGGTAGAGATAACTCATAGGTTCCTACTACACTGGCAGAAACTCTTACTCCATTAGCAACACGTAGTTCAACCTTGCCTTTCACTAAAGGCCTACTTCTTTTCAGATCTTTCACATTTGAACAAATGTGTGATCAACATTTGGTATCAAGTACCCATGATGAAGAAGTAGTAAAGTTAATCTCCGTTATGTATACATCAGAAGTAGAGATCTCTATCCCTTGCTTCATCTTCCTTGATTCCCTTAATCCTCTTTATATTTTGAGTGCAGAAGATTTGGACTTTAGCTTGGTGGGAGAATGCTTCTTTGTCTTGCATGTGTCCTTGGATTCCATTTCACTGATCACTATCATGGAACTATCTTTCTTCATTTTTGCTTCAACATTTATCAAAATATCAAGCAACTTTGACATTGGTTTATCCATGTTACACAAGTAGTAATATGTGATAAACATGCTATATGATTTAGGCAAAGATTGCAAATTCATATTTGTCGCCAACTCTTGACCCAAAGGAAATCCCAATTTCTCTAGACATTCTATATGCCCAATCATATTGAGCACATGGGGTCTAACTGGATCTCCCTCTGTCAGTTTGCATTCAAACACTACCTTAGGCTTACATAGAGTGGATTCTACAGCCACTGGTATCTTAGAAATATGCAGAACACTTCTCATAGTCCTTAACCAGTTACGAAAGTTCTCAATTAAATTGGTCGATTTCAATGATTATTTCTTTACCATTTGATTCTACAAGAGAAAATATTTGCATTTTGCCAAAACTCCTTTTGATTAATTTGATTTGATAAAGTTGACAATATTTAATTAGGCTTTAATGAATTATTTCTCCCACTATTTTGTTCAAACTAATAGCCCTCACCATCAATTTGTAAGATTACAGCGTACAACCTTCTAGTGAGCAAGATCCTAATTTCCTATAAGTCATGGACCAGCTAGGGCTATCACCCACAACTAGATTCTTTCATGTAGGCAACTTTTGCCAATGGCATCTTATGCAACTCTTGATAGATATCATGCATAACTCCTTGTCATGATAATCTCCATGCCTCAAGGTCCTTGATCCGATCAAGGTCACCTAGTTAAGTCCAACCCAAACACCAACATAATGAATATGCACACTGCTAGGGTAGACCCACATATTCACCATCACACTTCCTCAAGATAGACAGTGCACCACGCTAGGGTGTTCCCACACTTAGTCGATCAAGTTTTTCATGTGTGCTGCTTTTGGAAGACATCACAAACTTAATATTTATATTGAGGAGTTTTGTATTTATATACATATACATATCCAATCACCACAAATATAGTATGTATCATATACATGCTATATCCCACAAGAAAACATGTGAAGTGATAAAGCGGTGATTATGGCCATCCTATTGTAATTCCTTGGGCCACAAGGAATTACGGTCATCTAGGTCTACATCATATGCAGCAACCTATTGTTGATAAAAATATGTGCTAGGGCCGTTCCAAGTTGATCAGGCGTTCCAATGATTGATCGGCTTGCCTCCTGCCCGGTCAGTTGGTTGTCACCAACCGATCGTCTGGCTCCTCCAGGCGGTCATTTTTTTGGGTCGCCGGGCTCCTCGTTAGTCCACCAGCTGCTCGTCTCGCACCATCAGTCGGTCATATCGGTCCTTTAACCGCTCGTCTGGGCACCCACCATTCTTTGAAATAACAAAAAATAAACTATCCTACTTTTACATATATCTTTGGGAAATCTCGAGTTACATTCAGAGGAAGCAAAGGTAGAAGATAAGGCTCGAGTTATCTCGAGTTTCATCCAAAATAGAAGAAAGGACTCAGTATGTAGATTGAGATGCAAACAACCACAATCAACCAAGCACACACATAGGGGTTTATAGGCCATAAGCACGCTACACATCCACCATTTATAACAGTTTTGGGGCAAAATGTATCAATTGCATACATATACCATATCATATATGTATATCATGATCGTGGTATTTAATCGGATATGCACATTAGCAGTTAAATTATTCACATCGCATGCAATAAATAAATGGTGACAAACCAAAAACCCAAAGTCGATCATATCGATTAATCCTAAAATATAGTATGTTGATGTGGCTCTCATACCACTGTTGGGTTTTGTGGGACAGAACAGGCAGCGGAAATAAAAAATTTATCTAACCACAAATCCATAACCAGCAGATCGCATCCACAACTATATAATAAGAAAGATGGTTTAGAGATATATACCTAGTCCTGAGGCTTGCTCAGTGAGAATACCTCACAACTAGTGTGGATTTCAACCACCTAGTCTACGACGGCATCTGTACAGCTCCTGGTCTTGACCTGGATTGTGATTGACGGTCATCCTCCTGAGCGAACAAAATCTCCCACCTCTATAGATAGTTCGAACAGACCATTAAGAACTATAGTCATCCTGAAGGATAAACTAGAAGGAGTTGTCCCCCTCTATTGGCGTACTAGTCACCGACACACTCTCCCACCACCAATCATTGTTTTATAGTTGTATTTTCCTCGTTGTTCCTCCCTGGACTAGTAGAACTTGCTTGGGCTCTCCTTTGGTTACCAGAACCATAGAGGACAACAACTTTACATAGCAACTGATGTTCTGAGTTGTGTGTTCTAACAAGCTCCATGTACCCCTCTATTTATAGTAGAGGGCAGGGTCAGGGTTCCTAGTCTGTGCGGGAGTAGAAGGGTCTGAATTTTCTACAAACTGTTTGTATTGCAACAGGTAAACTGGATGGTTCCCAATTGAACTGGTCATTTGGGCAGGTGAGTTGATCGGTTCACCCAGTGTACTGGTCATTTCACTTCCCAGACTTTCTTGCAATTGACTTTCCTTATTCATTTCTAATTAATGCAAAGATTAATTCTTGTCCCAATCGAATTGAACAAGTGAAATGACAAACTTTTCTCACGAATCGGGAAACCCAACACTTGCTCATTTGGTTCAAGTGAACCAATCGGTTCACTAGAGTGAACCAGTCGTCTTACTGGCCATGAGCCAATCGGTTCACCCAGTGAACCAGTTGGTTGATGATCCAGGTTGTGCAGAACTCAGTCACTACAGTTCTCAATTAATCTGACACTCTAATCAGTTGGTTTAACACTTGAACTTGATGATTCTGAGTCAATCTATTGATTGACTATTTAATTGAGTATCTAAACACTTTAGTAGTCAACCTAAACAACACTCATGGATAAAATCCTCTTATAGGTTAATCGTATGTGTGTGACCCTATAGGTCCCATTTCACGTTGCCAGTGAATGTCCATAACTCACTTATGACTTCACAAATATAGAGCGGTACCTAGTCGTACATCAGTGCTACCCAAGTGAAAAGGAAAGTTGGAGAACAACTTTCAACCTACAATCTATGATTTGTGTTACAGTGAATGTGTAGTTCCTTTGTCGATGATACCCAGATTGAACTCGAGGCATGGACTTGTCATCCTCTATAAACGTTCAATCCATGTTTCTTGAACTAGAGCAGACTGTCTAAGATATATGCAAGCCCAGTATCATATATTGACTCACATGTACGTGGCCATGTATTTCGCAATCTCTCTTATCAAGTGGCCAGGATATCATACTCCCTTAGGAGGGACTAATTCGATATCTATCACTCACGGTCAAAACCCCATGTATCAAAGTCACCCAATCATCAACTTTATAACAACCCATATTTCATGATTGTGTTTGATGATGTCAAAGTGTACCCAACGACATGTGATGAGTGCAATGATTTCAAGTCTAAAAACCACAGTCACCACCAATACAATAAGAGATGATCTTGACTAACCAAGTGTGGTTTACATGCATCACTCTTATGGTGGGTATGTCTGATACACTATTCTCTAACATGTCTCTATGTGCTTGGTTTGATATCATATATCATGACCGATGAGAATCTATCATCAACCAACACACACTCTAGTCTTATGTATTATTGATGTCTATGGATATTTCCACAATAATAACTGATTAGGGACATAACAAGAATGTATGCTTCTAACATCTGTATGATCTCATTGTTCAGGTCCTTAACCTGAAGACATACGTCATTGAGTAATATGATTGTTTAGACATCTAACATGTTATATCTTTATCTCAAAATAGATCAAACATATAGATGGAAATTGCCTTTATTATTATTCAAATCATTTACAAAGTATGCCATTATAATGATCATATGACTGGCTCTATGGGCATACATACCAACACTTAGAAAGCTAAATCTATATTTATATGAAATTAAACATTTGTGATACATCAAACAAATGAACATGTGGAATGAGGTACTCATGACAAATGTGAAAAAATGTGATGTGTGAAACATGAGTAAATATGTGCATAATCGTGAATCATAATCAAAGAGTGTATTTTTGTAAGAGGTTGGTTGAGGGATCAATATGTCAATATTGGACATTTTCTTATGAAATTATGGAGACATACAAACATTGTTTGTATTCATTAACACAAAAGAAATGCTTGTTGTCATTCATGTTATTTGTTTTAAATCATTTAAGTCAACAAATAGCATGTCTACTCAATAGAATTATAATACCTTAAATAATGTTCTATATTCTTTTATAATAAGTGAATTCTCTAATGTGAATCACTTACATGAATAAACTCACCTCCAACAATATTGAATTCTCTCAATTACAACTAAGCAAGGCCAATCCATCCCTATTATAACTTGTCAATTTTAGTCTTTTCCATGTAGAAGAATTAGGAAATTAAGGATACATTAAAGTTAGTAATATATAAACAGAAAAGTTGAGCACCTAAAAAGAAGATCACAAGAACATAATTTTCTAAATATTGGCTATAATGAGGATGCATGGGCAAATGCCAGGCTTGAATTCAACCACATCATGTTCTTCCACAAGTCGTTGATCTGGTTGTTAATGCCTATAAAATGATATTTGGGTATAAATACCTATAAAATAAATGAACAAGAGTTAGATCAATACGACACACCATTTCAGATGAATTGTTGTCGTAGAAATAAACTGAATGCTTTGGTGATTGCATTGTTGGTCATTACATTAACCAATAATATGGAGGTATATATTCACCATCGTTATCTATCGAAGTAGGAGTAAAGGCTCATCACTTTCTTTTTCTTTTGCCAACTGCATGAAGTAGAGCTTCTTGATGATGTTTGAATGGTTTAATGATATACACCTATTACATATAAACATGCTTATGCCATTGTTTATCTTAGAACTAACTATATGTGAAAACCAAAGCAAAAATGTGAATCAACATGTCATTTAATATTCCTTCTTCTCTAAAGGAGTGATGTACACCCAAAGAAATGACAAATAAATGGAGATCAAACCATATCTCATGAAGATGATGTTTGGGATCTTGCCTCACTTTCCATGAATCATTTGCCAAGGGGTTAGAGATGGGACGATACCCTGAACCCAATACACTACTACAAAAAATGATTTTTACAACATTTCATTTTTCCATTTTACAATGGGTGTCAACTGTTGTATTAGATCATGTGGTCTTATGGGGGGTTCTTTATACAACAGGTGTTGCACATGTTGTAATATATGTATTTTATACAATAGTTAATACTTGTTGTAGTTCATTGAACAAACCTGTTGTAATAGGGGTGTTGTATATAACATGTTGAGACAAAAGGAAAATACATCTAGACACAAGGTTTCAAACTTGAGACCACTTGAAAGTAAGGCACATCTCAAACCACTGAACCAGTTTCATTTTATGGAACACATATATTCTTTGTTGTACATATACAACAAATGATGTGCAAACCTATTGTGTGATTGTGGTCTATTACAACGGGTAACTATTATAATAGGTGAAAGCTTGTTGTGTAATTATAGTATACTACAATGGGTTATAGTATGTTGTGTAATGATGGTCTATTACAACGGGTTAACATATGTGACTATTACAACGGGTAGAGCATGTTGTGTAATTATGATCTTTTACAACAGGTTAGAGTATGTTGTGTAATGATGTTCTATTACAACGGGTTAACATACATGACTATTACAACGGGTTAGAGCATGTTGTGTAATTATGATTTTTTACAACGGTTTAGAGTATGTTGTGTAATGATGATCTATTACAACAAGTTAACATACATGACTATTACAACGGGTTAGAGCATGTTGTGTAATTATGGCCTTTTACAACGGGTTTGAGTATGTTGTGATATTATAGTCTATTACAACAATTTAGCACCTGTTGTAGTATCACATATACTACAATGAGTTTGGCTTGTTGTATATAACTTGTGTTGTATAAAATATATAATTCACAACGCACAAATAGACTTGTTATAAAAGATATGCTAACTAAAACACAACCAACAGAACTGTTGTGTTTTTCCCGTTGTAAAAAGCATTTTCTGTAGTAGTGATAGTTGCTTGCTCCACTATGAGAAATATTTATACATGCATGATTCTGGAGATCCCCCTATTATGCATATGCCATTGACCATCGTTCTTGTTATGAGTGGGACCATCAAAAAGCTCCACCTGACCTCGTAGAGCTATGCAAAGGGGGATGTGTCTTCGTCATCATCTGGTGTTGGCTTGGAGGTGAGCGTGAAGAACATATCAACCAACAATGACTTAGAGAAGGCCATGGAGGCTTGACGCAAGGTGGGCGAGGTGTCTATGATGAGCCATGGTTGTTGTTTGTGCCACCAATAATGGAAAGTGATCCCTGGACACCAGATCTTAGGCTCCTTGAGGAGGCAGAGGGTGATGGTGATGTCCAAAAGGAAGGACATGAAATTGGCACTTATGAAATAAAAATGGAATGGGCAGAGTATAGAAGAACATCACCGAGAGGATGTATTAGGCGAGGAGGAAGACAGAGGTGAACCAATAGATGTCACTTGTTTTAGGAGAATCGGTACAGAATAGAGAGGTTGGCACCTTCCTTGGGCTTTGTAGCATTGGATTCTAGACTTGGGCACTGCTGAAACTACTGTCGACACCTATGTTAGGGAAATTATAAGCTTGACATCATGCTCAGAGTATGAAAGACCCAAATAAGTATGGGTGTTGTAGTTAAATGGAAAGGAAGAAGGATATTTGGTGGAAATAGAAATTAATGTATATGTGATCAATATTAAGAGGGGAACATGAAAATTTGTAGTCTAGTTACGGTAAACAATTGATGAATGAACTCTTTTTATATAACTATGTTGAAAAGGGTTTGATTTAGATTAGAAGTATGTTTTTGACCATAATTGTTAGAATTATTTTGGTGGAGTTATTATGGAAAGTTTCAGCTTTGGTTTGACCATACACAAATTTATTTCTTCCTAGTCTTTAAAAATAACTAAATATATAAGAATTATGTTCGATATATATGAAACAACACTAAAAATATTCTTATATTTAATTCAAGGTAACTTCATCTGAATCAAAATTACATTTAATATCTTTGTAGATATTCATCATAGACATTTTTGGTAATTAAAGTATCAATTAGATGTGATCAAATATATGCATTGACTCATTTAGACAATAGATTATAGAGGATAAGAGGCAAATTGAGGTGTACTTGGAATTATAGGGTAATGTCATTTGTTGGAAAACAATGAAGAGAGTGCAATTATTAGTAGATATAGATTGTTTGTACTTTGTTTATGGAACTTTACATTAAGATATGAGGAGAGAGAGGACACAACAAACAAAATAAATGAAGATATAAATGTCACAAGAGACAGAAAGTATGTGAGGAAAAGTGTTGAATAAAATGTGAAAACCACATAATATAGTCAAACTTGTTGTCTTTATTTTCTTGCATATATACTAGACCAAAAGAGATGGAATCCATAGAGGGGGCGGCTTTGTTTCTTTCTAGCCTCTAGAAATAATATAACATTTTATGAAATTAGCTTGATATTTTACAAAAAATGTATTAAAATAGTGTGATATTGTAGTCAAAAAATTTAGTGAAGGAGAATTCCATTTAATATGTTTTGTAGATATTTCTCATTAGCTTTTTTTATTATGAAATAAAGTATATGTGATTAAATAAAGTTTTTGACTCATTTAGACAATAAAGGAGCAATAGGGAGAGGTATACCATTTTTTAAAAAATGTATAGTAGGGTCATAGAATTTTTTGGAAAATGAGGAAAGAAGGTGCAATTATTATTAGATATTGTTTGTTTCCCTTCGTTGTAGAACTTTACATTCGAAATCGAGGATAAAGGTTGCACCAAAAATAAAAAGGGGAATGAAAAATGTATAGGATAATGAAAATATGTGAGGCAATGAAATTTAAGCAAAATATGAGAATCATACAATACAGTAAGTCTTTGTTGCTTAGTTTTCTTAGATATGCTATGAAGAAAAAGAGATGGAACCAAGAGTGAGGGGTCGATTAATCTACAAAATAGAAAGTATTTTGAGATATTGAGGAGAGAACATGCAACTCAATGCAATTACCTTTATATTCTTCATCAGTAAGAGCAATTTAAGGAAAAAGAACAGAGAACTGAAAGGAAAAAAGAATAAAAAAGACATTGAGAATAGGGTACATGTCATAGAAATTGGGGGGGATATGAGAAGCTATGTAGTCGGAATTTGCAATTTTGGTTGCCTTATTTAAATTTTCTATATCTATAATACTACAAAAAGTGAAATTTAAAATAATTGCATCTACACAAATTTTACTTTATCACAAAATTAAAAAATTGTTGTCTTCTCCTTAACTCTCTTTCCTACTATATTTTTTCTCCGATTTGCATTGCTTACCTATATTGAAATCAAAGTAGCTTTCATTACTATAGTGAAGAATTACAAACTAACTCTGAAGAGACAGGAAAATACTTGTTCAACATCGCCATCTAAACTCAACCCAACTTTATGCTGTGTTTGGTACGTGGTGAAAAAATACATGGTGATGGTGACACTGACGGTGACAGTGATGGTGACGGTAGTGGTGAAATTGTTAAAAATTGTTGTTTGGTAACACCTGCATAGTGATGGTGAAAGGGATGGAAAATATTTAAAAAGTATTATTTATTACATGGTTACAGTGATGGGGATAGGAAACTATTTTGATAAAAAAAAACACCTCAAACAAATATATTCATTAAACACTTTATATATGAAAAATAAATTCATGGCACCACAAACATTCTATCATCAAATTTTAGTATGGGTATGAACTAGTTAATTGAAAGAAATATCAAGGAGACTCTTTCACATGCGAGTAATATTTCTTAACAAATATTACAAAGTTATACTTCATTGAAAAATTATGAAAACAAAAATATTGTATCATAAATATTTTTTTGATAAATACAACATGATCAATTTTTCTCAATAATATGGCATATGAATTGATGTCGCTCATGTTGTAGGAAAATTTTATCTTGCAGGAAAAAAAGTTTAAAGGAAAAACTTTTATTTGGAGGAAAAAAAAGTGTAGCGGGAAATGTTGTCTTGGAGAAAAGAAAGTGTCTTGAAGAAAAAGGTATTGTGGAAAAAACCTTCTTGGAAGGAAAAAAAAATTGACCGGAACGTCGTCTTGAAAAAAAAGGTGTCTTGGAGAAAAAGGTGTGACAGGAAAGTTTTATTTTTGAAGGAAAAAAGATTTGATGGGAAACATTATCTTATAGAAAAAAGATTTAGTGAGAAACTTTATTTGGAGAATGGCATGGCGGAAAACGTTGTCTTGGAGGGAAAAATATATCTTGCAGGAAAAATATATGGCGGAAAATTTTTTCTTATAGGAAATTTTTTTTTGACAGAATACTTTGTCTTCTAAGAAAAAAAGTTATTGCCCATTCGGCAAAGCGGCTGAGTTGAACGTTTCTATATATCAAAAGATTTGTCAGCGATAAACACCATTGGTGTTAGGTACGTCAATGATCGACTTGTCCATAAATTTTTCCATATTGCCAGCGTGTGTAGATCTCTACCGGATGCTACCACTAGCTTTGTTGGACAAAGCATTAGTAGAAAACTTTATCTTAGAGGGAACAAGATGTGGGGGAAAGTTATTTTAGAGGGAAAAAGATGTCTTGGAGGATAAAGGTGTGACTGAAAATTTGGTCTTGGAGGACAAAACTCGTCTGGGAGAGATATGTTGTGCTGGGAAATTTTTTTATTAGAAGGGATATTTTTAATCATAAATAAATAATTTTAATTGGTAATGGGTACATTAACAAATATAAAAATAAGGGGAAAAATTTTGTTCGAAAGATATGATATATAAATAGTAAAATAAGTTTTCATGGGAAGTCAAAATTTGTTATCAGGAGAAATCTTGGAGGGAGACATGTGGCATAGAGAGGGAAGGAAAAATATAGTAGAATTTTTCTTTGCACATATGTAAATATATTAATGGAGACTTAAAAAGAACATGTTTCACCATCATTTACCATGTTTTCCTATGGGGACAAAAACTGGTCAAAATTCACCATAGATTCACCACAGAAAAATTTTCGATCACTACGTACCAAACAACATTTTTTTTCATCATCATTTCCTATTACCATGATTAGGGCTGTAAATGGATAGGGTATGGTGCGGGTATGACCATACTCATAACCTTACCCTTTTAGTTAGACGGGTATGGGTACGGGTATATACTCACGTAATCAAAACTCATACTCGTACCATGCCCGTAACCGTGTAACCGGCGGGTATGAGGGTCTGTTAAGGGTATATGGGTATGTATAAAACATAACACATTTACTAATATATTTATAATTTCAGCAAGATATTGAGTAGATGGAAAATGACACATATTATAATATTGTTCATAAAAGACATGCAACTAAAGAATATCACTTGCCTAGGATGACATTTGTTCTTACATGTTATATGTAATGTCTTAAGCCACCAAAATTTGCTTTTCATATACAATATATATGATAAAAGTCACATATATTATTTTTTTGGTTGCAATCATTAGTCAATTGAATGGCTTTCTATATTACAATTGGCAACTCCTGTATTCTCGCCGGCTACTTGGCTAGCCTTAGCCTCTTTATAATTATTTTTCAGATTGCAATCAGCAATCAGTTATCGCGGTATCTACTTTTTCAAATCATCAAGTGCCGCTGCCATTGTTTTCTTTTTAACGACATGCATGATCTATTATTATATGCAATTATGAATCAATTCAGCGGAAAGTCTCGTTATCGACTCCTTTTTTTCTGGCGGCTAACATCTTTTTAATTATTTTCTACATGAGATTTGATTATATCTACTACATATATCATATATATAAGTAATAATATGTAATATATTCATGCGGGTACATGGATATGGCGGGTATGGATATATTAATAACCATGACCTTATCCAGTAGATGACGGGTATGTGGGTATATGGGTATACGGTTATATGGTTATGCAAACATATATTCATGATGGATTAGAAAGGTATGGGTTCACGGGTACGTGGGTATATCCGTAACCATTTACAGCCCTAACCATGATTCACCACGTACCAAACAGCGCCTTAATGATAGCATGAGCTAAGGCATTTCCCTCTTTAAACACATGGTTCACAGATGCTCCTTCAAAGCATGACAACATGTTATATATGTTCTTGAAGATCTGGATCACAAGGTCTTCGCCTAGAACTTCCTTGTGCATAGATCGGACAACCCCAAGCACGTCAGATTCCACACAGATAGCTCGCGCGCATATCCAGCTTCACCCCCATTTCCGAACCGAACAGTACAACCTGTGCTTTCGCTAAGTGGGCAGACCATACTATCCGTATTGTAGGTGTGGCCATAGCTATCATAGACCCCCAGCAAACTCTGAAGACAATTCCAAAACTTGCTTTGGCACCTCCCTACACCGCTGCATCAGCATTCAACTTGAGGATCCCCTCACCCAGAGGACTCCATCGAATAATAGCTCTGTTCGTTGTGGCTTTGTAGCTATTGCAACCCCCAGATTTTTGTGACCATTCTACTCCGCCTAGTTTAGAAGAATGCCCTTTAGCATCTGCATACAAGGTTGTTTGTTCCGCATTACTCTCTCATTTTTAGCAATCCATGCTGTTAGGCAGTGAACACCAAACCTCAAGTTCATAGTACTGAGCAAGGAAATTCTGGGCATGGTTTGAACAACTTGCAAAAAATGGGCTGTTTCCGCAAATCTCCATGGCATGAAGGCACTCAAATAAACAGTAAATATGTCTTCAGGTTCTGACTGACAGCTCCGGTTTGGAGTAATCGATTTTTTTGTCCGAAACTGCTCTCATAGCAGCTGGTGATCTCAGCTTTCGTGGTAGCTTCCTGTGGAGTAGCTGGGCAAAAAGAACACTGTCGTTTGTAAAAAAAGGCGGGAGATACTAGGACCCCTCTTCTCGCTTTTATGCAATGGATGTGACCCTCTTGTATAGCAGTATTAATGAGGTTAGAGTAAGCATCAACACACATAATGAATAAATAAGAGGAGAGCGGAACTTCCTGTCTCAGACTTCTTTGTGGGATCAGGTGCCCCTGCCTTCTATTGTTAATAATAAAAGTAAATGATAGTTACTTGAAGCATTCACCAACTTTTTGACACCACTTGATCCCAAACCCCATCTTTTGGAGAATTGTATCCACAAACTTTCATTTCACTCTATTGAACCCTTTTCTCATATCGAACTTCAAGACCAAAAAGCATTCTTCCATTTTTTTCTTCTCTTCATGGAATGAAAATTTTCGAAAGCGACCAAATCATTATCGGTTAAATGAAATCACTTTGATTTGTAGAAATAGTATCATTCATGTATCACTTGAGCTTATTAGCTAGAATTTTTTATATTACCTTGTAACATACCCAAGTCTAGGATCATAACCTATCCCTACATTATTCTAGGCCTTTTTCAACCATATGAATATCTGGAACTTCTTTCCTTAAATTAAAATATATTAGGATGAAATAGTCAAATAAATTTAAAACTAGGGTTTAGGGTGAAAATTTACCAATAAACAATGTTGACCTTAAATTGATACTCCAAAATCTTACTAAGACTATATGAGGAAAATAAATAGGAAGAGGTGCTTCCTCACCTACAGACCTGCATGTATGAGTTATGTCAACTCCATGAACCTGCAATGGAGCATTACCACATGTCTAGAATCTCCCCCGCCAATCATCTCCTGCTCTTTGCACCCTGCGTCGATGGAGAAGGACTTCTACAATTGGACTCAACGGCCGGTGACAGGACTGCAAACCTGAGCCACCATAGATGTGCCTCACCCTTTTCCTAGTAGCTTGTGAAGAGGAAGCCCTCACAGCAATTGCAGATGATGGTGAAGGATGCGTTGACCTACACATACATTCCTTCCACCCTGACTACCGCAACCACCACCGCTGCAGGGACCAATCCAAACCACCAAGAAGGACGATGATGCAGTATATTAAGTCTAACAATTCTGATGGCCATAGTATCCCCTCTTCTACCTCCTTTCTTCATATCTAAACCCTCCACCACCATAGGGTTTGCCTCACCAACACCTCCACGGATCCTCCTCAACTCCTAGGAATGATCAATAAGTTAGTTTGCATGTTGCAACACCTCCACCTACAAATCGTCCTTCTCCTCCTTCCTTCCACTAGTAAATATGGATTCCCTACACCCGAAAGCTTCGGAGTGCATTCAGTCGTGAGATTTCAGACCATAGAACCTCATGTGCAACCAACAATGAGGTCTCTGGGAAAAAGGGGTCAAGCTTGAACCAATATTGATCATTGAAAATAATATATGCACTTGATCGCCCAGGTCGGTATCTTTCTCATGTGTTTCATATTTTACAGACCAACTAAACAATGTATGAAAACAACCTGAAGATTTAGTACATAGTTGAACTTCCAATTATTAATATCATCTATGCATATGTGTATTACCTTGATGTATATGTATGCACTTTTATACTAGTAGTTATTTCAACTCAATAGTACATAAACATATGCATTAGTGTGGATATACTGGTAAGAAAATGTGTAGGTGTTTACATACTTGTAGTGGATCCACTATAGTTAATGGACTAGAAAATAAAAAGTATAAAAGTTTCCATTTTAGGAAACCAATCCATAGAGTATTTTATGTCATACATTAGATAATATCATAATATGTCAAATATATAACATGAGGACCTAAACTATTGGATCAAAAATTTTGGTACTTATTATATACATATTTGTACATATAACTTACAAAAATCAACAACATATTCTAGATGCCAAAGTTAATCTTGTTGTGCAACGGAACCCTAAATGTATAGAAATATATTTGATGGAAGCTGAAAACACAATCAGACATATTTATGTATTTGTGTATGCAAGAATCAAACTATAGATTTTGATTATCAAAAATTCTTGTAATTATAACACACTTTGAGTATATACTTAACCCTAATTGACTAAACTTGATCCATGTAATATAGAGAGAGAATAAATTACAAGACCAAGATGGAGGAATACACACTTTTACCAACACATATATAACCTAGATATATGTTGACTTATGTGACTAACATGAATCTTAGAACTAAGGTATATATCTAATAGACCATGTGTGTTCAATTCATAAGACAAATGACCCTAATGTGTCTGTAGATGTCCAAAATTAGGGCAAGAACATATGTATAGCTATTTTGAGAATGTGTACAAAAGTTTGCTTTGGTGATTAACAGACCTAATGTGTTCCTAGGTTGAAAACTTAACTTCAAAGACCAAGTATATAGACTGAGTTAAAATTTAGCTATGAAGATCAGGTATGTACATCCTCTATTTTATTTTGAGCAAAACCTACATTCATTTCAATGAGGCATCTCTTAGACTCTTAATTTCTACTTGAAATCATTTACTTGGACTTTCATATTTCTTGTTCTTAATTCATTGATTCCATGTGATTGTTGAACTACTTTGTTGTATGGGTTCTTGGACCCCACTTTCCACAGTTGTCTTATTATGAGAAATTGATTGAAATGATAGTCTTGCTACTCTATTTATGCATGCTACGTGTTTGACTGGGATATCTAGAATAGTGGTACGTATATACAAGCATACTTATATAGGGCGTGTGTATTCTGCCTGGGGTGTGCATTTCCACCCTTATTTCTTTTAGGTCATGATCCCATGGTGTTATGACCCTGTTTTAGGTATATTTAGTCTACATTTTTATGCATGCCAAAGTAATTGTTTTATATTGAGATTGTTGATAATTGTTATGGCAAGACAATTTTATTCTCAAGCTTGTAATCTAAATTTTAATATGCATAATTTCTCTTGTTACAATTTGTTTGAACATACCTAATTACAAATAGCCCCCTTCTTGTGGGAACATCTCTTTTTGCACTTTTAATCCAATATAATTCTCATAGTGTTTATTATATGTATGCACTCAGCCTTTTCTGACCTTATTTTGTTTCCTATTTCCTGGGTGATGTTCTCTTCCACCCAAGTGTAGGTACATTAGAAGACAAAGACTCAAGAAGATCACCTACATGACACAGACTTAAGAATATCTTAGAATGGTTAGGTTACTCTCTACTACTGGATTTAATTGTAGTTAGTTCAAGTTTTTGTAATATCGCCTTTTATGGTGATGAGCAATTGTATAATGATACATGTTGTAACTTTGTAATAGTTTTGCTTCCACTGTTTATAAACTTTATGCTCTGATACCATATTGTTGATAAAAAAAACTTTTAGGTTTTATCGATGATTTTTGGAACCAAGTCACCACTACAAGAAAGTTTGGTAATAAGGAACCCTTTAGTGAAGAAACCCTGGATTGGCATGATCAACCCATGAGACTCTAGGTCTAAGTGTGATGCCATGAATACTAGGAAGAACTTTTGGATATAAAAAATAGGTGATCCTCCCTTGTTATCCCTCTAAAGGTTTAGATAATCTATAGATTATTCATTTTAAGGGGTGTAGTTTTGACTCTTTACCCTTTAAGAACTTCACTTAACTTAGGTTTATTTGAAGATATTAGTGATAGTAGCAAGTAATACATGAGTGAAGTCTAATATTAAGGTCATAGGTAAGTATCTACCACGTAACTAGGAAGATGGGTAAGCCTTGTAAATTTACCACCATGAACGTTATTTACATAATTGAAATAAATTTCAAATTTTTATCTCCCTTAATCTAAATGGTGAACATAAGTAAGGTAGGTTATAAAAAAATATCATGGGTGGAATCACTTAATAATGAATACAACACCATTAAGATAATACTAGTTTTTGGTGTCACCTAAAATCAAAATACATATAAGAAGACCATTGGAGAATTGATGCATGAAATAATATAGGTTCACCATTGGATTTTTAAATAAGCATGATATATGCTATTGTACAATTATCCACTACAATAAGTGTATAAAAACTTTATATTGGTTCAAAGTAAGACTTAGTACACATAACTAGTGATGGATGGATTTTGGGGACGAAATCCTCTTGAAGGGGTGGAGTGTTGTAACATTCCCAAATCTAGGATCTAACCTATCCCTACATTATTCTAGTAGGCCCTTATCAACCACATGAATATTTGGAACTTCTTTCCTTAAATCAAAATATGCTAGATGAAATAGTCAAATAAATTCAAAACTAGGTTTTTGTGTGAAAATTCACTAATAAATAAGTGTTGACCTTAAATTGATACTTCAAAATCTAAATAAGACTATACATAGAAAATAAATAGGTAGATACAATTAAATGTGTCAAAAGGAGAAAAGGGCAAATAAATACATCAAATATATACTTTACAATCGAAATAAATAAATAAAATATTACATTCTCAGGAGGCAAAAATAATGATACACTCGGATTCCTTACATTTTTATTAGTGTATGTGCAAAGTTTCAAGTCAATTGGGTCATGTTTGTACCCCTAATTAAGTTAAAAAGGCAACGCCTCTAAATAACCTAGTTTGGTGGATCAATTTATATTTACATTTCTCTGCCACCTGTTTATTTTGGTAGATGGTCATGTGACTGATAACCCTGGCTTGACTGCGTCTTCCCGATCCTCTACTAACCTCCTTCCTCCCTGTCGCGGGTCTTGCGCTGATGGGCTTGTTCTCCCCCACCTTTCTTCTCTCCCTTTTCTCCTCTTCACCTCTTCGCCTCCTTCCCCATTCTCGCTCCTCTTCTCTTCTGCCTACTAACCCTAGCAGCCGCCGCATATATCTAGATCTCCTGCCTACAAGTACAGGGACCTATGAAGGTTGGCAGCGGCGAAATGGTCAGCTACCCCCATCACCATGGGCGCCACAGAGCATGACCGTGCTTCCCTATTCTCCGCAAATGGCAGAGGCGATCACAACTTCTATAAGCATCGACCATTCTCCTTCTTCCTCTACTCCTGTGACGTCCCCCAAATTCTATATACTTTCCATAATGACATTCATAGATATGTGTGCACTCATATCTATAGATGTCAAAAGGGAAAATATAAGAGATTAAGGTAGTCAACTAAAACAGAGATTGAGCCAAGATCAAGTCCACATCATCATATAATGCCACACAAACATTCATTCATAAGGATAATAAAGTCATTACATATGGAGAGAAAATATTGTTCTAGAGAAAGTCAACTTTATTACATAGGATATCAATCATCCTTAATATCAACTAAGAAAAGAATTAAACTAACATCTAGCAACGGCGTGAGGGAGGCTAGGCAAGGAAGACCTAAAAGTCCCACCGTCGGAGTGAGAGCAGGCTGCATCATGGTTGTTGGGTTGGCGCAACGGCGCATGAGACCTGGTCAAAACTGGTATATCCAGCCACGGAATTGCAAGAGGAAGATATCTATACGAACAGATATTCAAAAAGGTGGATGTGATGGAGCCTGGGTGAGGCTCGGGTTGCTTCCAGTCTCCCCGCTCTTTGCGGGAGATTAGAGATGAAGTCTCCTATGTTGGATCGATGATCGAAGGTTAGAAATTCTCAGCCTGAGCTAGGTCTTCGCCCAAGAGCTTAATGGGCCGCGTGACACATTATTTTGTCAATTAAATTGAAAACCTAGGTCCTAGAGTTACTAGATGGAATTATACACCTGATTTTCAAATGTGAATAACTCCCAAATGGTACATCCAAATGGAACAAAATTTTTGGGGTAGCTTAATGATGTCAAGATGTGACTATGGTATAAATTAGGGGTCCAAAATAGAAAGTTTGATGTGTTCATTTATTAAATACATTATCACATGTACTTTATCATCATAACATATTAGGGTTTGCATTTTTTTGCAATTTGTGACACATCTTAGTTCAAGTGAGTGAGGGAAGTATATGAGAGTATTTTGGTCAACAAATATGATAATAAAACTTTTAAGAGAGAGAATATACTATAAAAACTCACTTTGTCACATTCTCCCCTCCTTTTAAGAATTTTTCCCTCAAAATTCAAGCAGCCTAAAAGAGGTGTGGATGAAGAATCAATTCTAGTATTATTGAGAATTGATAATTCATGATCAACTTACTTTCGTAGTATCCTACCCCCAGGGGAAGTCGAATCCCCGCTGCCTCCTTGAAAGAGAGATGTCCTAAACTGCTAGACGATGGGGGCATAACTGCCCGATCGCCATCTGACTATGATCATAGTATGAGCAGTTTTTTGGAATTGTCAATATAAATAATGGAATTGAGCTCCCATGTAGCATCGGTTTGATCATGGTGGCTCTAGAGAACTTTCACCATATCTATACGTTGATTATTGCGAAGCTCCTTTGTCTTAAAATCGAGGATTTTGACTGGTGACTCAGCATATGACAGATCATCTTTCAGCTCGAGAGGCTCATGATTCAGAATGTGACTGGGGTCCTTTACGTAAGGCTTTAGATTAGATACATGAAAGACATTATGCATGGCACTATATTGAGGTGGCAAAGCAAGACGATAGGCACATTCTCCAAGCCTTTCAAGGATCTCGAAGGGTCCCACATAATGAGGACTGAGCTTTCCCTTATTCTTGGCCAAAGCTTGAATAGGTCGGATCTTCAAAAAGACATGATCACCTTCCTTGAACTGACGTTCCTGTCGGTGAGCATCTGCATATGATTTCTGCCTATCCTGTGCTCGCTACATTCTTTACCTGATCAGTGCAACTTTATCTACATACACCTGCATCTCCTCAGATTTCATCAAGGTGTGTTCTCCGACGTCATCCCAATGTAATGGAGATCTGCACGGTCAGCCATAGAGAGCTTCATATGGTGGCATCCCAATGCTCACCTGATAACTATTATTATAAGCGAACTCAGCAAAAGGCGGGTAATGGTCCCACGAGCCTTCCCAATCAAGCACACAAGCTCGTAGAAGATCCTCCAGAATTTGCACTGTTCGTTCTGACTGTCCATCTGTCTGCGGATGATAAGTTGTATTGAAGTTCAACTTGGTGCCCAATTCTTCTTGAACCTGATTCCATATCTTTGAAGTGAACTTTGGGTCCCGGTCCGAGACAATGGACGTTGTAACTCCATGCAGATGTACAATCTCCCGTATATAAAGGTCGGCCAACTCAGAAACTTTCGCAGTAGTCTTCACGGGTAGAAAATGAGCTGACTTGGTGAGACGATCCACAATGACCCATGCAGCACCGTACCCCTTCCTAGTCCTGGGTAATCCCACTACGAAATCCATAGTGATATGTTCCCATTTCCATTCCGGAATCTCGAGGGGTTGCAATAGACCACCTGGTCTTTGATGCTCGGCCTTGATTCCCTGGCATGTCAGACACCTGGATACAAAATCTGCAATGTCGTGCTTCATGCCTCTCCACCAGAATTGATGTTGTAGGTCTTTGTACATCTTCATTATGTCGGGATGAACTGTGTACTTGGACCCATGTGCCTCACTAAGAATTGTTGCCTTTACAGCTGACTGCTCAGGGACCCACATATGATTCTTGTATCGAAGACCACCATTAAGACCCACAGACAGATGAGTATGAGGTTTAGCCAGGAGAGAGGAGAGCTCTGCAAGCTCGGAACTAGCTTTCTGTGCCTCCAGAAGTTCAAAATGCAGGTTGGATGTGATAGAGATGTTATTGACATGCATACGATCAACCAGGAATTATGGTCTCAAGCTTGCTAGGTCCTCTATGTTCCTCCATTCGGGTACAGACAGGGATGCACAAATAGCTCTTTTCCTACTAAGAGCATCTGCAACCACATTGGCCTTACCTGGATGGTAGCCAATGGTGAAGTCATAGTCCTTCAAGTACTCAATCCACCGTCGTTGTCACAGATTCAAATCCTTTTGCATCAGAATGTACTTGAGGCTTTTGTGGTCAGTGAAGATATCAAATGGTGCCCCATACAAGTAGTGCCTCCAGATTTTGAGAGCATGGATGATAGAAGCTAACTCCAAATCATGTGTAGGGTAATTCAACTCATTAGGTTTCAGCTGTATGGAAGAGAAGGCCACTACTTTCCCGTTCTGCTGTAGGACACACCCTAGACCATGTCGAGAAGCATCAGTGAATATCACAAATACTTCATTGCCAGAGGGTAAAACAAGGACAGGTGTTGACATCAACTTTTGTTTAAGCTCTTGGAAGCTAGACTCACAAGCAGCTGACCAGATGAAATGCTCGTCCTTCCGAGTAAGCTTAGTGAGAGGAAGTGCCACTTTGGAGAAATTCGGAATAAAACAACGATAATATCCGGCCAGACCTAAGAAACTTCAGATTTCAGAAGGATTCCGAGGAGGTTGCCAATCAAGTACAGAAGATACTTTAGCAGGATCAACAGATATGTTACCCCCAGAAATGACATGACTAAGAAACATAACTTTGTCAATCCAGAATTCACATTTAGAAATCTTTCCATAGAATTTATGGGCTCGAAGAATCTCAAGGACATACTTCAAATGCTCTTGATGTTTCTCCATAGAATCAGAATAGATCAGAATATCATCAATGAAGACAACCACAAACTCATCCAGATAAGGTTGGAAGACTTTGTTCATCAAGTTCATGAATATGCCAGGTGCGTTGGTCAACCCGAACGGCATCACCAGAAATTCATAGTGCCCGTAACGAGTTTGGAAAGCGGTCTTAGATATATCTGAATCCTTGACCTTAAGTTGATGGTAGCCAGAACGAAGATCAATTTTTGAGAAAACTTTAGCAGTACGAAGTTGATCAAAGAGGTCATCAATACGAGGGAGAGGATACTTGTTTTTAATGGTAGCTTGGTTCAACATGCGATAGTCAATACACATTCGCATTGAACCATCTTTCTTTTTAACAAAAAGGATAGGTGCACCCCAGGGGGAAACGCTAGGGCGGATAAAACCCTTATCAAGAAGTTCTTGTAATTGTTTCTTTAGCTCCATAAGCTCAGCAGGTGCCATCCTATATGGTGCCCTAGAAATCAGAGTGGTTCCAGGAAGAAGATCTATGGAGAACTCAATGTCTCTGTTTGGAGGCAGCCCAGGAAGCTCCTCTGGAAATACGTCAAGGAAATCACGTACCACCTCCAGTCTTTCTACAGGCCCGTTGTTAGGACTGGTCTCTGAGACGAATGCGAGGAAGACTTTACATCCTTTAGATATGAGCTTTTTAGCTTTAAGAGAGGAAATTATTATATTATTACAGAATCTGCTTCCCTGAGGGATCACTACAGGAGAGGAATGAGGTTGAGAGAGAACTACCATCTCGTTTCTACAGTCAATGTAAGCATGATATGTGTATAGCCAATCCATGCCAAGAATAACATCAAAGTCTTCCATGGTTAAGAGAATGAATTCAAAGGGCATGTCATGATTTTCAAATTTTAGAGGGAGGACATCGGTTTTCTACAACGTAGTGAATATTTTGCCACTAGGAGTTGACACATCCAGAATGTATCCCAAGTCTCTTATATGTAAGTGCAACATTGAGGCCAGATTTCAAGAGATAAATGTATTTGTGGATCCAGAATCAAACAATGCTTTAGCAGGATGTCCATTCAAGAAAACAATGCCTACACATGATAATTACATTTTAAATAATTGAAGGCATTGAACAAGATATTAGATATATGAAAAATATTTAAGTTTACCTTCGACAAGCTAGTTCAGATTTGCCCTAGCCTCCTCTACTGTTACTGTGAACACCCTAGCATTGTGGTGTCCCTGAGGGGGTGGAGCACCTGCTGGAGGTTTGCCAAGGATAGATGCATTGGGGCACTTGGCAAGGAAATGTCCCTCCTTCTTATAGTTGTAGAAGACCGGCTTGGTGTAGCGACAAGGCCCGTCATGTCCTCGTCCAAAAGTCTTGCATTTGTTGTGGTAATCCATCAGGTTGCTATTCTTTGGTCCTTTCTTTCCTGAACCTCCTCCTTTCCATGATCCTTTATTATGGTCGGGATGGAACTTCTTGAACTTTTCTTCCTCAGTGGTGGTCAACCCTAAATATCCCATGCTAGAAGGCTTCTGCAATCCTTGCTCCCTTTCCTGCTTAAGGGCCATGTCTAGGGCTTCATCAATGCTTCGGGGATGAGAGGCTATAACTAGGGTTTTTAGGTGTGCGGAGAGACAGTCTACATAATGCTCAGTGAGGTGGTCCTCAGTCCGGATAGGGGCATAGCGTTCCAGAAGCCTAAACTTCCAGGTATAATTGGCCACTGAGAGACTGCCCTGCCTAAGCTCCATGTACATCTTCTCTTTCCTCTTCCTCTCAGCTATGGGCATGAAACGGTCGGTGAAGAGGGTCTTGAAGGCTTCCCATCCCAAGATGTCTACTTCCTCTCCCCGATTCCCACCATAGTTCTCCCACCAGACCTTCGCCCCTCCCTCAAGCAAATGGGTGGCGAATTTAACCTTCTTTTCTTCGGGTACTTCTAGGGTACGAAAAGCATTTTCTATGGAAAGGACCCAGGCCTCAGCCTTGTCCATGACTTCGCGTTGGTCTTCCCCCCAAAAGCTGTCAGGGTTGAGCTTAATGAAGTCTATCATTGTCACTTCCTTTTTCCTAGAGGAGCTAGGTTCAGGGGTTCCTTTTGTGGTGAGGGTTTCCATAAATTCTAGAAGGATTTTCTTCTGTTCCTCCCATCTTTCCTTGGTCACAGCATCAGGAGCAGGTACTTCGGGGGTTTCAGGATCTTTTCTCTTCTTAGAGTATGATTCCTCTGAGGCCTTTGAGTTGTGAGTTTTAGGAGGCATCATGTAATTAATATGAACATATTAGGTCTATTACTTCAACAATTTTTCTCATCATTATCTTTATTATCATCACATGATATTTCATTATTCTCATTTATCAATAATTAATGTTCTGAATGTTATGATTTATGGAGGATATCCTAAAATCCTTATCAATCAATCCTTAGGACTTTACTAAATAGAGAAACTCCTTCCTAACCTTATAACAGAGGTAAGAGGAAAATTTATTTTAAAACATAGATGAGAGGGGAAAAAATTCCTATAGAAGAGGTGAGAGGGGAAAATCTATAGATGAGGAGGTTCCTAAATTAAGGTACGCCCAAGAATAGGGGACACTTAGGATATCGTCCAGGTAGACTTATATTGCCATAAAGGTAGCCTCGTGATTGCCAAGCTAAGTGGCACAGAGACTTTAGTCAGACCCATGGCAGATGCTATCCTAGACACCTCAACCCTTCACATCCCTAACTCAAGGACTACCCTAGACTCAAAATAGGGTGAATGAAGTTCATGTGACTTGATGTGTGAACATTGGCTCTGATACCAACTGTGACGTCCCCCAATTTCTATATACTTTCCATAGTGACATTCATAGATGTGCATGCACTCATATCTATAGATTTCAAAAGGGAAAATATAAGAGATTAAGGTAGTCAACTAAAACAGAGATTGAGCCAAGATCAAGTCCACATAATCATATAATGCCACACAAACATTCATTCATAAGGATAATAAATTCATTACATATGGAGAGAAAATATTGTTCTAGAGAAAGTCAACTTTATTACATAGGATATCAATCATCCTTAATATCAACTAAGAAAAAGAATTAAACTAACATATAGCAAGAAATCAGATAAGAGGAAAAGATCTATCTAATATATCCTCCAAGTTTATTATTTTATGCCTTCACGTACTTTGAGCATGCATTTCACTTTGTTGTCAAATGTTCCTTGCACCTAGAAAATATGAGAAACAAAACATCAGCAGAGCTGGTACGTGGTAAAAGTTACACTAATAAGGTTGCATAAAGGAAAATATTATAACAATAAGAAAAGAGAGATAAAACCATTTCTTAAGACGAAAATTAGGTAAACATCCTTTTTATTACAATCATTTTGAAGTGGTTGTACTACACATATTGCACTTGACTTACATCTAGTGTGGGAAATATAATATCATCATACATCTAACATGGGCCAAGGAAACATACATCCATGTTAGGCAACATACATCTGCACCAGGCTATGTGCTCTAGTAGCTACAACCCATCATAACCATTTATGTTACATTAGGTTTGGCAAAGTATAACTCATACTAGTCAACCAATCAATAATATTCAAATACGAGCATTCAAGGTATACATATCATAGGCAACCAGAAATCTAGTCTTATACTTATAAGACCATGTACCTACTTGTTCAAATCAGATGTCCAAAGATTTAGAATCAATCAATAATTTAGTCACCCTGCAAAGAAAGCAAGGGTACAACATTACTATTGGTCCATGTGAACAAGACTAAGATATGTCCTTAGTTATTATTCCTTTTTATGTTATCTTAATCCAGATCAGGGATTTCCCATATTTTAATTGAGTTCAGAAATATTATCAGGTCTGATATGTCATTAATTAGTTTGCTTAAAAGATAGCATTTAATTAATCAATTAGAAGATTTTCCATAAATTAGGGTTTATAAGAGGGTTAGATAAAAGGGAAAAGCAACCCTATACATATTAACCATTTATAATATCAGGGTTCATTTTAAAGATTCAGACCAATCATAATCACTAATTATCATCTAGTGATATTAATTTTCGTTATAAAGATATATATTTAATTCCATGTAGAAAGAGAAACTAGATCTAGGGTTTCTCCTAATCCTTTGATCATTTATCATCTTAGAATAGTATTTCGAGTTATTTAGGAATAGAGTTCTATCTAGGGTTAATTACACCTTAGAAGGTCAGATATCATCAAGGAAAACTATTATCAAAAATAATTATAATTAAGGGGGGTCATTTTAGGCTTTAGGAAACTATTTTGAAAAAGGCAAAGGATATAGGTCCTAGTAATATTTTATTTTTATAGATAATAATTTTCTGATCAAAATGGTATATGGGTTCGCTATAATCCGATATTCCTAGCATCTTTTATGATTTTTCTAAGGTAATGCATTTTCTTGAGTAATAAAAAGAATAACTAAAATGAAAGGAAGGGAATAACCTAGATCAATGGCCGGATCCGACTGGATCAACGGCTCAGATGGATCCCTTGATTGCAAGAGGTGTGGCTCTCTCAATTGCAAGAGGCGAGGTCTCTCTCGTGCTCAGCTGATAACCACAAACAGGAGATGGTTGGAAAAGACTCAGGGGCTCGGTCCGAAGCTAGCAAGGGTTAAAATAGGGTGCAAGACCCCTCATAGCTTGTCGCCGCCGCGTGGGCAGGCAGGGTCACCGGAGCTGAGGCCGTTTTGGAGCGGGAGGTGATCGGAGGTAGAGGCCTCGTGGTGGTGATGGGGAAAAGCGTGGGGTCTAGGCGAATGTGCGGGGGAGGTTAGAAGGGAGCAGAGGATGCTATGGAGCTCACTGGGTGGTGGTGGCTGGAGGTTGAAGAAGGTTGGAAGGGGTGTATGATCGGGGTGTCTGTGCTCGCAATTGAAGCAGGGAAAAGAGTAAAGGGAGCATAGCTGAGCTAACAGAGGCATTAAATAGGCGTGAGGGAGGCTAGGCAAGGAAGCCCTAAAAGTCCCGCCATCAGAGTGAGAGCAGGATGTGTCATGGTTGATGGGTTGGTGCAATGGCGCATGAGACCCGGTCAAAATTGGTATATCCAGCCACAGAATTGCAAGAGGAAGATATCTATGCGAACAGATATTCAAAAAGGTGGATGTGATGGATCCTGTCTGAGGCTCGGGTTGCTTCCGGTCTCCCCACCCTTTGCGGGAGGTAGGAACGTTGGATCGATGATTGATGGTCAGAAATTCTCGGCCTGAGCTAGGTCTGCGCCCAAGAGCTTAATGGGCCGCGTGACACATTATTTTGTCAATTAAATTGAAAACCTAGGTCCTAGAGTTACTAGATGGAATTATACACCTGATTTTTAAATGTGAATAACTCCCAAATGGTACATCCAAATGGAACAAAATTTTTGGGGTAGCTTAATGATGTCAAAATGTGACTATGGTATAAATAAGGGGTCCAAAATAAAAAGTTTGATGTGTTCATTTATTAAATACATTATCACATGTACTTTATCATCATAGCATATTAGGGTTTGCATTTTTTTGCAATTTGTGACACATCTTAGTTCAAGTGAGTGAGGGAAGTATATGAGGGTATTTTGGTCAAAAAATATGATAATAAAACTTTTAAGAGAGAGAATATACTATAAAAACTCACTTTGTCACAGCTCCCCTTTCGCCGTTGTCCCTGCCTCTCTGGCACCGCTTCTTCTATCTCATCTCCTCTCCTTAATTGTATCCTCCGCCAGCACCTTCATCAGGAAGTCCTACAACAGCAGCCACACCACCATGATTTGCAACCACCCCACCATCCTCTCCCCTTCTTCCTCTGGTCTCTACACCAACACCAGAGGCATCCATGCCGAGGAAACCAGTGTTGACGTCATGCTATTTCCACCTAATATCCCAATGGCAATTGTGTTTCCTGAATAGGAAGAGGTGCTTCCTCACCTGCAGGCATGCATGTACGAGTTCTGTCAACTCCATGAACCTGCAATGGAGCATTACCATAGGTCTAGAACCTCACCCGCCAATCATCTCCTACTCTTTGCACCCAGTGCTGATGGAACAAGTTTTCTACAACTAGACACAACAGCCGGAGACAGGACTCCAAACCTTAGCCACCATAGTTGCGCCTCATCCTTTGCCTAGTAGCTTGGTGGAGACGAAGCACTCGCCAGCAATCGTAGATGATGGTGAAGGTTGTGTCGACCTATGCATACATTCCTTTCATTCCTGACTACCGCAACCACCACTGCCGGAGGGACCAATCCAAACCACCAAGAAGGAAGATGATGTAGTAGATCAAGCCTAAAAATTCTGAGGGCCATGGTATCCCCTCTTCACCTTTTCAACCAGAAGTTCACAAAAAAATACATTGACAAGATTGTGCGACTACACAGGCTGTATATGATGATAGTATTTGATAGAGGGTAACATTCCAATAGTAGGTATTTGAACCTTCCACACAACCTTGGGTATGCAGCCAAGGCTTCATACAACCTTCCATAGACAGATAGACGGCCAGTCCAAGAGAAACATTATAGACTTTATAAGACTTGTGGAGGTTATACATTCTAATGTTCCAAGGAATTTTAGATGATCATATATGTTTAATAACAAATTGATTACAATAACAGTTGTCACCATAGATTAGACATGGCACCATATGAGACCTTATATGGGAAACACTTCATATCATCTGTATGTGGGTATGAAGCTGAAAAATACCAACTTTTAGGCCAGGATTTGGTACAAATTAAAAACTGATAACATCAGGATGATCAGACAATAATTAAAGGCAGCACAAGACAAAAAAATTATATATAGACAATAGACACTGACCCTTGGAATTACATGTGGATGACAAGTTTTATCTCAAGGTGTCACCTTCGAAAGAGGTTCTGAGGTTTGGTAGATAGGAAAAGTTGACACCCAAATTTATGGAACTCTATCATGTTATTTCCATGATAGGTAAGGTGTCTTATAGGTTGGATCTACCAACAGAATTTCAAAGATTGAACAATGTATTTTATTTGTCTATGTTGAGGCAATGCCATATAGGAAAGGATTAGACAATCCATCCGATAGACGTACAGTTTAAGGATGACATTTACTACGTGAAAAGTCTAGTGTTGATCCTATACAAGTGGGTGTAGAAGCTGAGGAAGAAAGATATAGCGTTGGTAAAGGTGTTTTGGCATCACTGTGGTGTTGAGAAGGCAACATGGGAACTCAAGGAGAAGATGAACAAGAAGTACCCAACCCTTTTATCCAATGATTTCAGGGTGGAATCCTTGTTGGGGGTTTATAGTTGTAAAACTCATTACCCAGCTTAACCTCTTAATCCTATTTTTCTACCCTTATTACCTATTTAGATACTTGTTATAGCATGTGCTCAGCTGGTGAGTGTTTTGTATTGTGTATTGATGTGGAAATTACCCTTGTTTATGGTTTTCTGGAAATTTGTACACAACTTGATGATTTTCTTCGTCTTTCCCTTGCTTGGTAGTAGGTGTATGCACTTAGGTGGTCTAACCCAGCCTCACTATCTTTTCATTAGTTGAGAATCAACGGTAGCGTCCTAGCCTCTATTGGTAGAGGATTGATTGAAGTGTGTCTGGTTTTTCATCAGTTGAGCACCAACAAGGCTTTTCTACCTTTCTGTGGGCTCATTATGTGCTTTGTTTTTGTCGATTGAAGTATAGAAGAGTGGGTCCTTTCCATTGACAAAATGAATCATGGATGAGATTAGTTGTGTGACCTTAAATGTTTCTTTTAGTTGACTACTGACAAAATAACTACATAGTTGGGTGGTGGATTTTCGTCACAAGAGTACTGATGAGAAGTCTGCACCATGGCTATCAATGGTTTTTATCTGAGCTCTCTACCTATGATCCCTTGTGGTGTATCTTATGATGGCTTTTCTATAGATCCTAAACCAATGAGAACAATCAACGAGTTGTATGCTTGTGCCTACCAATGAGATACATGGAAGTGTGTACTAATAGAAAGTTTGGGTACGCCTACCAATTGTGGACTGGTCGCAAACAATACAGTTTTTTACCAACAACATGACAACTTGGTCATTTTTCTCTTTCTTTTAGAGATATATATACCCCCGCTAGCCTCCCTTCTTGTCTTACTTGTGCATCTAAGAAATGAAGTGTAGCTGCAAAGTGAGACTCCATCAATTGATGAAAACCAACGAGATTTCTAGCTTCAATGATCTTTAGTTCATGCATGATCTACCCTTGTTCCCTTCTCTGTTGATGTAAGGCATGACAACTAGTGTCTTGTGAGTTCTGATAGGAGTAATTTGAACCTTGATTGTGTGTACCCATGGTGATCTTGTATCTTCCTATCCTTCTTAGTTATTTTCTATGTCATTTTTTTCTAGGATTTTGACTGTAGAGTCTTGCACCTTGTTTCCACCTTTCACTCACTTGTTTAGTTGCATTTGGTTGTGAATCAGAGATGATAGAGTGTAGTTGAGAGAGAGGAACTCAAATCCAGGAGAGTTTGCCTTCAACCCTAAAGTTTGTTGTGAAGTTGGAAGCTTCATGGTTGATTTTTATATAATCCAGTTCAGACCTTGTCAGGCAAATGATACAACCTTTTCTCATTCATTACCTACTATATGTTTTAACGTTATAGATTTCGTGATTATATACCCTTTAAATGCTAAAATACGGTAGTTTCATGTAATTTTGGACCCGAACCTATGGGTTTATGTGACTTCATATTAGAGTAATGTATCACATGTACCCTTGGTATTTGTAAAATTTGATCATCCATGGTCCCTTAGCAAGGAGGTACTTTATATTGGTAAGATAAAATCTAGTATCTCTTCAAAAATGTTGAAATATGACTTGAATACTTATAAGATAATAGATTAAAAGTTGGATGAGATTGTTGAACGTTTATAGTACATGTCAGGAGTTATTCTCTTGTTCCTATGTTCATGAAATAGACAAATGTAACTCCTTTAGGAAAAAGGGGGTTTCTATGCATATTTACTCATGTTGAGAGATAAATGCCTAAGGTATGACAATCGATGGATCTTCGAGAGATCAGTTATCCTAATTTTTAAAAAAGAACTTATTTATGTGAGATGCCTCAAACAACTAAAGGTGAAATATTAGTGTCTTATTCTGAGAGGTTAGGTCATGATGAATCTATTTTTTACATTTTCTGGAGTTATTTACTATTTTGTTTTATGTCTATATGTTGATGGGTTGCATTATACTCTAGTTGATGTAATGATAGAGCAATAAACCTAACTATCAAGAGAACTCTAAGTAGTAGAGCCCCAAGTATGTTCATACATTCCCCTAGGTTTATAGGGGGATGGTGAAATGAGTGATGTTGTACCAACCTAGAATTGAGAAAATATGATTGGAGCCATATATAAGTGAATATATAGGGATTCTTTAGGTTCTGATATCCTATCATATTTATGTTGGGTTTTATGTGGTTGGAGTCACAGCGGAAACAAAAATTTACTTGACCATAAACCCATAATCAGCAGATCGCGTCAATATCTATGTAATGGGAAGGATGGTTTTAACAAGTTATACCTGGTCCTGAGGCTTGTTCAGTGACTATACCTCACAGCCATTGTGGTCTTCAACCATCTATCTTTGACGGTGTCTGCGTAGCTCCTGGTCTTGACCCAGACTGCGGTTGACTGTCGTCCTCCTGAGTGGCAAAAATCTCTCACTTCTATATATAGTCCACACTGACTACCGAGAACTCTAGTCATCTTGAAGAATGAACTAGAAGGAGTTGTCCCCTTCTGTCGACAGACTAGTTACCGAAACACTCTCCCACAACCAGTTGTTATTCTACAGTTATCTTTCCCTCGTTGTGCCTCCTCCCTATCCGGGTGGCACTTATTCGGGCTCTTTTGGTTACCAAAACCAGAGAGGATAACAACTTTATAGAGCAACTGATGTTTTGAGTTGTGTGTCAAGAGAAGCCCCATGTAACCCTCTATTTATAGTAGAGGGTAGGGTCAGGGTTCCCAGTCTGCATGGGAGTAGAAGGGTCCAAAATTTCTATGAATAATTTGCACTTCGACAGGCGAACTGATCGGTTCACTAGTGAACTAGTCGGTTGGCATAGTGAAGCAGTCATTTCACATAGTGAATTGGGTGGTTCACAAGCCAGTCATGCTTGCAATTGACTTTCCTTATTCATTTCTAATTAATGCAAATATTAATTCTTGTCCCAATCAAATTGAGCAACTGAAATAAGAAACGTTTCTCACAAATCGGGAAAACCCAACACTACTCGTTTGGTCTAGTTGAACCGATTGGTTCACTAGAGTGAACTAGTTGTCCCACTGACCATGAGCCGATCGATTCACCCAGTGAACCAGTTTGTTGGTGGTCCAGATTGTGAAGAACACAATCAATTCAGTTCCCACTCAATCTGACACTCTAGTCAGTAGGTTCAACACTTGAACTTAATGATTCTGAGTCAAGCCTATTGATTGAGTGTTTGATTGAGTATCTAAACACTTTAGTAATCAATCTAAACATCATTCATGGATAAAATTCTCTTCTGGGTTAATCATATGTGTGTGACCCTATAGGTCCCATGTCACGTTAGCAGTGAATGTCCATAACTAGCTTATGACATCACAAGCAAAGAGTGGTACCTAGTCGCACATTAGTGCTACCCAAGTGATATGGAAAGTTGGAGAACAACATTCAATCCTGAAGTCTATGATTGGTGTTCCAATGAATGTATATTTCCTTTGTCTCTGATATCCTGAATGAACTCAAGGCATGGAGTTGTCATCTTTTCAATGTTCATTCATGTTTCTTGAACTAGAGCAAACTGTCTGAGATATATGTGAACTCAATATCATATTTTGATTCACATGTGCATGCGCATGCTATTCTCAGTCTCTCTTATCAAGTGGCTTGGACATCATGCTCCCTTAGGAGGGACAAATCCCATATATATCACTCACATTCTATCTCATGTGTCAAAGACACTCAATCATCACTTTTATAACAATCCAAGTTTCAGGATTGTGTTTGATAATGTCAAAGTGCACCCAATCACATTCAACAAGTGTAGTGATTTCAAGTCTAAGAATCATAATCATCACCATCACTATGAGAGATAATTTTGACTACCATGTCATGGTTCCATGTGTCACTCTCATGGTGGATCTGTCTGATACATTGTTCTCTAATATGTATCTATGTGCTTGGTTTGATATCATATATCATGACAAATGAGACACTATCATCAACCAACACACACTCTAGTCTTGATGTGTCATTTTTTTTCTATCAACCTTCCACAATGACATCCGACTTGGGACATAACAAGAATGTGCATACTCTTAGCATCTATATGATCTCATTGTTCAGGTTCTTAACCCGAAGACTTACGTTATTGAGTATTGTCATTCTTTAGACATTCATTCTACTCCATCATTTATCTCATTATTGATTGAGCTAGAATAAATTGGAAGTTTCCTTTGATATTTATCAAATCAATCAGACAATATGCCAATCCAATCATCATATCATTGGCTCTCTGAGCATACATACCAACAGACTCCCACTTGCACTTAGAGTTAATCACCTTTGAATCATATTCTTAGTGATCTCTAAACATGTCATATATGTTTCTGTTGTGCTAGTGCTAATCCTTTGAGTTAGAAACATTTTGCTTTAGTCGGTATATTACATGTCTCAAATCTCCTTGTTGTACGACATATAATTGAGATGGAGTTTCTATAATATGCTATCTGATATTCCTTGACTAACAATTAGCTCCATAGTTTGACTTAGTATTTATACTTTGTCATCAATGGTTGGAATATCTATAAGTTCGTATGTATGCACTTCTAGACCCATATAGTATCCTCTTATGTTCATAACACAAGGATACTCGGCATTCCTTTTAGAATTAAATAGCCTTTTAATTTTACTCAGAACATTTCCACTTAACAATTCTTATTCACTATACAATTGAATATAACTTTTATATCTTGCATTTTGCGATCATTTTTCTGTCATTTTGGAAGCTTGCATCAGTGTAACTCATTTACACTCAACTCTTCCTTTTATTACCATAGAACTAGTCCTTTAATACTTCATAAGTACTTAAATAAGTTCTTTATGGTATTCCAGTGAATCTCACTGGAAGTAGACAAACATCCACTCGTCATGTCCAATACATACAAGATAACTGGATGAGTATATCATATTGTCATGTCCAATACATACAAGATGATGAATGCATATATATATTCTTTTCATGTCTAATACATACAAGATAATGGGATGATTACATACATGATAGATCCAATTATGAATGCATAAGGACTCTATCTATGTGTTCCTATTCTTCATAAGAATTTGGGACACTGGGCATCTAAGAGACTAACTCCATGTAATATGGACAAGTTTTCTCCCATTGAATCTTTGCATACTTCACCTGTCAACACAGACTGCCAATGTATGCTCTCTCTTTATCAGGTCAAGAGACTTTCAAGAACTATCTCTATAGGTCTCTATTCCTATCACATAGGACATTTCTCTTTATTCCCTTAAAGAAGGTATTTCCACACCAGTTTCTATTATTAGAACGTTTCATTCATCACCAACATGTGGAATATGAATACGCTCCCACTAAATATTTATAATCACAGATTCCTTCTTTATTTTGATATATCAGTCAAATCTTTTGACTATATAATCAAAGTAAAGACTCCACTTCTGAGGTGCTTGTATTTAATCAATCATATTGATTAATCTCTTGTAACTTATAGACTACATTTGCATTAACAGAATTATATAACCCTTCATGTTGTGTCACGTACACGGCCTCATGTTATTCCTACTAGGAATGTGATTTTAACATCTATATGCCAAATTTCATAGTCTTCAAGTTCCAATAGCAAGTGTGATCCTTTATGGTCTATAGCCACTGCAATTAGTTAGATAACATCATCAGGTTCAAAACCTTGAACTCACTTGAATTCATTTCAACCAATCAGCTCTTACATGTCAGTCTTAACTCTTAAGACCCGATTGCACTTAAGGGTTTTATCCCTATAAGTGCTACCATTAAGCTCATACCTTATTTGGTTCACATGGAAGTTATTTTGGATCTTATGGCTTTAAGCCTTAACTCAAAATCTAGTTCCTCAACATCATCTAGATAGATTATTGACTCATCATCATATGACCAATTCATCACCTTTCAGTTTGTAGGATATCATTATCCATCAAGCTCAAGGTGTTTTCTACTAGATATATGAGGTGTACCTGTTACATAAGAAATTTGAGATTCCACAACACTTGTGGTCCTTAATCTCCTTTTTTACCTTATCAGGTTTCAATGTTATAATGTCGATCTCAAACATTTCAAGTTCTACTTCTCTCCCACTGATTCCTTTAGAATTCAGATATCTTTATAATGAACACTTTGTTATTGGACTGAGATTAGTATTCAACTAACATTGTGTGATTTGTGAATGAATCTCTTTCTAAGAAACTATTTTTCTTATATGAGCATTCAATCACTAAAAAATATATTGGAACATTTCCAATACCATATCTCATATGATGTCTTTTATACCTTTTGAATGGTACATTTATTTAATGTAAATCATGTTCTATAGAAGAATTTTGGAAGATTAGTTATTTGTTTGATGATCATTCTCTCACTATTTAGGATATGGTTCCTTCTTTTATTTATACATTATTATTCCTTAATCATGAGTTCTCTATGATACACTATCATAGTTACTCACAAGGTCCTCAAATAGTTGGTATAAGTATCTCATATATTGATGATATCAAACAATTAATACTTTTACCCAGTTTGTTCTTCATTTATGATATTCATGAACACTTTAAGATATTCATATATGTATTTCATGAAATACCATATCTGAAGTATTAGCATTTATTCTAATAGGTATGTATATACATCCATATGTATTATACCTAATGGAATGGTCATTCTCCCACTACATCTAGTAAAAATTGACTTGTCATCATGCCCAATAAGCAAGGCATTCATATCTCTTAATGGTTCATTAACCAAGAGAGTCTAGTTTATCCATAAACATGGAACCTAGAGATGAATTTCTCATTCATTTGTTTAGATGATAATGCTAATTTATTGTTTGAGTCATCAATAACTTTTAGGTATTATTATTTCATCTCAGGCATACCTAGTACCATAAGATAAATAAGGCATTTTTGTAAAAGATCATATCTTTGAAATTGAAACATGAACTTTATTGATAGCCATCCTTGTCATTACAAGATGCAAAAATAAAATGTTTCTATTTATTGGCAAAATGAAATAGCAGTTCATAACTCTATTACATTCCCTTTGGGCTAAAATAAACTAGAAGGTACTTCTATCTATGGCAGAAACACTTGCTCCAATATTGATGAGTGTTCCTTCTTGGTCCTTTCATAAAGGTTTTCACTTCTTTTTAGATCCTACACATCATATATGTGAGATCTATATCTTGGTATTATATACCTAAGATAAAGAAGAATTTTAAGTTTATTTCATGATACATGAGGTGGAGACTTTCATCCCCTCCTTCTTCTTATATAGTTCATCTATGTAGAGAGGGAAATTTCTCTTCCAATGTCTTGGCTCATGATAGTGGTGACATCTGCCTCTCTTGTTCACCCCTCCCTTGGCTTTGAGTGTTGAAGATGACTTGGGTTGATGTCTAGCATTAGAACATTTCTTTGCTTTTCCCTTGCCCTTACTTTTAGAGTTTCCCTTATTTCTACTGATCATCATCACAAATTTAGGTTTGTCTTTCTTCATATGTGCCTTGGATGTCCTCAACATGCCCAACAACTCTGTCAGTGGTCTGTCAAAGTTGTTCGTGTTGTAGTTTATCACAAACTGACTATAGGATTCTGGCAAGGACTGCAGTATCACATCAGTAGCCAACTCTTGGCTCAAAAGGAATATCAATCGAGTTAGGTTCTCCACATACCCAATCATCTTGAGTGTGTGAGGGATAACTGGATCTCCTTCTGTCATGATGCACTTGAATAGTGCTTTCGAGATATCATATCTCTCTTATCATGCCTAGTCTTGATACATGTTCTTGAGATGTTGAACCATCTCAATGGCATCCATGTTCTCAAGTTGTCTATGCAACTCATAGTTCATTGAGCACAACATAAAGCACTTCACATCAATGGCATCCTCATTATGCTTCATGTAAGCATCCCTTTCAGCCCTTAGTGCAGTGGGAGTGGGTTCTTGTGGCTCTGGTGTATCTAGAACATAGAGCTTTCACTCTTGAGTGAGAATAATTCTCAATGTTAAACCAATCGTGGAAATTGTTCCCATTTAGCTTGTCCTTCTCAAGGACCGGTCGCAATGAAAAGTGATTGTTGTTGGTGACCATTTAATCTACAAAAAGGAAATTTCCAATTTCAACCACTTATCTTCAACGCATTTGTGTAGCTCCTGGTCTTGACCCAGACTATGGTTGACTGTCATCCTCCTGAGCATAAGAAATCTCTCACCTTTATAGATAGTCCATACAGACAACCGGGAACTCTAGTCATCCTAAAAAATGAACTAGAAGGAGTTGTCCCCTTCTATCAGCATACTAGTCATCGACACACTCTCCCACAACCAGTTACTATTTTGTAGTTGTCTTTCCCTTGATGTGCCTCCTCCTTATTCAGGTGGCACTTGCGCGGGCTCTCTTGGTTACCAAAACCAGAGAGGACAATAACTTTAAAGAGCAACTGGTGTTCTGAGTTGTGTGTCTAGAGAAGCCCCATTAACCCCTCTATTTATAGTAGAGAACATGGTTAGGGTTCCCAGTTTGTGTGGGAGTAGAAGGGTTTGTAATTTCCATGAACAGTTTGCATTGTGTTAGGCGAACCGATCAGTTCACTAGTGACTGGTCGGTTGGCATAGTGAACCGGTCGGTTCATATAGTGAATCAAGTAGTTCACAAGCCAGCCCTGCTTGCAAATGTCTTTCCTTATTTGTTTCTAATTAATGCAAAGATAAATTCTTGTCCCAATCGAATTGAACAAGAAAAGTGAGAAACTTTTCTCACAAATTGGGAAAACCCAACACTACTCGTTTGGTCCAGTTGAACCGATTGGTTCACTAGAGTTAATTGGTCATCTTTCTGACCATGAGTCGGTCAGTTCACCGAGTAAATCGGTCAGTTGGTGGTCCCGATTGTGCATTACACATTCAATTCAGTTCTCAATCAATCTGACACTCTAATCAGTATTTTCAACACTTGAACTTGATGGTTTTGAGTCAAGTCTATTTATTGAATGTTTGATTGAGTACCTAAACACTTTAGTAATCAATCCAAACATCATTCATGGATAAAATCCTCTTCCAGGTTAATCCTATGTGTGTGACCTACAACATTGGCAATGAATGTCCATAACTAGCTTATGACATCACAAGCAAAGAGTGGTACCTAGTCACACATCAGTTGAAACACCTGCTATCATTAGGATAACAAATGAACAATAAAATATGTGGAAGCGGTCATTAATAGCGGATTACTGAAAATCACTAAAAATTAAAACCTTTTCCAAAGAGATCCAATCGTAGGAAAACTCTTTCAACAAGAACAAATGTATTACATTTACATCCTGGTTCATAAGTACATATCTTGTACCATCTCTTCTCGAGGGTTGCAACATCAACTGTCTTGTTAAAAGCTAAACACAGACAGCATAAGGACCTCGAGGCATTAAGCCAAAATCTCAAACTGATTTGTTAAAAGTACTAACTACTGAATCCGAGGACTTGAGAGTACAGAGACGACACATAGGACTTCTATCTACAAACACAACAGACAACACACTCCACCTGAGCTATTGTCGTTGTAGCTACTGATGTTGAAGTTCTTCCTCTGCAAGATTTTCTTAGTCTCCTTCGTACTCGTCCACCTAAAAATGTTGGTTCCCACGGGGGTGAGACAATTGAAAATTGCCCCAGCGAGAGATATAACTCTCCGCCAAAAACATCATTATTGCGGTTTAATTAATATAAAACTGAGCATAGGATAAGCAGTTTAGATCATTCTCATCTTTAAGGTATTGCAACTATCTATAATAGAGCAGTAAATCATCTATTCTCTTTATAAGGAATAGGAAGGACATGTATATCATTTGTCTATCATTCATTTTCAACATCTCAAACTTTTCTTTTGACACATCAATCTGATGGGTCACTCATAATTCATTCTTGTTTCCACCTATTGGCCTTAGCCAATCTACTAAACAGATATTCAATTATGCCATTCATGTGATTATATATCATCATGTCTTATTCAGGTATTGGACTACATCAATCCTTAGTTATAGACTCCATGTCTTTACTAGGTATTGGACTTAACCAATCCTATATAAAGATTTCAGATTAAGTCATTATCAATCTCATACAACCATTCCAGTTATTAGACTATGCCATACATGTGAATCTATTCCAGGTATTGGACTATGTCAACCCTGTGCATCCATTCCAGGTAGTGGATTATGCCAAACCTGTGCAATTATTCTAGGTATTGGGTTGTTACCAATCATGTATAGTTATTCCAGGTATTGGGTTGTTACCAATCATGTGCAGTTATTCTAGGTATTGGGTTATAACCAATCATGTGTTATTATTCCAGGTATTGGGTTATGACCAATCATGTGTTATTATTCCAGGTATTGGGATTTAACTAATCCTGTGATATTATTCCAGGTTTTGGGATTTAACCAATCCTGTGATATTATTCCAGGTATTGGGCTTTAACCAATCCTGTGATATTATTCTAGATATTGGGATTTAACCAATCATGTGATATTATTCCAGGTATTGGGATTTAACTAATCATGTGATATTATTCCAGGTATTGGGATTTAACCAATCATGTGATATTATTCCAGGTATTGGGATTTAACCAATCCTATGATATTATTCCAGGTATTGGGATTTAACCAATCCTATGATATTATTCTAGGTATTGGGATTTAACCAATCCTATGATATTATTCCATGTATTGGGATTTAACCAATCCTGTGATATTATTCCAGGTATATGGATTTAACCAATCCTGTGATATTATTCCAGGTATTAGGATTCAACCAATCCTGTGATATTATTCCAGGTATTGGGATTTAACCAATTCTATGATATTATTCTAGGTATTGGGATTTAACCAATCCTGTGATATTATTCCAGGTATTGGAATTTAACCAATCATGTGATATTATTCCAGGTATTGGGATTTAACCAATCTTGTGTATCTATTCCAGGTAATGGACTATGCCAATCATGTGTATCTATTCTAGGTATTGGACTATGCCAATCATGTGATTACGTCTCATGTCTGTTTACACAGCACTTGATACCTCATTCTTCTACTGACATTTAAACTTTGGCCATGCCATCTTGCTTAGTATCCCTCTCTTTTCCACACTTGTATAATCAAGGTTCCATCATTATTATTGTATCCTTTTGTTATAATTATTATGTTACTAAGTTTCCATTTTCTTGGTTTATTAAGAACATTATCATCTCTTACAGGGGACTTTTATAATTATCTTGGTATCTTTCACTAGGTATCAACTTACTCATGTGGTTCACAAGGCCTATTAAAATATCTTGTTACCTCTCACTAGGTAACAACTAATCTCATGGCTCATAAAGCACATTTCACATCTTGTCACCTTTCACTAGGCAACAACCATTCGCATGGTTCATAAAACACATTACATCTTGAAGTAATGATTAGGATAGCACTCTTTATATGTTACTCATCCAAGTATGTTGGATTTGAGATGCATCAAGTGATATCATTCTTAAAGAGTTGGATGTGATATCTATGATATCTTGATATATCACTTCCCTCAGCACTTTAAACTTACTTGAGTTATCAAATTATATTGTACTAAGGTATTTCCCATATTAGTGTATTAGTCACCATTCCATTATTAGGATTAGGGTCTCCCATACCATCACCCTTTATTAGGGTTAGGGTTTCATATACCATCACCCTTCATTAGGGTTTGGATTTCACACATCATCACCCTTCATTAGGGTTTCTCATCACATTGCCCATAATTAGGGTTTACTATTCATCCCAACTAAGGTTTCTCATGGCATCACCCTTAATTAGGGTTTCTCATATAATCACCCTCAATTAGGGTTTCTCATGGAATCAACCTTAATTAGGGTTTCTCATGGAATCAACCTTAATTATGGTTTCATGAAGCATCTTCTCAAATTAGGGTTTTTCATGATGTTACCCTGAATTGGGATTTCACATATTATCATCCTAGTTTAGAGTTACACCATTACCCTAGATTAGGGTTACATCTGATATTGCCCTAAATTAGGGTTAGGGCTCAACAACCTTCTTGATTAGGGTTTCATAATCTCTTTATTAAGGATCATACACTAATTGCATAATTATTTAAATTGAAGGTGTTAAGGCTTGACCTTTACATGATTATTATACATGTATGAATTCCTCTCTCTTTCATCCTCTCTAGGATGTTGACTAGATCAAGTTTGGTTATATTAGGTCAATCAACCCTTCAATTAATTACATTCAATTAGAACAAACATAGTATATTGAAGTATTGCTTATTTAAGCTTCAAGGATTAACTTACCTAAGGTTACCAATCACTTGGTACCTTAAAGGTACAACCCTAGTGATTATCTTTGGGATAAATCAGTAACAATTATAGGGCCAATTGATCCTTCATCACAATAAGTTTTCAATTGATATGATCACATTGAATCACTAAACGTTTCTTAACCCTTTACTCTCTAAACGGTTTGAAACCGTTTAGGCAAGAAGTGTGTTGAAACCGATTGGGCTTGGGTCTCCAAATGGTTTGAGACAGTTTGGACCCAAAGGGTCTTGAGACTGTTTGGACTCAAACAGTCTTAAGACCGTTTGGTCCAAACCTTCTCAAAATCGAATGGACCAAAAAGATCTTTCAACACTTAAACAATTCAAGGTTTCAATCAATGAACCGACTATCAATTGATCCTTGATTCATTCCTCAATTGAACTATTGAATCATCCTTCAATTAGACCATCAATTAGGGTTTTGAACCCAATTGAACTAGGATTTATAATCAAGAAACCTTCAATAAGGGTTTTAAAATCAAGGAACCTTCAATGATTAACATTGTGGAACTGATTCAATTGAAATCAAAGAATCATCATCAAATTATGATATGACCTGACCTCAAACGGTCTTGAGGTCGTTTGGATGACCTCCAAACAGTCTTGAGACCGTTTGGATGACCTCCAAATGGTCTTGAGACTGTTTGGGTGAGTCAACCCAAAAATTAAATCAATCAATTGAGAATTTCAACACTCAACCCGATTAGGGTTTGCATTTGAGGGATCATTCACAATTGAAACCATTAAGATCAAACCAATTGAAACCATTGGATCAATATCCAATTACATCAGCATATTTCCTCAAATGGTCAAACATTGCAAATGGTCAATCATTCCAAACGGTTTGAAACTGTTTGGTCTCAAACGGTTTGATGAAACCGTTTGGCCAATTTCATTGAAACCGATTGGTCCAAAATTTTGAAACCATTTTCCTAGGATATTAATTGAGGTGTGTGCTTGTGATGACATCATCATATTCAAGCTACAAACCCACGAAACTTTCTGTAATTTCCATGGTGATTTCATCAATCATTCAAATAAAGAAGAAGGAATCAACAATTGATAAAGATATGGAATCAATAACAAAGTTCAAGGGTTCAAGTTATAAACCCCGCCTCCAATTGAGATTCAAAGATTCAAGCTCACTTCAAAAATGGTGGATGAAACTCCTTTCACTATCCCAAGGCTCGTACTCAAGCTTTGAGTGAAAAGGAATGGTTAGAATTGAAGATGGGATCGAGATAAGAAGAAATCATGCGTTGATTTGTGGTTTCCACCATGAAATCAAGGTGAAAGGAGGTCAAGAAGCTTACCAACATGTTGGGGGTCGTCCTCCTGTTGCTCCAAGATCCCTTGGTCATTTTTGCAAGCAAGAAGTGAAGGTGGATTCGGAATTACCCATCCAAGCTATGGATAAAGGAGCATATATGCATTTTATTAAAAATTCATTTAAGAGAGAGAAAGTAGGGAATATCTCCTCCATTTCCTTGCCACTTACCCCCTTCCCTTCCTTGGTTACGAGGATATCTCCTTTTCCTCTTACTCCTCTCAATTATCCATGATTTAAAGAAAAGCAAATTAAGCACCTTAAATCATATTATAATAATATCCATAAGTGAGTGGATATTTCTTTTTCTTATAATAATGTGAGTGGGTTCTTTACCTCCTTAAGATATTTTCATTGCCTTTGTAAGGCAAAAGGACGTACTCATATATGTATTTCAACCATTTCAATTTTGGTTGAAGGGCACTTCAATTAATATATTTATTTTTACATTAAATTGAAGTAAAGTTCCACTTATGCTTAAATCTTGATTATTTTAATATCAAGATTCTCTCTCCTCCAAAGTGATACAAATGAGACGCCCCTCTCATTTTATTTGCTCTACATGATGCCAAGAAACATTAGGGACTATTTTGAAGTGGTAATTTGCATATTGAACCCTAGGTTTTGGGTAAATTGCACATTATACCAAAACTAGGTTTTAATGCACAAACATTGCTTTATCAGCTCTTTCTTGATACTCAGACTTTCCCAAGTCATACCTCTACATAATATTCATTCTCATGATGCTTCAACACATGAGGAACATTTTATCATGTAACATTTGCAATTTAACCCCTCAAGTTGGGTAATTTGCACATTAGTCCAAAATAGGCAAAACATTATTTCAACATGGTTCAAAAAGGACTAAAATTGAAATATAGGTTCCTCTTGAACCTTAATTACTTTTCAAAAGATAATATCAAGAATATAATTATCTTTCTTAAACAAAACACCTAAGGTTAAAGCATAACCCAGGTCAGGGATGTTACAAATTATAAACCCCTAACAAGGATTTTGTCCCCGAAATCCCAGATAAAAGGAGACAGATATTATTCATTTGTTATAGCATCAAGTCTCCACATAACATCTCATTGTTATGGAGACACCATTGAACTTTGATCAATACAAAGTCCTTCCACACAAAATTCCCATAGAATCAAACACATAGGATACATACTTTACTGTCCTTTTATTATTAACTATGGAGTTAATTCTATGTCAGGTAACACTTTTCTTATTTAGATAGAGGTTATTTGTGAATTTAATTTGATAAACTTTTATTGCAATAATTTTATAATTATTCCTTCAAATAGTTCATTCTCATCAATGTTATGTTTATGCAAAGCATAAACCCCTAACATATGATGTCCATACTACATTAGGTAACTGGACTGATTCCACAGTTAACCATTCCAGGTAACCATCATAAAATAGCCTAATATTTCTCAGATACCAGAATCCCTTACCTTGGTATCTAACATATATGTTAACAACACATCACATCCTTATCTTCATTTTTGTTTATAAGTTGGTTTATAATTAAATCAAATTCCTCTGTATATCAATTAGAATGTGGTAGAATTATCCATGCCACATCTCCTTCTTGATTAGGCTTCTTTGGATTGTTTCAGAATGATTACTTGATCAGAGTAATTAGAAAGATAACAATCTAGGTATGTCATACTTACTTTGCCTTCAATAAATGAATACCTCGCCAGGGTATTCAAGAACTAAAATTAGGTAGTATGCATTTATTTTATTTTATGTGTTCATTTCTTTAAATTTGACATACTTTATATCTCATATTTTCTCTGAGTTCCTTTTTCATCTCTTCCCTTCCTTAATGAAGAAAGAGAAATTTCAAAACATATAAAAGGATATTAAACTGAACACAAGTTTTCATCCTACTTATCTTTTCCTCATATCCTCAAAGGATTATACAGATGAACTAAACAACACTACGTTTCTTATAGTAGAGAGTAGAGGATATTTCAAAATAGAAAGTTCTATCTTGACAAATCTACCTTTGATAAGTTATCTAGCATCTTATCTGACCCCAAAACATGGAGTTAGTTGCTATCTGTTATTGCCTTTGTCCTCTACTACTAGAAGTAGATGGACCAAACTATGACACTTGTCTTCATCCTCTACCATCTGCTCCACTGGACTGAGGTCCTTGTGGATTTTGTAGATTGTACCCTGACTGTTGGGTCACCTCACTATTTCTTCTTGGACATTGTTGTCTAAAATGTCTTAGCTGTCCACATTTATGACAAGCTCGACCCCAACTTGATGACCCCTACATAGGTGCACTATATTGTGGTTGAACTGGGGAAGATTTTGGTTGTTTTTTGCCACTACTCCACTGTTCCCATGACTGTGTAGACTTCCTTTTAAGGTTTGTCTCATGTTTCTTTATCATAGACCTTTCTATCCTCCGTATAGACTCCACAAATGTGGCAAACCTCTCTCTACTTTCTAGGGTTGATGCTGGGATGGACATCTCAGCATTCAATCCCTTCTCAAAATGTCGGATCTTCTCCTCCTCAGTAGATGCCATTTGAGGACAAAATCACAAAAGTTCCATAAACTTAACCTCATATTCATTTATTGGCATGGCTCCCTGTCGAATCTTCTCAAACTGTGAGATATTTTCATCTAAGTATGTCTTTGGAAAATACTTATTGATGAATTCTCGACAAAATTCCTCCCATTCAACCTCTTCATCATTCCTTTTTATTTCTTCCATAGTCCACCAGTGTCCAGCACTACCCTTCAAAAGGTACACCGCATGTTTAACTTTGTCAGCCTCTAGGATACTAAGGATCTTAAAGGCTTTTTCTAACTCAGTGAGCCAAAGATCATCTTCTGTTGGGTCAGATGTTCCATCATATTCTATGGATCCTACATGACGTAGTCGTTCAAAGGTCTTACCAGACCCATATCCCTCATTGGAAACTGGTGCCCTAGGTGTCGGTGCTGGCATCCGATCTGCCATATATCTCAGTGTGGTCATGAGTTGCCCAAAAAGATTATGAGCATCTGGGTTTCCTCACATGACTTCATCAACATGGGGATTATCAGGCACTGGTTCCTTCCTTGCCTGATCCCTTACACCTCCCACTGGTGTAGTGAAATTGCTCTCAGCAACGTGTCCCTCATGTTCTTCAAACATCTTCGAGTTATATATCTTCTTCTGTATAAGCAAAAGGCACTATAAGATACACTGGAGTACACTTAGAACAGACTCGATACCTTAGTCCTATGTCTCTGTAGACTCAACAAACCTAGAGCTCTGATACCAATAAATTGAAACACCCTCTATCATTAGGATAACAAGTGAACAATAAAACATGCGGAAGCGATCGTTAACAGTGGATTACTGAAAATCACTAAAAATTAAAACCTTTTCCAGAGAGATCCAAACGTAGGAAAACTCTTTCAACAAGAACCAATGTATTACATTTACATCATGGTTCATAAGTACATATCTTGTACCATCTCTTCTCAAGGGTTACAACATCAACTGTCTTGTTAAAAGCTAAACACAGACAACATAAGGACCTCGAGGCATTAAGCCAAAATCTCAAACTGATTTGTTAAAAGTACTAACTACTGACTCTGAGGACCTGAGAGTATAGAGACGACACATAGGACTTCTATCTACAAACACGACAGACAGCACACTCCACCTGAGCTATTGCTATTGTACATGTTGCTGCTGAAGTTCTTCCTCTGTAAGATGTTCTTAGTCTCCTTCGTACTCGTCCACCTAAAAATGTTGGTTCTCACGGGGGTGAGACAATTGAAAATTGCCACAGTGAGAGATATAACTCTCCACCAGAAACATCATTATTGCAGTTTAATTAATATAAAACTGAACAGAGGATAAGCAGTTTAGATCATTCTCATCTTTAAGGTATTGCAACTATCTATAATAGAGCAGTAAATCATCTATTCTCTTTATAAGGAATAGGAAGGACATGTATATCATTTGTCTATCATTCATTTTCAACATCTCAAACTTTGCTTATGACACTCATCAATCTAATGGGTCACTCATAATTCATTCTTGTTTCCACCCGTTGGCCTTAGCCAATATGCTAAACAGATATTCAATTATTCCAGTCATGTGATTATATATCATCATGTCTTATTCAGGTATTGGACTACGCCAATCCTTAGTTATAGACTCCATGTCTTTACTAGGTATTGGACTTAACCAATCATGTATAAACATTTCATATTAAGTCATTATCAATCTCATACAACCATTCCAGGTATTAGACTATGCCATACATGTGCATCTATTCCAGGTATTGGACAATGCCAACCATGTGCATCCATTCCAAGTAGTGGACTATGCCAAACTTGTGCAATTATTCCAGGTATTGGGTTGTTACCAATCCTGTGCAGTTATTCCAGGTATTGGGTTGTTACCAATCCTATGTAGTTATTCCAGGTATTGGGTTGTTACCAATCATGTGCAGTTATTCCAAGTATTGGGTTATAACCAATCTTGTGTTATTATTCCAGGTATTGGGTTATGACCAATCATGTGTTATTATTCCAGGTATTGGTATTTAACCAATCCTGTGATATTATTCCAGGTATTGGGATTTAACCAATCCTGTGATATTATTCCAGGTATTGGGATATAACCAATCCTGTGATATTATTCCAGGTATTGGGATTTTGGTTGACCGTTTGAGGAAATATGCTGATGTAATTGGATATTAATCCAATGGTTTCAATTGGTTTGATCAAAATGGTTTCAATTGTGAATGATCCCTCAAATGCAAACCCTAATCGGGTTGAGTGCTGAAATTCTCAATTGACTGATTTAATTTTTGTATTGACTCACCCAAATGATCTCAAGACCATTTAGAGGTCACCCAAATGGTCTCAAGACCGTTTGGAGGTCATCCAAATGACCTCAAGACCGTTTGAGGTCAGGTCATATCAGAATTTGATGATGATTCTTTGATTTCAATTGAATCGGTTCCACAATGTTAATCATCGAAGGTTCCTTGATTTTAAAACCCTAATTGAAGGTTTCTTGATTATAAATCCTATTTCAATTGGGATAAAAACCTTAATTGATGGTCTAATTGAAGGATGATTCAATAGTTCAATTGAGGATGAATCAAGGATCAATTGATAGTCGGTTCATTGATTGAAACCTTGAATTGTTTAAGTGTTGAAAGATCTTTTTGGTCCATTCGGTTTTGAGAAGGTTTGGACCAAACGGTCTTAAGACCGTTTGAGTCCAAACGGTCTCAAGACCCTTTGGGTCTAAACGGTCTCAAACCATTTGGAGACCCAAGCCCAATCGGTTTCAACACACTTCTTGCCTAAACAGTTTCAAACCGTTTAGAGAGTAAAGGGTCAAGAAACGTTTAGTGATTCAATGTGATCATATCAATTGAAAACTTATTGTGATGAAGGATCAATTGACCCTATAATTTTTACTGATTTATCCCAAAGATAATCACTAGGGTTGTACCTTTAAGGTACCAAGTGATTGGTAACCTTAGGTAAGTTAATCCTTGAAGCTTAAATAAGCAATACTTCAATATACTATGTCTATTCTAATTGAATGTAATTAATTGAAGGGTTGATTGACCTAATATAACCAAGCTTGATATAGTTAACATCCTAGAGAGAATGAAAGAGAGAGGAATTCATACATGTATAATAATCATGTAAAGGTCAAGCCTTAACACCTTCAATTTGAATAATTATGTAATTAGGGTATGATCCTTAATAAAGAGATTATGAAACCCTAATCAAGAAGGTTGTTGAGCCCTAACCCTAATTTAGGGCAATATCAGATGTAACCCTAATCTAGGGTAATGGTGTAACTCTAAACTAGGATGATAATATGAGAAATCCCCATTCAGGGTAACATCATGAAAAACCCTAATTTGAGAAGATGCTTCATGAAACCCTAATTAAGGTTGATTCCATGAGAAACCCTAATTAAGGTTGATTCCATGAGAAACCCTAATTAATGTTGATTCCATGAGAAACCCTATTTGAGGATGATTCTATGAGAAACCCTAATTAAGGGTGATGCCATGAGAAACCCTAGTTGGGATGAATAGTAAACCCTAATTATGGGCAATGTGATGAGAAACCCTAATGAAGGGTGATGATGTGTGAAATCCAAACCCTAATGAAGGGTGATGGTATATTAAACCCTAACCCTAATAAAGGGTGATGGTGTGGGATACCCTAATCCTAATAATGGAATGGTGACTAATACACTGATATGGGAAATACCTTAATACAAAATAAATTGATAACTCAAGTAAGTTTAAAGTGTTGAGGGAAGTGATATATCAAGATATCATAGATATCACATCTAGCTCTTTAAGAATGATATCCCTTTATGCATCTCAAATCCAACATACTTGGATGAGTAACATATAAAGAGTGTTATCCTAATCATTAATTCAAGATGTAATGTGTTTTATCAACCATGAGAATGGTTGTTGCCTAGTAAAAAGTGACAAGATGTGAAATGTGCTTTATGAGCCATGAGATTAGTTGTTACCTAATGAGAGGTAATAAGATATTTTAATAGGCCTTGTGAACCACATGAGTAAGTTGATACCTAGTGAAAGATACCAAGATAATTATAAAAGTCCCCTGTAAGAGATGATAATGTTCTTAATAAACCAAGAAAATGGAAACTTAGTAACATAATAATTATAACAAAAGGATACAATAATAATGATGGAACCTTGATTATATAAGTGTGGAAAAGAGAGGGATACTTGTATTACATAATGAATGTGATTAAGAAAGATGGAATGGCCAAAGTTTAAATGTCAGTAGAAGAATGAGGTATCCAGTGCTGTGTAAATAGACATGAGACGTAATCACAGGATTGGCACAGTCCAATACCTGGAATAGATACACATGATTGGCATAGTCCATTACCTGGAATAGATATACAAGATTGGTTAAATCCCAATATATGGAATAATATCACAGGATTGGTTAAATTCCAATACCTGGAATAATATCACAAGATTGGTTAAATCCTAATACCTGGAATAATATCACAAGATTGGTTAAATCCCAATACCTGGAATAATATCACAGGATTGGTTAAATCCCAATACCTGGAATAATATCACAGGATTGGTTAAATCCCAATACCTGGAATAATATCACATGATTGGTTAAATCCCAATACCTGGAATAATATCACAGGATTGGTTAAATCCCAATACTTGGAATAATATCGTAGGATTGGTTAAATCCCAATACCTGGAATAATATCACAGGATTGCTTAAATCCCAATACATGGAATAGATACACAAGATTGGTTAAATCCCAATACCTGGAATAATATCACAGGATTGGTTAAATTCCAATACCTGGAATAATATCACATGATTGGTTGAATCCCAATACCTGGAATAATATCACAAGATTGGTTAAATCCCAATACCTGGAATAATATCACATGATTGGTTAAATCCCAATACCTAGAATAATATCACATGATTGGTTAAATCCCAATACCTGGAATAATATCACATGATTGGTTAAATCCCAATACCTAGAATAATATCACAGGATTGGTTAAATCCCAATACCTAGAATAATATCACAGGATTGGTTAAATCCCAATACCTATAATAATATCACAGGATTGGTTAAATCCCAATACCTGGAATAATATCACAAGATTGGTTAAATCCCAATACCTGGAATAATATCACAGGATTGGTTAAATCCCAACACCTAGAATAATATCACAGGATTGGTTAAATCCCAATACCTGGAATAATATCACAGGATTGGTTAAATCCCAATACCTGGAATAAGATAACATGATTGGTTCCAAACGGTTTGAAACCGTTTGGTCTCAAACGGTTTGATGAAACCGTTTGGCCAATTTCATTGAAACTGATTGGTCCAAATTTTTGAAACTGTTTGCCTAGGATATTAATTGAGGTGTGTGCTTTTGATGACATCATCATATTCAAGCCACAAACCCACGAAACTTGCTGTAATTTCCATGGTGATTTCATCTATCATTCAAATAAAATTTCGGGAATGAAGAAGGAATCAACAATTCATAAAGATATGGAATCAATAACAAAGTTCAAGGGTTCAAGTTATAAAACCCGCCTCCAATTGAGCTTCAAAGCTTCAAGCTCACGTCAAAAATGGTGGATGCAACTCCTTTCACTATCCCAAGGCTCATCCTCAAGCTTTGAGTGAAAAGGAATGGTTAGAATTGAAGATTGGATCGAGATAAGAAGAAATCATGCATTGATTTGTGATTTCCACCATGAAATCAAGGTGAAAGGAGGTCAAGAAGCTTACCAACAGGTTGGGGGTCGTCCTCCTGTTTCTCCAAGCTCCCTTGGTCGTTTTTGCAAGCAAGAAGTGAAGGTGGATTCGGAATTACCCATCCAAGCTATGGATAAAGGAGCATATACGCATTTTATTAAAAATTCATTTAAGAGAGAGAAAGTAGGGATTACCTCCTCCATTTCCTTGCCACTTTCCCCCTTCCCTTACTTGGTTATGAGGCTATATCCTTTGCGTCTTATTCCTCTCAATTATCCATGATTTAAAGAAAAGCAAATTAAGCACTTTAAATCATATTATAATAATATCCATAAGTGAGTGGATATTTCTTTTTCTTATAATAATGTGAGTGGGTTCTTCACCTCCTTAAGATATTTTCGTTGCCTTTGTAAGGAACAAGAACATTTACATATATGGATTTCAACCGTTTCAATTTTGGTTGAAGGGCACTTCAATTAATATATTTATTTTTGCATTAAATTGAAGTAAAGTTCCAATTATGCTTAAATCTTGATTATTTTAATATCAAGATTCTCTCTCCTCCAAAGTGATACAAATGAGACGCCCCTCTCATTTTATTTGCTCTACATGATGCCAAGAAACATTAGGGACTATTTTGAAGTGGTAATTTGCATATTGAACCATGGGTTTTGGGTAAATTGCACATTATACCAAAACTAGGTTTTAATGCACAAACATTGCTTTATCAGCTCTTTCTTGATACTCAGGCATTCCCAAGTCATACCTCTACATCATCTTCATTATCATGATGCTTCAACACATGAGGAACATTTTATCATGTAACATTTGCAATTTAACCCCTCAAGTTGGGTAATTTGCGCATTAGTCCAAAATGGGCAAAACATTATTTCAACATTGTTCAAAAAGGACTAAAATTGAAATATAAGTTCCTCTTAAACCTTAATTAGTTTTCAAAAGATATGAGCAAGCATATAATTATCTTTCTTAAACAAAACACCTAGGGTTAAAGCATAACCCAGGTCAGGGATGTTACATCAGTGCTACCCAAGTGATATGGAAAGTTGGAGAACAACTTTCAATCCTACCATCTATGATTGGTGTTCTAGTGAATGTATAATTCCTTTGTCTATGATATCCTGAATGAACTCAAGGCATGGAGTTGTCATCCTTTCAATGTTCATTCATGTTTCTTGAACTAGAGCAGACTGTATGAGATATATGTGAACTCAATATCATATATTGATTCATATGTGCATGTGCATTATATTTTTAGTCTCGCTTATCAAGTGGCCTGGACAACATACTCCCTTAGGAGGTACAAATCACATATCTATCACTCATAGACTATCTCATGCATCAAAGCCACCCAATCATCACCTTTATAGCAATCCATGTTTCAGGATAACGTTTGATGATGTCAAAGTGCACCCAATCACATTCGATGAGTGCAATGATTTTAGGTCTAAGAATCACAATCACCGCCATCACTATGAGATATGATTTTGACTACCATGTCATGGTTCCATGTGTCATTCTCATGGTCAGTCTGTCTGATATACTATTTTCTAACATGTATCTATGTGCTTGGTTTGATAGCATATATCATGACTAATGAGACATTGCCATCAACCAACACACACTCTAGTCTTGATGTGTCATTGTTGTCTATCAACCTTCCATAATGACATCTGACTAGGGGCATAACAAGGATGTACATACTCTTAGCATCTGTATGATCTCATTGTTCAGGTCCTTAACCTGAAGACATACATTATTGAGTATTGTCATTCTTTAGACATTCATTCTACTCCATCATTTATCTCATTATTGATTGAGCTAGAATAAATTGGAAGCTTGCCTTTGATATTTATCAAATCAATCAGAACATATGCCAATCCAATCATCATATGATTGGCTCTCTGGGCATACATACCAACAATTTAAATATTATTGGGACTCGATAAATGATGATTGTCCACTAAAATTGCATGAGTATTGTGATGTATTATGGAGGGTCGTTACCCTATTTTTGTATGGCATCGTAACATGTGTATCCAGGGTAGACCAATTTTTGTGGACCCACTTTTAAGCATACATTCATGGTGGGATAGCTAGATTGCTCCCTACATTTTCGATACCTCGCTTCGACCTGAGGTCATGAGGAGATATCTATGGAATCCGGATATCCTTAGATCTTATACAGATGGATTGGATGGCTTAATATCATATGGTTAGCTTGTTGGGTGGTATTCCTCAATCAGCTCAAAATATATATAATATATTTTAGTTGTGTAGTTTAACTACTTAGGTTAGTTGATGCTAATCATGGTTGCCTCTTGGATGGATTAATAAGTGTTATCTAATAGCCTTTTAGGTAGTCTTGTTGTCATAACAGATGGGTAGTGTAGCCTTAGGGTATACCAATAATTTATAAGTTTATTCTTAGTTATTTCATTTATGATATTTTCTTTGATATGTAATAGACGTTTCAGTCGTTATATCATATCTCTTAGACTAGGAGTCTCACCCCTATGGTTATTCACACTTATTAGGTGATATGCCCAACTACCTTAGAAATGATTAAGAAGATCAACAAGGAGGGGGGAAGGCTTTAAGATCCCGAGTGAGTAATGCTTGTGTGAAGGGATCTCAAAGGTGGGTGACATTTGTGTGGCATCTTGAAGAGATAAAGTGTATAGAAAGAGGGTCATAATTGTACATATATTCTCATATTTTTGTGGGAGTGTTCTCTAGTATCCTTTGTCTATTTTGAGTTTTTCCATGGTTTATGAGTGTCTTCATATCTTGTAGTAATGCCACATGTGTAAAGCTAAAATTGTTTTTATTGTGATGAGATATTGTAGGTGTGGTGCTCAGCCTTTTTTTAAGTAAAGACTTGTAATAAATGGTAATGGTGTTATGCCTTATGTACTCCCATGTAGATATGATGTAACATATGGTGTTGTTTGGAGAAAATTTCACTCTAAGTTCTCTATGTGGTTTATGTGAGTGATGCATGTGTAAGTTTAAGATTTCATGTTTTATTTTTTATATATATCTTGTAGTGTTAACCATCACAACTTTTTGGTATCAGATCCTAGGTTTCTAGAGTCTAAAGGGACATAGGATTTGGATGCCGTGTATGTTCTTATGAGTCCACCATATTTAACTATTTATGATGGTTGTGCATATATGACTGGACATTGTGACTAACATGCATATAGTAGCCACATTAGGCCTAATGGTGATGGAAGGCAGAGTACTCATGAGGAGATAATAAATGACCTTGAGAAGCTTGAAAAGCTTGAGGTGCTGCTATTTGAACCAACAATGCCACTTCATCTAGCTTTCCAGTCTATGTTTGAGAAGATTAAGTTTGCATTCACCTAGTTTGTGAGGACACTCTTGGTTTAGGAAGTCAGAGGGTAGTACTCCAACATTGATCTTGCCAGTTCCAGAAAAATGTTTGAACATATGAAGAGGGTGAGGGGTGTGGAGTATATAACATATAGCTTACAGATCTTGAGAAGGCTTTTTGATTGCTGAACATACTGGATGAGGACATGACGAAGCATTGGATTTACCTACTAAAGGGGAACGTTGGACACTGGTGGTCCATAGAGGATGAGAAGAGATCAGGGGAATTCAAGATGTGGATAAAGTTTAGGAAGGAGGGAGTTTTCATAAGGTACCTTCCTATATGGATGAGAAAATCATTTAGTTTGAGTAGGTATCATAGAGGATGATGAATGTGAATGGGTATGAAGCTCATTTAGTGGAGCAATCATGGGTATTTCTGAACATGGTACTAAACAAGGAAAAGAGGATTTGGTGGCTTGAGAAGGGGTTGAATATAGAGTTGGCAACTTTTTTGTCAACCTTGGAGTCACAGAGAAGCTTTCTACCTATGTGGAGTTAGTAAGGAGGATAATTAGGACTTTGATGGGTAATCTTGATAGCAATGTCAATAGGAAATATGTCCAGTTTTAATCACATATTTCATGAAGTCCTAAGAAGAAACATTGTTATGGGATATCTAGGCTATAGTACTAGTAGCCCTGGCAAAGTTCAACAACTTCAAAGTCGGGCATGCAACAAAAGCATATGTAGTGTTCACCTAACAAGGTCAAGGGATAGGACTATCATTGTCTAGAGCATATAGTTGTGGTTCTTTCTAACTAGACTATCTAGTCCGCATAGGTGGCCATAGAAGACGTTCTTTGGAACAAACCCGATACGCTAAACTAGATTACTCAAAACAAAAGACATGATGATCTCTAATTCACCAAATAGTGGGAAAAGGGGATAATCAAAACTGAGTTAAACATGACCAACACGTTCAGGAACACTTACATATAAGTCCAACAACCTCTATAAAGCACTTACCATAACATGTATTTACATATTTGTCCACTGACCTCAAACACAACCTGTATAAAAAGGTTATCTGTCCCACATATATACATGCCATATACAAATGTCAACATACTGCCAAAACTTGAGTTGATATGCATATCATCTACAAGACATCCCCTGCCCAGACCTGAGAGTACAGGGACAAACTCTAGGACATGCTAACTACTATCCAGCCTTCTGCTTCTACTTCTCTCCAAGTTGCTCTTCCTCACTTCCACGAGCCTGACGACGTCATTGATGATGACCTAAAAAATTGTGGTGACCCACCAGGTGAGACCCATGTCCCAGCGAGAGATATTACTCTCAAAAAGATTATTGATTATAGCAGGTTATTTAAACTAAATTTAAGCAAGTTAAGTAGATAGTATTATAGCATGATTAACATGGTATTTTAAGGAAGAGATAAAACTATCATCTTTTAAACAGTTGACTTCTCTTACTGCATTATACATTATCTAAGCATTATAAAAAACAAGGCAAGGGTTATCAACCAATGTGAATTGTGGTTAACCCTAATAGATTTGCTACACTGCTTAAATTACAACTTTTATTAAGCCATCATGAGTTCGAGTCATACCACCCAAACTTCCAGCTGACCACTACAAAGTTGCAATCAGTTTCGTACAAGATCTAGGAGAGCTGGAATCCTAAAATATCTTCCCCTTGGTTAGTACAAGTCAACTATGGTAACGTATCAGTCAAACTACATGTAGTGACATGTCAGTCAAGCTGTAACAACCTAGTCCTCCCTTGGTACAGGCCACGACACTAGAAAACTAGGGTATACAAAACCCTATCATCTAAGGTACAACCACAATTGTCCTCAGTCACATCACATACACATATATCCAGATTAATAATTATCTGAGACACAGATTCAACTGCTCTCAATCCAAGGAATGATCGCAGCCATCCTCACAAAAACTTGGAATTATCATGACAAGGACACACAGTCTCTTGCAACATTATACAAGTTTGGGCTTCCCTGCTATAATACACATTTCACCATCCAGCAAGTCTTGACACCAAAATGGCTCCATGGCACAGAGCACTATATGATTAGGGTTTCACTTGATTAGGTAATGCCAATTGGGTGAGTTAAGGCTGCATCAATCAAGTTACATACAAACCCTAAAAGAGTTCTACAAAAACATGGGTGTATAACAACTCTAGAAGATCTAAAATGTATGATATTCATTCCTTATCACATCATCGTAGGAAACCAAACCTTGACTCATCATGAAAAGGATCACATCTCAATAAGGGCTCAAACCATTCCCAAAGTTCACTAAGACCATTCATATATCTCTTATAATAACATCATTATCTATCCACATGTTATAAAAGGTTCAAGAACTATCACCATACTTGTGATACACAGATTTAGCATAACATTTAATTAAATTTCAAGGTCATGATGTTCACTAAGTAACATACTAGGGTTACCATAATATTAAGGGAGTATTCCTTCATCATATCAACATACAAGGAATCTGAGTATGATTAATCATCATTAGTTAATTGCATAAGTTTTGGTTAAACAAGATGAGTCAAACTAATGTTACAAATCAGCACCTAAAAGTAAACCAATGGTTCATACACTTATTTAGGTAAAATCACAAACCTTCACACGTATAATCTCCATCGGATCATGCATATACTTAAGCCAAATCATCACCGTGAATCATGAACCTCCAACAAGACCATCGGATGTTATGTAGGCAAAATTGTCGGATACATGTAAGAAAAACCATTGAATCATGCACATAGAAAGCCATTGGCTCTTGCATCTAGGAAAGCCATATAATCATGGACCCAGAAGGGCCATTGAATCTCGACCTAGAGAGGTCATTGAATCCTGACCTAGGTAGGCCATCATTTTTTGAAAAGTAAAAAAACCATCGTTTGTTGACAAGCGGGAAGACCATCAAATCATGACACGGTGGGATCATTGGTTGTGAACCATCTAATCATGGACTCGGTAAATCCATCTAGTCATGACACAATGAGACTGTAACATATCGGATCTTGGACCCTACCCTAGAACTTTGACCTTTTGGGTTTGACCAAACAAGGTTGAGGTTAGAGTGAATCTAATGTGTCACATAATTCATTTGGTTATAATAAGATGATAAATAACTGAATTGGTTGCATAATGAATTTAATGGGTCGTTAGTGGGCCACATGGCATATCTCATAAAATGGAACCATAAAATTGAAAACAAACTTCAAATTCGTAATCTACACATAAAAACAAGCTTGCATGTCAATTTTCATCTAATTTGGACAACCCTGAAATAATAAGGTAAGTTTTGGAGAGAGAAAGTTGATAAAAGGAATTAATGCTCAATAAAGTGAAAAATATATCTAAAATATGGAAATAATGCCTAATTAGTATTCAACACACTTAAAATAACTTATGGATGAAATTTCACCTAATTTGGATAATCATAATGTCATTAATGCATGAAGAAAGAGAAAATATGATTTGGTTTATTTAACACACTAAAAGTCTTTAAAAAGTAAATCTAATTTTATATTCAGAATCTACATGCTTTGATTAGTCTCTATGCAAAATTTCATCTAATTTGGGTTTTGTTTGTGCCCTCAAATAAAGAGAGAGAAAATAAGAAATAATGGCATTCACACTTTATTCGAATTGGATTTGGATTTCATTTATACATGTCATGCTCTCATCCTTTTTCACCCAGATTGTGGACCATCCAATTTCAATCTGACTACAGGTGTATTGTCTTCTACCTTGCATTATTTTGGGAAACAGCAGCCCACACAAGTAGCTTTCTTTTTAGGATTTCTCCCTCCACGCTCAATGATTCCTCGAGATTTCTTCGTCGAATCTTTCCTTTTTTTATTACACACCACCTGAACCCAATTTTCCTAGGGTTTTAATGCCCCCAGGCTCCCGTTCCATGGGTACCATCGGAGATGCTCTGTTCTCTCCCCTATTTTCCTTTCCACTAGATCTCCTTGTCGATCAAGGACTTCGGAACACTATAAAACCATGCCAAAAGTTTTGTGAGACTCCAGAGCATAGATTTATGGGGTTGTTTGTCCACGATCATCGCACCTCACTCCGGTCAGTGCACTGTTAGTATCATGTGTTTGTGGCGGTATTCTGGAGCATGATAATCTGGAGCTCTTGGTAGAACCAGAAACTAATTGAGTGTATCGGTGAGTTCGTCACCTGATGTTCTTCCTTTAGGTGCTCTTGATGTCTCGATTCGTCTAGATTATTGGATTTGCCCAATTTCCCCTAGCCAACCTACTACTCGTGCAGAGAAGGCATGGTTGAAGGATAGGGAATGAATTCCCCTCGTGATTTCCCAGTTTTACCCTCCTATTTCTCTCTTTTGATTTGTTTTTCTCACGAGGGCATTTTGGTCTTTTCTCGCCTTTGTTGCTTATGTTTGGAGCGAGTCCAACTGAGGTTTGACTGAGATACATGGTTGTTTGTGGTTGGTCCACATCATCTGGGCCCAACTTTCTCTCTCTCCCTCTCTCTCTCTCGTGTGGCTTCTTGCCTACGTGGCTTGAATGGATTTTCTTATTGGTCGAATTTCTAAATTACATAACTAATTATCTGTTGGGCCAAAAATTATAAATAAATACTCGTTGGAATCAGAAAAATAATCTCTATGTAACGATACCATATTTGATGGCTAAATCTAATGTTTAATGATAGGTGTTTTCAATGTATCTAATTAATGATGAATTAACTTGTAAAAATCATAACTAATTATCTATAAGTCAAAAAAAAATATTAAAATATGTTTTAGAATCCTAATAACCTAATATATAATGTAACATAGTTTTCATAACCTAGTCCACATAATGACAAAAAGGTGCTTTTAGGGTTTGGTTAATGTATGTGAAATTGACTCAAAATATACATATGTGCTTAATAAGTTCTTTGGATGCCTAGGCTTGGACCTAGAAGTGACTTTGGATCATTTCAATATGAAGTAGAGGTATGTTTGCAAACCACATTATTCTTATTAACCAATGAATCTACTTTTGTATTTCTCTTGGTCCTATGGACAATATCCTACACATATGTCTTATCTTTTGATATCTTGGTTCATGTGAACTATCTTTCTTTGTTATTGATCTTATGATCATGGATATTCTTTTGGACTCTTATCTTGTTGCTTTAGTGTAAGTTGGACTTTTGATGTTACATGATCATTGTGATGTGGATGTTTACTTGGTGACATATGCCCACTATGATGTGGAAGTTTATTTTTTGACATGTGACATCTTTTTCCCACTTATGAGGTGGATGTATTTGTTGGTCACTTATGTGGTGACTACTTTGGCATAATCTGACTATACTTTCTACTTTCCTCTACACTAAACATGTTATGTGATTCAGTAGCACTAGAGTAGTGTAATTGCATTGGTTTTGGGGTTATGTGCCCTTTATGCTTTTAGGATGGAGGTTATGTGGCCCATACCTAGGTTTTCAACTTTATGAGGGTTGGCCCAATTTGATATATTTGGGAGTTTGTTTATGTACCATTCTCTATCAAGTTTCAACTTTATGAGGGTTGGCCGCCAATTGTGTTTATATTGTTCTAGGGCTATGCTTATCTCACATGCATGTAGGTTGTTGATGATATGTTCTTTGTTTCCCACCATGGTCGTGGATGTATATATTGATAGCACATTCTTATTATTTGTTGGTTATGTCAAGTATCCCTTTTGTTGTGATCTTTTCTCTTGATACCCGCTTGGGTGGTACTTATCTTTTCTATGGGAAGCTTCTCTTTATTTGTTGTCCTTATTTCTTTATATTGCCCAATTTCCTATTTAGTATGCACATACCAGCCTTTGTCGATGTCTTCTATTTTTCTCTTCTTACTGGGATATTCTTCCAACCCTAGGTGGAGGACTTGGATGACAAGTCATTTTGACTTGGACTTAGATTGAGAAGTTAAAGCTTGGAGACAATCTTGAGGTGGTTTAGATTTCCCTCTGCATGGATCCATATGATATAGTCATGTTATAATTGAATATAGTCATGTTATTATTCCATTGCTACACTTTGGTTGTTTTGTATACCATAAATAAAGATTTGAAAATTTTACACCCACTCCATCATACATTTTGAGTGTGTTTGGAATGGAGGTTCTATTGTTCAAATTTTTAGTAAGGAGGTGGTTTCATTTCTTTACAGAGACCATATTTTTTAATACAGTGAAGCCATTGGTTGTCATCACTAGGTGTAAAACATATCTAAAGCATCAGGTAAAACCATTGTTTGGTAGAGTGAGGAAAACCATCAATTGAATCCAATTGATGAGAGCACCAACACCATTGGTCATTGAGGGAAGCATAGACATCATTATAAATCATAAGAGAAGGTCCATAACAGCTATGAAGTCCAATATATCGGTTAGCACAAAAATTCAAACCATCATATCACAAAGCAAGATAGAAATCAGTCCAAACACATAAGGAAAACCACTTATTTCCACCTCAAGAGAACCACCGATTCATGGACATGAAAGGTCTAGTATTTCCACTTCCAAGGAAGAAACGTGCACAAGGTTTAGAGATACATAATGGAAGGCTATCTACTCAAGAACGACCATACAAACTCTAACCCTAGCCAAATGTAGCATCTTTCTACTTAGTACTACGTTTTGGATCAATATATTGTACATACAAGTTAAGAGTAAGCAATAAACATAGAGAAAGTCATATAACTCACCTTAAGGTAGGAGATGAAGGTCCAAACAGCAAGGTAGATTGAAGATAGAGAGAAGAAAACCTATCTTGAGCACTCCACACATCCAAGCTAGCTCCTTTCTCCCAGAACAAGCAAACCTTAGGTCAAGGAAGCAAGAAAGAAGGTCTTTTCATCCTCTAGCACATGCTCTACCAACAACACCATTGATCCAACCATGAAGAAGAGAGAAGAAGGTGGGGAAGAAAATAAAAAGAAGGATTGAAGGAGACATTACTTGCTTAGGTCAATAAACAAATCTAGGAAGCTCCAAACGACCAAGAATAGGGTATATCCAAACCCTAGGTGTACATGTAAGAAAGATTGGCCAAGCTTCTTCTTCCTTGAGCTCCTTATTCTCCACCAAGCAAGAGGGACGAGCTCCAAACAGAAAGAAGAAGAAGTGATTGTCTAAATATATTATTTTCATGGAAGGAGAGAGTTATATAAATCTTAGGGTGAAATAGAAAGGAAGATATAGGTATCAAGCCATGCATGCCATGTGTCTAAGGTCAAAACATCTCGTACATGCATGACCAAGTCAACCATCATTTCTTAACACCAGGGGGACCATTGTATTTCAACCCCAAAAGGACCATTGACCTCCAATAACAAGTGACCCATCGGAGTGCCATCCCTTGTCTATAAGAGAAAAATCCTAGGTCTTCATCAGTTGTGTACCTCACGTGGAGAACCATCAACCTAGGTGGTGCCTCAAAGCAAACCATCAACCTTCAAGCCACCCAAGAGAACCATCAAATCCCACCATGTGAAAGGTGGACCATCGGATCCCTACACCTCAGGGTGAACCATAGGAATTAAACATCTAAAGGGGCAAACCATTGAATTAGTGCATCTATGTAAGGAAACCATGATCTCCACCTTAGATTAGGTGTCTCAACTAATCTAATGGTGAAACAAGGCACCCCAAGGTAAAAAATATATCAAACATGCATGATATGCAAACTTATGAGTCACAACAAGAATGTGACAAATTACAAGAAAATCCTAGATATGGAGAAATTTCATAAAAGCTCTTATAAACACATATATTGCATTACTTATCCAAACAGTGTCCAAACTGGACCAAACTTGAAACTTAACTTCATCCCATGATATCAAAGAACATGTTAGGGTTTGATTAAGATTTTAAGAATACAATTATGATAATAAAGAATGTTCAACCATAAGGCAAGGTCAGGGTTCTTACATATTTATATAGCCATCAACTCGGGAATATGGTTGTGTTATGTACTCTGCTAAATCAGGAGACATCCCAGTCTTAGGGGTGATATCAAGAACCTACATCATCATGGTGCCAACATTGGAAGAGGGTGTGAACAAATATCTTAGGTTTGAATCCATAAGAAGAGGTTAATTTAGAGGCATATTTCCAGCCACAACCTACTTCTACATTATCATGTAGTGTGAGGGTATGATCATCCCTCAAATTGTTAAATTTTTCATTATCAATTGCCTGCTTCTATATATGTATATATGTTGGCTTATTCGAGTGTGGAACAGTCTTTTATCACTTGAGAGGGATTGTACATTGTAACCTACCTATTTTTGTGGACAAAAACCAATTTTTCTTGACACCGCTCTTGAGGATCCACATTTGTGCATTAGGTGTGTCTATCTTGTGTTCTTATCTTCTTTGAATGCAGCATTTAAGTGGTATTAATTCTACTTGAGATGCATTGATTCAATGTGATCCTTAGGATGGAGACACTAGAAATTTATATGTGGTGTTGAACTATAGGTCTAAGGTTTTTGAGTTCTAGGAGGAAGATGACTCTTAGCTTTCTAAGGAGAGTGGAAGATTATTCCTACATGTTTAGTATTTGTTGCCATAGTTGAGTAGTTTTTAAGGCATGGTTGTGAGGCTTTGTTAGCTCATATGGTTTACACTAAGGTATAGAGTCTCAGTTATTGTGATTTACCTATAGTTTGAGAGTTTAGGATGTCTTTCTTGATGAGCTTCTTAGTGTCCCACCTCCTTGAGATATTTCTTTGGAGATCAATGTTCTTCTAGGCACACAACCCGTAGCATAAGACCACATAGAATGGCACCAATAGAAATGAAAGATTTAAAGAAATAGTTACAAGAGTTGCTAGATAAGGGGTTCATCCATCCTAACATGTGTCCACAATGGGCACTGGTTCCATTTATAAAGAAGAATGATGACTCAACTACAGATAATTGAATAAGGACACTATAAAGAACAAATATCCATTGCCAAAGATTTATGATTTGTTCAATTAGTTGAAAGGGGCTATAGTGTTCTCTAAGATAAATATATTGTCAGGGTGTCACTAAATAAGGATTGAGTTTGAAGACATACCCAAACAACCATTCATAACTAGGTACGGATACTATGAGTTTGTGGTTATGTTGTTTGTGCTAACCAATGCACCTACAACGTTCATGGACCCAATGAACCGTGTGTCAAAAAATACCTAGAATAGCTCTTGCAGATCTTCATAGATGTGATTTTAATCTTTTCCAATGACTAGGAACAATACGAGAAACATATTTGTCTGGCCTTGGGCCTTTTGAGGCAACATCATCTACTAAAAAAAATTTAGAAATGTTGAGATTTGGTTGACAGAAGTGTGTTTTCAGGATCACATCATATCCATTCAGGGGTGTTGCATAGATCCCAAGAAGGTGGATTCAATCTTGTCATAGGAGTAGCTAAAGTTTCCAACAGTAGTACGTAGTTTCTTTTTACTGGTTGTATATTATATGTGGTTCATTAAGGACTTCAGTGCAATAGCCTTACCTTTGACTAGAACAACAAAGAAGTATGTACCTTTTGTATGGACCAAGAAGTGTCAACAGAGCTTCCAACTGTTAAGGAGAAATTAGCATCTACACCCGTTCTAGTTTTGTTGGAGCTTGGGAAGAGCTATATAGTCTTCTGTGAAAATTCAAAGGAAGGTATTGGGTGTGTGTTGATGTTTGACAAACATGTGATCTCATTTGCTTCAATATAGTTGATGAAGCATGAGAATTGAAAACCTCTAGAGGGGGGTGAATAGAGTTTTATGATAATTTAAAACAATTTAAACTCAAACAACCAAAGTAAAAGATAAGAAGAGAGACACAGGTGTTTAGAGTGGTTCCACCTTAGCAAATACTAAGGAGTCAGTCCACTACCCGGTTGCTTACCCAACCGGGATTTTGAAAGTATTGAATTTTATTACCTTTTAAGGATGTTACATAAAATTACAACACTCTCTAAACACCCTTTGGACAGCCTTCACCTAGAAGTAATCTTTCCAACCTTGAAGCAGCCTTCCTTGGAGTAACTTCAAGCTCCCCCTTGAAGTAGCCTCCCTCCCGAAGTAGCTTCCCGTCAAGATAGCCTTCTGAAGTAGTCCAAAGTCCTCCTCTTCACACGAAGAGCTTCACCCTCTTCCAATATGCAGCCTCCTCCCTGGAGTAGCAACGAAGAGTACAAATATTACAAGGAACAAGAAGGAAAATAAGAAAGTACAACTTATCCTTTTAAGCTCAAGGCTTGAATTGCCTATATCAAGCGTATGGATTTTCCTAGCCAAGGTAATAGACTTGTGGATGCTAGGGTTAGGAAAATCTAGCCTATAGGACGAGCTTGAGCTAGATGGAATATGGCCAAGTGATCACAGTGCTCAATTGCTTGTAAAAGATTGCTCAAGAGTGCTTAGAAAGAATTCTCAAGTGTAGCAAGGTGAATTCTAGTGTCCTATAGCTTGTCCTATTTATAGGGATAGCCTAAGTATGCTTAAGGACCTTCTAGATAGTTTCTAGGGGGTTCCAAGTGCTCAATTAGCCGTTAGGAATAGATTGGTCGTTTTTACAACGGCTAATTGCTTTAACTCTGCAGATTCTGTCAGAGACCGTCTCGGTCGACAGATGGTCGACCGAGATACCTACTCGGTCGAGCTTTTCTCGACCGACAGGCTCTCTGAGTGCAACGTTCACTTCCAACTGCCAACTAACTCATTTGCTAAGTCTAACGGCTACTTTAGGTCAATCTCGGTCGATAAGGTTGTCGACCGAGAGTGTCTCGGTCGAGGAGTGTGTCGACCGAGATTGACTCTGTTTCAATCTATCAATTAAGATACTAAGTGTGTGCATGAGTGTGCATAATGTGATCCTATTGGAAGGGATGACTTGTCTAACTATGGTGTGTAGCTAGGGAAGATCCAATGCTTGATTTACATGCAATCTAGGTACTTGTACATTATATAATTGTACAAGTTTTTACAATAGTGATTACATTGCATGAAAATAAAACTATAAACTTATGATCTCCCTAGTTGCTTCGTCATTCACCATAATCCTGCACACTCAAGTAGCTTGTTAGATAAATAAGAATGAAATGTTTGTCATAATCAAAACAAAGGGATTTTATAGATGTCCATTTAGCCAACAATCTCCCCCTTTTTGAAGATGACAAACATTTCCAAAATATGAATAAAGGAAATATAAAACATATAAATGCCATACCTTTAGATTGCCGTTTGGAACTTTTCCTCTTATTTATAAAATGTGTGCTTAGTATCCCCAGTGAATTATGGAACATGAAATCCAGTTCATTTGGGAATATAGCAACTTTCAATGTAAGCCAAGAGTATATTTATGAAACTCATTGATTGAGTTTGTCATAAGTATTATAGTTTTATATATCTCCCCCTTTGTCATCTCAAAAAGATAACCGTTTTATTTAAAAACTCCCCCTTCATTAGATATCCCATCAAAAATGAACGAAAAAGATGTCCATTGAATAGCCAAATGTAAAGCAATGAGGTGTCTAGCTAAGAGGCAACAATTTGCAAATTACCAATTGAAACGCTCATATCAATATTGATACAAACCATAAAAGCATAAGTAGTTGTTTTTAAGAGCCGCAGATATCAAAGAAAACATCCTCCAACGGAGTGATAAGTAATTGCTTCCTAATGTTGTTGAATTGATCTAATGGAAGCGGTTTTGTAAAGATATCAGCTAATTGATTTTCTGTATCAACATGATGAAGGGATACATGATTCTTTGAGATGTGATCCCTTAAGAAGTGATGACGGATTTCAATATGTTTGGCCCGGCTGTGTAGAATAGGATTGTGTGCTAAGTTTATGGCGCTTGTGTTGTCACAAAAAATAGGTGTAGATGAAAGATGAAAACCATAATCGCTTAAAACCTGTTGCATATAAAGCACCTGAGCACAGCAAGACCCAGCTGCCATATATTCAGCTTCGGTGGTAGATAGGGCAACCGTGTTTTGTTTCTTGCTAAACCAAGATACTAAGGCTCTACCTAATAAGAAACATCCACCACTAGTACTTTTGCGATCAAGTCGACAACCGGCGTAATCTGCATCAGTATATGCTTTAAAATCCAATGATTGTCCTTTTGGATACCATAAACCAAAACAAGTAGTGCCGGCTAGATATCGAAGGATTCGTTTAACCGCAAGAAAATGAGAATGCATAGGCTGGGATTGAAATCGAGCACAAAGACCAACGGAAAACATAATGTCCGGTCGGGAAGCGGTTAAATATAGCAAACTACCAATCATGGCTCTATATAAGGAATCATCAATAGGTTCCCCATTTTCATCCTTATCAATTTTAATAGAAGTAGCCATAGGAGTAGTAGCATGTTTGCATTGATCCATCCCAAAGCGTTTTAACAGTTCTTTAGTGTATTTTTCTTGGCTTATAAAAATTCCGGCAGGTGTTTGCTTAATTTGAAAACCAAGAAAGAATGTTAGTTCACCCATAAGGCTCATTTCAAATTCTTTTTGCATAATGTCACTAAATTGTGTGCATAATGATTCATTTGAGGCACCAAAAATAATGTCATCAACATATATTTGTACAACTAAGAAATCAGATGCATATGTTTTGAAAAATAGAGTAGAATCTGAATTTCCAATAGAGAAACCATTATCAAAAAGATATGTCTTGAGCCGTTCATACCAAGTCCTAGGGGCTTGTTTTAGACCATAAAGTGCCTTTTTAAGTTTATAAACATGATCGTCCTTTTCTGGGATTTCGAAGCCAGGTGGTTGAGCAACATAAACTTCTTCTTGTATGAAGCCATTTAGAAATGCACTTTTGACATCCATTTGATATAACTGAATGTTTTTATGGGCAGCAATAGCTAATAACATCCTAATAGCTTCAAGTCGAGCTACGGGTGCATATGTTTCATCAAAGTCAATTCCTTCTTGTTGACTATATCCTTGTGCAACTAACCGTGCTTTATTCCGTATGACTTCTCCTGCCTCATTAAGTTTGTTCCTAAAAACCCATTTAGTGCCTATGATAGTTTTATCTTGTGGTTTAGGAACTAAATCCCATACATCATTTTTAGTGAATTGATTTAATTCCTCTTGCATGGCTATTATCCAGTAATCATCCTTAAGAGCTTCGGATATTTTCTTAGGTTCAATGATAGAGACAAAAGCCATGTTTGCAACATCTTGGAAAGAGGACCTGGTTTTGACTTTATCATTTGGATCTCCAATAATTAGCTCTTGGGGATGATCCTTGATCAGCCTAGGTGTAGGTTGTGGTTCGACCGGAGGATCGGATGTGGGAGTTTTCTCATTATCATTTGGAATGGTTATAGTTTCAAATTGATTTGTGAGATCAATGATATCTAAATTTGTAGATTTTGATTCCTCATGAAAAGAAACATGAATGGATTCCTCAACTTTTCTAGAGATAGTGTTATATACCCTAAACGCTTTGCTAGAAGTAGAATATCCCAAGAAGAATGCTTTTTGTGATTTTGAATCAAACTTGTCTTTATCATCCTTGGTGTTTAAAATATAACATGTAGAGCCAAAAGTATGAAAGTAGTCAACTCTAGGTTTCTTAGAGTGTATTATTTCATATGGAGTTTTCTTCAAGTGAGAGTGAACCGTGACTCTATTTAGCACATAACAAGCTGTGTTTACAGCTTCAGCCCAAAAGGTTTTAGGTGTGTTGTGTTCAAGCATCATGGTCCTAGACATTTCTTGTAGAGATCGATTTTTCCGTTCCACAATACCATTTTGTTGTGGGGTACGTGGAGCAGAGAAATTGTGAGTATATCCCTGAGATGTACAAAAAGCTTCAAAAGTATGATTTTCAAATTCGCCACCGTGATCACTTCGAATGGTACATATTTTATGTTGTAAAAGATTTTCAATTTTAGAACAAAATTGCATAAAGACATGAATAGTGTCATCTTTTGTTGCAATAAAATGTACCCATGTAAATCTACTATAATCATCAACAATAACAAAACAGTATCATTTACCACCAATAGATTGTGTTCTCATTGGTCCAAATAAATCCATATGAATTAATTCTAAGGATCTACTGGTACTAAGTACATGTTTTGATTTAAAAGATGTTTTGGTTTGCTTTCCCATTGTACAAGGTTCACAATTTGCAACTTGATCAAAAGACAAAATAGGTAATCCACGAACAAGATCATATTTTACTAACTTTTTAATAGCATGTGAACTAGCATGACCAAGCTTTTTATGCCATAGTTGTAAGGTGTTTTCATTTGCAAGTAAGCATTTACCTACTACTGATTTCATAGAGTTTGGTTTAAGGATATAAAGATTTCCAACTCTATTTCCTTCATAAACAACAGTTGTAGTATTTTCTATCAATAACTTGCAGCAGGTTTTGTTAAATAACACATCATAACCGCTATCACATAGTTGACTTACACTTATTAAGTTATGATGCAATCCATCAACTAGTAGAACATTTTTGATTTCAAGATTTGTGCCAACATTACCTATTCCAACGATTTTGCCCTTACCATTGTCTCCAAAAGTGACCATCCCACTTTTCTTTTCTTCAAAAGTTGAAAATGCATCCTTGTTTCCGGTCATATGTTTGGAGCAACCACTGTCAACGACCCATTCCTGCATTAGAATATAGATTTTGGTACCCATGTGATGGTCCGATAAGGTTAGAAACTTTTTAATTTGCTGATGTGTAAAAAGTTCTGATACAGGAAGCCAGTCGGTCGACGATTGCTCGACCGATATAATTCTCGGTCGACAGTTTATCGATCGAGGAGGTTACTGTATCACAAAAAAAAGGGGCAGAAAAATTTTTCGGTTGACCAGTGTTCGACCGAAATGAGTACTGGAAGATTTTCGATTTGTTAAAGATATCCAGTCGGTCGACACTACTTCGACCGACCCAGAGCTCGGTCGACAGTACTTCGACCGACGAAGTTTCTGTTTTTGTACAGCAATGCAGAAAAATAATACCAATAAGCATAGCATCGTTTGTTGAGATAGGACAATATAAATTGCACAAATTAAGTATTTTGTCATATCTCAACTACATTTCATTCTTCTAAGTTTGAGGTCTTGGGGTCCAAACTAAGTTGGACTTCTTAGTCTTGTAGGGGCATGAAAAACAGTAATGACCAAGACGTAAACAGAAATGACAAGTAATAGAATCAATTTCGTTTCTTTTTCTAGTCATTGTGTTTTTGGGTACAAACATAGTTTGGGTCTTTTTGGTTTGGTTTCTCTTTGGAACATATCCCAAACCTTTTCTTCCATTGAAGGTAGTACCACTTCTTAATATGTTATCAAGAATATCTTTTCTTCTTAACTCATGAAGTTCTTGTTGCAACTGAGCAATGTTATTCATTTTCTTATGTATATCTTTTCTTGCCTGGTCTAAATCAGAAAGCAATGAATCCTTTTCTTTTACAATAATGTCATAATCCGAATGATTGCACAAGATAGGTTGAGTTTGAAAAGCTTGTAGTTTAGCTAACAAATCAGTCTTTTCTTTTGATAGAAGATCAACATTAGTTTCCAAAGTAAGTAGCTTTCTAGTGCAATCATCTAAAGATGTTTTTAAAGATACATTTTCAAGTTCAATGTTATTCTTTTCGGAAGAAAGTTCATCTATTTTGGCAATGAGCTCATTGTTTGATTTTATAGTCCTTTTTAGTTTCTTCTTGGCATCAACATATTTATCATGAGTTTCTTGTAAGCTAGCTACTAACTCTTCTTTAGGAAGATCAACTAGGCTTACCTCTTGAGATTCTTCATCTTCTCTTGCCATTAGACATTCTATCTTGTCTTCTCCGCTTTCACTTTCACTCGTTTCATCCCATGCTGCTTTATAAGCTTTTTCTTTCTTCTTATGTGAGCTTTTCTTTCCCTTCTTAGCTTTGGGACATTCATTTTTGAAATGTCCTTTCTTTCCACACTCGAAGCACCTGGGAGTGGAGGAAGAACTAGAAATTTTATTAGATTTAAACCTTCTATATTTCTTACCATTGACGATCAATGCTTCTTCTCCTTCTTCTTCACTAGATTCCTCACTCTCTTGTGAGAGAGCTTTTGATGCTTTGAGAGCCACGTCTTTCTTTGGTCCACGTTGATGTTCATGTTCTCTTCTCTCTTCCTCTTCTAGGTCTGCCTCATGAGCTTCTAAGTTTCCGATGAGTTGTTCCATTTTGAGGCGAGTGAGGTCGTTTGCTTCTGCAATAGCTGTCACCTTTGGTTTGTACTTTGGAGGAAGAGATCGAAGTATTTTTGATACCTGATCTTCCTCAAGAACGGGTTTCCCTAAAGCACTCAAACCATTGACAATAGTAGAAAATTTTGAATACATTTCACTAATAGTTTCGTTTGGATCCATACGAAAATGTTCAAATTTGGTTTTAAGCAAGCTAACTTTAGAGTTTTTAACTTGAACCGTACCCTCATATGTTATAGATAGTCTATGCCAAATGTCATATGCGGTATCACAGTTTGATACTCTATTAAATTCACCTACTGAAATGGAACAATATAAAATACTTACTGCCTTTGCATTCATTTGTGCCATTTTTACCGTATTAGCGTCCCATACTTCGAACTCGTCTTGTGGAAGTGTGTATGGTGTAGATACCATTCTCCAAAGATCCCAATTGATTCCCTGGAAGTAAAATTGCATTCTTCTCTTCCAGTATTGATAGTTTGTCCCGTCAAATGCTGGAGGTCGAGCAACGAACGTTCCTTCAATGTTGAGGTTGTTGAGCACTCCATCCCCCATCTTTTCTTCAAGACTTTGTTAGGGCTCCTTGAAGCCTGCTCTGATACCAATTGAAAACCTCTAGAGGGGGGGTGAATAGAGTTTTATGATAATTTAAAACAATTTAAACTCAAACAACCAAAGTAAAAGATAAGAAGAGAGACACAGGTGTTTAGAGTGGTTCCACCTTAGCAAATACTAAGGAGTCAGTCCACTACCCGGTTGCTTACCCAACCGGGATTTTGAAAGTATTGAATTTTATTACCTTTTAAGGATGTTACATAAAATTACAACACTCTCTAAACACCCTTTGGACAGCCTTCACCTAGAAGTAATCTTGCCAACCTTGAAGCAGCCTTCCTTGGAGTAACTTCAAGCTCCCCCTTGAAGTAGCCTCCCTCCCGAAGTAGCTTCCCGTCAAGATAGCCTTCTGAAGTAGTCCAAAGTCCTCCTCTTCACACGAAGAGCTTCACCCTCTTCCAATATGCAGCCTCCTCCCTGGAGTAGCAACGAAGAGTACAAATATTACAAGGAACAAGAAGGAAAATAAGAAAGTACAACTTATCCTTTTAAGCTCAAGGCTTGAATTGCCTATATCAAGCGTATGGATTTTCCTAGCCAAGGTAATAGACTTGTGGATGCTAGGGTTAGGAAAATCTAGCCTATAGGACGAGCTTGAGCTAGATGGAATATGGCCAAGTGATCACAGTGCTCAATTGCTTGTAAAAGATTGCTCAAGAGTGCTTAGAAAGAATTCTCAAGTGTAGCAAGGTGAATTCTAGTGTCCTATAGCTTGTCCTATTTATAGGGATAGCCTAAGTATGCTTAAGGACCTTCTAGATAGTTTCTAGGGGGTTCCAAGTGCTCAATTAGCCGTTAGGAATAGATTGGTCGTTTTTACAACGGCTAATTGCTTTAACTCTGCAGATTCTGTCAGAGACCGTCTCGGTCGACAGATGGTCGACCGAGATACCTACTCGGTCGAGCTTTTCTCGACCGACAGGCTCTCTGAGTGCAACGTTCACTTCCAACTGCCAACTAACTCATTTGCTAAGTCTAACGGCTACTTTAGGTCAATCTCGGTCGATAAGGTTGTCGACCGAGAGTGTCTCGGTCGAGGAGTGTGTCGACCGAGATTGACTCTGTTTCAATCTATCAATTAAGATACTAAGTGTGTGCATGAGTGTGCATAATGTGATCCTATTGGAAGGGATGACTTGTCTAACTATGGTGTGTAGCTAGGGAAGATCCAATGCTTGATTTACATGCAATCTAGGTACTTGTACATTATATAATTGTACAAGTTTTTACAATAGTGATTACATTGCATGAAAATAAAACTATAAACTTATGATCTCCCTAGTTGCTTCGTCATTCACCATAATCCTGCACACTCAAGTAGCTTGTTAGATAAATAAGAATGAAATGTTTGTCATAATCAAAACAAAGGGATTTTATAGATGTCCATTTAGCCAACAAGAATAACTACCCAAACCATGATCTAAAGCTGGCAGAAGTCATGGTGGAACTGAAGATTTGAAGACATTATATATATGGGGGGATATGTTAGATTTAAACCACCTTATGAACTCTCAATATATCTTCTCAAGTAGGAGTCAAATTTGCAGAAACATAGATGGATAGAGCTAATATAGGATTATCTATGCACTATAGAGTACCATCCAAGAAAGGCCAATGTGGTGGTGATGACTGAAGTAGGATGATATCATCATCAATCACTATATGGACAACTCAGTTTTGTTAAATAGTTTGTGGAAGGAGGGATATGTTTGTATCTTTAGTACGAATGAATGTGTAACTGGAATTCTTTATGCTAGGAGGACTACTAGCTCAATTACAAATTAATCCTACACTAATACAAAAGATCAAGGATGTGCACAAGGACAATTATGTGATACATAACATCAAGGCAGAATTTGGAAAGTAATAGGAACGGTGGGTTTAAATGACTATGATTAATAAGTCTTTTTCTATAATGATAGGATGGTGCTACATGTTATGGATAGTATGACACAAACCCCACTATAATAATCACACACTTATACATATGTGATGCATCCAGGTAGCATCAAAATGTATCACAACATTAAAGACTTTTATAGGTTGCCCAATTTGAAGAAGGTGTGGTAGAGTTTGTACTCAAGTGTCCAATATTTCAATAGGTTTATATGGAACATTAGAAACCCACAAGGTTTGTACAAGCCCAACATATTCTAGAATGGAAGTGGGTCCACGTGACTATAGCAATCGTGGTTATCATGCCCAAAACATCAGAAGGGCATGACTCCATTTGGGTAGTAAAATATATAGGTTGACCAAGGTGGCACACTTTCTTCTAATGAAGACCACCTTTTTTACTGAGAAGTTGGGACAAAACTATATTGATGAGATTTTATGATTGCAGGGGTTGTGTGTGATGATAATGTCTGCTAGAAGGCCACAGTTCACTATCAGGCTTTGGGACCATCTACACATAGCCTCGGGTATGCAGCTAAAGTTCAGTACAACCTTCCATCCATAGATGTATGACCATTCAAAGAGAAAATTACATATTTTATAAGACTTTTTGAGGTGATGTGTTTTGAATTTTCAATGGAGTTGTTATGATCATCTAAGTTTACTTTTTTTACAATAACATCTATCAAATGAATCTTAGACACGGCACCATATAAGACCTAATATGGGAGATGTTGTAGATCACTCTTATGTTGGTACAAAGCTAGAGAATACCATATGTTAGGCTTGAATTTGGTGTGACAGATAACATATAAAATCAAGCTAATCATACAATAGCTAAAGGCAACACAAGATAGACAAAAATCATATTCAGATAGTTTATGCATACTCTTGAAATTATGGGTGGGCGACATGGTTTATCTCAAGGTGTCACCTTGGAAAGGGTTTCTGAGGATTGGTAAATGGGAAAGGGTGGATCCCAGATAAACGGGACCATGTCATGTTGTTTCATGGATAGGTGAGGTGCCTTATAAGTTTGAGTTACCACCAGAACTTCAAAGACTAGGCAATGTGTTGCATGTGTATATGATGTGGAAATGACATTGATGCGACCCTATTTTAGGGCTTCATATTGTGTCTTATTGTACTGTAATCATGCCTACACCTGTTATATTACATATATTTTCCTTAATATGCATATTTGTGTGAAATTCACTTACAGACATTATTTGCATGTCTTTCAGACATTTGGACCATGATTTGATGGAAGAGAGAGAGAGAATGAGTAATCCTAGGGTTACTCTACCCTTGGAGAGGCCCAAAGTAAAGTCTGAGGCTTCCTCAACCTACCCCTAACGAGCAAATATAAACTGAACAAAATATGTCCAAGGATGAACCAAGAACAAGCTCAAAGTGCCGATGCAGAGAGCAGCATGGTTGGGCAGCATAGGATGTCCATGCTATAATGACCGAGCATGGTTGTGCAGCATGACAAGGCCCTTCTACCAGTTAGGCCATGCAGCATGGCATGGATGTGCTACCATGACCCAACATGGTCATGTTGTGTGGCACGGCCGTGTGGCATACAGACTAGTATGGGAATTCCACTTAGAACGGGCAGACAACTCAAAGCCAACATGGCCGTGGTGACCACCATGCTTGTGCCACCCTTATCTCACCATGGTCGTGGTGATCACCACAGCGGTGGCATTTCATGTACAAATTCGACCAATTCCCTATGATCTTTAGCCATTTTTCACCTTGCTTGTGCCCATACACCATGACCACGTTCCCCTACAACCACCACGGCCGTGGTGACCCACCACCCCCATGGTGGTCCTCAATGCTTTACCCATATTGCCCGCACTTAACCCTAGATCCCTATATAAACCGTAGGGGCAACTGGATCTCAAGGATGGCCACCCCTAGCTACCTTCTACCCCCTCTTAGCTCCCCATTTTCACATTCCATCCATTCCACACCATTTCCAACTCATTCCACCTCCATTTCCCCATTTCCACCACCAAAACCCTGGTTTCCTGGTGTTTTGACCCATTTCCACCACCATTCCATGCCCTTGCACCTTAGAGGAGGAGGGAGGACATCTTGCAGTAGGCTTAAGAGGAGTTCTTCATCTTCCACAAGATCCATGGCTTTTTCTACCTCCTTCTCCCTTGTTTTTGTATTTTCTATTTCCATGAGTAGCTAGGCCCCTATTTGGGGCAATATATGTTAATTTGATACAATGTAGGGGTGGAATGATAAGTAAACGATTATGATTTCATTTACTAATGATTGTGTTCTATTTGCATCTCTTTCTCCTTGAATTGCTTGTTGGTTTCTATGTGAAATCACCTAGGATTGTAGGGAAATTGATTATATGTGACAATGTTGGGAATTGCTCCTAGGTCTGATTCTTGTATCCCTAGGTCGCCCCTCATCTTCTTACATAATAATCAATGTCCCTAAGCCTAAGTGAGAGATCTAAGTATCTATATTAGATGCCTCTAGTGCAATTAGCATGGAGCCTTCTCAAGGCTAGAATGTGGAGGAATTGGGTCACCTCCCCATTACTACCCTCAGCCCCTAATTGCCCTAGGAACCTCTAACCTAGAAAGCTAGGCTTGACTAGACTCTGATTGACCTAACCAAATTGAGCCTCGCAAGGGTAGTAGGAGGTGTTAGGGACTAGTTCCCCTATAAATGTCCTATATTATCCATGACCAGTTATTTGTTTAGGACAATTCATTAGCCTCTAGCTAGTTGTTTGGTTTGGATAAACTAAATGTATGAGTAATGCTAGCATGTTATCACCTCTAACCTAATTGACAAGTACATACCCCTAAACAACCCACACCTCTCTTAATTGTTTAAAACTCTAGTTTGACTTCTTGCTTAGTTCATGCTTGCTTATCTAGTCGCTTTACTTTCCTAGTTAATCGTCGTGTTATGTCTTGTTCTTGTTAGCTTAGATCTTTACTTGTATCTTAGCCCCAATTTCTAGTGTAGTGTAGTGTAGTGTAGTGTAGTGTAGTGGAGTGGAGTTCTTTCCTTGTTTTCCTTAGTGTAACTTGCCTTTTCATACCTATCTTAGTCTTTTCTTTCTTAATTGGTCTTAATCTAGTCTGGGGTTAACTTAGATTTCATTTTTGCCCTTACTTGCTTGTTTGTTCAAGCTTAGTTGTAATCAATCAAAAAATCAACCTTCAAACTCTTAACCCTAGACTCCGTAGTAGAAACCTAGTCTAAAACCCAAACTAGCTCTAGTGCCCCCTTTTCTCCCTGTAGATCGACCATCTACTTGCCGCCCTCCTATATTATGACACTATCATGTGTGTTTGTTGGTGTAGTGTTTTAGTGTGTGTAGGTGTGTTGGTTTAGGCCCTATATATTTGAAAGATGATGTGTATATGTATCTGTTCGTGGGGTTGCATCTTTGCAAACTCTAATTGAATAGTGTGTAACACCGTTAGCAGGGATGCACCAAGCTTTCTGGTGCTTTTGTCAGGGAGTAAAGACACTTGGCCTAGCTAGTTAGTTTTTCTTGGACTTTTACTATTGCCCTCATGATTACTATTCTTTATTGTTTATTATTTGTGTTCTTTGTATATATTGTTTACTAACTTGTTCTCTTTTTTTTTTATGCCTTGTGCATGTGACAATCCATTTGGGGAAGACAATATGGAAGGCCAAAATGCACCTCACGAGACACTTCAAGAGTACTTCACGCCTAGCAACTACAAATCTCCAATTTATAGTAGAGTTGATCAAATGCCAGGGGAGCAATTCTCCATCCCTTCATGTCTTCTTGGGATCATTCCTACCTTCTATGACTCATAGAGTGAGAACCCCTACAAGCACTTGTACTCCTTTCTTGAAGTATGCTCCACCTTCAGGACATTGACAACTAGTGAGGATACAATCAGGTTGACCTTGTTCTCGTTCTCCCTCAAGGATAAAGGGGAAGGATTTGTATGATTCAAGAAGGGACATCATGATTTGGGAAGAGATGAAGAATGCCTTATTGAGTAAATTCTATTCCATTTAAGGTTTTATACAAATGCAACGCGCCATAGTGAGTTTCAGCCAAGTGGGTAACGAGCAGTTCCATGATGTTTAGTAAAGATTTTAAGAGATGTTGAGAGAGTGTCTACACCATGAGATCCCTTTGTGGCATCTAGTTCAGTCCTTTTTCTCTGGTCTATCTCAATCGAGTCAAGATATAGTGGATTCTTCTTGTAGAGGAGTTTTTATGGCTAAGACACCTAAGGAGATTGGCCCATGTTTGGGAATTTGGTGGATAGTTCAAGCATCCAAGCTTCTAGCATGGTTAGTAGCAGTGACCTACCTTTTGGTGTGACATCTCCAACTCATAATGATTCAATCCCACAAGTGATGAAGATTCTTTGTGACATGATCAGTTTCATGAAGAACCAACTGAGAAGTGTTCCTTGTCACTCGGTCATTTTCGTTGAGTCTTTTGATGAAGAAATGAAGGCACCTCACTCCTATAGCTACCCAGAACAACAAAGTCTAAGATATATCTCAAGGTTTGAGTAAGAGGTTCTCTCTAGATTGAAAATATTTGATGATGTTCCAAAATATGTTGCAAGGCTTCAAGAAAGGATCGAGCAACAATCTCCATAATTGCTCTCTGAGAAGAAAATTTGTCTTCAAAGCCCATCATGATTTTTAATGAAGCAAGTGGACCCATGCATTCCACTCAAGTTCTCGATTGTCCATATCCAATGAAAGTGCATCCCATATACCACTTTTAAGGCAATACCAAGCCTTACACACCTCCTCCTCCTCCCCCCTCACCTCAAATTTCCCACCAGTTCACCTTCCAACCCCAATTTTCTCCTCCACCTCAATTTCAATACCAAGTGTCACCCTCACCCTTTCCACATCCACAATTAGCTCCCCCTCTCCACCATGAGAAAGGAAGTGTTATGACATTTTTAAGGAGTGGGAAATCTCTTGAGCAGCCCGTAAGTCAAAGAAAGGTTGATAAAGCAAAGCAAAGGCAGACAAGTGGTGATAACGTGATTGAGATTGCCAAAGATTATTTTGTGACACTGCATGTTGAGTTTGGGATACCATGTGCTCCACCTAATACTCCTTTTGCAGGTCCCAACATCACAAGTGTTCCACCTCATGTTGATGCAAGCAGGGCCAAAGCTAGTTAGCCACCATTCATTGAAGCATTAGATGAGCCACCGGTGCTGACAAAGAGTGGCTCAAGTGGTCAAGCACGGTGTCCCCTAACAAAGGGACCCAGGTTCGAATCCCATTTGCCGCCTTGATTTACCACCCTTCTGGGCGTTTGGCCTCCTCCGTGGGCGTGGGAGAGGGGGGGAGAAATCTCTCTCTTAATCCTATTAGATGAGCCACTAGCAGTGAAAAGGAGGCATAAGCATAATGTTGACATTCATGAGGTGTTTCGCCAAGTGAAGATGAACATTCCACTTTTGGATGCTATTACGCAAATTCCATCATATGCCAAGTTCCTCAAGAACCTTTGCACTATGAAGAGAAGGTCAACGGGAAGGATACCAAAGAAAGTGAAGTTGACGGGACAAGTGAGCTCTATCATCCAACACACACTTCTCATAAAGAGGAAAAACCTAGGAGCCCAACTAATACCTAGTTACATAGGGGGCATCGCATAGATAGATTCTTACTTGATTTGGGGTCTAGTGTGAATTTGATGCCATACAATGTCTATGTGGATGTAGGATTATACAAGATGAAGTTGGCACATTGCCCTCTCCAATTGGCAGACCGTTCCATAAAAGTGCCTAGAGGAAGAGTGGATGATGTTTTGGTGATGATAGACAAAGAAAAGGGCATAGTATTTCCAGTGGATTTCATTGTTCTTGATATGGAGTCAGAGGATAGGATGATTCCCATTATCTTGGGAAGACCGTTCTTATCTATAGTTGGTGTTGAGATACATGTGTGCAGTGTCACAATGACAGTCTCATTCATTTGCATGTAGATAAAGATCAACATGTAAAAGACACCAACCCGGCAAGCTCGAGATGAGGATATTGGACATGGTTACTTCAAGAGTCTGATTGGTCATTTGAGAGAATGAGGTCAAGATGAAATACTTGATGATGATTCTTGTGCTCAAAGGGATAAGGAAAATAAGTTGAGTGCAAATGAGAGATGTATCTATTGCAAGAATGGACACATGATAACTCCAAATGGATGAATGATGCAAGAATCTCCAAGAAGCCTAGCTAAAGGCATGAAACTTAGCACTTGTGGGAGGCAAACCACCAAGTTTTGAGGAATTTTTCACCCAATCTTGCATTTTTTCTACTTTTATTTTTTACACTTTTCAAAGAAAACACACACACAATACACTTAATGGTTTTGTTGTTTGTGAACCATTTTATAACAGGTATAATGGGGGAAAGATGATATTGTTGGTATGTATGCCCAGAGAGCCAATCATGTGATGATTTTAATGGCACAAATGTAAATGGTTTGTTTATTAATAAAGGCAATCTTCCAATTTATTATATTCATTTAGTTATGAGATAATGAAATAACATGATAAATATCTAGAGAATAATACTACTCAATGATGTGTGTCTTCAAGTATTAGACTTGAGAAATAATATCATACGGAATTTAAGAGTACATATACATATTCTCATTATGTCCCTAATCGATTGTTATTGTGGAAGGTTGATATATAACAATGACACATAAGATCAGAGTGTGAGTTGGTTGATGACTGAGTCTCATTAATCATGTGTCTATATCAAACCAAGCACATGGAGACATGTAAGAGAATAGTGTATTAGACAGACCCACTATGAGAATAACACATTGAAGCCATTAACATAGAAGTCATAGTTAGCTCTCACAATGATGGTGGTGTTTCGGGTTCTTAGACCTAAAATTACTGCACTCATCACATGTCATTGAGTAAACCTTGATGTCAACAAACACAGTCCTAAAACATGGGTTGTTATAAAGGTGATGATTGGGTGACTTTAACACATAGGGATTGATTGTGAGTGATAGATATGGGATTTTTCCCTCCTACAGGAGCATAATATCCTACGCCTCTTGATTGGCGAGACTGAGAAATACATGGCAATGTACATGTGAGTCAATGTGTTGAGCTTACATATACCTTAGACAATCTGCTTTGTTTCAAGAAAAAAGATTGAATAAATGAGGGTGATTGCTCCATGCCTCTACTTCAATATGGATATCAGTGAGAAAGGATCTACACAAACTTTGTAACACCATACGCATATTGTATGTTGAAGTTGTTCTCCAACTTTCCATTCACTTGGTTAGCATTGATGTGTGACTAAGCACCACTCTCTGCTTGTATTGTCATAAATTGTTACTGACATTCACTGCCAATGTGATATGGGACCTATATGGTCACACAGATAAGTCTTGACCTAGAAGAGGAGATCAGATGTCGAATGACAGTTGAATTAAGTGTTAAAGTATTTAGGCATTTGATTCAGGATAAAAACAGGAAGACATCACCTCTGAATGCCCATCTCAAGTGTTGACGTAGCCATCTGGAAGTACTAAATGGATGTTTCAAGTGTTGAGATGGACGTCTAGGTGCCAGGCCTATTGTGAGATGAATCTGGCTAAGGAATTAACCAAACCAACCAAACGGGCTTGACTTGGGTCATGAGACGACCGTCTGGGTGAACCAAGATGGTCGTCTTGCATGGGCGAGATGTCCAGATTAGTTGGGAAAGGTTCTAGATGTTTCCGTATTCATTTTGCTTGAGCAATACTTGTTGCACAAGGAAATCAATGTCAAACATTGATGGGAATTATTTTGCCAAATTTGTGTACAACTTGGAAACCATGAAATGACCATCTCACAATGTGAGATGACCATTTTTCATGCGAGACAACCATCTGGCTTTGCCAAATGGCCGTTTCAGTTGTCACAAGTTGTGCATTGTTGTGAAATTTTGAGTTATTTTGGTGTTTTCCACTCGCACACATTAATCTCATATCGGATAGCAACGGAGAACCTTGACTCTGGCCTCTACTGTAAATAGAGGGGTATTGGGGGCTTCCCATTGCACAACAACATAGACAACTAAGAATCAATTCCTCTGACAACACTTGTCCTCTCTGGTTGTGGTAACCATGAGAGCCCAGGTAAGTCCTACCTGACAGGGAGGGATAGCCACGGGAGAGAACAACTGAGAGTTTTTGTGGGAGAGCAAGTCAGTGACTAGTACACTGATAGAGAAGGATGACTCCTTACTGGTCATTCTAGTAGGATAACATGAGTTCTAGGCAGTCTGTGTGGACTACCATAGAGGTGGGAATCCATTGTTTGCCACTTGGAGGACAACATCAACCAGCAGTTTGTGACAAGAGGAGCTACTAAAGAAGAAGACGATGTTCGTAGTTGCAGTGTCTGGTGTGACCAGGAGGAATTGCAGCAGTCCTAATGCCCAAGGTGCAGATCAGAGAGTGCAGTAGTCAGACGAGTCCCAGTGTAACAAGGAGCTAGACAGACACCATCCAAGACAGTTGCGCATCAACGATGATGAGGAGATGTCGTTGCACTTGCTCCACGACCCAGTATATCCTCACAACCATCCTTCCTGCATTATAGTTATTAACGCGATCTACTTCTTATGGGGAATATGGTAGATTAAATTTTAAATTTCACTGCAAGCTTTGTGTGATATCTCCCTACATTAGTATCAGAGCCAACGTCAATTTACCATATTATGGGATAATCGATATGATCGGATTTTGGTTTTGTCGTTCTATTATTGTATGTGATGCAAATAATATCTTGTCAAATCCAAACACCGTGATATCCCAAACTAATATATGTATGATATGTATATGCAATTTACACGTGTCGCCCTAAAATTGGTTTTATGATGGATGTGTAGCATAGTTATGGTCAATAACCCCTATCTGTGTAGGGTTGTGTGAATGGTTAATCATGTTTATCTCAATCTACGTACTGAGTCTATCTTATCTTCCCAATGTAAAGTTAATTCTTTTCTACCTTTGCTCCCCTCGAATGTAACTCAAGGTTTCCATATAAAGTAGGTAATTTACTTTCTTGTTGACGAAGAAAGACAAAATGCAGCTGATCAAGACGACCGTCTAGAGGACTGAGTCAACCGTTTGGTGAGATGACAAGGAGAGTGAAGAACCAGGTGAACCGACCATTTAGAAGAGAAAATGATTGGCTACAGGAGGACCAGCCAACTATCTGGAGGAGCCAGATGACCGGCTAGAGGCGACCAAGCAAACGGCCATGAGGCGAGCCGACCGGTTCAAGGGTTGAATCGGTCAACCTGGATTGGCAAGAATGGATCTTCATCAACAACAGGTTTATGCATGTGATGTAGACCTAGATGACGTAATTCCTTGTGGCTCCAAGGGATTACATTAGGACTGGCCATAACCATCGCTTTCGTTTGTTGTATATTTTTGTTGTGGGATATAGTATGTATATGATATGCACTATATATGTGGTGATTGGATAAATTATATATAATTATACACTCTCTCAATTAAAATATTAAGTCTTAGATGCTTTTCATAAATAGCACACATGAAAATCTTGGTTGACTAAGCTTGGGCACGCCCTAGCGTGGTGCACTGTCTATCTAGTGGAAGTGTGATGGTATATATGTGGGTTTTCCCTAGCATGGTACATAGTCTATTGTGTTGGATTACGGGTCATGTTTAACTAGGTGATCTTAATTTGATTAAGCACCTAGAGGCATACCGATGATCAATGACAAAAATTTGTGTATATCATTTATTAACAAAAGTTGCATACGTGATAGAATCAAGTTGTGGGTGATTGTCCTAGCTGGCTCATGATTTGGAGGAAATCAGGATCTTGTTCCACTAGAATATTGTACGCTACAATATTCCAAATTGATATTGATGGATATTGATTTGAATAAAATAGTGGGAGCGATAATTAATTAAAGACGTATTTAATATTGAATTTTCAAATCAAATTAAAATGGTTTTGACAAATGCAAATTTCTCTTGTAGAATCAAATGACAAACAAATATGCATTGTGATTGGATGAAGTAAATGAGATTTATTTCCAATACTAGTTTAGGACCTTGAGAAGTGTTATACATGATCCTGAAATACCTATATTGGTATCCACTCCAAATTTTCCTAAGACTAACATGGATGCTTATTTAAAGCATGCCAATGATGTTGTGAACATCAAGAACCTTATGTTGGGTTGTATGAACTATGGGTTGCATAAACAACATGATAAGCATGAAAGGTATAATGTCTCTAAGGCTTTATTTGAGTGCAAGCTGATAGAAGGAAAACCATTAAAGCCTCATCTGCTCAATATGATTGGGAATATGAAACATCTCAAAAAACAAGGATTTCCTTTAGGTCAGGAGTTGGCCATGGATATGATTTTGCAGTCATTGCCTAAATCATATAGCCAGTTTATTGAGTGTTATCACTTGAGTAACATGGCTAGACCGCTTTCAGAGTTGCTTGACATCTTAGTAAGTGTCAAAGTACAAATGAAGAAGGACAAATTTGTGATGATGATCAGCAGAGTTGAGTCCAAGGACAAGGGTAAGGACAAGAAGCATTCTATGGCTAAGCTAAGGTCCAAGTCTTCAGCACTCAAACTTAGGAGAAAGATAAGGGAACCTAAGAAGAAAGAGATTGAGATATCTACTTCTAGTATATATGTTATTGATGTTAACTTCACTACTTCCTCATCATGGGTACCAGATGCCAGATGTGGATCACACATTTACTCAAATGTGAAGGATCTAAAAAGAATTAGACCTATATAGAAAGGTGAGGTTGAACTACGTGTTGCAAATGGAGCAAGAGTTGCGGCCAATGCGGTTGGAACCTATAAGTTTGTGGTAACACATCCCACTATCACACAGACAGCGAGGTGTTATGTGAAAACGTGTGGAAATCACCATAACCACAGATTACCCAAAAACACGGGTTAATTAAAACTGATTGCGGAAAGCAGGTAAACTGAGAAAACTATTACATTTAAGTCCACATCCTGCAAAGAAACATGTTATATAAATATTTACAAGCATTGATGTGTGTCCATAGCTTAGAAGAACAGTTGTCTAACCAACACATGAGTCCATCACCTGTTTATATGTACATAAAGGCCTGCATCCGGCCAGCAGCAGGATAAACAAAGGATCAACATCTATACATCGTGAAACAACATCAAAACGCTCCCAAGGACCTGAGAATATAGGGATGACTCTAAGACTCTACTACAAAACATCCAAAATAGCAGCATGTCCATCTCTTGCCTTCTACTGCTCGTCTTGCTGCTCGGCCACAACTCCACGAACACCACTACGCCTAGCTCGAACACCTGAAAACCAGCGGGGTGAGACAATTGAACACTGTCCCAGCAAGAAACATAACTCCCCGCCGAAACTACAAAACCTCATAAAGATAAAGCAACAACAGCAGATAACTGATAAAGAGTATAATAAGAGCAGTTTATAAAGTAAGGCTATGCATACCGTCAACCTTACGGAAGGCATATATCCAATTATTTCTTTATGGAACATGATTAACAAGATAATAATTATAAGGTATTACCACGTAACATGAGGAACATATAAGTAACCGCAAGTTATAACAAGATTAACTACACAAACAAGGACTCAACCAATGTTTCGTGTTTTGCCTTAAGCAGTAAATACTATACGGCTGGATTACATATTATTATGCCCTGAGGAAGTGAGTCGTACCGCTCAAATCCAACCTTCGGTTGCAAAACCCAAAGTTGGTGCCATACAAGGTCAATGTAAGAGTCGGACTCCACGACCTCCCCCTCGTGGTCAGTGCACAAGAATCAAATCAGGACCGCAGTCTCATTCTTAAGTGGCCTCAGCCACAAGGTCAGCTCCATAGGCTACCCTTCCTCTAGCCTGCCTTGGTACAGGTCACGGCGCTAGTATATCTGAGCCACATGCTTGTTCACCGTGCTCTGAGCCATGAACGCATTCATGCTCCCATATCACACATCCTGAACTATGGGCCTGTTCACCATGCTCATCACATATTCTGAGTCTGCAACCACAGTTGCACTCGATTCCCTCTCTATTTTAGGCTAGGAGAAACCTCGCATATTCAATAATATGCGCTCTGGGTTAACCCGCAGGAGAACCCGTTTCACCATCACCAGCTCCTGACGATGATGGATCTATGGCCAGGGCAACTACATGATATATTCCACTGTGATTAATTAATATCTTTTATATGGATTGCAAGATTCAACCAAGTTGTATAACATGCAAACTATAACAAGAATAAACAACATAAAACTCAATATTAAGCTTTTATTGTAATCACATCATCCTGATCCATCACAAGTATCCAACATTACATGTTATCACTTGGCCTCTTGCCAATCATCTAGATCCATCTCAAGGATCATCACATTGCCATGGGATATCAATCCCTCATCATATGCTGCCACTGCCTCTCAAGGCATTCTCATTAACTCAGGCATTCTAGCCAAACTCAGGTCCTCAGACCAAAACACATCATATATATACCTCATAGCCTTTTACTTGGCTATGCATCACCTGCATGGTTAGTATACACGATAATCATAGGCTTAACAGAAAGACCATGCTATCAATATAAGGTGACATTAATGATTATGTGCTTTATCAATCATGCTTCAACTTATGATCATTAGCATAGGGCACATCATTAAGTAAACCATATTAAATGCTTATTATTTCCCTTAGCATTAAAAAGGGGATTCAAGATGATTATGAGCAGATGTCAAGTCATGATAAGTTACATGGACAAGCTTACCATCATGATTACCATGCAACATATCAAGGGTCACCAACGTGTTAACAAGAACATTATCCATCGTATCAATTTTTTTAATGAGAAGTAAGACCCTTACTAAAAGTACCCTCTACCCTCACCAAAAGTGGTATCGGGCAGGGCACCCTCACCTATCGTCCAACACACAACGATCAGCACATAACAGCCAGGCACACCCGTACCTATCAGCCAAGCTCAGGGGTATAACACATAACGTTGTGTCGTGCTTTACATACATATTTGGCAACGCTGGGCATCAAAGTTTGTTGTGCACCCCAGCCCATGGGCGTGCCGAGCAGGGTGTGACGCACACCATGTCATGCAACTCTATCGGGCGTCATGGTGTTGTGTTGTCGGCCGACACTCCCATAGAGCTAAGGCTAAGAAGGGGATAACGCCCACTACAGACTATCTGGCAACGCTCCGCCCCAGTAAACATAGCAACATCAAACCAACTCAAGGCTATGTGTATCGGGCAGGTTGTGCATCAGGGTGTGACGCCCGACACATACACACACCAAGCAGGGACCAAGGGATAACGCCCATCACCATCTCAACATGTGTCATCCTAGGTTCTAGGTCAAGAGGGCTATCGGGCAGCACCTCCATTACCACCATAACGGCCAAAAAACATCTCCATAAGATCGTCATCAACCTCAAGCACAAGGACACCAAACCCTAATGGATTAAGAAGATGGCTCACCTCTCAACTTAAACGAGAGAGGGGTTTTGCACATCTCTTAACATCCATCAGGCAACACAAGGAACAACCCTAGCAAGGTTCACAAACACCACAAAGCTCACCCTTCAAGTCCATGGTGAGAGGAGGGTGTTGCTCAAGCAACTAGAACACAAGCTCACCTCTCAACTAAAATGAGAGAGGGGTGTTGCCCATGTTACTAGAACTCAAGCTCACTCCTCTAGACTAAGGAGAGAAGGGAGTATTGCTCACCAAGAAACCCTAGATCATAGGTTCAGCCAACAAGGTGCAACTATGCAAGGAAACCAAGCTAACAACAACATAGCCGATCATAAACAACAAGAACAAGAACATAGAAGATGGTAATGTAGTTAGAGTTAGGAGTTATGTAACCCGCCTTAAGCAAGCTCCAAGCTCCTAGCTCTAAGCACCACCAAGGAAGAAGGAGACTCCAAGGAAGGATCGGCCACCAAGCTAGCAAGGAGGAAGGGTGTCGTGCACCAAGGTAGAGGAGAAACTAAGGAACTAAAGGGATCCTTAGCAAGGGAAAGGAAACACATATATAGAAGGGGATGGAGGAGAAACCAAAGCAAAGCAAAGAAAGGTGTCACCCACCTAGGGACACTTGTCCATGTGCAAAAACCACCACTCTAGCATGCCCTAAACACATGTCCATGGCCATTGCCACATGCAAGCATCGAGCACCAAGTGTCCACTAGTGGTGACACAAATAAGGTCAAAGAAGGTCAAAGATCCATGGGCGACACACCACCACCATGGGTGACACAGCCCTGGGTGACACAGCATGGGGGACGCAAGCACCCTCTTTCCCGACACAAGGTGCAACCAAGCAAAAGCAAGGCACCACAAGGCCCAACAAGCTCAATCAAGCCCAAAAGAACTCAAGCAACGGGCCCAAACCTTCCTCTCAACACAAGAGGAAACAAGGAGAGGGAGGAACACCTCAAAACTTGCCCACAAACCCTAGACTTGGGTTAATTGCAAGTAGCATCTCCAGCTCTCAACAAAGCACAACCAAACCCTAATCACCACTAAAGGTGATTAGCAAGCAAATAAGCATCAGGGTTAAGCAAAGCAAACAAGGTAAACCCTAAACAGAGGTCAGGGTCCTTACAAACTAACCCCCTTCAAAGGGATTTTGTCCCCGAAATCTGAAGAGAAAAGCGAGGGATACTTCTTCCTCATCTCTTCCTCAAGCTCCCACGTGGCTTCCTCAATGCCACAATGATGCCCAAGAACCTTCACAAGAACCAGGTCCTTCCTCTTCAGCTTCTCGACTCTCCTGTCAAGGATTGCCACATGACCCTCCTCGTAGGTCACATCTTCATCAAGCTCAACTTCGTCTGGCTGTATCACTATTCCTAAATCCTGATGACTTTTCTTTAGCATACTGACATGGAACACTGGATGCAGCCTATGCAACTCTGGCGGCAGCTCTAAATCATAAGCTACCTTGCCAACACATGCTAAGACCAGGTATGGCCCTATATATCTGGGTGCTAACTTACCTTTCCGACCAAACATCAACACACCTTTCCATGGCGAGACTTTAAGATACACTTTATCTCCTACTTGGAACTCCAAAGGTCTTCGGCAATCATCGGCATAAGACTTCTGCATGTCCTGTGCTGCTTTCAACTGTTGTTGTACCACTTTGATCTTTTCTGTTGTCTGCTGCACTAACTCGAGACCCAAAAGCTGATATTCACCAGACTCGTACCAACATAAAGGAGATCTGCACTTCCTGCCATACAAGGCTTCATAAGGACCCATGTCAATGCTCTGCTGATAACTATTGTTGTAGGCAAACTCTATCAAACTAAGATGCATGTCCCAACTACCGAGGAACTGTAAGACACAAGCTCGAAGGAGATCTTCTAAAGTCTGAATAGTCCTCTCAGACTGTCCATCAGTCTGCGGGTGGAAGGTGGTACTGAACTTCAACTGTGTTCCCAATGCTTTGTGCAACTATTACCAGAAATGACTCGTGAACTGAGGACCTCTATCAGAAACTATCGTCGATGGCACACCATGCAAGCGTACTATCTCATCCACGTATACTCGAGCGAGCTTCTTGGCTGTATACGTTGTCTTTACTGGTATAAAGTGGGCAAACTTTGTCAATCTGTCCACTATTACCCAAATGGAATCATGATTCCTAGTTGTCCTGGGTAGACCAAATATGAAATCCATGGTTATATGATCCCATTTCCACTAAGGTATCGGCAAGGGTTGCAATGTTCCTGCCGGCTTCTAATGCTCAGCCTTGGCTTGCTGACAAACTGCACACCTAGCCACAAACTCGGCAACATCTCTCTTCAAGACGGGCCACCAATACAAGTCCTTCAGACTATGATACATCTTGGTGACACCTAGATGCATAGCATACATCGACGTGTGTGCTTCCTCGAGCACTAACTTCCTTAGATCATCAGCATCGGGAACCACCATCCTATCACGATAGCAAACCAGCCCATCCTCAGACTCATGGAACCCATCACGCTTTTTACTGCCAAACTGTGATCTGATCAACTGTACCGCATCATCTGTTTGTTGTGCATCTTTGATCTGTTGTCTCAGCGTAGGATTGACTTGCATTTGTGCTAAAAGTCCAGCTAGCAAGGAAACTTCCATCTGTACATTCATCTACCGCAAGGAAACAAACATATCCCGTCTGTGACATACTAGGGAACTCAATTGTGCCTTCTTTGAAGAAAGAGAAGAAGATTTTCGGATAAGCGCATCAGCTACCACATTCGCCTTACCAGGATGATACTCGATAGTGCAGTCATAATCGTTGATCAACTCCAACCATCGATGTTGTCGCATGTTCAACTCATGCTGCGAAAAGATGTACTTTAGATTCTTATGATCCGTAAAGATCTGACATATCTTCCCATACAGATAGTGTCTCCAAATCTTTAACGCATGAACCACAGCTTCCAACTCCAAATCACGAGTCAGATAGTTCTCCTCGTGTTTCTTAAGTTGTCGTGAAGCAGAAGAAACCACATGATCTTCCTGCATTAGCACACAACCTAAACCTTTCTTGGAAGCATCGCGGAAAACAACATAGCCCTTCCCAGGCTCTGGCAGGATTAGCACTGGAGCACTAGTAATCTTCTCCTTCAAACTTTGGAAAGCTTGTTGACAACGATCATCCCAAACAAAAGGTACATCCTTTCTATTCAACTTCGGCATTGGCAACGCAATCGCACTGAAGTCCTTGATAAACCTTCGGTAGTATCCTGCCAAACCCAGGAAACTACAAACTTCTGTCAGTGTCTTTGATTGTTCCCATTCTGCAACGGATTCCACCTTCCTCGGGTCTACTTTGACTCCTTCAGCAGATATTACATGACCCAAGAAAGTCACTTCTCCCAACCAGAACTCACACTTACTGAACTTGGCATACAACTGATGTTGGCGAAGAAGAGTCAACGCTAGACGAAGATGTCGCTCATGCTCTTTCCTATCCCGACTATAGATCAAGATGTCATCTATGAAGACTATGACAAATTGATCTCAGAACGGATGGAACACTCTGTTCATCAAATCCATGAAAGCAGCAGGTGCATTGGTTAGCCCGAACGGCATAACCACAAACTCGAAGTGACCATACCTCGTCCTGAAAGCTGACTTTGGTATGTCATCTGTCTTAATCCTCAACTGATGATATCCGGACCGTAGATCGATCTTTGAAAACACTGTAGCACCAAGCAACTGATCGAACAGATCATCTATCCTCGGTAACGGGTACTTATTCTTGATCGTGATCTTGTTCAACTGTCGGTAATCTATACACAACCGCATCGATCCATCCTTCTTCTTGACGAACAACACTAGAGCACCCCAAGGCGACGTACTCGATCGGATGAAACCTTTGTCCAACAACTCTTGCAACTGCTTCTTAAGCTCTGCCATCTCTACTGGAGCCATCCTGTACAGTTTCTGTGCAACTGGCTGCGTACCTGGGACCAGATTGATCTCAAAATCAATCTCTCGGGGTGGAGGAACACCAGGGAACTCTTCGGGAAACACATCGGCAAACTCTCGGACAACCGCCACCTCCTCAAGGCTAGGACCTTTCTCCTTGGTATCTACAACGATATCCACAACGTGAGCTAAGAAAACCTCACATCCTTGTCGCAGCAACTTTTCTGCCACCATAGCTGATATCAAACACATTGGAAGAATCTTCCTATCTCCTTGGAAGATCCACTTCTCTCCAGCATCATTAAACACAACTTGCTTGGAACCACAGTCCAAAACAACCTTATACTTCTCTAAGGTATCCATCCCAAGGATAACATTGAAACCATGCATATCAAGTGGTATAAGATCCACTTGAATATTGTGTCCCGAAAAAGATAAGATACAAGATGGACACTCTTCTTGAAGCATCGAGGAACCATCAAGAGGGGTTTCTAACAACAAGCTATCTTTCTTATGGCTAACAGGTAAATGACAGTTTTCAAGCATGTTATAGGCGATAAAAGAGTGTGTAGCACCTGGGTCAACTAGGACAGATATAAAGCAAGAAGAAGACATATCAGAATGAAATAACTCCATCTGACCTGTCACTACTCGCGGGTTGACTATCACCTTCGGCTAACACTAGTACAGAAACAGCGTTCAACGTCGCTTTTAGAGGCGTCGATTTTTTAGTAAAACCGACGCTACTCACATTAAACGTCGGTAAATAAGGATATCCGACGTCTATATTTGAAGACCAGCCAGACACGGTATCACTTTTCATTCAGTGTCGGTTGAAGAAAAAAAACCGAAGCCTAAAGTAACCCGCGAAATCCAATTTTTTCGAGCAAAAAAACTGTGCCAAAGTATTAGATACAATGTCGGTGTTTTAGCTAATAACCGACGCTGAATGAAGATAAAATTTGCGCCAAAAGTTCTAATATGGGCGTCGGTTGTCTTATAATAACCGACGTTATAAGTTTGTGTGCGCCGTCCCGCCAAAATTTTTTACACCCCTATTGCATCGGTTTTTTATGGAAACCGACGCGGTTAGGCTGTAGCGTCAGTCATTTAAACAACCGACGCTTATGTTTAACTTAACAACACCAGCGCGAGCGACTCTTCCCCTTTCTATGTTTCATTCCCGATTCTTCAGTTAGGTCTGGCGATTTCTTGCTCGTCGCCGCTCGTTACTTCTCTTCTCACTGTCGCTCGGTGCTGCCACCGGTCATTGCTCCTCTCCTCTCATCGCTGCCGCCCCCGCTGGTAGCTGCTTCAATGCTCTCCTCACTGCCGCCAGCTTCCTGCTAGGTCACTTCTCCGCCAGCTTCCTACAAGGTAACCCTTCGATCATCCGCCTTTTCTCCTCCGCCGCTTGCTTTCTCTGCCGCCGCTAACCTGGACCTCACCCAGGCAACGCCTAAGCAGGTGCCAGGGCACGCCTAGGGTCCCAAGCCCAGGTGCCCTGCCTAGCTAGGCCTCTGGGCGGATGCTTGGGTGGCGCCAGGGCACGTCTAGGCTATTGCTGGGGTTTGTATTCATCTACTGGATTGAACCCTAGATCAACCTATACAAAGGATGCCCAAAACATGCACTGATTTCACCAAGTCACCCCAAAAGCCATTGAAAAATATTTTGATTGTGTTTATTTATGTACTGATTTCACCAAGCTAGTGGAATTTTTTTTAAGTTATTTACTGATTGTGTTTATTTAATTATGTACTGATTTTTTTATGATTTATTCATCTACTTATTTGTATTTTTCATCTACTTATTTGTATTTTTTTGTCTAATGTTTTTTATTTAGTTATCTACTCATTTGAATTTATTTGTGTACTGCTTTTGAAATTATATAATCATCTAGTGATGTAACTTTATCACAGGTTCATTATGAACCATTAGATCTAGATCTTAGGGTATCTCTACTGTCCTAACTATGAAATTGGTAACTTGTTTCCTTTTTTAGTATATTGACAATGTTAATCACCTAACTTGAAGAACTAGGATATGAATGATGAAACTAGGATTGTAGGTATAAGAATGACATCACATGTATTTGTTGGCCTAGAAACCCGTCCAAGATTTACTCATTAGGAGTAAATCTTGGATAGTCCCCGGTTTGGGAATGTTCTTGAACACCTAATCTCACTTAGGATGTAAGTGTATAATGTGTATTGGGTTTTTGAGAAAATTTTGGTAGCATTTCCCCGTTTGTTCTCTAAGTACATATGTACTTAGAGAACAACAGGGAAATGTTGCCGAAATTTTCTCGAAAACCCAATACACATTATACACTTACTAGTGAGATTAGGTGTTCAAGAATGGGATAGGTGGCACACATTTATTATATATAAGAATGATAACACATGTATTTGTTGGCCTAGAAACCCGTCCAAGATTTACTCATTAGGAGTAAATCTTGGATAGTCCCTGGTTTGGGACTGTTCTTGAACACCTAATCTCACTTAGGATGTAAGTGTATAATGTGTACTGGGTTTTCGAGAAAATTTTGGTAGCATTTCCCCGTTTTTTCTCTAAGTACATATGTACTTAGAGAACAGCAGGGAAATGTTGCCAAAATTTTCTTGAAAACCCAATACACATTATACACTTACTAGTGAGATTAGGTGTTCAAGAATGGGATAGGTGGTACACATTTATTATATATAAGAATGACAGCACATGTATTTGTTGGCCTAGAAACCCGTCCAAGATTTACTCATTAGGAGTAAATCTTGGATAGTCCCCAGTTTGGGACTGTTCTTGAACACCTAATCTCACTTAGGATGTAAGTGTATAATGTGTATTGGGTTTTTGAAAAAAATTTGGTAGCATTTCCCCGTTTGTTCTCTAAGTACATATGTACTTAGAGAACAGCAGGGAAATGCTGCCAAAATTTTCTCGAAAACCCAATACACATTATACACTTACTAGTGAGATTAGGTGTTCAAGAATGGGATAGGTGGTACACATTTATTATATATAAGAATGACAACACATGTATTTGTTGGCCTAAAGTTTTAACCATGCAAAAACTCTAATCTATTAACCCTAGACCCTAATCTTGTTGTAATATATACTTGTTTTCTCTTTGATCATAGAATGGATAGATCATGGATGTCCATTCGCAATCGTTGCACCCCAGAGTTTATTTCTGGTCTTGACCAGTTTATTAGATTTGCCGAGGAACATAGGAAACAACCTAGAGATAGGTTCTACTGTCCATGTAGGCATTGCGGTAACAACTTGAAAGTCAGCACTGGTGACGAAATCAAAAGTCATGTCATGTGCAACGGGATTGTACAAGGCTATACAGAATGGCACTGGCATGGAGAGATTTCAAACCCGAAACCAGTGGATGTCGATAGCAGTGCTTGTGTGGAAGAAGAAATTGCCTATGATGACATAGATGTGAATGAACCAGTTCCAGTAGACATCATCGATGCGATGCTGGATAGCTGTGGGGTAGTGCACACTGATCCACCTCCCATTTTTATAAACATTGTGCATGATGCTGAGATATCGTTATACACAGGTTGTACTAAGTTTACGAAGCTCAACGCTGTGTTGAGATTGTATAAGCTGAAAGCTAACAATAGATGGAGCGACAAAAGCTTCACGTCATTGTTGTCTTTGTTGAAAGAAATGCTTCCTGAAGGAAATGAGCAGCCAATCTCAACATACCAGGTAATGAAATTGTTGTGCCCAATGGGAATGGATGCCAAGAAGATACACGCATGCCCGAATGATTGTGTATTATTTCAAAAGGACTATGTGGATTTGAAAGATTGTCCAAAATGTGGTGCGTCACGGTATAAATTGACGACTTCGGGTGTAACGACCGTCTCGCGAAAATAAGATTAACTAATGCAGAAGCGTTCATCAAGCAGCGGATTAGCGAAAATCACTAAAAATTAAAACTATTTGCAAAAAGGTCCACACATAGTAATTTTTTTTCTTCAAGAGCCAAAGTATAACACATTTACTTTTTGGATCAAAGGTACATATCATGCATCATCTCTTTCTGAGAATTACAAGCATCAGCTGACCTGTTAAGCTCAACACAGGTAGTATAAAATCTTGAGACACTGATCCAAAATCTCGAAAGCACTAGCTACTACTCCAAGGACCTGAGAGTAGAGAGACGACACATAGGACTCTATATACAACTATACATGTCATGACAACCAATGTCTCCACCTGAGACTTCACTGTTGTCTCTGCTGCTACTGCTGTTCTTCACCTACTGAAGGATTCCTGTCTCCTCATCCGCATCCACCTAAAAATGTGGTTCCCATGGGGGTGAGACAATTATAAAAATTGCCCCAGTGAGAGTTATAACTCTCTGCCAGAAACATTATTATTGCGTCTTAAGAAGATAAATATGAACAGGGTAATCATATTTATTTGACAGCAGATATTTTAATGTCTAACAGATTAGAACATTATTCTATGTCAGAAGCATTGCAACTATAACTTGATAGAATCAACATGTCACTTATTCTTTGATGAGTATGAAGAACGTGTATAACATCTAATCAAACTACAGAATCATTACCACTATATTAACTCTTTTCAGGCTTAGATCATATATCTAAAGCCTGGCATTATCATTGTGGAGTCATGCCCCGTAGCCATACTCTCTTCATAAAGTGTTGGGATCTTAATCCCTCATTTCAACACTGGGAATTCTCATCCCTTCACAATTTCAATACCATAACCATGAAATCCTGGGTATTCAAACCCTTAGCTCATCACCTGAGCATTGTTATCACTTTCTCAGGTAACTAACACCTTTAGGTCATCTGATCAAGGTAAATATGATACTTGCTACACAAGCATCCATCATGGCACTTGAGGCCCATTAACTCTCTTGCCACCTCTTACCATGCACAAGGTATATTATGGCACACAAGGCCCAATAAACAAATTCAAACTAATAACACACATTTGCCCATACCTGGCTATGCTCATCATCTCATGATACCTGCATGGTTAGCACATATGATAGTAGTACATTAATTATCTATCAATACCATGCAAAACAAATGTATCATTATTTCAAGAGTATCACCCTTATTCCTTTATCAGGATTAGGGTTTTCCATCACATATCTCATGTATCCTTCATCCAAGTATATTGGACTTATAACACATCAAGGTGTATGACCATATTAGGTCACTATCAATCATCTCCAAGTCCATCATGGAGCACCACAGCCGTGCAACCAGGAACGGCCGTGCAAAGAAAGTCACCACGGCCGTGCTACCTTGCATGGTCGTGCAAAGGGAGTTCACCTCATGAAACATATTCAAGTATGAATTCTATTCTCTCATTAGGGATTAGGGTTTCACATACCATCTCCCTTTTTAGAATAGGGATTGCATATAGCATCACCCTTCATTAGGGTTTCATATCACATTGCCCATAATTAGGGTTTACTCATTGTTCCCAATTAGAGTTTCTCATGAAATCACCCTCAATTAGGGTTTCACATGGATACACCCTCAACTAGGGTTTCACATGGATACACCCTCAACTAGGGTTTACATCATGTATTGGATCCATGCATTTGTTATGCATTATTGATTAGTACCATTAAGGGTATCTCTCACCTAATTACATTAGGTTTCCAAAAAGGTTTGATCAATTAGACCTTCGATAACATGAGGTATCCAAATAGATTGATCAATGGAACCTTCAATTGCACTAGGTATCCATTTGGATTAGTCAATTGAGTCTTTAATTTCATTGGGTACTCAATTGGATCAATCCATTATTCCTTCATTTACATTAGGTACTCAATTGGATTAACCAATTGATCCTTCAATTGCATTAGGCATCCAATTGAATTAACCAAGTTGATCCACAAACGGTCTGAAACCGTTTAAGCAAAAAGCTTTGAAACCGCATGGACTTGAGACCGCATGGGTCTCAAATGGTTTGAGACTGTTTGGTCCCAAACGGTCTTGAGACCGTTTGGACTCAAATGTTCTTGAGACCATTTGGTTCAAACCTCTCAAAACTGCATGAACCAAAAAGTCAATCAAGACTTCAACAACACTCAATTCCAATCAATGGAGCTTCAATCAATTGGATCATCAATTCAATCATCAATTGAATCATGAACTCATACCTCAATTGGGACTTCAATTAGGGTCTGATTTCAATGGGATTAGGGTTTATAATCACCAATTAGAGCTTTGAAGTTGATCATCAATCAAACTACTAATTGTGTTTCAATTGATTGCATTGGACCTTCAACCATTGAATTAGTGAAACCAATCATCAATGGGACCTATGCTCATACTTCAATTGAGTTTAATAGGTCAACCTTCAACTGATTTGACCCTCAATTGACCCTCAATTGATTATCAAATAGGGTTTGAATCAATTGAATTAGGGTTTGGAATCGATGATCCTTCAATACTAATCAATGCAAGATTAGTTACATTGAAACCATTGAACCATCATTCAAATTGATCATGACCTGACCCCAAACGGTCTTGAGGTCGTTTGGATGACCACCAAACGGTCTTGATACCGTTTCCCATCATATCATCAAAATCCAAGTCAACCAATAAAGATTTGAATCATTGGATTGATCATCAAATCAGCAATTGATCATACTTCAACTTAGTATCTTTGGATCTTCAATTGTTTAACCATACTCAACCCTAGACCTCCAAACGGTCTTGGGTGACCTCCAAATGGTATTGAGACCGTTTGTATGAGCTCCAAACTGTCTTGAGACCGTTTGGCTCACCCAACCCTTGGATTCTAGTGAAAAATCATTAGGGTTTGAGCCATTGAGTTGATCATCAAATCAGCACTTAGTTGCAAAGTGATTTGATACCTTTGGACATTCAAACACTTAATCATATCCAACCCTAGACCTCCAAACGGTCTTGGGTGACCCAAAAACGGTTTTGAAACCGTTTGGGTGATCCCCAAACGGTTTTGAAACCGTTTGGGCTAATCAACCCAAAACATCAAATCAACTCATTGGAATTTCAGCACTAATTTCAATTAGGGTTTGCCCAATTGATTAGCCTTCAAATCACGATTCCTTGGGAATTAATCCATAAAATTTGGTGAGACATTAACCAACATCATTAGGAACAGTAATATCAAACGGTAAACCCTTGGTCAACTCTCTCAAACGGTTTTGAAACCGTTTTCCCAACAAGGTCAAATTAATCAGGTTGAAAATAAGCACTTCATCCAATTAGATTGGCCTAATTGATTAGCCTTCAACCTATGATTCCTTTGGAGTTAACCCATAAACTTTGGTGGGTCATCAACCAACATAATTAGGAACAGTAATATTAAACGGTCAACCCTTGGTCAACCATATCAAACGGTTTTGAAACCGTTTTCCCAAAAAGGTCAAGTTAATCAGGTTGAAAATCAGCACTTAATCCAATTAGGTTTACCTAATTGATTTGCCTTCAACTCACGATTCCTTTGTAGTTAATCCCTAAAATTTGGAGGGTTATCAACCAACATAATTATGAACAGGAATACCAAACGTTAAACCCTTGGTCAACCATCTCAAACGGTTTTGAAACCGTTTGCTTCCAAACGGTTTGCAAACCGTTTGGTCACCAAACGGTTTGGTGAAACCGTTTGGTCCAACCAAACTTTGAAACCGTTTGCCCAAGATATTTGGGGAGGTGTGTGCTTATGATGATGTCATCATCATCAAGCTCCAAACTCACGAAATCTACTGTGATTTCCATGGAAATTTCATCAATCAACTAAAGTTAATTTCGGAAATGTAGAAATGTTCACCAATTGATAAAGAATTGATTGCAATAATAAGATTAAGGGTTCAAGTTATAAAACCCACCTCCAATTGAGCTACAAAGCTCCAAGATCACGGAAAAAATGGTGAATGAAGCTCCCTTCACTATTCCAAGGGTCGTCCTCAAGCTTTGAGTGAAAAGAATTGGTTAGGATTGAAGAGGAGATCAAAATAGGAAGGAATCCATAATTTATTTTTGATTTCCACCATGGAATCAAGGAGAAATGAATCAAGAACCTTACCAACAGGTTGGGAGTCGTCCTCCTGCTCCTCCCTAGCTCCTTGGTCGGTTTTGCAAGCAAGGCGAAGAAGGAAATCCGAAAAGGCCTTGGTTTGGGCTTGGAAATGGCACTTTTATAAGGAAATTGATGAGAGAGAAAATGCCTTATTAAAATACATTTAATCCCAAAAAGATGGCCGCCTCTTCCCCCCTTATCTTCCATAGGGACGAGGCTATCTTGTTTTCCTCTTATTCCTCTCAATTATCCATGATTTAAAGAAAAGCAAATCAAGCACCTTAAATCATATTATATTAATATCCATATGTGAGTGGATATTTCTTTTTCATATAAAATTGTGAGTGAGTTATCCACTCCCTTGGATATGATCGTGCCTTTGCAAGGATTTAAGCTCATCCAAGCACATCTGAATTCAACCATTTTAATTTTGGTTGAAGGCCCTTTAATTAATACATTCATTTTTGCCCTAAATTAAATTAGGGTTTCGCTTAGGATTAAATCTTGATTATTTTAATATCAAGATTCTCTCTCCTCCAACTTAATTAAAATGAGGCACCCCTCTCATTTTCTTTGCTCTATATGATGCCAAGAAACATTAGGGACCTTATTGAAGTGGTAATTTGCATATTGAACCCTAGGTTTTGGGTAAATTGCATATTATACCAAAACTAGGTTTTAATGCACAAGGATTGCTTTACAAGCTTAAACTTGATGCCCAAGCTTGTAAAAACCATACCACTACATCATATTCATTCTTATGATGTCTCAACATCAGAGGAATATCTTATCATGCAACATTTGCAATTTAACCCCTCAACTTGGGTAATTTGCACTTTAGTCCAAAATAAGCAAACATTGCTTCAACATTGTTCAAACAGGACCAAAATTGAAACATAAGTTTCTCATGAGCTATAATTACTCTTCCCAAGATAAGATTAAGAATCTACTCAACCTTATTAATAAAAACATCTAGGGTTAATTCATAACCCAGGTCAGGGATGTTACAAATTATAAACCCCTAACAAGGATTTCGTCCTCGAAATCCCAGGAAAAGGAGGGACAAATTGTTCATTAATCATGCCCTCAAGTCTCCACATTTCATCTTAATGTTATGGAGATACCATGGGTCTGTAGCTCACACAAAGTTCGTTACATTAATTCAACCTTATCATTGTTTATGTTTATGCAGAGCATAAACCCCTAACATATGATATCCATATTATTGAAAGGAAGAAGCATAAAAGGACATACATCTATCATCACCTAAGAACATTTATCAAAGGGGAAAAACATATATATCTAACAAAGATAATTTACTCAGTAATCCTTTATTCATAATGTTTATTTAGTAAACTCTATGTAATTGGGAATGTTCACATAGTTCTTCCTATTAGTTGGGAATGCCACATAGCTTTTCCCTTTTTGTTGGGGATGTCACATAGCTTTCCCCTTTTGGTTGGGAATGTTATAGCTCTTCCCTTTTTGTTGGGGATGTCACATAGCTTTCCCCTATTGGTTGGGAATGTCACATAGCTCTTCCCTTTTTGTTGGGGATGTCACATAGCTTTCCCCTATTGGTTGGGAATGTCACATAGCTCTTCCCTTTTTGTTGGGGATGTCACATAGCTTTCCCCTATTGGTTGGGAATGTCACATAGCTCTTCCGTTTTTGTTGGGGATGTCACATAGCTTTCCCCTATTGGTTGGGAATATCACATAGCTCTTCCCTTTTTGTTGGGGATGTCGCATAGCTTTCCCCTATTGGTTGGGAATGTCACATAGCTCTTCCCTTTTTGTTGGGGATGTCACATAGCTTTCCCCTATTGGTTGGGAAAGTCACATAGCTCTTCCCTTTTTGTTGGGGATGTCGCATAGCTTTCCCTTATTGGTTGGGAATGTCACATAGCTCTTCCCTTTTTGTTGGGGATGTCACATAGCTTTCCCCTATTAGTTGGGAATGTCACATAGCTCTTCCCTTTTTGTTGGGGATGTCGCATAGCTTTCCCCTATTGGTTGGGAATGTCACATAGCTCTTCCCTTTTTGTTGGGGATGTCACATAGCTTTCCCCTGTTGGTTGGGAATGTCACATAGCTCTTCCCTTTTTGTTGGGGATGTCACATAGCTTTCCCCTATTGGTTGGGAATGTCACATAGCTCTTCCCTTTTTGTTGGGGATGTCACATAGCTTTCCCCTATTGGTTGGGAATGTCACATAGCTCTTCCCTTTTTGTCTCTTTATACTTTCTAGATTGTTTCAAAATGACTACTTGATTAGAGTAATCAAAAAGATAACAATCTAAGAGTTTCATACTTGCCTTATCTTCAATAATCATATACCTGGCCAGGGTATATAAGTATTGAGATTAGGTAGTATGCACTTTATTTACTATCATATTCCTCACTTTTCATATCATTGTACACACAGGATTTTCCATTCTTGAATTTTCTTCAGGCATCATTTCTATATCTCATCTTTCAACACACAGATAAGGAAGATTATAAAACATTTTAAGGAATACTGAGTAAGATATAAGTTCTCATCTCCTTTGTGTCCTTATAGGACTAGTCAAAGGAAGTTCAAAAACAACTACTTTCATATCTTTAGCACATAGAATCATGATATGAAATATCATAACAAAACTATTTCATCTGACCTGTCTGGGACGTCTGTCCACGTCCTCTATCGTTACTAGGAAACTGCTTCCTTTGTGATCCTTGCTGACTCTGCCCCTGAGGTTGAGTCATTATTGGATTCCGACCTGGACAATATTTTATTAGATGTCCCGGTTGTCTGCATTGATAACAGATCCTAGGTAGAAAATAGGGTCTGTAAGGTCCAGATACCGATGTTGATGCTATGTTGGATGCTCTTTTTGGAACATTACTACAATCCCTATCCCTACTTGACATCCATTGTGTCTGGGTATGGAATCTCGATGATGTTGCCGATGTAGAAAATCTCAGCTTCTTAAAACTTTCAGACCTTTGTTTTTGAGTCTGAGTGTACACTTTCTTGCCACTAGTCTGTCGTTTCTCGATTTCAAACCTCTCTATCCTCCTTACTAATTCCACAAAGGTGGCAAACCTCTCCCTATTCTCTAAAGCAGACACGGGAGTGGTCAGTTCAGTGTTCAATCCCTTTTCAAAACGTCGAATTCTTTCCTCATCATTAACTACCATTTGCAGACAAAATCACAACAACTCCATGAACTTAGCTTCATACTCGCTAACGTTCATCTGTCCTTGTTTGATTTTCTCAAATTGAGAAATCTTCTCATCTAAATACGTCTTAGGGAAGTATCTACTGACGAATTCTCATCGGAATATCTCCCATCCAATTTCTTCACCTGGTCTCTTATCTTCCTCTATCATCCACCAATGACCAGCACTCCCTTTTAGGAGGTACACAGCATGTCTTACCTTTTCAGCTTCAGGAATATCAAGGATCATGAAAGCCTTTTCCAGTTCTGTCAGCCACAGATCAGCATCTGTTGGATCAGATGTACCAGCATAGTCTATGGCTCCAACCCAGTGAAGTCTCTCAAAAGTTTTGCCGGCTCCATAACCCTCATAATGGGTTGATACCCTAGGTGCAGGTGGTGGAATCCTATCTTCCATATGTGTTATGGTTGTCAGGAACTTCTCAAATAAAGCATGGATAGCTGGATTTTCTATCACAGCTGGGTCAATCTGGGGCTGTTCAGGTACAGGCCCTTCCCTGTTCTGGTCTCTTGCACCTCCTCCTGGTGCAACAGTGCTGCCCTTAGCAGCATGTTCTTCAAGTTGTCCATACATCTTCAAGTTCTTCTCCTCCTATGTGAGTAGAAGATACTATCAGATAAACTGGAAGACACTTAGAACATACTCTACAACCTTAGTCCTATGTCTATGTAGACTCAGCGAACCTAGAGCTCTGATACCACTATTGTAACAACCGTCTCGTGAAAATAAGATTAACTAATGCAGAAGCGTTCATCAAGCATCAGATTAGCAAAAATCACTAAAAATTAAAACTTTTTGCAAAGAGGTCCACACATAGTAAATCTTTTTCTTCAAGAGCCAAAGTATAACACATTTACTTTTTGGATCAAAGGTACATATCGTGCATCATCTCTTTCTGAGAATTACAAGCATCAGCTGACCTGTTAAGCTCAACACAGGTAGTATAAAATCTCGAGACACTGATCCAAAATCTCGAAAGCACTAGCTACTACTCCAAGGACCTGAGAGTACAGAGACGACACATAGGACTCTATATACAACTATACATGTCATGACAGCCAATGTCTCCACCTGAGACTTCACTGTTGTCCCTACTGCTACTGTTGTTCTTCACCTACTGAAGGATTACTGTCTCCTCGTCTGCGTCCACCTAAAAATGTGGTTCCCATGGGGGTGAGACAATTATAAAAATTTCCCCAGTGAGAGTTATAACTCTCTGTCAGAAACATTATTATTGCATCTTAAGAAGATAAATATGAACAGGGTAATCATATTTATTTGACAGCAAATATTTTAATGCCTAACAGATTATAACATTATTCTATATCAGAAGCATTACAACTATAACTTGATAGAATCAACATGTCACTTATTCTTTGATGAGTATGAAGAACATGTATAACATCTAGTCAAACTATAGAATCATTACCACTACATTAACTCTTTTCAGGCTTAGATCATATATCTAAAGTCTGGCATTATCATTGTGGAGTCATGGCCCGTAGCCATACTCTCTTCATAAAGTGTTGGGATCTTAATCCCTCATTTCAACACTGGGAATTCTCATCCCTTCACAATTTCGATACCATAACCATGAAATCCTGGGTATTCAAACCCTTAGCTCATCACCTGAGCATTGTTATCACTTTCTCAGGTAACTAACACCTTTAGGTCATCTGATCAAGGTAAATATGATACTTGCTACACAAGCATCCATCATGGCACTTGAGGCCCATTAACTCTCTTGCCACCTCTTACTAGGCACAAGGTATATTATGGCACACAAGGCCCAATAAACAAATTCAAACTAATAACACATCATAGCCCATAGCTGGCTATGCTCATCATCTCATGATACCTGCATGGTTAGAACATATGATAGCAGTACATTAATTATCTATCAATACCATGCAAAACAAATGTATCATTATTTCAAGAGTATCACCCTTATTCCTTTATCAGGATTAGGGTTTTCCATCACATATCTCATGTATCCTTCATCCAATTATATTGGACTTATAACACATCAAGGTGTATGACCATATTAGGTCACTATCAATCATCTCCAAGTCCATCATGGAGCACCACGTCCGTGCAACCAGGAACGGCCGTGCAAAGAAAGTCACCACGGTCGTGCTACCTTGCATGGTCGTGCAAAGGGAGTTCACCTCATGAATCATATTCAAGTATGAATTATATTCTCTCATTAGGGATTAGGGTTTCACATACCATCTCCCTTCTTTAGAATAGGGATTGCATATAGCATCACCCTTCATTAGGGTTTCATATCACATTGTCCATAATTAGGGTTTACTCATCATTCCCAATTAGAGTTTCTCATGAAATCACCCTCAATTAGGGTTTCACATGGATAAACCCTCAACTAGGGTTTCACATGGATACACCCTCAACTAGGGTTTAAATCATGTATTGGATCCATGCATTTGTTATGCATTATTGATTAGTACCATTAAGGGTATCTCTCACCTAATTACATTAGGTTTCCAAAAAGGTTTGATCAATTAGACCTTCGATAACATGAGGTATCCAAATAGATTGATCAATGGAACCTTCAATTGCACTAGGTATCCATTTGGATTAGTCAATTAAGTCCTTAATTTCATTGGGTACTCAATTGGATCAATCCATTGTTCCTTCATTTACATTAGGTACTCAATTGGATTAACCAATTGATCCTTCATTTGCATTAGGCATCCAATTGAATTAACCAAGTTGATCCACAAACGGTCTGAAACTGTTTAAGCAAAAAGCTTTGAAACCGCATGGACTTGAGACCGCATGGGTCTCACGATTTGAGACCATTTGGTCCCAAACGGTCTTGAGACCGTTTGGTCCAAACCTCTCAAAACCGCATGAACCAAAAAGTCAATCAAGACTTCAACAACACTCAATTCCAATCAATGGAGCTTCAATCAATTGGATCATCAATTGAATCATGAACTCACCCCTCAATTGGGACTTCAATTAGGGTCTGATTTCAATGGGATTAGGGTTTATAATCACCAATTAGAGCTTTGAAGTTGATCATCAATCAAACTACTAATTGTGTTTCAATTGATTGCATTGGACCTTCAACCATTGAATTCATGAAACCAATCATCAATGGGACCTATGCTCATACTTCAATTGAGTTTAATAGGTCAACCTTCAACTGATTTGACCCTCAATTGATTCAAAATTGATTATCAAATAGGGTTTGAATCAATTGAATTAGGGTTTGGAATCAATGATCCTTCAATACTAATCAATGCAAGATTAGTTACATTGAAACCATTGAACCATCATTCAAATTGATCATGACCTGACCCCAAACGGTCTTGAGGTCATTTGGATGACCACCAAACGGTCTTGAGACCGTTTTCCCATCATATCATCAAAATCCAAGTCAACCAATAAAGATTTGGATCATTGGATTGATCATCAAATCAGCAATTGATCATACTTCAACTTAGTATCTTTGGATCTTCAATTGCTTAACCATACTCAACCCTAGACCTCCAAACGGTCTTGGGTGACCTCCAAATGGTCTTGAGACCGTTTGGATGAGCTCCAAACGGTCTTGAGACCGTTTGGATCACCCAACCCTTGGATTCTAGTGAAAAATCATTAGGGTTTGAGCCATTGAGTTGATCATCAAATCAGCACTTAGTTGCAAAGTGATTTGATACCTTTGGACCTTCAAACACTTAATAATATCCAACCCTAGACCTCCAAACGGTCATGGGTGACCCCCAAACGGTTTTGAAACCGTTTGGGCTAATCAACCCAAAACATCAAATCAACTCATTGGAATTTCAGCACTAATTTCAATTAGGGTTTGCCCAATTGATTAGCCTTCAAATCACGATTCCTTGGGAATTAATCCATAAAATTTGGTGAGACATTAACCAACATCATTAGGAACAGTAATCTCAAACGGTCAACCCTTGGTCAACTCTCTCAAACGGTTTTGAAACCGTTTGCCCAACAAGGTCAAATTAATCAGGTTGAAAATCAGCACTTCATCCAATTAGATTGGCCTAATTGATTAGCCTTCAACCTATGATTCCTTTGGAGTTAACCCATAAAATTTGGTGGGTCATCAACCAACATAATTAGGAACAGTAATCACAAACGGTCAACCCTTGGTCAACCATATCAAACGGTTTTGAAACCGTTTTCCCAAAAAGGTCAAGTTAATCAGGTTGAAAATCAGCACTTAATCCAATTAGGTTTACCTAATTGATTTGCCTTCAACTCACGATTCATTTATAGTTAACCCCTCAACTTTGGAGGGTTATCAACCAACATAATTATGAACAGGAATCCCAAACGGTCAACCATCTCAAATGGTTTTGAAAGCATTTTCTCCCAAACGGTTTGCAAACCGTTTGGTCACCAAACGGTTTGGTGAAACTGTTTGGTCCAACCAAACTTTGAAACCGTTTGCCCAAGATATTTGGGGAGGTGTGTCCTTATGATGATGTCATCATAATCAAGCTCCAAACTCATAAAATCTACTGTGATTTCCATGGAAATTGCATCAATCAACTAAAGTTAATTTCGGAAATGTAGAAATGTTCACCAATTGATAAAGAATTGATTGCAATAATAAGATTAAGGGTTCAAGTTATAAAACCCGCCTCCAATTGAGCTCCAAAGCTCCAAGATCACGGAAACAATGGTGAATGAAGCTCCCTTCACTATTCCAAGGGTCTTCCTCAAGCTTTGAGTGAAAAGAATTGGTTAGGATTGAAGAGGAGATCGAAATAGGAAGGAATCCATAATTTATTTTCGATTTCCACCATGGAATCAAGGAGAAATGAATCAAGAACCTTACCAACAGGTTGGGAGTCATCCTCCTGCTCCTCCCTAGCTCCTTGGTCGGTTTTTCAAGCAAGGGGAAGAAGGAAATCCGAAAAGGCCTTGGTTTGGGCTTGGAAATGGCACTTTTATAAGGAAATTGATGAGAGAGAAAATGCCTTATTAAAATACATTTAATCCCAAAAAGATGGCTGCCTCTTCCCCCCTTATCTTCCTTAGGGACGAGGCTATCTTGTTTGCCTCTTATTCCTCTCAATTATCCATGATTTAAAGAAAAGCAAATCAAGCACCTTAAATCATATTATATTAATATCCATATGTGAGTGGATATTTCTTTTTCATATAAAATTGTGAGTGAGTTATCCACTCCCTTGGATATGCTCGTGCCTTTGCAAGGCTTTAAGCTCATCCAAAAACATCTGAATTCAACCATTTTAATTTTGGTTGAAGGCCCTTTAATTAATACATTCATTTTTGCCCTAAATTAAATTAGGGTTTCGCTTAGGATTAAATCTTGATTATTTTAATATCAAGATTCTCTCTCCTCCAACTTAATTAAAATGAGGCGCCCCTCTCATTTTCTTTGCTCTATATGATGCCAAGAAACATTAGGGACCTTATTGAAGTGGTAATTTGCATATTGAACCCTAGGTTTTGGGTAAATTGCACATTATACCAAAACTAGGTTTTAATGCACAAGGATTGCTTTACAAGCTTAAACTTGATGCCCAAGCTTGTAAAAACCATACCACTACATCATATTCATTCTTATGATGTCTCAACATCAGAGGAATATCTTATCTTTTACCCAAAACTAGGTTTTAATGCACAAGGATTGCTTTATAAGCTTAAACTTGATGCCCAAGCTTGTAAAAACCATACTACTACATCATATTCATTCTTATGATGTCTCAACATCAGAGGAATATCTTATCATGCAACATTTGCAATTTAACCCCTCAACTTGGGTAATTTGCACTTTAGTCCAAAATAAGCAAACATTGCTTCAACATTGTTCAAACATGACCAAAATTGAAACATAAGTTTCTCATGAGCTCTAATTACTCTTCCCAAGATAAGATTAAGAATCTACTCAACCTTATTAAGCAAAACATCTAGGGTTAATTCATAACCCAGGTCAGGGATGTTACATCGGGAGAGTCCAAAACGGGTTCTCCTGCCAAGGTGATGTGGTATCTACCTATAATATCACGGTTTCAATGCTTGTTTGCCAATCCGATAGATGCGAAGAATTTGAGGTGGCATGCAGATGTTAAGAAAAATAATGATGGGATCCTACGACATGCGTCTGATTCCCCATAGTGGAAGAAGATTGATCTATTGTACCCTGAATTTGGTGAAGAAGTCAGGAATCTAAGACTTGGGCTTTGTACAGATGGGATGAATCCGTACGGGACATTGAGCAGCCAACATAGAACTTGGCCAGTCATGCTTGTTATATACAATCTTCCTCCCTGGCTGTGTATGAAAAATAAGTATGTAATGATGTCGTTGTTGATATCGGGCCCTAAACAACCTGGAAATGACATCGATGTTTATCTTGAACCTATGATTGATGACTTAAAGAAACTCTGGGGTGAAGGTGTGATGACCTATGATGCTTCATGAAGAGAGACATTTCGTTTGCATGCTATGTTTTTTTGCACTATTAATGACTTTCCAGCATATGGGAATTTGTCTGGATATAGTGTCAAAGGAGCTAAAGAGTTTCCTATATGTGAAGAGAACACTGATTCAACAAGACTAAAACATGGCAGTAAGACTGTATATCTCAGTCATCGAAGGTTTCTTACAAAATTTCATCCGTATCGTAGGAAGCGCAAAGCATTCAATGGATTGAATGAGGAATGAAGTGCACCTAAACATATACCAGGGGAGGTTGTTTATGAAAGAGTAAAAGACTTTGTCAATTAATTTGGTAAGAGATCACAATGTACTATGGCCACACGGAGTGACAAATCTTTATTTAAGAAGTCAATATTTTGGGATCTTCCTTATTGGAGTTCTTTGACAGTCAGGCATTGTATCGATGTCATGCACGTTGAGAAAAATGTATGTGATAGTGTCATTGGTACTTTGTTGAATATACCAGGTAAGACTAAAGATGGGATAAAATCCAGACTGGACCTACGTGAAATGGGAATAAGGTCAGTATTAATAGAATTTTGTGAAATGGGAAATCGGAGAACATACTTACCTCCCGCTTGTTACACATTGTCTAGAAAGGAGAAGAAAGCTTTTTGTGAATGTTTGGTAAATGTTAAGGTGCCACAAGGTTACTCATCCAACATCTGTAGATTGGTATCAATGAAAGATCTGAAGTTGATAGGTCTTAAATCTCATGATTGCCACACTCTAATGCAACAAATATTGCCTGTGGCAATTATATCTATATTGTCGAAGCATGTAAGGTTTGCAATCACCAGACTTTATTTCTTTTTCAACAGTCTGTGCAGAAAAGTTATTGACCCTGATACTCTCGATAAATTGCAAAGAGAAGTGGTTGTTACCCTATGTCAACTTGAGATGTATTTTCCTCCATCGTTCTTTGATATCATGGTACATCTTGTTGTCCACTTGACTAGGGAAGTGAAAATGTTGGGACCAGTTTTTTTTGCATTGGATGTATCCCTTTTAACGATACATGAGCATTTTTAAAAGTAATGTTAGAAACCGTTATCGGCCTGAAGGGAGTATTATCGAGGGTTATGTGGCGAGAGAGGTTATGGATTTTTGCAATGACTTTCTCAGTGGTAATGACACTCCTAATAATGACAAGAATATTGACGAGCAATTTGGTAAAGGAATTTTGGGATCACGTGTGAAAGTAATCAGCCGTGAGCAGTTGGAACAAGGTCACTTGTATATTTTACACAACATGGACGAAGTGAACGTTTATATCGAGGAACATACCAATTTCATCAAGAGACAATATCCTCGAGCCAATACAATGTGGCTTTCTAGAGAGCATAACAAGACATTTATTAAGTGGTTTGAAAATAAAGTCTTACATCAACTATCTCAAACACCAGATGATATTACTGAAACTATCAAATGCCTCGCCTTTAAACCAAAATTGACTGTTATGTCTTATGAAGGGTATGACATTAATGGATTTACATATTACACAAAGCGCCAAGATGATAAGAGTGTCGTCCAAAATAATGGGGTCACCCTTCAAGCATCGACTATGTTTTTTGCAAGTGCAAAGGATAAGAGTCCACATGAAGCTAAAATGTCATATTACGGTGTCATTGAAGACATATGGGAGTTTGACTACATAGATTTCAGAATTCCGCTCTTCAAATGTAATTGGGTTGATAACACCAAAGGAGTTATAGTGGATGAATTGGGTTTCACTTTAGTGAACTTTGAAAAGATTGGCGAGAAGGGTGAACCATTCATATTGGCATCACATGCGAAATAAGTATTTTATATCGATGATCCTGCAAATGATAAATGGTCGGTTGTTCTTCATGGTAAAAGACAGTTCATTGAAGATCCTATAGATGAAGAACAGTACTATGATAAATATGATGACTCCAGTCCATTCTCAGTTGGGTTGCCAACACCAGCAAATATTGAAGCTAATGATGACTTGTATGTGCGCGGAGATCACAATGAAGGATTGTTAATTGATAAAAAAATTGCAATATTAGAGGCATGTTTATATTTTTTTATATGTTTTATTTTTCTGAATGTGAACTTTACAATGTGAATGTGAACTTTACAATGTGAATTTTACAATGTGAATTACTTTATAATGTGAACTTTACAATGTGAATTACTTTACAATATGAATGTGAACTTTACAATGTGAGCTTTACAATGTGAACTTTACAATGTGAATGTGAACTTTACAATGTAAATTTTACAATGTGAATTACTTTATAATGTGAACTTTACAATGTGAATTACATTACAATGTGAATATGAACTTTACAATGTGAGCTTTACAATTTGAATTACTTTACAATGTGATTGTGAATTTTCATATGGCTGAGCATTCTCCTGATGACCGTGCTGGTGATTACCGTGAGGGTGAGGACATCAATGTGCCGCCTCACAATGTAAGTTTTAAAAATATATCATATATTTATATCTATATGTCCATTTATAGTTATATCTTGTAAATGTGTTTATTTTGTCAAATTTTAGGTTGATGATGCACATGTACCATCTGAAGCACTTGAGGCACTTGATCAGCAACACCAAAAAGTTAACAAGAGAAGGGGAATCACTATGATGAAGAAGTTAATGGCGCAAAAGGGCAATGTACCCAAACTTGTTGTGGATTTTGATAATGTAGGAAATGCATCTGGTGTGAATCGCAATTCATTTGTTTCATATCTTGGGTATGTTACTCATAGCCATTGCGGTTGTAAGATAGATTCTTGGCATAAAGTTTCTAAGGAGAAGAAAGATGTAATATGGAAGGATTTATGCGTGAGTTATTATTAATTTGCAATTCTATTTTGTAGATTACTAATTTTTTGGATACTAGTTAATAGCAATTCTATTTTGCAGAGTATATATGAATTGGATGAAAAGTTGCATCGTAAATGTGTGATGCAACGCTATGGGAGTCCTAAGGAACTATAGGACAAATCTCACCCGAGAATACATAAAAGAAGCTGACAAGAGGAAGAAGACAACCACTGAACAGTGGAACTTCTTGGACAAAGAAGAATGGGACGTGTTTGTTGCCTCAAGACAAACTGATGAATTCAAGGTATTAGGCGTCAGTCCCAATCTCATTAATATATGTTGTATTCACCTATTCAAGATTAACATTTACTGTTACTAACCAAATCATTAATGTGCATACTAACTAGGCCCTCGGTGAGGCACAAAGATCAAGGCATGCACTGAATGTGCATGACCACACAATGGGTCCAAAGGGGTATGCAGGCATTCGCCAAAGACTACAGTCTGAGGCTACTGCTCAGTCTACTGCTACTCAGGAGTCCTCTACTATAGGTAGCACACCTCTGCCTCGCCATGACGTCTGGATAGCTGGGAGGCAAAATAAGAAGGGAGAAATAAGGAAGCCCGCAACTGCTGAGGCGGCTGCAAAAATGGTAAAATACAACTCTTACAGCAATCGTTAAAATATTGATTATTTGTTGTGTTTACTTAATTACAAATTTTTGTTTTGGCGATTAGCGGGAGCTGCACGAGCTGAGGAAATAAGGCAAGTTCATCCCTGAGGGCACAAGGGATGAATTGACAGTTGCTCTGGGTAACCCAGAGCATCTTGGACGTGTTAGGGCTGCAGGCGCTAGTGTGGGCATCAAAGCTTTTTTTGGGCCATCCCAGTGCAAACATGTCCCAAAAGTGGGACTTTCACAAGAAGAGGTTACATATTTTTTCCTTGTAGATGTTATTGTAAAAGAAAATTCAATAATTAGATTTTGACGTTTCTTTTATCCATGTATAGGTAGATAAGCTATTTAATAGGAAACTCGAAGAAGTAACGAAAAAGTGGCAGGCATCTCAGACTGCCACTTACCAGACAGTACCTATGGTGTCTCCTACTGCAGGCTCTACTCCTACTGTAGAGGTTGGGAGTAATCATGTAGACCCACCACCTAGCAAATCCGCTGTAAGTATTTTTATGACATAGTAACTAGTTTTTTAACTCAAGATGATATGTTTTCAAGATGATATGTATATATGAAATTGTAGTCATTTCAAAAAAAGATGATATGTATATATGTATATAACATTCTTTACACAAACATTTGTAGGGGTTGAAGCCATGCCGTCTAAAAGTTAATGAATATGTCATTGCAGAGGCGTTGGCTTACCCATCCCTACCAGGGGAAATGTTTCACGGGTCTCCATTACCAGCAGGTTGGACTCGTGTGAGCTTGGTACATATATTCCCCAAGTGGATGGATCTTCCATTGCCATATGCCCACCAAGATTGTGAAACGCTTGGTGAGGCAGAAGGCGGAGTGATATTGTGGCTAAAAGCGGATGTCATCTTTACTGAAACTGTATGGTAAATTTACATTACGTTAAATTGTTAGTGTGTGTATATGATGTCAGTTGATCTAAAATTATATATATATACTGGTTAAAAATAAGACACCCACAACATCTAGGCCTCCACTTCCACCTCCTACATTACCCAGTTGGGTTCCACAGGACCTACCTGTCCTGTTAGGTCCTAACTGTAGGGGTATGGAAATATGGTTAGGTGAACATGATATAAATTGCCCTATAACTATTTCTATAGATTCAGATGTTGCAGGTCAATCATACGAAAGCAAACTATTTATACAAGATATTTTGGAGTTGTTTCGATATGATTGGCTAAATACATCTGTGATAGAGCTATGGATAAGGTGAGATCTTCTTTATACATCCATATACCTTGTGTAGGATCTGGTGATCTAGTTTCTTATTTATTAATGCATGTGTAATTAATACATATTTTGCATCTACTTAGACAAGATATGTGCAGATTTTGCATTCAAACATGTAGGATTTTTTATTCCATCTTTGATTAGTCTAGTAGCTAAAGACCCTCCGTCAGTTCAACAATACTGCTATGAGGCTTTTACAATTTTTGCTCAAAATAAGAAGACAGTGATAATGGCTCCATTCAATGTAGAGTAAGTCTACTTTGCTTATTATAATTTGGACTTCAGAAAATTACATTTTTATTGTGGATTTTGAGTTATTAATTTTTAACTTTTTTACCTCTAGTGGTATGCATTGGGAGTTACTGGTTATTGTCCCCGAGATGTTCACTGTCTATTATCTAGATCCTAAGGGGAGTAAATTGAATACAAAATATGGACACATAATGAAAATGGCATTATTCCGGTGAGAAATATTTCATTTTCATATCTGTTAACATATGTTATTACATTACTATTTAATTATGCAATGTATTGTGTTACATTAACAAGTAGGGGTTTTGATGAGTTCAAAAGGGCTGGAGGAAAGGTCCCCACGAAAAAGAACCAGCCAATAATTTGGAAGAACGTGAAAGTAAGTTCCCGACTGCAATATATGTATATATTATTTATGTGAACAATGCTTAATTAGTTGTGTTTTTTAATATTTTGTATGTTTGAATTTATAGTGTGCTACACAAGACAACGGATGGGCATGTGGATACTATGTGATGCGATTTATGCACATGATTATCAAATATGTCGAATGGACATCGATTGTATTGCTGAGGTATTATATAGTCTCATTAGATAATATGAAATATATCAATCTTATTTATAGCTCATTAATTATATATATACATCATTCTATTTACAGGTGTTTAAAACTGACCACACTATAGGAACGGCCTTACCAGATGTACATGCTCCCTATACGATGGGAGAATTAAATGAAGTAAGAGAAGAATGGGCAACAACCATACAAGTAGTGGGGGTTTTAAGATATAATTAGGATGTTGATAGCGAATAATGACTAAAGAATGATATTTTGTAAATGAATTTCTGAATTATAATATATGTGTGAATGTTTCTACATGTCTGGATGTTTCTACATGTGTCTGAGTGAAAATGAATGAAACTGTTGGTTTCTATATGAATGTTTCTACATGTGTGAATGTGAAAATGAATGGAACTACAGATTGCTAGCTACATGAATGTTTCTAAATGTGTGAAAATCAAATGGAACTGCATGTTGCATTGCTAAATGTGTGAATATTTTTGTTGTTAATTTTGCAAGTTTGTGTCCTGTTGTTGGCTGATATCAATGGATGTCGTAAAACCTGAAGTTCATAACTGAACTGCAGGTTTCTCATCATGCGACCAGCCATACAGCAGGTCTGCAGACTGACAGAAAAAAAATAGGTGTCAGTTATTTGTATAAAATCGATGCCAAATCGTTACAGTGTCGGTTTCTAATAGTAATCGACGTTATTTCCTTAACACCACGGCCGTGGCAGTGGACCAAATAGAGGCGTCGGTTATTTGTATAAAACTGACGCCACATCGTTACAGTGTCGGTTTCTAATAGTAACCGACGTCTATTTCCTTAACACCACGGTCGTGCTGGCCAGCACGGCCGTGGCAGCAGACCAGACACCACGGTCGTGCTGGCCAGCACGGCCGTGTTGGGAGTTATATGATGTCGGTTACTTATCTAATAACCGATGCTGATAGTGCCCAAGGTGGTGCCCTTCTGTGGCGTGAAGGTATATGGCGTCGGTTTCTTATCTAATAACTGACGCCTATAGTGCCCTGCTGGCATGTTTTCGGTGGCGCACGAAGGGTTTTGGCATCGATTTTTGAACCGACGCGTAACGGCTGGGCTTTTAGCGTCGCCCACGTAGGTGTCGCTTAGAAACTGACACTAAAGGCCTTAAATAACCGACACTAAAGGTCGGTTATGTACTAGTGTGACTCATAGCATAGAATCGAGCTGTTGCTTGCTATCCACGTCCTCTGCTTCCTTGAGCAGACGATCCTACTTGCGATGCCTGACCGCATCCTCGCCCTCTACTACCACTAGGCTGCTGTCTATCTGACCCCTGAAGATTATGCCTCAGCTGCTATGTCACTTCAACATCTCTATTTGGGCAATTTGACTTGACATGCCCTATCTGACCGCAGGTATAGCATGTCCTAACTTCAAACCATGGCCTAGATGGCCCTAACACTGCCACTGAAGTTGTACTCTGTGCTTTAGATGGCGAAGAAACATATCCTCTTCCCTTACTCGGAGACCATTGCGACGGCACACTGGAACCTCTCATCACTGAAGGTGTTGAAAACCTTGGCTTCTTGAAGCCACCAAACCGTTGTCCCTGGAGCTGAGCAGGCCTCTTCTTAGACATAGATTCTCTTTTGTCCCTTACCGACCATTCGATCCTTTGGACAGATTCCACAAACATAGCAAACCGCTCTCTGTTCTCCAACGTAGAAATAGGTGTTTCAGCTCAGCACTCGGACCTTTCTCAAAGCATCTGATCCGCTCTTCATCTGTTGATGCCATATGAGGACAAAACCTCAACAGATCCATGAACTTGGCCTCGTACTCAGTGATGTTCATCGTTCCTTGTTGCAGGCTCTCAAACTGACTGACCTTCTCATCCAGATACGTCTTCGGAAAGTATATGTTGACGAACTCATGTCAGAAAACTTCCCAACCGATCACCTCACCAGGTCACTTCTCTTCCTCGATGGTCCACCGGTGACCAGCACTACCTTTCAAAAGGTAGACAGCGTGCTTTACTTTGTCTACTTCGGGGATGTCGAGGATCTGGAAAGCCTTCTCAAAACTTGTCAACCACATATCTGCATATGCTAGATCATCCGTTCCAGCATAATCTGAAGCTCCGACTCAGTGAAGCTGCTCAAAGGTCTTCCTAATACCCGATGTTTCTCCATGGGGAGCATGTACTCTCGGCAGAGGCACTGGCAATCTCTCAATCATGAGATTCATCGTAGCCATCATCTGTTTCATAAGGTGTTGGTAGGCAGGATGTTCAAAAATGGTTGGGTCAGGTTGGGGGACCTCAGGCACCCGATCTTCATGTGCCTGCCAAAAAGCCCATCAACTGATGCATCATTGCTGTTCTCGACAACATGTTCTTCATGGTTTCCAGACATCTTTACTTTTCTTCCACTGAGGGCAGAAGATGATTGTAAGAAAATCTGGAAAAACTCACAAGAACAGACTCAACCTAGTCCTAAATCCCTATAGACTCAGCGAACCTAGAGCTCTAATACCAAACTTGTGGTAACACATCCCACTATCACACAGATAGCGAGGTGTTACGCGAAAATGTGTGGAAATCACCATAACCACATATTACCCAAAAATACGAGTTAATTAAAACTGATTGCGGAAAGTAGGTAAACTAAGAAAACTATTACATTTAAGTCCACATCCTACAAAGAAACATGTTATATAAACATTTACAAGCATTGATGTGTGTCCATAGCTTAGGAGAACAAATGTCTAACCAACACATGAGTCCATCACCTATTTATATGTACATAAAGGCCCACATCCGGCCAGCAGTAGGATAAACAAATGATCAATAGCTATACATCGTGAAACAACGTCAAAACACTCCCAATGACCTGAGAATATAGGGATGACTCTAAGACTCTACTACAAAACATCCAAAACAGCAGCTTGTCCATCTCTTGCCTTCTACTGCTCGTCTTACTGCTCAGCCACAACTCCGCGACCACCACCACGCCTAGCTCGAACACCTGAAAACTAGCGGGGTGAGACAATTGAACATTGTCCCAGCGAGAAACATAACTCCCCGCTGAAACTACAAAACCTCAGAAAGATAAAGCAACAACAGTAGATAACTGATAAAGAGTATAATAAGAGCAGTTTATAAAGTAAGGCTATTCATACCGTCAAGATTACGGAAGGCATATATCCAATTATTTCTTTATGGAACATGATTAACAAGATAAGAATTATAAGGTATTACCACGTAACATGAGGAACATATAAGTAACCGCAAGATATAACAAGATTAACTACACAAGCAAGGTCTCAACCAATGTTCCGTGTTTTGCCTTAAGCAGTAAATACTATACAACTGGACTACATATTATTATGCCCTGAGGAAGTGAGCTGTACCGCTCAAATCCAACCTTCAGTTGTGAAACCCAAATTCAGTGCCATACAAGGTCAATGGAAGAGTCAGACTCCACGACCTCCCCCTCGTGGTCAGTGCACGAGAATCAAATCAGGACCACAGTCTCGTGTTTAAGTGGCCTCAGCCACAGGGTCAGTTCCATAGGCTACCCTTCCTCTAGCCCACCTTGGTACAGGTCACGACGCTAGTATATCTGAGCAAAGGGCCTGTTCACCGTGCTCTGAGCCATGAACGCATTCATGCTCCCATATCACACATCCTGAGCTATGGGCTTGTTCACCATACTCATCACATATTCTGAGTCTGCAACCGCAGCTGTGCTCGATTCCCTCTCTATTTTAGGCTAGGAGAAACCTCGCATATTCAATAATATGCGCTTCAGGTTAACCCGCAGGAGAACTTGTTTCACCATCACCAGCTCCTGACGATGATGGATCTATGGCCAGGGCAACTACATGATATATTCCACTGTGATTAATTAGTATCTTTTATATGGATTGCAAGATTCAACCAAGTTGTATAACATGCAAACTATAACAATAATAAACAACATAAAACTCAATATTATGCTTTTATTGTAATCACATCATCCTGATCCATCACAAGGATCCAACATTACATGTTATCACTTGGCTTCTTGCCAATCATCTAGATCCATCTCAAGGATCATCACATTGCCATGGGATCTCAATCCCTCATCATATGTTGCCACTGCCTCTCAAGTCATTCTCATTAACTCAGGCATTCTAGCCAAACTCAGGTCCTCAGACCAAAACACATCATATATATACCTCATAGCCTTTTACTTGGCTATGCATCACCTGCATGGTTAGTATACACGATAATCATAGGCTTAACAGAAAGACCATGCTATCCATATAAGGTGACATTAATGATTATATGCTTTATCAATCATGCTTCAACTTATGATCATGAGCACATGGCACATCATTAAGCAAACCATATTACATGCTTATTATTTCCCTTAGCATTAAAAAGGGGATTCAAGATGATTATGAGCAGATGTCAAGTCATGATAAGTTACATGGACAAGCTTAGCATCATGATTACCATCCAACATATCAAGGGTCACCAACGTGTTAACAAGAACATTATCCACCATATCAATTTTTTTTTAATGAGAAGTAAGACCCTTACTAAAAGTACCCTCTACCCTCACCAAAAGTGGTACCGGGCAGGGCACCCTCACCTATCGTCCAACACATAACGATCAGCACATAACGGCCAGGCACACCCGTACCTATCGGCCAAGCTCAAGGGTATAACACATAACGCTGTGTCATGCTTTACATACATATCTGGCAACACTGGGCATCAAAGTTTGTCGTGCACCTCAGCCCATGGGCGTGCCGAGCAGGGTGTGACGCGCACCATGTCGTGCAACTCTGTCGGGCGTCATGGTGTTGTGCTTTCGGCCAACACTCCCATAGAGCTAAGGCTAAGAAGGGGATAACGCCCACTACAGACTAGCTGTTAACGCTCCACCCCAGCAAACATAGTGACATCAAACCAACTCAAGGCTAAGTGTATCAGGCATGTTGTGCATCAGGGTGTGACGCCTGACACAGACACACCAAGCAGGGACCAAGGGATAACGCCCGTCACCATCTCAACATGTGTCGTCCCAGGTTCTAGGTCAAGAGGGTTGTCGAGCAACACCTCCATTACCACCATAACGGCCAAAAAACATCTCCACAAGATCGTCATCAACCTCAAGCACAAGGGCACCAAACCCTAATGGATTAAGAAGATGGATCACCTCTCAACTTAAACGAGAGAGGGGTTTTGCACATCTCTTAACATCCATCAGGCAACACAAGGAACAACCCTAGCAAGGTTCACAAACACCACAAAGCTCACCCTTCAAGTCCATGGTGAGAGGAGGGTGTTGCTCAAACAACTAGAACACAAGCTCACCTCTCAACTAAAATGAGAGAGGGGTGTTGCCCATGTTACTAGAACTCAAGCTCACTCCTCTAGACCAAGGAGAGAAGGGAGTATTGCTCACCAAGAAACCCTAGATCATAGGTTCGGCCAACAAGGTGCAACTATGCAAGGAAACCAAGCTAACAACAACATAGCCGATCATAAACAACAAGAACAAGAACATAGAATATGGTAATGTAGTTAGAGTTAGGAGTTATGTAACCCGCCTTAAGAAAGCTCCAAGCTCCTAGCTCCAAGCACCACCAAGGAACAAGGAGACTCCAAGTAAGGATCGGTCACCAAGCTAGCAAGGAGGAAGGGTGTCGTGCACCAAGGTAGAGGAGAAACTAAGGAACTAAAGGGATCCTTAGCAAGGGAAAGGAAATGCATATATAGAAGGGGATGGAGGAGAAACCAAAGCAAAGCAAAGCAAGGTGTCGCCCACCTAGGGACACTTGTCCATGTGCAAAAACCACCACTCTAGCATGCCCTAAACACATGTCCACGGCCATTGCCACATGCAAGCATCAAGCACCAAGTGTCCACTAGTGGTGACACAAATAAGGTCAAAGATACATGGGCGACACACCACCACCATGGGTGACACAGCCTGGGCGAAACAAACACCCTCTTGCCCGACACAAGGTGCAACCAAGTAAAAGCAAGGCACCGCAAGGCCCAACAAGCTCAACCAAGCCCAAAAGAACTCAAGCAACGGGCCCAAACCTTCCTCTCAACACAAGAGGAAACAAGGAGAGGGAGGAACACCTCAAAACTTGCCCACAAACCCTAGACTTGGGTTAATTGCAAGTAGCACCTCCAGCTCTCAACAAAGCACAACCAAACCCTAATCACCACTAAAGGTGATTAGCAAGCAACTAAGCATCAGGGTTAAGCAAAGCAAACAGGGTAAATCCTAAATGGAGGCCAGGGTCCTTACAAACTAACCCCCTTTAAAGGGATTTCGTCCCCAAAATCCGAAGAGAAAAGCGAGGGATACTTCTTCCTCATCTCTTCCTCAAGCTCCCACGTGGCTTCCTCAACGCCACGATGATGCTCAAGAACCTTCAAAAGAACTAGGTCCTTCTTCTTCAGCTTCTTGACTCTCCTGTCAAGGATCGCCACAGGACCCTCCTCGTAGGTCACATCTTCATCAAGCTCAACTTCGTCTAGCTGTATCACTGTTCCTGAATCTGGATGACTTTTCTTCAGCATACTGACATGGAACACTGGATGCAACCTGTGCAAATCTGGCGGCAACTCTAACTCATAAGCTACCTTGCCAACACGTGCTAAGATCAGGTATGGCCCTATATATCTAGGTGCTAGCTTACCTTTCCGGCCAAACCTCAGCACACCTTTCCATGGCGAGACTTTAAGATACACTTTATCTCCTACTTGGAACTCCAAAGGTCTTCGGCGATCGTCGGCATAAGACTTCTGTCTGTCCTATGCCGCTTTCAACTTTTGTTGTATCACTTTGATCTTTTTTGTTGTCTGTTGCACTTACTCGGGACCCAAAAGTTGATATTCACCAGACTCATACCAACATAAAGGAGATCTGCACTTCCTTCCATACAAGGCTTCATAAGGAGCCATGTCAATGCTCCGCTGATAACTATTGTTGTAGGCAAACTCTATCAAACTGAGATGCATGTCCCAACTACCTAGGAATTGTAAGACACAAGCTCGAAGGAGATCTTCTAAAGTCTGAATAGTCCTCTCAGACTGTCCATCGGTCTGCGGATGGAAGGTGGTACTGAACTTCAACTATGTTCCCAATGCTTTGTGCAACTATTCCCTGAAACGACTCATGAACTGAGGACCTCTGTCAGAAACTATCGTCGCTGGCACACCATGCAAGCATACTATCTCATCCACATATACTCGAGCGAGCTTCTCGGCTGTATACGTTGTCTTTACTAGTATAAAGTGGGCAGACTTTGTCAATCTGTCCACTATTACCCAAATGGAATCATGATTCCTAGTTGTCCTGGGTAGACCAACTACGAAATCCATGGTTATATGATCCCATTTCCACTGAGGTATCAGCAGGGGTTACAATGTTCCTTCCAGCTTCTGATGCTCAGCCTTGGCTTGCTGACAAACTGCACACCTAGCCACGAACAGAGCAACATCTCTCTTCAAGTCGGGCCACCAATACAAGACCTTCAGACTATGATACATCTTAGTGACACCTAGATGCATAGCATACATCGACATGTGTGCTTCCTCGAGCACTAACTTCCTCAGATCATCAACATCGGGAACCACCATCCTATCACGATACCAAACCAGCCCATCCTCGGACTCATGGAACCCATCACACTTTTTGCTGCCGAACTCTGATTTGATCAACTGTACCACATTATCTGTTTGCTTTGCATCTTTGATATGCTGTCTCAGCATAGGCTTGACTTGCATTTGTGCTAAAAGTCCAGCTAGCAAGGAAACTTCCATATGTACAATCATCTACCGTAAGGAAACAAACATATCCCATCTGTGACATACTAGGGAACTCAACTGTGCCTTCTTTGAAGAAAGAGAAGAAGACTTTCGGCTAAGCGCATCAGCTACCACATTCACCTTACCAAGATGATACTCGATAGTGTAGTCGTAATCGTTGATCAACTCCATCCATCAACGTTGTCGCATGTTCAACTCATGCTGTGAAAAGATGTACTTCAGATTCTTATGATCCGTAAAGATTTGACATATCTCCCCATACAGATAGTGTCTCCAAATCTTTAACGCATGAACCACAGATGCCAACTCCAAATCATGAGTCAGATAGTTCTCCTCGTGTTTCTTAAGTTGTCGCGAAGCAAAAGAAACCATATGATCTTACTGCATTAGCACACAACCTAAACCTTTCCTGGAAGCATCGCAGAAAACAACATAGCCCTTCCCAGGCTCTGGCAGGATTAGCACTGAAGCACTAGTAAGCTTCTCCTTCAAACTTTAGAAAGCTTGCTGAGAACGATCATCCCAAACAAAAGGTACATCCTTTCTAGTCAACTTCGTCATTGGCAACGCAATCGCACTGAAGTCCTTGATAAATCTCTAGTAGTATCCTGCCAAACCCAGGAAACTACGAACTTCTGTCGGCGTCTTCGGCTGTTCCCATTCTGCAACGGATTCCACCTTCCTCGAGTCTACTTTGACTCCTTCAGCAGATATCACATGACCCAAGAAAGTCACTTCTCCAACCAGAACTCACACTTACTAAACTTAGCATACAACTGATGTTGGCGAAGAAGAGTCAACACTAGACAAAGATGTCGCTCATGCTCTTGCCTATCCCGACTATAGATCAAGATGTCATCTATGAAGACTGTGACAAATTGATCTAAGAATGGATGGAACACTCTATTCATCAAATCCATGAAAGCAGCAGGTGCATTGGTTAGCCCGAACGGCATAACCACGAACTCGAAGTGACCATACCTTGTCCTGAAAGCTGACTTTGGTATGTCATCCACCTTAATCCTCAACTGATGATATTCAGACCGTAGATCGATCTTTGAAAACACTATAGCACCACGCAACTGATCGAACAGATCATCTATCCTCGGTAACGGGTACTTGTTCTTGATCGTGATCTTGTTCAACTGTCGGTAATCTATACACAACCGCATCGATCCATCCTTCTTCTTGACGAAAAACACTAGAGCACCCCAAGGCGACGTACTCGGTCGGATGAAACCTTTGTCCAGCAACTCTTGCAACTGCTTCTTAAGCTCTGCCATCTCTACTGGAGCCATCGTGTACGGTGTCTTTGCAACTGGCTGCGTACCTGGGACCATATTGATTTCAAAATCAATCTCTCGGGGTGGAGGAACACCAGGGAACTCTTCGGGAAACACATCGGCAAACTCTCGGACAACCGGCACCTCCTCAAGGCTAGGACCTTTTGCCTTGGTATCTACAACGGTATCCACAATGTGAGCTAAGAAAGCCTCACATCCTTGTCGCAGCAACTTTTCTACCACCATAGATGATATCAAACACGTCGGAAGAATCTTCCTATCTCCTTGGAAGATCCACTTCTCTCCAGCATCATTAAACACAACTTGCTTGGAACCACAGTCCAAAACAACCTTATACTTCTCTAAGGTATCCATCCCAAGGATAACATCGAAACCATGCATATCAAGTGGTATAAGATCCACTTGAATATTGTGTCTCGAAAAAGATAAGATACAAGATGGACACTCTTCTTGAAGCATCGAGGAACCATCAAGAGGGGTTTCTAACAACAAGCTATCTTTCTTACAGCTAACAGGTAAACGACAGTTTTCAAGCATACTATAGGCGATAAAAGAGTGTGTAGCACCTGGGTCAACCAGGACAGATATAAAGCAAGAAGAAGACATATTAGAATGAAATAACTCCATCTGACATGTCACTACTCGCGGGTTGACTATCGCCTCCGGCTGACTCATAGCATAGAATCGAGTCGTTGGTTGTTGTCCACGTCCTCTGCTTCCTTGAGCAGACGATCCTGCTTGTGATGCTTGACCGTGTCCTCTCCCTCTACTACCACTGGGCTATTGTCTATCTGACCCCTGAAGATTATGACTCAGCTGTTGTGTCACTTCAACATCTCTATTTGGGAAATTTGACTTGACATGCCCTATCTGACCGCAGGTATAGCATGTCCTAACTTCAAACCGTGGCCTAGATGGCCCTGAAACTGCCACTGAAGATGTACTTTGTGCTTTAGACAGCAAAGAAACATATCCTCTTCCCTTACTTGGAGACCACTGTGACGGCACACTGGAACCTCTCAACACTGAAGGTGTTGAAAACCTTGGCTTCTTGAAGCCACCAAACCGCTATCCCTGGAACTGAGCAGGCCTCTTCTTAGACATAGATTCTCTTTTCTCCCTTACCGACCGTTCGATCCTTCGGACAGATTCCACAAACGTAGCAAACCACTCTCTATTCTCCAACGCAGAAACAGGTGTTGTCAGCTCAGCACTCAGACCTTTCTCAAAGCGTCTGATCCGCTCTTCATATGTTGCTTCCATATGAGGACAAAACCTCAACAGATCCATGAACTTGGCCTCGTACTCGGTTATGTTCATCGTTCCTTGTCACAGGCTCTCAAACTGACTGACCTTCTCATCCAGATACATCTTCAGAAAGTATCTACTGACGAACTCACGTCGGAAAACTTCCCAACCGATCACCTCACCAGGTCGCTTCTCTTCCTCGATGGTCCACCAGTGACCAGCACTACCTTTCAGAAGGTAGATATCGTGCTTTACTTTGTTTGCTTCGGGGATGTCGAGGATCCAGAAAGCCTTCTCAAGACTTTTTAGGCATAGATCTGCATCTGCTGGATCATCCGTTCCAGCATAATCCGAAGCTCCGACTCGACGAAGCCGCTCAAAGGTCTTCCCAATACCTGATGTTTCTCCATGGGGAGCATGTGCTCTCGGCGAAGGCACTGGCAATCGCTCAACCATGAGATTCATCGTATCCATCATCTGCCCCATAAGCTGTTGGTAGGCAGGATTTTCAAGAATGGTTGGGTCAGGTTGGGGGACCTCAGGCACCCGATCTTCATGTGCCTGCCCAAAACCTCCATCAACTGATGCAGCATCGTTGTTCTCGACAGCATGTTCTTCATGGTTTCCAGACATCTTTACTTTTCTTCTGCCGAGGGCAGAAGATGATTGTAAGAAAATTTGGAAAATTCACAAGAACAGACTCAACCTAGTCCTAAATCCCTGTAGACTCAGCGAACCTAGAGCTCTGATACCAAACTTGTGGTAACACATCCCACTATCACACAGATAGCGAGGTGTTACGCGAAAATGTGCGGAAATTACCATAACCACAGATTACCCAAAAACACGGGATAATTAAAACCGATTGCGGAAAGTAGGTGAACTGAGATAACTATTACATTTAAGTCCACATCCTACAAAGAAACATGTTATATAAACATTTACAAGCATTGATGCATGTCCACAGCTTAGGAGAACAGTTGTCTAACCAACACATGAGTCCATCACCTGTTTATATGTACATAAAGGCCCACATCCGGCCAGCAGCAGGATAAACAAAGGATCAACAGCTATACATCATGAAACAACGTCAAAACACTCCCAAGGACCTGAGAATACAGGGATGACTCTAAGACTCTACTATAAAACATCCAAAATAGCAACATGTCCATCTCTTGCCTTCTACTGCTCGTCTTGTTGCTCGGCCACAACTCCACAACCACCACCACGCCTAGCTCGAAAACCTGAAAACCAGCGGGGTGAGACAATTGAACATTGTCCCAGCGAGAAACATAACTCCCCGCCGAAACTACAAAACCTCAGAAAGATAAAGCAACAACAGCAGATAACTGATAAAGAGTATAATAATAGCATTTTATAAAATAAGGCTATTCATACCGTCAAGATTACGGAAGGCATATATCCAATTATTTCTTTATGGAACATGATTAACAAGATAAGAATTATAAGGTATTACCACGTAACATGAGGAACATATAAGTAACCGCAATATATAACAAGATTAACTATACAAGCAAGGCCTCAACCAATGTTTCGTGTTTTGCCTTAAGCAATAAATACTATACGGCTGGATTACATATTATTATGCCCTGAGGAAGTGAGCCGTACCGCTCAAATTCAACCTTCGGTTGCGAAACCCAAAGTCGGTGCCATACAAGGTTAATGGAAGAGTCGGACTCCACGACCTCGCCCTCATGGTCAGTGCACGAGAATCAAATCAGGACCGCAGTCTCGTGCTTAAGTGGCCTCATCCACAGGGTCAGATCCATAGGCTACCCTTCCTCTATCCCACCTTGGTACAGGTCACAGCGCTAGTATGTCTGAGCCACAGGCCTGTTCACCGTGCTCTGATCCATGAACGCATTCATGCTCCCATATCACACATCCTGAGCTATGGGCATGTTCACCATGCTCATCACATATTCCAAGTCTGCAACCGCAGCTGCACTTGATTCCCTCTCTATTTTAGACTAGGAGAAACCTCACATATTCAATAATATGCGCTCCAGGTTAACCCGCAGGAGAACCCGTTTCACCATCACCAGCTCCTGACAATGATGGATCTATGGCCAGGGCAACTACATGATATATTCCACTGTGATTAATTAGTATTTTTATATGGATTGCAAGATTCAACCAAGTTGTATAACATGCAAACTATAACAATAATAAACAACATAAAACTCAATATTATGCTTTTATTGTAATCACATCATCCTGATCCATCACAAGGATCCAACATTACATGTTATCACTTGGCCTCTTGCCAATCATCTAGATCCATCTCAAGGATCATCACATTGCCATGGGATCTCAATCCCTCATCATATGCTGCCACTGCCTCTCAAGGCATTCTCATTAACTCAGGCATTCTAGCCAAACTCAGGTCCTCAGACCAAAACACATCATATATATACCTCATAGCCTTTTACTTGGCTATGCATCACCTGCATGGTTAGTATACACAATAATCATAGGCTTAACAGAAAGACCATGCTATCAATATAAGGTGACATTAATGATTATATGCTTTATCAATCATGCTTCAACTTATGATCATGAGCACAGGGCACATCATTAAGCAAACCATATTACATGTTTATTATTTCCCTTAGCATTAAAAAGGGGATTCAAGATGATTATGAGCAGATGTCAAGTCATGATAAGTTACATGGACAAGCTTACCATCATGATTACCATCCAACATATCAAGGGTCACCAACGTGTTAACAAGAACATTATCCAGCATATCAGTTTTTTTTATGAGAAGTAAGACCCTTACTAAAAGTACCCTCTACCCTCACCAAAAGTGGTATCGGGCAGGGCACCCTCACCTATCGTCCAACACACAACGATCAACACATAACGGCCAGGCACACCTGTACCTATCGGCCAAGCTCAGGGGTATAACGTTGTGTCGTGCTTTACATACATATATGGCAATGCTGGGCATCAAAGTCTGTCATGCACCCCTGCCCATGGGCGTGTCGAGCAGGGTGTGACGCGCACCATGTCGTGCAACTCTGTCAGGCATCATGGTGTTGTGCTGTCGGCCGACACTCCCATAGAGCTAAGGCTAAGAAGGGGATAACACCCACTACAGACTAGCTGGCAACGCTCCGCCCCAGCAAACATAGTGACATCAAACCAACTCAAGGCTAAATGTATCGGGCAGGTTGTGCATCAGGGTGTGACGCCTGACACACACACACACCAAGTAGGGACCAAGGGATAACACCTGTCACCATCTCAACATGTGTCGTCCCAGGTTCTAGGTCAAGAGGGTTGTCGGGCAACACCTCCATTACCACCATAACGGCCAAAAAACATCTCCACAAGATCGTCATCAACCTCAAGCACAAGGGAACCAAACCCTAATGGATTAAGAAGATGGCTCACCTCTCAACTTAAATGAGAGAGGGGTTTTGCACATCTCTTAACATCCATCGGGCAACACAAGGAACAACCCTAGCAAGGTTCACAGACACCACAAATCTCACCCTTCAAGTCCATGGTGAGAGGAGGGTGTTGCTTAAGCAACTAGAACACAAGCTCACCTCTCAACTAAAACGAGAGAGGGGTGTTGCCCATGTTACTAGAACTCAAGCTCACTCCTCTAGACCAAGGAGAGAAGGGAGTATTGCTCACCAAGAAACCCAAGATCATAGGTTCGGCCAACAAGGTGCAACTATGCAAGGAAACCAAGCTAACAACAACATAGCCAATCATAAACAACAAGAACAAGAACATAGAAGATGGTAATGTAGTTAGAGTTAGGAGTTATGTAACCCGCCTTAAGCAAGCTCCAAGCTCCTAGCTCCAAGCACCACCAAGGAAGAAGGAGACTCCAAGGAAGGATCGGCCACCAAGCTAGCAAGGAGGAAGGGTGTCGTGCACCAAGGTAGAGGAGAAACTAAGGAACTAAAGGGATCCTTAGCAAGGGAAAGGAAACGCATATATAGAAGGGGATGGAGGAGAAACCAAAGCAAAGCAAAGTAAGGTGTCGCTCACCTAGGGACACTTGTCCATGTGCAAAAACCACCACTCTAGCATGCCCTAAACACATGTCCACGGCCATTGCCACATGCAAGCATCGAGCACCAAGTGTCCACTAGTGGTGACACAAATAAGGTCAAAGAAGGTCAAAGATCCATGGGCGACACACCACCACCATGGGCGACACAAGCACCCTCTTTCCCGACACAAGGTGCAACCAAGCAAAAGAAAGGCACCACAAGGCCCAACAAGCTCAACCAAGCCCAAAAGAACTCAAGCAACGGGCCCAAACCTTCCTCTCAACACAAGAGGAAACAAGGAGAAGGAGGAACACCTCAAAACTTGCCCACAAACCCTAGACTTGGGATAATTTCAAGTAGCACCTCCAGCTCTCAACAAAGTACAACCAAACCCTAATCACCACTAAAGGTGATTAGCAAGCAACTATGCATCAGGGTTAAGCAAAGCAAACAGGGTAAACCCTAAACGGAGGTCAGGGTCCTTACAAATTTATCTCTGCCAAGTGGGTTTGTAATAGAGTTAGAGAACTCCTATTACATACATGTCATTAATAGGAACATCATATATGTATCTTGTTTGGACAAGAACGGATTCAAATTTCTTATAAAGAATGGAAGATGTTCTATTAGTAAAGATGGTATCTTTTATTACAGTGCCCCTATGTCTTATGGTCTATACTTGATAGATCTAGAGACAAGTGTATATAATGTAAATACTAAAAGACAAAAACTCAATGAATCAAACCAAAAATACCTTTGGCATTGTCATCTAGGGCACATAAATGAGAAATGCATATCCAGACTCCATAAGGATGGTTATCAGACTCCTTTTACCTTGAATCAATAGAGACATGTGAATCTTGTTTGTTGGGTAAGATGACCAAGACTATGCAGTGAGAGGGCTAGTGATCTATTAGGACTCATACATACTTATGTATATGGCCCTTTTAGAACAGATGCTAGAGGTGGATATAAGTACTTCATTACCTTCACTGATGACTTCAGTAGATATGGATATGTCTACCTGATGAGACATAAGTCAGAAACTCTTGAAAAGTTTAGAAAGTTTATCAGTTTGGCAAAAGTATTAAGGCACTTCTTCTGATTGAGGTGAAGAATACTTAATCCAAGAGTTTGAGGACCTTTTAAGAGCCCATGGGATTATATCCCAGTGGACTCCACTTGGAGCACCTCAGCATAATGATGTATTAGAAAGAAGGAATCGCACATTACTTGACATGTCTATGATGAGTTTTGATAATCTTCCTACTATCTTCTGGGGTTTTTCTTTACAAATTGCCGCATTTACACTTCACTGCGTACCATCTAATCGGTTTAAAAGATACCATATGAGATATGGTATTGGAAACTTCTTGATGTGTCTTTTATCAAGATTTATGGATATGAATCCTATGCAAGGAAAATGTTTTCTGAAAAGATTGGCCCTAAGTCTGATAAATGTTATTTTGTTGGATATACCAAAGAGAGAAGGGAATACTGCTTATTCCACCTAACTGACAACAAAATAGTTTTTGCCAAAAATGTTGTATTTCTTGAAAGGGAATTCATTTACATAGGAATTAATGGGAGGAAAGTGGAACTCAAAGAAGTTTCAGACCAGTAAGAGAACAGTGAACCAATAGATGAACCAGAGGAACTCAGAGAATCACAAAGTGTTATGGAGACTCAAATTCCTTAGGTGATCATGAACCTCGTAGATCTAATAGGACACACCTTGAACCTGAGAGATAAGGATATCTTGTCACTCAGGGAGGCATTGAATTGGTCATAGATGATGAGATAATAACCTATAAAGATTCTATTGAGGGACTAGAGTCTAAGAAATGGCTTGAGGCCATGAGACTTGAAATGCAATCCATGTATACCAACAAAGTATGGACTTTGGTGGATCCACTTGAATAAGTAAAACCCATAGGGTGCAAATGGGTCTTCAAGAAGAAGACTGAATTGGATGGAAATGTTCAAACCTATAAGGGCATATTGGTTGCAAAGGGTTTTAGACAAGTTCAAGGTGTTAACTATGACGAAACCTTTTTTCCAGTGGCCATAGTCAAATCCATTAGGATCACACTTGCTATTACAGTTTATCATGACAATGAGATTTGGCAAATGGATGTTAAAATTGCATTCCTTAAAGAGAATCTTGTTGAGGATGTGTTTATGACACATCATGGGGGGTTATAGATCCAAAATTTGCAAATAAAGTATGTAAGCTACAAAGGTTAATCTATGGATTGAAGCAAGCATCTTGGAGCTAGAATCTTCATTTTGATGAAACTGTCAAAGAGTTTGGATTTATTCAAAATGAAGATGAACCTTGTGTGTACAAGAAGGTCAGTGGGAGCAAAGTGGCATTTCTCATATTGTATGTGGATGACATACTTTTCATGAGGAATGACATCTCTACTTTACAAAAGGTAAACACATGGCTCAGAAATACATTCTTTATGAAAGACTTGGGAGAATCATCCTATATCTTAAGGATAAAGATCTATAGGAACAGATCTAGAAGGCTTCTTAGACTAAGTCAGAGCACATACAATGACAAAGTGTTAGAGCAGATCAACATAGAGAATTCAAAGAGAGGAAACTTGTGTGCGCTCCATGGTGTCCCCATCTCTAGATCTTAATGTCCTGGTACTTGTGAAGAAAGGGAATGCATCACTGTAATTCTATATGCCTCAGCAACTAAATCAATCATGTATGCAATGTTATGTACCCGACCAGATGTCTCGTATGCCTTGAGCATGCCAAGTAGATATTAATCAGATCCAGGTAATGCTCACTGAATATCCGTGAAGAACATCCTCAAGTACCTGAGAAGGACTAAGGATCAATTCTTGTTTTATAGAGTAGAAGAAGAGTTGGTGGTAACAGTTTACACCGATGCAAGCTTCTAGACTAATCAAGATGACTAAAAATCACAATCAGGATTCGTGTTCTACCTCAATAATGGAGTTGTGAGGTGGAAGAGTTCAAAGCAAGAAACAGTTGTCATTTCTACAATAGAGGCCAAGTATATTGCTGCATCGAATACAGAAAAGGAGGTTGTATGGATCAAGAAGCTCGTCACAGAATCTGGGGTCATTCCAAGCATCAGTGAGGCAATTGAGCTATATTATGTCAACAATAGAGATATTACTCAAGCTAAGGAGCCCAAATCACATCAGTGCTCAAAGCATATACAAAAGCGATATCATCTCATATGAGAGATCATACATTGAGGAGTTGTGAATATTTGTAAAGTATCAACTGACAACAATGTTGTTGATCCCTTAACAAAGGCACTCTCACAGAAAAAGTATGATAGACATGTAAGATCACTTGGAAATCAATTCATAGATGATTGGCTCTAAGTGCAAGTGGAAGTCTGTTGGAATGTATGCCCAAAGAGCCAATCATGTGATGATTGTAATGACATAAATGTAAACGATTTGTTATTAATAAAGGAAAGCTTCCAATTTATTATGTTCTTTCAGTTATGAGATAATGAAATAACATGATAAATGTCTAGATAATAATATTACTCAATGACGTATGTCTTCAAGTAGTAAACTTGAGAAAGGATATCATACAGGTGTTAAGAGTACATATACATATTCTTATTATGTCCTTGATCAGTTGTTATTGTGGAAGGATGATAGACAACAATGACACATAAGATCAGAGTGAGAGTTTGTTGATGACTGAGTCTCATTGGTCATGGTATGCCTATATCAAACCAAGCACACAGATACATGTTAGAGAATAATGTATCAGACAGACCCACCGTGAGACTAACACATGGAAGCCATTAACATGGAAGTCATAGTCATCTCTCACAGTGATGGTGGTGTTTCTGGTTCTTAGATCTAAAATCATTGCACTCATCACATGTCATTGAGTACACCTTGACGTCATCAAACATAGTCCTGAAACATGGGTTATTATAACGGTGATGATTGGGTGACTTTGATACATGGGGATTGATTCTGAGTGATGGATATGGAATTTGTCCCTCCTACAGGAACATGATATCCTAGGCCTCTTGATTGGAGAGACTAAGAAATACATGGCAATATACATGTGATTCAATGTGTTGAGCTTATATATATCTTAGACAGACTTCTCTGGTTCAAGAAATAAGATTGAATAATAATCAGGGCGACTGCTCCATGCCTCTAGTTCAATATGGATATCAGTTAATAAGGATCTATACAAGCATTGTAACACCATATAGAGATTGTAGGTTGAAGTTGTTCTCCAACTTTTCATTCACTTGATTAGCTCCGGTGTGCGACTAGGCACCACTCTCTACTTGTGATGTCATAAATTGTTATGGACATTCACTGCCAACATGATATGGGATCTATAGGGTCACTAACATAGGTCTTGACCTAGAAGAGGAGTTTAGATCTCGAATGACAGTTATATTGAGTGCTAAAGTGTTTAGGCATTTGATCATGTAGCAAATAGGCTGACATCACCTTCAAATGTCCATCTCAAGTGTTGATACAGACGTATGGAAGTGCCAAACAACCGTCTCAAGTGTTGAGATAGGCGTCTAGGTGACACGTATGTTGTGAGATGAATTTGGCTAACCACAAACTGAACCAACCAAATGGACTCGACTCGGGTCACCAGACAACCATATGGGTGAACCGACACGGTCGTCTTGCATGGGCGATATGGTCCATTTTGGTCGGGGAAGGTTCTAGATGTTTCCCTATTTGTTTTGCTTGAGTAATACTTGTTGTACAAGGAAATCAATATCTAACATTGATGGAAATTATTTTGCCAAAGTTGTGTACAACTGGGAAACCACAAAATGACTATCTCTCAATACGAGACGACCGTCTGGATTTGCCAAATGGCCATTTCCTCTATCACATGTTGTACATTATTATGAAAATTTGAGTTCTTTCGGTCCTTTTTACTCCCACACATTAATCTTGTATTAGATAGAAACTGGGAACCTTGACCCTAACCTCTACTATAAATAGAGGAATACTGGGGGCTTCGTAGTGTACAACAATATAGACAAGTGAGAATTAGTTCCTCTGACAACTGTCGTCCTCTCTGGTTGTGGTCACCATGAGATCCCAAACAAATCCTACTCGACAAGGAGGGATAGACATGGGAGAGAACAACTAAGAATCGTCATGAGAGAGCAAGTCGGTAACAAGCACACTGACAGAGAAGGATGACTCCTACCGAATCGTTCTAACAGGACAACATGAGTTCTAGGCGGTCTGTGTAGACTACCATAGAGGCAGGGAGCCATCGTTTGCCACTTGGAGGATAATGTCAACTAGTAGTTTGTGACAAGAGGAGCAACTGAAGAAGAAGATGACATTCATTGTTGTAGTCTTTGGTGCGACCAGGAGAAGTTGTAATAGTTGTACTGCCTGAGGTGCATATCAGAGGGCGCAGTATTCATACGAGACTCAGTGTAACAAGGAGCTACACAGATACTATCCAAGATAGTTTTGCATCAACAACGATGAGGAGATGTCACTGGACTTGCTCCACGCCCAAGTATATCCTCAAAACCATCCTTCCTAAATTATAGTTATTGACGCGATCTACTGCTTATGGGGAATATGGTAGATAAAATTTTAAATTATGCTTCCTACTCTATGCCATATTTCTCTACAGATACATGGAAGATCCAACCAAGTAGAAGATCATAATTGAAGAGAAGATTGCAAAATAGTAGAAAAGCTACAAGGAAGAAGACCAGTATGGCCATTTTGCATAGCATGGTTGTGTTGATGACAAGCCTGAATGGTCGTTTTATGCAAAACAGCCGTGGTGTCTTGGTTGTGCATGGGAACCTTGAGATTCCCCTCCTTCACTTGGTGTTTTTCTACCTGACTCCATGTCCTCTACCCTATCTTCACAGACTTCTATTTCATGTTGAGGATAACATGGTTAAAAAGTTTGGGGTGGTTGGGCAGTAAACCCTTTCTCTACCCCACTTTTCTCTGTGTTACTTGTTCTAAATTTTTTCTCAAGATGATCAAATAGTATAACCATCTCTTATGCTTGTGTATCCATACTTTTTGTGCTTGATTTACATACGTGTATGCAATGTAGTTTACTTTCTTGCATTTTTGTGTTAATTTAAAAAAAACTGCTCTTTTTGCCATGCGTTGCATATTATGTAGATTTTTTGTAATTTTTGCATGTTTTAGCTAGGATTTACCTATTTCCTACATTCAATAATGAAGGCTTAGATTTGATTGAAGGCGATCTGGCACAATTTTGGCCAATCTTGCCCGAATTGGAAATTCCTTACCTAAAAGCATGTTTTGACCCAGTCTCTACTTCTTGGATTAAAAATGATGACCTTTGACAAATGCAAATGATTTATCATGATTATTGCCTAATGATATCAATGATGGACTTTTTACAAGTGTAGCACCTCTCATGTCTGTGAATGTTTTGGTTGAATTAAGATGTAAGCAAGCTACAAATGGTTAGGGTTTGCAGAATCTCATGATAGATATGTGGTTTCTCATTCATGTGGTGTATCATTGGTTGATGAATTTCTATTGGGTATCTTCTATGCAGGAGGTATCATGTGCAATCCACACTAGTAACCCCTCTTTGGTGCACCATTCTTATACCATCTTCTTACCCCTCCCCCTCATGAAAGGATGCCAAAGTGAACATATTAATCCTTGTCCACATCCAAAAGTTTGAGGTGACCATATCTGTACCTCAGCACTTCACTCTCACCACCATGTGCCATATCTACACCAAGGGACAAGAAAAAGAAAAAGAAAAAAAATGCAAAAATAAATGAAGAGATGCTCCTATGTAATAGCATCCAAATAAAGAAAATATGAGTGCTCCTATGTAATAGCAATCCACCCCATACCGCGGCCACTTTCTTCCATTTGTATACCCATTGAGATAAGAACATCAAAGTTGGCTCATTTCACCCTTATTCACAACCTTGTGGATCACTTAGTGTGGATTTGCATTTGAGATTGAATAAATGATTGTGAAGAAGCAACCTAAGTCACTTGTGATCTTCACCATCATGAAATGGCTTACTCGGAGCAACATGATAGCCATATGGATTGAATGTGTGTTGTTGTTCTATATTCAATTTGTATGCTCAGTGCTTTATTCATGATTGGTACATGAAAGTAGGAGAGGAGAGAGATTGAATGCATGTGCTTAATCACCATTGATCTCATTCAGTAAATAATCACCTATTGCACTACATTTGTCATTTCTTGATTGTGGAAAATTCATAGAGAGATAGAGTCAGAGCATAATTGAGGATAAGTAAGTTTTAAGTTTTGGGTGGTGATGCAGCCTTATTTTAGGGCTTCATTTAGTGTCTTATTGTACTTTAATCACACCTAAACCGGCTAGATTACATGTTATTTCCCTTGATATGCATACTTGTGTAAAATGCACTTACAAACATTATTTGCATGTTTTCATACAGTTGGACCATGCTTGGATGGAAGAGAGATAGAGAATGAGTGATCCTAGGGTTACTCTACCCATAGAGAGGCCCAAAGTGAAGTCCTAGGCTCCCTCAACCTATCCCTAGTGGCCAAAGAGAAATTGAACCATAGATGTCCAAGGATGAACCAAGAACAAACTCAAAGTGATGATGTAGAAAGCAACATGGCCGTGCAGCATAGCATGGCCATGCTACCATGACCCAGCATGGTCGTGCAACATTGCACGACTGTTCTACCAGTATGGTCGTGCAACATGGTACATACATGCTACTGTGACTTAGCATGGTCATGTTGTGTGGCACGACCATGTGGCATATAGACTAGCATGGGCATTCCACTCAGAATGGGTAGCCAACTCCAAGCCACCACGGTCGTGCCACTCTTGTCTCACCATGGTCGTGGTGATCACCGCGGCTGTAGTATTTCATATAAAAATTAGACCAGTTCCATGTGATCTTTAGCCATTTTTGACCTCGCCCGTGTCCATACACCACGACCATGTTCCCCTACAACCACCATGGCCATGGTGACCCACCACCCCCATGGTGGTCCTCAACCCTAGCCTATTTTTGCACTACTTTACCCATACTACCTCCACTTAATCCTGGACCCCTATATAAAGTTTGGGGGTAGCTGGAACTTGAGGCTGGCCACCCCTAGCTACCTTCTACCCCCTCTTAGCTCCCCATTTTCCCATTCCGTTCATTCCACTTCAATTCCAACTCATTCCACCACCATTTCACCATGTCCACAACAAAAACCCTAGTTTTCTGGTGTTTTGACCCATTTCCACCACCATTCCATGCCCTTGAACCTTGGTGGAGGGAGGACATCTTATAGTAGCTGAAGAGGTGGAGTTCTTCATCTTCCACGATATTCATGGATTCTTCTACCTCTTTCTCCCTTCGTTTTATTTTTTCCATTTCCATGAGTAGCTAGGCCCCTATGGTGGGCTGTTTGGGGAAAAATATGTTACTTTGATACCATGTTGGGGGGAAATGATAAGTAAATTATTATTATTTCGTTTGCTAATGATTATTTTCTATTTGCATATCATTCTCCATCAATTGCTTGTTGGTTTGTGTGTGAAATCACCTAGGATTCTAGGGAAATTGATTATATGTAGCAATTTTGGGAATTAGTCCTAGGTCCAATTATTGGATCCCTAGGTTACCCCCATCTTCCTACATGCTAATCAATGTCCCTAAGTCTAAGTGAGAGATCTAAGTAGATATATTAGATGCCTCTAGTGCAATTAGCATGGAGCCTTCTCAAGGCTAGAATGTGGAGGAATTGGGGTTCAAAGCACTAATTTCACCTCCCCATTACTACCCTCGGCCCCTCATTACCGTAGGAACATCTAGCCTAGAACCCTAGGCTTGACTAGACTCTTATTGAATTGCATATAAACCCCAATCCAATTGAGCCTTTCCAGGGTAGTAGGAGGTGTTAGGGACTAATTCCCCTATACATGTCCTATCTTATCCATGGTCAGTTAGTAGTTTAGGACAATTCATTAGCCCCTAGATAGTTGTTTGGTTTGTATAATCTAAATGGATGAGTAATGATTGCATGTTATCACACCCAACCTAATTGACAAGTACATACGCATAAACAGCCCACACCTCTCTTAATTGTTTAAAACCCTAGTTTACCTTCTTGCTTAGTTCATGCTTGCTTAGCTAGTTGCTTTACTTTCCTAGTTAATTGCCTTGATTTGTCTTGTTCTTGTTAGCTTAGATCTTTACTTGCATCTTAGCCCTAATTGCTAGTGTAGTGTAGAGTAGTTCTTTCCTCTTTCTCCTTAGTGTAACTTGCCTTTTCATACCTAGCTTAATCTTTTTTTGCTTAATTAGTCTCAATCTAGTCTAGGGTTAACTTAGATTTCATTTTTGCCCTTACTTTCTTATTTGTTCAAACTTAGTATAATTAATCAAAAAATCAACCTTCAAACCCTTAACCCTAGACTCCACAGTAGGAACCTAGCCCAAAAAACAAACTAGCACGATTGCCCCCTTTTCTCCTTGTGGATCGACCTTGTGCTTGCCACCCTCCTATACTATGACACGACCCCATGTACTTGCGGGTGTAGCGTTTTAGTGTGTGTAGGTGTGTTGGTTTAGGCCCTTCATAAATTTGAGAGATCCCACGTGTGTTTCTGTTCATGGGGTTGCATCTATTCAGACTCCAATTGAATAGTGTGTAACACCATTAGCAGAGGCGCACCTAATATCCATGAGCTGGTCTGACAATCTAGAAGATGAAGGCACATCTTAATGATGACATATCCTATTTAGAAGGTCTGGTGTTGATCTTGGACAAGCAGATGAGGAAGGTGAGGAAGAAAGATGTAGTGTTGGTAAAAGCATTGCGGCATCACTACAACAATGAGGAGGCAACATGGGAACTTGAGATGGAGATACACTGGAAGTACCCATCCCTTTTCTTCTAGGATTTTAGGGGGGAAGTCCATGATAGAGTTTTTTTACTATAAGACTCATGACCTAGATTAACCCCTTAATCCTAATTTGTTATCAAATGCATGTTATAGTATATTCTTAGTTGGTGAATGTTTGACTTATGATCTTATGCGCAAATTACCCTTACTTTAGGGTTTCCTTGGAATTTGTACATTTCATGATGATTGTCTTCTTCTTTCCCTAGATTGTTTGTAGGTAAATGCACCTAGGTGGTTTAGCCTAGACTCACTACCTTTTTGTCAATGGAGAACTGATGTTGGAAGCCTAAACTTCCATTGGTAGAGGACCAATAAAAGCTTGGTTGTAGGTAAATGCAACTAGGTGGTCTAGCCTCTCCTCACTGCCTTTTTGTCAGTGGAGAACTGATGTTAACGGCCTGATCTTACATCAATAGAGGACCAATAAAAGTGTAACTAGTTTTCTGTCGGTTGAGCACTGACGAGGCTCTTCTGCCTTTGTTGGTTTGTTGTATGCTTGGTTTTTTCAGTTTAAGACCAACGTCGTGGGTGTGCCTTTCCATCAATAGAAATCGATGGCAGAGGTCAATTGTGTGGCCTTGAGTGTTTCCATAAGTTCACTACCAACAAAACCAATGGATGGTTGAGTGGTGTATTTTCATCGGTAGAGTACCAATGGGAAGTCTGCACCATGACCATTGATGGTTTTTAAGAGATCTCTTTACTGATAGTGCCTGGTGGTGTATCTTCTGATGGATTTTATGAAGATTCTGAATCAACAAGTTTAATTGACGAGAATAACTAATGGTTTTTTTCTCTTTATCCTACTAATGGGACACCTGCAACTGAGGCGAGTAAACTACATGTCATATAAATAAAGTGCATGTATCAATGTAATATAGGTCTTAGGAGGTCCGGATATCAAACACGGGAAAACATGTATCTAGAAACTACTAATAACAATGACCTAATCAGCTAGGCCTGAGAAAAAGATTGATTGGTTGAATTATTAGCTAATTGGAAAGAATTAAAACTAAGATTATCGGTTGTGATCACCAGTTGGATGGAATTCCTTAGTATTGTGGTTTCGCCTGGCTCATATTGCAATTAACATCATTTCATTAATATTAATCTCTCCGAACCCTAGACAAAGAGACATATAGCAAGAATTACCCACTCTCATAGAGAATTCACTACCTAACCTAATACAATTCCCACTATCGTAGCAATTGTGTTATTAGTTAGGTGCTTTATTGAAATCTTTGGGTTATTCTCTTCACATTCGTAAGCCCTTTCTCAAGATGTGATATAAAATATGCAATTCGATGAGTTTTCCCACCTTTAATCCCTTTCTCAAAGCAATTAATGTTTGAATTAATTACCTATGGTGATCAAACATATATAATTTGCAAAAATATGTCCACCCTTATATTAGTGAAAAACTTTTAGTAGAGTCGTTAATATCATAGTTAATCAGGCATTTGTTTGGTGCATCATGTGTTTCCCTATCTACATTTCTTTTTTCTTAACTACAACTACTTGGAAGTCATTCTTCTTATAAGAATGAATGAGGAGATCAATCATATATATAGCATACCAATAAGAGCAATGGATGAAATGAAATAGGTGGCTTATGAAGAGTTACAAGTAATATCTGAATCATTAATGAAAAAATTAAACATGATGAATCTAACATGGTGGAAATGATAAAATGCATGTATCATAATGCTTGTCATTTCAGGTGGAATGATGCATGTATTCAAATATCACCAAATGGATGAGAGTGAAGTAAAGAAGAAAATATATCATATGAATGTTTCCATTTCTTGTGAAGTAAAATACCAACCTAAGTTTAGGTCATCCTTTCTCCCTCTTTATTTCATTTTTTTCTTTCTTTCTTTTTGTTGGCCCACTATTTTAGCATGGTAGAAAGTTATCCTTGGGCTTCACTAAGATATCTCCTTCAACTTTTCCTTGATTTTTTTTTCTGAGGGTATGGATGTGTATCCTTGCACTCTAATTTCAGAAGAAACAACATAGACACACGATGTAAAACAAATGATGGATAATTTATGCAATCTACATGTAATTGTTATGCAACTAGGTAATATTCATAAGACCTTTTTATTTTTTCTAAGTTTGTAATTAATGCAATAACTAAAACTAACTATCATATCACCTATTATGATATGCAATGCAATCAAAAGGAAACAATTTGGGTTACTTGATCATCTCAAAGTGATGGATCAAAATGGATGGAATCACATAATAAAGAGATAGAGCCTTTCTTGAATCATAATATGTCCCTCTACTACTAACATGTGTACAGGGTAACCTTAGGATTTCTTTTTAAGATTTCAATTTTAGGTCACGTTAAATGTTTGATCAACTTAGGATCAAACCCCATATTAATCCATGTTACATGAATAATTAATATTTCCATTCATATCAAATGTCCAAACATGACTAACCCATACACTTCCTCTAGGTGGTGTAACTCAATAAATTGAAACTAGGTTAATTTTAAAAAAAATATTTTTCATTACACAAACATTAAAGACAGACTCTATGATGACAAATCTAGAAATCATGAATCTATTTCTCCACAGTTACACTAGATAGATTGTGGATCCTACAACTTAGAATAATAAAAACTAAAAAACAATAAAGGATAGAAGTTGTTCCATCACCCCCCTAAGCTTGATTTGACTATGACCTCATAGTCAGAATTCAATCATAGAGGTGGAACAGTGGTACCGGTCACTATGGTGGTGGTGGTTGTGGATGTGGCATGGTAGGGTCATTCTGGTAGGATGTGACCTGAAACATCTAAGGCTGCTGCAGCATCTGTGGAGGTTGTGGGTATCCACCAAAGTAACCTTGACTCTAGTAGTAGTCGAAGAACGACTACTGATAGCTCTCCATCCTCTGTAAATGAGTATGCATGTTCTCCTAGTTGTCCAAGAGAAGTCTCTCATTCTCGAAGATGGCTTGTCGGTCGTGATAAAGACATCCTTGGACATCCCAGATGCCCTCCAGTGTAGTCGTCTAATGTTGTCTCCCCTATTGAATATCCTGGAGCATGCCATACAAACCTACCATCGAGTATGAATCATCCTCATGGGTAGGTGGTAGAGAAGAAGAACTAGAGGCTCCATGTACTCTATCGTGCTTGTGGGGGGACCTGTCTCCTCATGATAGGGATGGTGGCCTCCTCCTCTTCTTATTCATTATGCTACTGTTGTTGCTCTTTCTTGACATCTTCTTCTTCATCATCTTCCTCTGTGTCATCCTCTACATGCCACCTCAGGTTATTCACTCCTTGCAAGTTGAAGATAGGATTAGGGAGATCCCTCTCCAGGTACTGGTCATCGACTGTACAACATGCATACACCTTCCCTTGACGCAGGCAGATGATGTTCGCTCTCTTAAAATGTTTTAGTTCCAACTTAGAAGAAGCGTTCAGAGATTTTGAGGTGGAGAGATCGATATTAAGATGCATAACTAATGGAGTGATAAGCCCTCCAAAATGGTAGGTGGGGCTCCTTTGTACCTACCGATTCACTACCATCATGTGTTGGAGGAAGAAGGAACCAAAGTCCACTTTCTCCCTTCCCACTTTTAGCAAATTATAGAGGAAGAAGAGATCCATTTGTTGAACCTTCCCCTGCCCTTTACTGGACTTGGCAAAGATGGTTTTGGTGAGGAAGTGGTGAAGGATATGAGCAAATGGGTGCTTCATGTTGGTGACATAGTTGACGTGCCAGCTAATGTGGTAGCCCTCGGGCACCTCTGTCAAAAGCTCCCATGCACCCTTGTAGTCGAAGTTGCTAGTGGTGAAGCATATCTCATAAATGGGCCACTCATAGATGGCATTGAATTGCCTCAACGTCATTGAATATTCGATATTGAAGAGATGGAATTTGATGCACCCTTCCCTCCATTCATCCTCGATCTCGGGGATGAACCAAACCTCCAGCGAGGCCAAGAACTCACAAACAATCTCAGGGAAGGTGAGTCAATCGCCAAAGAAAGAGTGATCACCCACCATCCTATGATTCTCACAGACTCAGTGGAGATTGTGGGTGAAGCCCACGGAGGCAAGGAACGCATGGTATCCATACCTTGTCAAAGTGATGTCTCTCTTCATCAACTGGTTGTAAATCTTCTTCACATTGTTGTTGACATGAGCCATGTGCATTGGTTTGGATACCAATATAACATTCCCTGGAGTCGAAGAAGTTGCTCGCCTGGACGCCATTGATCCAGTATAAGAAGGAGATGGAGAATAAAAGAGCTCAGAGTAGACTTTGATCACCTAGAGGTTCTTGCACATTATTCCTTGAGAGGGGAGTGGTGGAGATGTGAAGAAAATAATACTCACACCCCTCCATATATAGTTGTTAGGCATCCTACTGCCTCTGTGTTGGTAGTGCTGGCATGATTTTGGTAGTACCGACTTCTTCTCCATGATCCATGTGAACTAGTACTAGCCTCTTATACTGATGCTCATCAGTGGTCGATGTCGATAGTCGTGGATTGCCAGCATCGGTATTACTAAAGGGTGTCAGTAGTACCAACTCCAAAAGGTGTGTGATGGATCGGTACTACCGACCTTTAGATGTGAAAATTCTTTACGGTCGATGGCACTCTCACTAATTTTGTGTCTTCATATTTTGATACTACCGACTTGGTGTCGGTAGTACTGATTTGTTCAATTTTTTCAATACTTCCAAGCCTCATCTCGATATTTCAAACCCTGGAGCATCGCTTAGCGTCAGTACTACCGATAAGAATGTCGGTAGTACCAAGTCCTTATCAGGTAAAACCGGTTCCTTTCTGCAAAAATTTGGTGCTACCGAGCATATTGTGAAAATTGACCCTACGTTCCTATGCTTCCATTAGTACTACCTAATTTTCTTTTGGTACTACCGACCATTACTCAACCTACACGCCAAACATGAATGATCAAGGAACCTTTTTTATAATGAAAAAGCAACTAGAACAAAAAGAACATGAATGTAAAGAACAAAATCCTAAAACAAAACAAATCGGTTGGGTTGTCTCCCAACAAGCACCCTCATTTACATCTTGGGCTAGACGAGATGGGTTTCCTTCAGCCTGAATTGTCACTAGATGGTTGTGAAGATTCATCTGGAAGTCTGAACTCCACTCTATCATTATCTATCCTAAGTGTCAAGTAGCCTCTACCAATGGCAATCATCACACCAGTCATATCTTAGAAGGACCTTCCTAACAACATCTCTGGTCCTCATATCTCGTGCATATCCATGACCACAAAATCAATATGGAAGATGAATTTGTTGACTTTGACTAGAACATCCTCACATATCCCATCAACCTCACAATACATATGTCCTCCAACTGGATTGTCATGGACGACTTCATAGGTTTCTTCAATCCCAAATTCCTAAACGTAGAAAGGGGCATGAGATTTATACTTGCCCCAGAGTCACAATGTGTTTGTTGGAAATGTTGATTGCCTATTAACAGATGTAGAAACATCATGGGTCCTTTCTCTTTATCGATAGTTTTCCTTGGATCATCACACTCATCACTTCATCAACACGCAAGACATTTGTATCATTTATCCATCTTTTCTTGTTGGTGATATCCTTCAAAAATCTTCCATATGCAGGAATTTTCTATATTGCCTCCACGAGCGGGACATTGATGTGGAGCTTTCAGAATATGTCTAGGAATTTCTTGAACTACTTGTCCACCTTTTTTGACTTTAGACTATCCGAGAATGGAGCACATGGCTTCTCTTAACACTTGTGTGGTGGAATATATGGAACGCTAGGGATCTCCTTCCCTGAATTTGCTTCAACGCCCCCTTCTGGGTTAAGATTTGGCATATCTCATGTGGATGGAATGTCATGTGGATTCTCCTTCTGACTTGTGGGTGCCTCCTTATTTATTATGATTATTCCACTACGGAGTAAAACCTTCACATGTTCTTGTTGTGTAGGGACCTTTTCTAGAATTGAAGGTGTGGTCACGTCAATGGTGGAACTTTGAAGTTCCTTGTCTGGCATTGTGCATCCTCATGGTAATCCATATAGACTGTGAGGGAATGGTACTTTTGGCACATACAACCAGTATGGCTTTGGATTATACTACTTTGGTGACTCCTTGGTGAGATGTTCTACCTCCTTGACAATAAAGATAAATTCCACTTGGTGATGTTAATGAGTTGACTCAGCATTTCTAGGAAATCCTTGTTGAATGGGCTTCTTTAAGGAAGCCACCTCTGCTTCTAGATGAGAACTTTGATGCTCTATTCTGCAAAATTGAGCTCCTTGATTCTGCAATTCCCTCTATGTTTGTCCAATGAGCACCTCATTCTGACTGACCAACTTGCTTAACATATCTTCAATACAATCCATCTTATTGGGGGTCATGTCATGTTGTTGTGTACTGGCTTGGTGTTGCTTGCCCTGTTGTGCTCAAGACGGGTCATGTTCAAAATTATCAGGATCTTTCTAAGAAAATTTAGGATCATGCCTCTAGGAGTAGTCATTGCCCCTGTAGTTCTACTGCTGCACATACATGCATTCTTCGTATTCTCCTATAGTGAAGTTTCCATCATTCTGAAATAATTCCTTGACTATGATATCAAGCTTCTCATTCAATGTCATGATGACTTTAGATTTCCCAACATTTTTAATGGTTGTTAGGTGTTCTCTTTCTTCCCCCTAGGACTGATTCTTAGCCATATTCGTTAGGATCTCGTGACATCTGGATGGTTTGTTGTTGAGGAAGAAGCTCGTTCCAGTGCTATCAAGTGTGGTTCTCTCTCATTGAGGCATCCCATGATAGAAGATCTTTTCCTGGACATAAAGTTCGAAACCATGATGAGGGACCATCAGATCAGCATGTTCTGGAACTTCTTCCATACTTTAGAGTACGATTCTTATGCATGCTGCTTGAAATTATAGATCTTCCTAACTAACTTGTTGGACTTCTGAGGTGGGAAATAACATTCAAAGAAGACGTCTATTACTATTATCTCCTCCCATTTTACAATTGACTCTTCATGGTATCTCATGGATCTATCCTTTTGTGACGTCGTTATGTTGTCCGCAAGCATGAGCGGCTAAACACCTTAACTAGGGTTGGAAGTAGCCACTAAGGCTCTCTTAACATGTATATTGTCTCTTTTTGTTGAATATACACATTCTTATCAAGATTATATTCATGCACCTAGTTTTAATGCTTCACTTGTATGCTTAGCTACCATCTTGTGATGTTTGATCATTGATATCTCGAGAGAGTAATATCGCTTTTATCCCATGTCATGGAGTAGTATGAATGCAAGACGGTGTTGGAATGCTAAAACTTTAACCATATGTTTTGTTGCAAAGTATATGTGTGGTCATCTCGAGAGAGAGGCTACTCCTAGACTTAGATCTATCCTCATCTTGAGAGAGAGTGGAATAGACGCTTTTGATGGTTGCTTGTAATCTTGATGAGGGGATGTGAGAGAGAGAGAGATATCATTATATGTTGGTGAGATGCTTTAGTAGGTGAACCCCAACCCGGGTTTCCCTCCTTATACTTGTTTCATCTCATTTCTTTTGTTTCTTATGTTCTTGGTATTCTTGTTTGGGTACTACCGTTCCTTAGGGAACATATTTATATATCCTCTTCGGCTGGAGTATACGAGTGTTAGATTATGCGTTCTTAACACTACCAACCTTGTCCCTATGTTCGACCCCGATCGCTACATCGGACCTCGTTTATCGTTGTGGGGGCCTAAGAGTCGGGTTATTTCTTTAAAAGTCTGACTACTTTAAATACACTTCTTTTGGACATGCGATTTACGTCAGTCAGGTATATCATTTTATTTTTTTTGGTATTATGGTATAATGGTTAAATAATGACATATTAATTTGATTGCTACTCAATGAAGCTCAACCACGAATTCAGAGCACATTAAACTGAACAAATATACATATTTTGGTCAATCATTATAGTTGAATAGACAATATTAATGAGCACAGAAAATATACACTACACAATAATAGGTTCCAACTTAAATAAACATAATGCATAATAGGCAAAGTCGAATTTTGGTCCAACATAATAGAACTAGTTCAAGGGATCAAATCTCATTTAAGGGATTAGACAAGGTTCCAACTTAAATAAACATAATACATAATAGGTGGACTGGGTAAATATTTACCTATTTATGAACACATAAAATATTCAATACACAATCGTAATTCTGAACAGGCTATGTTGGACATGAAATTCAACCAATCATTCAGGGTAAATCATTTTAATTTATTTGGCATGATGGTACAATAGTTAAATAATGACATATTAATTTTATTGCTACTCAATGATGCTCAACCACGCATTCAGACCACATGTAGGGGATCATAGCACATTAAAGTGAACAAATATACCTATTTTGGCCAATCACTATTGGTATGATTGTAGATGAGTTAAAGAATGACATATTTATTTATTTGGTAATCAATGAAGCTCAACGAAGCATTCAAACCTCATTCAAGGAATCAGAACAAGATCAAGTGAACAAATGTACATATTTGGGTCCATCACAGAGAATTAATCATGACCTAATTTTTCATTACATATTAAAATGTGTCCTGTTATGAAATACTTGACACACAAGGTTCCAACTTAAATAAACATAATACACAATAGGTGTAATAGTTATATATAATGACTTGTTTGTTAACAGACAGAAATATTCACTACACAATCGTAATGCAAAACAAGCTTTGTTGGACATGAAATTCAACCAAGCTTTCAAGGTAAATATTGACATATTTATTATTCTGGTACTGAATGAAGCTGACGAAGCATTCAAACCTCATTCAAGGGATCACTTCCCATTCAAGTGAACAAATGTACATATTTGGGTCCATCATAGAGAATTAGTGATGACCTAATCTTCATTACATATTAAAACGTGTCCTCATATGAAATACTTGACAATAAACATAATACACAATAGGTGGAGTAGTTATATATGTAATGACCTATTTATTAACAAACACAAATATTCACTACACAATCTTAATGCAAAACAAGCTTTGTTGGACATGAAATTCAAACAAGCATTCAAGGTAAATCATTCTGATTTATTTGGTATGAAGGTAGATGAGTTAAATAACGACATTTATTTATTTTTGGTTCTGAATGAATCTGAACGAAGAAGTCAGACCTCATTCAAGTGATCAGACCATATAATAGGTTTTTTTTATCAAACATATCATACATCCCTAGAACCAAGCACTTTTATATGAGGGTACACATCAATACCGTTCATTACAAAAACAATTACATTAGTATCAAGCATTCAACATGGCTATACTTACAGAACAAATTACAGAAAATATTTTCGTATTGCTCAAGAGATATACCTGATAAGCGGAAATCCAAATAGAAGAGTGGATCACGGGCAGTCACAGTGGAAGGGTCGGTACATACATGAAGACAAGGTAAAGGGAATACATATTAGCCTACTAAAAGAAAGTCGCGGTACATACATGAAGCCGCTACAACACGCGCCTACTAAAATAAAAAGATGGTTGGCCAACACATATCTCCCAAGCAGCTGGGCGACTTCGGAATACAAGGACTCGACAGTGGCGGCTTCAGAGAAGACTTAGTGGAGGATGCGCAGTTGAACATGCAGGATATCGACGAATACACACAACACTATATAACAGTTGTGGCAGGCGTTGCCCTCACTAGGGTTAAGTCGATACCTTGCACAGAGTGAAAAGGGGGAGTCAAGGGGCTTTAATGGGAGATGACAATTCGGGATGCCTAACCTTGATTCTCGTCGTCTAACCTGGAGGCGTAGTTCGGTGATGGCAGACGAACCATCACACCCCCGAAACGATTCCGTCGCCTTCATTGGCCGTCTGTTCACCCTACGCCCTTGTCCTTCCATTGATTCTGCGATGGAATCGATGAGGCGACAACTTTAACTCACATAGGCAATAGTAGATGGGAGGACGTCGAGGTCTAACGAATGTCTCGAGAGAGGGAGAGCAGAAGAGGGAGAGGGGAAATGGGAGGGGGGTGTCGGAGGTCGGGCCAGGCGAAAATGGGGGTACTCGCGTTCTGAGCGGAAATCGGGTTAGGAACTGAAATTCCGACTGTCGTAGGACTGGCATGGGCCGGTTTTTGGGGTTCCGTTATCCCGAAACGGGGCTAAAATCGATTTACCAACGAAACACAACCCAATCCAATCAATTGTCTGTTTGGCAGAATTGGCACTAGAGACAAGCCTAAATCGGGTTTCAGTCCCGTACCAAAAGCTGGTTTATAGTTTTTTTTGGCCAGCGGTGCATCGAGACCCTGAAGGGGTTTCCCCAATTAACCCCACCGTCGGGTCACCTGGCCTTACAGGCTGCTTCACCTCCCTCTCCTCGTGTAAGCCGCCTTCATCCTCACAGCAACCGGAATAAGACCATTATGCTTACTACTCACGACATACTTAACAGTGACTGGTTTTATTTGGGCTAGCCCTTTGCCTACGTACTTACGAGTTTATGGTGCTTCTTAGGGCTCATAAGCTCGACACAGTCCGGGTTGATTTTTTTTCTTTTCCCTTCTTTCCGTGTCATGCTTCGACAAATAAAATAAAAATTCCAGCCGAGGCCGTGATCATCGTGCCCCTCTCTAAGTGCTTTTTGGTTCGTGAGCCAATCGGAATTAGTCATTCTGACTAATCCAATCCAATTTGATTTCAGTCTATTTTGTTAGCCAGAAATTGGACTGATGGGATTTGTTTCGGATCCATAATTCTATGATACGGACCACTCACTCATGTTCTTAACAAGATTTTAAAATTATCTCTAGATTTGACTATGTTTTTGTTTATTTTATTCTTATATGACATATGAAAAACACAAGTTACGAGACTGAGTCTAATTTAATGAGTGCATGTAACATGATAAGCTACTAAACACAAACGAAATGAACCCTGAAAAGTTAATTCAGAACTATCGACCAATAATTTGAATTTCATAATCTCGATTTTGAACCAAGCAATGTCCTAAGTTTGAGATGACCCTATTCTATAGAATAGGTCTTATAAAAATCTGGTAGGATCTAGAATAAGATTTCATTACAGAACATCTTTTGTGTTTTTTCTCTTTATTTTTTAGGAAGTTGGATTTTAAAGAGGAGTAAGAAAGAAAAAATATATTATAAAATTTGTTTAGGCTGACAGGAACTAAAAAATTACAGATCTATAATTTTCACCGATTAGCAAACACCCTTTCAAAACAAGCGCGGTTTTGCTGTTCCTGAAATGAGCCAGAGCACGCTGCTTCGTACTGCATCCACGTGTATGGACCGTTACAAACAAAATGTGAAGATAAAATTTTACTGACACATGGCATTATATGCACTTTACTAAAAGCGGAACAGCAAATCCGCTGGCTTTCAAAACGGACTATTGACGGGTGAAAGTAATGGTCGTCTTTAATGCACCCACCCACACCCGACCTCACAACTTTAACGCCCGGACCCATATACGCATTCTTCACGCCATCACGTGATCACGTGCATGGGTCTAGTGTATGTGACTCAGGCCTTAGGATTTGCAGGTACAGTGGCGACCATGCCGGTAAAGGTGGTGTGGAGCCGGAAAGCAAGTATTTGAAAAGGAGATAAAGCTGGTGCGGAGGATTCTCTTTCTTCCCTAGTACTGCCTTCGTATTGTTCAAAACATTTCTTCAATCCTTTAGCCCCTGTTTGGAAACGGCCTGGACCGGGTTTGGGCGTTGTCGCGTAGCGACACGTAGGCCCAAACCAGTCCGGCTCGGGCTGGGTTTCTGTTTGGCAATGAGACTGGTTCGGACCCCATTTTGGATTTAGTCAGTCCCATTTTTGAGTTTGACGCAGTACAGGTAGAGGCAGGATTGGAATCTCAAACCTGATTTGAGATCCTACCCCCCGACTCGCGTCTCGCGTATCGCGTCTCTCGGGCGTCCCTCGCGACGCATCTTTCCCTCCCTCTTCCTGGCGAAGTAGCCCTCTTCCTGGCGAAGCAGCCCGTGAAGTAAATGCGACACATCTGCTCCCGACGCAGCTACCTTCGGCGTAGCTGCTTCCTGCCGCCTGCCACCGCCGAGCTAGGTCGGTCAAAAGCAAGGTCTGCCATGCCTCGTCATGTCGTCTACAGAGGAAGCCGTAGGCGGCACAGAAGAGCAATCTGAAACTCTAGTCAGTGTTCTGCCTTTAAATTGGGGGTGTGGTGCTGTGAGGTGCTGGACTTCTACACAAGCTTCTTCGTCCAAGTGTTGCGAGGTGCTGGACTTCTGCAGAAGATCGTTGCCGCTCGCTCGTGGTCTGTCGGCGCTGCCCAGGTCGACGCTTGTGCCCAGCTTCCGCCTCTTCCGTCGTCACTCCAAGGAGAGATTCTACTCAGGTTGGTCTCTGTGTAGGGTAGAGGGTTATTTCGGTTTTAGGGCACAATGTCGAATAGGGTTATTTCGGTTTTAGGGCACAATGTGGAATAGGGCACAATGTCGAATTAAGTACCAAAACATTTGTGAAATGGTGTTCTTTATCGAAACATGTACGGTTGAATCTGATGTTAGATTTTGATTTTGATTTTGAATAGGCACAATGTTGTTGATTTTGATGATTTTCCCTTTCCCGTTGTTTACTCTGCACAGAACATATTTGTTATTGGTTTGATGCTCTGGACGTGCATGGTCTCTGAACTGATGCTATTCAATTCATCAACTAGATTTTAAGAAAATATTCTGTTTCCATCATCCTGTTTATATATAAATAAGTAAACAATAAGAAAAAATGGAGAGTCTCTTATATAGAAAGATGTGTAATTACTATATAACAACCCTTATTGAACCTATAATAACAACTTTCTTCTCATTATGTAGCCATTTTTCTCATTAGATCCTTGAACCCAACCCCTTTTGATCCTTAATTTGTGATGTTAGTCACGTCATTGTTCTCCCTCTCTGTCACTGCTATTGGTACTGTTGTTTTCATGGTGTTGTATTTGATAAATAGTGGCGCCGCCACTTATCATATGCTCCAATACCACCTTCAGTATTTATAAATATTTTTTATGCTCACATCACAGATGCCTCCCATCACTACCACCTCCTTAATTTTCTTCCGCCACATGTCTTGATACTTTTCCTTCTTCAATCACTCTCTATTTTGTTTTTGTTGCTTGTGCCACCTCTACTGTTGTTTCTTCTCCACACATAGGATTCCATTAACCATTTTCGTACCTTGATATTTAGTATGAAACAAGCCATGGAACTTTAATTGTGATTGCATTCATACTATATGCTACAAAAAATGATTGAGAAGGTGATGGGTTTTCATTTAGTTTGAGGGTGCATCATTATGTATGATTTTTTTATCATGCTTCAGTTACCAAATGCAAAAGTCAACACACTATGGCTATCACACACATCTAGCTAATTCAGTTCAGTATTTTTTTCATTCATATATTTAAATTTTGTGTGGTGCAGGTGTGACATTATAGTATGTTTTAATTTACAGAATATCAATGATTGATCTTTTAGAATTTGTGTTATTAAGAAAACTAAGTTGATTTTGTGCGTTGATTAAGGATAAGAGAAATGTTGGACACAAATATAGAATACAATTGACATAAAAACTAGTTGAATATATTCCTTGAATATGGAAATGGTGCATCTATAATAATAACTAACTAGATACAACACATAACAACTAGTTATATCACACTTATTAAAAAAATTCAATCTGTCTGGTTAGATGTCTCAATAGTAGGTTGCTTTTTCAATATGAAATATACTAATATGTGTTCAGTTTTCTGTTATACAATAGTAGTTTGCTTTCTATATGATGGGTACCCTTTTGAAGTAAATACTACGAAATTGTATAGACTTGTGTCTAATTTTCCAAATGGTTTGAATTTGTTTTTTCCCTTGCAATTGTTTTTTAGTACAAAATGAAGTATGAAGCATACGTTAAACTGTTTTTTGGTTTCTAGATTGCACTTTTATGTTTTCATTTCTGGATTAGATTGTGATGATTGTTCTCATGGATTTGAACCACCACTTCATTTCATGATACATTTCTTTAAACTTTGGTGCCACTTGTATTTGACCTAGGGTCAGTAACATTTGAGAAATTTGTGGATCTTAAAGTTAAGTAAAAGTAACCCAAATACATGGACCCATGTCCTAAGTATTTGTCCAAATTTTAGGCTACTCTTCGTCTGAAAGGTTTGTCATTGATTTGTATGCATTCGTTCATATTCATGGACATGTTTCCAATGCATTTGATAATTTTTGTGTTAATCTGACCTGAATCACATGTCCCTCTCCATCTGGCCTTAATTTTTTGTGGGATTGCAACCAGTTGACTTGGGGCCAATAATAATTTTAATTAGTATGCATTCCTTCATATTCATGGACCTCTAACCTACATCAAATATTTTCATATGATATTTTATACAAGATTTCAGTAGCACTTTCAACTGAAGCTTTACTAACTTTTCCCATGCTCAACTTTAATTGTGTTTTTTTTTGTTTCTTGATTGGACTATGATGCTTTTTCCCATGGATTTGAACCACCACTTTGTTACATGCCACACTTTTCTTAATTTGGGTCAGTTTGATCTCATCATCCTGAACATTCAATCATGATGAAATTATGTATGTCTAGTTCAGTTATAGCCTAGTTGCTTTCCAAACTATGGTCATGAGTTGGATTTAGACTAATCCCTAATGGGGTTTGCTTCCCGGCAGGTACAATACAACTGAACATGGCTCTCTTTCATGTGTCAATCAAGTTTCATGACATACTTTGCAGTCATTGATAATTGTATTAGAAGTCTACACTTATTCTGCAAATCATGATTATACATTGACATAATTTCATATGTTTGGACTTGCCGACATAACCATGGTTTAACCTATTCCTAAACAAATAGATGTCAACAGTATGAATGTCAACACTATGTGTGTTATCCATACAACAGACTATGAAGAATGCTGTAAAAAACATATGTTTGGACTTGCCGACATAACCACCAAACAAGGATCATGGTCGTTCATGTTATGTAGCTTGGTCCACTTCATGTTTAGTAGCTTGGTTCAGTTCCTTTAATTACTTAGTGTGTTTTAGTAGTCCTTGTAACTTATGTCATTCAGATAATTTCTGATTGTTCATGCTTCAGTTCATTTATTGCTCTATTTCCTTCTACGACTTCAACTGAATAAGTACTAGAACCGTAGCAAGGTTTTGGGTCTGTACCGGTTCACATACATGTGGTACCAGGTCCATTCTCATTCATTCATAAATCAGGGACTGACCAGATTCATTTTATAAACAATATATATCAACAAACAAGATTCATTTACATTTGGAATAAACAATATATATCAACAAACCAGATTCATTTACAATATTTGTGTTTGGGTATTAATCAATCAAGCTTGTCTCATTTGTGTATATTTGTAACTTGCCTATATGCTCGTTGGTGTTTCATTATTTGTTTTTGGGTGTTAATCAATGAAGCTTGTGTATATGCTGATTGAATCAGTATTGAAGGAATACACATAAATGGTTTCTGTTGTGACTGAATTGTATTAAAAATTTACACTGATTATGTCATCAAATATTGCAGCAACTACACGAGTATGCCTCCCGTCGACCCTAACCACCGTATTGTATGAACAAGAGAGTCTGATGCCGTTGTGGTGACGGCATTGCGTAGACAATATGACCTAGGCAGGTGTATTGATGGTAATTTTACTAGGGACTCTTGGAGGGAAATAACTTCTGATGTCAATAATAGGGTTGTCGATGTGTATAAGTTAGACCAAATAAGATGTCGTTGGAAGAACCTTAATAAGGACTACATCCATTTGAAGGGTTTGACCAACAAGAGTGGCATTGGATGGGATGAAGAAAGGCACAAGCCCATTGTACCGGACACCCCTGAGTGGAAAGAGGCCATTGCGGTACGCACACTATACAGAACTTTTATCCTAACAAATTGTAACTGTACATGTAAACATGATTATCTTAATACATATATTTTTTAAAGCGTAGGCAGACAGGGACCTGACTAGGTTTCTTAGGCGCCCGTTTCCCCACTACTATGACATAGAGCTAATGGCGGGGAGGAACATTGCTAGAGGACACCATGCAATGTCTTCGGCGGACAGTCAGATTCCTGCAGATGTTGCGTCTGAGGATGATGTAAGTGTCGACTTAGGCGCGCCTGATACACCCATGTACACACAATCGGCAACAGACGAGCGTAGCGTACCCGCACCTACCGGGCAAAGTGAGGGTGAAAGCGCGCGGCCTGGGGGAACAGATAACCCGTCAGTTGGGGGCAGGAGTCCTTCTACCCATACGCGCAGGAAACGACAATCAACGCCGCAAGAGCGATGTAGTCTTTCCAATGAAGTTCTGGCTGAGTTCACACAGGTTTACACAAAGGTTCATGAGTTAGGCACATCCATGATGACCAAAGCCTATGAAAAAGAAGAGTTGGTAAACATTTTACAACATTTTAATGACAATTTCCCCGATGCCCCCACCGCTGTTTTTACTACACTTGTGAACGCCATCAAGGACTCTACGAACCGCAACATCTACCTTAGCCTAAAAAACACCCCTGCAAAGATAACCTTGTGGTTAAACGACCTTTGTGAAAGGTCACAATTCGGTTTTGCCACATCTGTACCTCCAATGCCTTCATTTTATTTCCCGTCTCCGCAACCATTCCCTTCACCCAACTTCAACATCACATCATCTCAACAATCATTTGTGCCACCATTCCCTTCACCCAACTTCAATACCACATCGTCTCACCCACCATTTATGTCGTCTTCCTCGTCACCCAACTTCCCAGGCACATCGTCTCAGCCACCATTTATCCCGCCACCCAACTTCCCAGGCATGCCACCGATGTGGTTTCCTTCATCCAGTGATGCTGGCCCATCGGGAACATAATTGCACGGTTTATTTCGTATGCATTTGATGTTAATTATTTTCCATCCAAACATTTACATTTGATTGACTGCTGTAATAATTGGATTGTCTTATGTTGTAGCAATTATTATGTTGTAGCAATTATTATGTTGTCTTATGTTGTAGCACATTTATTTCGCACGTTAATTGGATTGTCTTATGTTGTAGCAATTATTATGTTGTTATTTTCATTGTAAATGTAGGCATCATGTCTGCCAATGACCAACCACAAACACATGACACGCTCAAAAACCTTTTATTAGATACCTTGTTGTGGCCAGTGATTCACGTTGGTGATTTAATTGCTGACTCTGTTGCATACTCAATCATAGACGCAGTAGACGTTGATGCCTCCACACCACCTCATATCCCTAGGTCTGTTAGCATCAGGAGTGGCCACATAAAGGTCTTAGAAATATTGACCGGTCACGAACAAAGGGCTTATGACCTATACCGGATGCGTCCACAAACTATAATGACATTTGTCGACAAGCTTGAGAGTCGTGGCTTGTTGCGAGGTACTAGAGGCGTCACCTCCGTTGAGGCAGTATGCTATTTCCTGCAGATGGTTGGCCATGGACACACAAATCGTGCTTTAGCGGAGGACTACATTCACTCCGGTGAGACCATTAGCAGAAAGTTCAACGAAGTCTTGGACGCTGTTTGTGCGTTGACCCATGACTACATTGTCATACAAACCGCAACTACATGCAAAACAACACATACTCGCATTTTACATAACGTAATTTTTACCCATATTTCAAGGTAATAGTTAACCCCCTAATAAATTTTAATTAATTTTCAAACATTCTGTATGTTTACAACATTATTTTGGTTTATAAAATGCCATAGGGGCTATTGACGGAACACACATCCCTGTCTTGGTCAGCAGAGACAAACAAAATCGATACCGTGACAGAAAAGGGAATGTCTCTCTCAATGTCATGGCTGTAGTAGACTCCTCCATGGAGTTTACATATGTCCTCACTGGGTGGGAGGGGTCGGCTGCCGACCAAAGGGTCCTGCAATCGGCAAAGACCCATAGCGGGTTTACAGTTTCGTCGAGGAAGTTTTACCTGGTAGATGCAGGGTATGCCAACACTCGTGAATTTGTTGCACCCTATCGCAACACATCATACCATATTGCTGAGTACCAAGGAAACAGACATGCCTACACCAGCAAGAAAGAGATGTTCAACCACAGACATGCTCAACTGCGTAATATTGTAGAAAGAGCATTTGGGGTGCTGAAGAGACGGTTTGCATACCTTAAGAAGGGGCCGACATATCCTATTCATTTGCAGTGTCGCATCGTACTTGCTTGTTGTATCCTACACAATTTCATCCGACGGCAAAATGACGGCGACACCATAATGGATGACCTCCCAGATGAGAATTCATCGTCTGCCATTCCCCCAGCCGACGTTCCCCCGAGTTCAGGGCAAGGTTCAACTCATGCCGATTCAAGGGAGGGCGAAGTGTTACGTGAATCCATTGCTAATCTCATTTGGGAAACTCGTTAGTAGAGTATCTGTAATAGATTGATTCCCGAATTGTTTATTTGGAACTTGATCAGAATCGTCACATTGTGTCAATATAGGTTGTCTTCAAATGGAGAACGGAATGCCTCGCTGTCAATGCGGCCTTCAATCCACTGTACGCGTATATATGGATGCCGAGGATGCACAAAACGGACGTTTTGAAGACAACAACCCACACAGGCCATATTTTATGTGCGGTAGGGTTCAAAATCAAAATAGATGTCATATGAGGTTGCCCGCGCAACGGGTTGTACCCACAATTGCCACACTAACCGCCGTTAGGGCTGCAATGCTTTCACAACTTGCATATGCACACAGTGAACGTCAGCTATGGTCTTCCCAGTGTGACTTTGTCTGTTCCAGCAGAGCAGACACTGATAGGCTACAACTAGAAATTACAGATCTACGATCGCGGTCCCAATATCTTCGCCAACGTCTTCACATAACTAGCGACGACAACACTTCCAATGAGGACGGTTACAATACATCATAGATGTATAACATCATTGATGTCTGTCCAACATTCATAACACAAGTTTATCTGTAATAGATTGAACAAACAATGGGGCCTATCTTGTATGTTATTGTTTTGATTTTCAATCTAACTTCATTACCATAAATCGTTTGACTGATTCAAATGCATGGTGTAGATGTCTATTAATACAACTGAAGTTGTGCGGTGTCACTGTGGGTTAGAGGCAGGCTTGCGACTTAACACTGATGATGCAGGGTTGTATGACTTTGGAATTATCAGTGAAAGACCAGGTGAAATGTATTACATATGTCCTTCTCGCGAGGTGCGCTTGTACAAACACACATATTATGTAGCCACTGTGTACGTTACACATTCGTTGTCATTTACGTAAACTTCATAATATTTTTTAGGGAAAAGATCGATGCAGATACTTTCGTTGGGCAATCGATCTCAGGCCTACAATTGATTCTCTGAAAGTTGAGATTGCGTTACTCACGCTTGAGTGCAAGTCATTGTGGGGTCAGACAATGAACTTGAAAGATTTTGTTGAAATTCACCACAACCACCATGATGTTTACACCAACAAAAAGTATGAGCATGAGTATCTAGAACGCTACGTAGAAGAACTGGAGGAACAATGTAGGCTTCTGTTGCACACTCCTTCACCCCCGACGACGTCGTAACGTCGAATGGCGGCCATACCTTTCATTCGCGTCATCGATTTTCCATTTTATTTTTGTTGTTTGGAAGTTCCGTGTTAAGTGTTGTTGATTGTTTCTTGAAAACGAATATGCCATGCTCTGTTGTTTGGAACTTACATATTAACTAATATGCTTAGTCATTCGACGCCTCCTCATTTTGTGTGGTGTTCGGAGCATGATATGGTTCTTAGAGGTAGGATGAGAACCCAATATGAATTGGGAAGGTGTGTTGATGGAGTGTATACGACAGAGGCTTGGATGGAGGCAAAATCATAGAATGATAATAAACCTAATACATGATAGTAGTGAACTTAGGTGAACATAAGAGTTATTATTCTTCTTCTTGTTATTTTTGTTCTTCTTATCTTCTTGTTATTTTTCTTCTTCTGTTCTTCTTCTTATCTTGTTGTTGTTCTTGTTCTTCTTGTTTATTACAGGTAACATGGGATCTCGTTTTCCTGTAAAGGAGTATGATCTCTCAAACAGGAAGTTTATGAGACGCGTCTCCCTTCCCCTAACCTGGATGTGTGAGCCGTATAACATAACTCCTGGCTATGCTATTGTGGGGGTAGGCAGAATAAACTTTGATGTACAGATCAGGTGGTCTACACCTGAAGAACGAATATGGAATAAGACATGTAAATATTTAATCATGGATGAAGGTTGGGCTGAAATGTTGGAGAAACTAAAAGACAAACCTGAATGGACTGTCACCCTACAACCAAAACCCAAAGACGACAGTCGCCCTACAACCTTTTATTTGTGGATTCGTGGTGATGGGGACAACTCTGAATTGCTTAGGTATATTTACCCGAGACCAGAGGATTATATATCATCAACTTCAAACTCGGCTGATGCCCTGTTTGTGAGAGACCGCCACCAACCACCAATCTTAATCTCCTCTACTGATGAAGAAAATGAAGTGAATGTCCCTATCGGGGACTCTTCTTCAACAAGTTATGTTGAATCTGTTTCATCAACAAACAATTATTAGTTTTCTGTTTTGTGTATTGTCTTTATTTTGTTTATATAGCATTACAGGCTTGTTATGGGTGCCTGCCCACTAAGACAATTTATATTTATCGAATGTAGCTGAATATGTTTTACTTCATAAATGATGTTCATGTTTGACTAGTTAAATCTTGAAAATTTTAATTTAGTTGGATTACTTTAATGATGCCCCACAATACATCATTATAATTTTTATGATTTTGTTGTTATTGATGTCTGTTTTTTTTAGAGGAGCTTATCCTAATTGGTTACGTATATGTGGTTGCATTTATCTCGGGTTAATCACAACCCTTGATGTGGTTCATCATATAGTTAGCATAAGCATAGAAGTATACGTGTACTTCTACAAGGAACACATATACAGTAGAACATGTATCATGATAGCTGACTAGCCACTCATATTCAAAATGTATATCGGCTAAAAACTTGTTTCTTGGTCTGACGGGGTTATCAGGTTACCTCATATCTTGGGGTATTAAACATAGCATGTTAGGCATATTCAACCTCAATAAAACAACCAAAACACCCACATAAACACCCCACAAAAGGGTAACACGCCTGACTCACATCTCAACAACAAAATGAGAGTTCTTAAACCAAAGTGATATAGATAACAATTAAGTTATTTTTAAGTTATTTTTTTTTTAAACTTCTGTTTAAACGGCGTCACAAGGCCACATTTCTAACAACAGTTCTGCAAGAATAGGAGAGAATCAGCTAATCCTGCCTACAGTTGCCAAACAGAATAAGACTAAACCCAGCCTAGCTTGAAATGAGTCTGAAACGAGTCCAGCCCAAACACAATTAGAGTGGTTTGCCAAACAGAATCAGACTGGTTTGCCAAACACAATCACACTCCACTCTAGCAGGCCTAAAGGCTTGCATAAAGCCAGCCCCGAACAAAGAGGGATTTACACCAATGTGAGTTCCTGTGCGTAGCTAAATCCCAACCATTCCTGAGAGACAGAGCAAATATTCCACTCCCTCATCGCCTTGATGCCGACCCCTCCAGTCTCCTTAGCCGTGATGATGCCGACCCCCCCAGTCTCCTTAGCCGTGATGCCCCCCACCCCCCCCAAAAAAAAAAACCATGCCGCGGTGATGCTCCGAACCGTCCAGGCTGGCGATGAGTTATACGCCTCTGTCAATTATCGTGATCTATCACATCCCCGGGCCAGAAGAACTCCGTATTTTCTTCATCTTCTTCATCTGCTACAGAAGGTTTTCTTCCGACTTCAGGTGGAACTCCTCCTATACCCGTTTTTATTTTTTCCGGTGGGAAACATGTTTGCTAACGAGATCGTGTTTTCTGTTTCCTTCTCTCAGGACTAGCCCTCTGCAGGTCTGTGGATCTATGGCAAAGTTCATGTATTTCTGGCAAATTCCTTGAGATTTTAATCTACGGTGCCGATTTGGGAAGACCTCTACACATTTAATAGGTGGAGCTCGTAGCTTATCGTTTTTCTCTTTTCGTTTGGTTGAAACATTCATCACGACCACGTTTTTTTTTTAAAATCTTCTTCCTTTTTCCTTTTAGGTTTAATTTCCAGTGTAAAAGATCTCTGGCAAGTGGTTGATATAGATTGAAAGTCCTTCGTTAAACAACAACCAAGCTCCGTTTCTTGTTTCAATACTGGTGAATGGATCCCTCTGCAGCAGAACCATTGGAGCGCTCCAGTTGAGAGATGTATCACGGGGGACCTGCACGCGTAATCACGGGGTGAGCTATGGGGATGTTGTCTTGCTGCAGGCAGAGGAAAGAAGCCAAGTTTCCATGGATTTTACCATAACCTTCATCTCTGCAGACAGAGGAATTAAGCCCAGTCTTCATGGATTCTACCGTAACCTTCATCTCTGCAGGCAGAGGAAGGAAGCCAGTCTTCATGGATTCTACCGTAACCTTCACTGCTGCAGTTATGCGCTTCCTTAAGGGAAAAAATCATTTGAGCGCTGCGGTTCACAGATTTTATCACGGGGAAAAAACCCAGTCTTGCTGCCTGCTGATCGCGAGGGAAAACAAAGCTCACTCTTCACCCGCTAAGCTGCAGTTGCATTCTAGACCGTGAGCAAGCCCGATTGGTAGAGCAAGCCCGGGGTGTAGCTTCTGCGTTCATGTCTCATCTCAGTTTTGACCACACGGAGACTACCGCCACATCTCAGTGGTGCCTACACGACCACTGCTGCTATGGGTCGCCATGAGGCCTGGGAGTGCCTCTGCTGAACATCTACACAGTACAACTGCAGGTAAGTAGTTTGTTTTTTTAAGCCTTTGCCACTATACTTTGTTTCTGCCTTTATCATCCCATACATATTTTTTTATCTTATTTTAGAGTTCAAGCAATTTTCGTGTTTAGTGTTGTCTGTTTGGGTCTAATGGCTTACCATTTCGAAGCCTTTTCTGCCACACGGGTGTCTAATTTCTTAACTTATTATGTTTTTTTTGTCCGCCTAAATTTATCATGTCTGGACTCTGAACAAGACATTTGGGTTCTGAAACGAGCAAATTGTCAGTGCTCACTTTAACTCCTCAATCACAAATGAAGTCATGGTAATGCACCCTATAAAGTAGAGTAGGACATGAAAAGGCCAAAAAAAGATAGTGTTTATGGGTCAGTGTCTAGAGGCAGATGAATTCTTTTATCCAGGTTCATTCAAATTTCGCTCAACACAAATTGTATGTTGCACAGGCTCTACCTCTTTATACTTGATCTGTTCCCTCTTCCTGTTTTATTTTATGTTGTTGTGCCAATGTCCTCTTCACCGTTACACATTAGCCAAGTTGATGGCACTACAGAATTTAGCAATGTTTGCGATAGTTACAATGCTGCACGACGTAGAAATGTAAAATAAATGTAATCATATCATACTTTCTGAATAACAATGTATCCATTGAATTCTTTCTAACATCTCAAATTCTACTTGACTATTTCTCCGCCTAAAAGTTAATCCCCCCTTTTCTCTTTCTTCTAATCTTGTATCCGCTTTATTCTTATTAAAACACATTCTCACTACATACTTACTACTCTTTCTTCTTCCTCTCTCCCCGGAGAGGATCATTTCTCCATCCAAAACGACCTCCAATTTCTGTTCCATAACTACACCCTTCCCGTCACATCCTTCCACATTTTAATAATACACTCACAAATGGCTAATTTTTTACAAACTGTTTATTTTTTTTACTAGAAACAAAAGAATATATTGCAAGTTGATTTTTCAAGAAGAGGTAAGCTCTCCACCTTCTACATTCACTAAAAAAAAATTCTTTAAATTAAGTATTAGGTCAAAACAACTGATCCTCTCTTTCTGTCTCCCTCTTCTCTCTCTGGGTTTCTTCCACGTATCAAATCTTTTTTGACAGTTCCCATCCTTTCATCTGAGAGGATGCAATCATTTATCTTCGTATCTAAATCTCATGATTTGGGAAGTAGAGCAGGTTTAGCTCTTTCCATCTTTGTCTTCTCCCTCCCTCCATTTTAAATTCTTTCCATTCATCCCATGTGTCCTAATAACGGAATAACCTTGATATTTGATGGGTGCAATTTGGCTTGTCACTATACACTTTGACATGTATGGGTAAATCATCCCAAGTTGTAGGGCAAATGTATCATGTTACCTTGACTCAACAGGCTTGAGCTACTGTTTGACCATAAATGGGTAACAAAAATGGCTCTTAGATAGTAAAAGACGGCAATACGTTATATTAGATAGGAGAAACTCTGCTCTTATAAATAGGAGAATAGGGAAGCGTACAGGACATAAGACAACCCTAATGGGCCAAGACACTTAGGCCCATATTACAAACTAATAATAAAACACTAACTAAATAACTCTCAACACTCCCCCTCAAGCTGAAGTTGGGAGAATCCCAAATCAGCTTGCAAATAGAGAGTTGGACTAAGAAAAGAAAGAAACAGAATAAAAAGATAAACCGGGCCCATACAAATTTTTTCTCCCCCTCAATATTACATTAAAGCACTCAAACACTCAGACACCCCCCCTCAAGTAGATACTCCAAGCAAGCAGGCAAGCAGGTCACAGAAGCTTCTCGATCATCTGGAGCAGAAGTAAGTAGCAACACGATCATCTGGAGGGGAAATAAGCGGAAATAACAGTGCTTCATGGTCTTCATCACAATCACTAACGTCGCAGCTCAGAGAGTGCTGGGTCATAGCAGCAACAGTAGTCAACGTACAAATAAAGTACAGACAGGTGAAATGTGCGAAACAGAGCACAGACAAGCCAGAGAGTGCTGGCACACAACAACAGAAAGTCGACGTGCAAACAAGGCACGGACAAGTAAAAAAGTCAACAAGCGCAAAGCATGGACAAGCCAGAAAGTGTTGGCACACAACAGTAAAGTGGACATAGCCGGATAGAAGACCATCAACACAAACAAGTGGGCAGCTGAAATAAATCTCCAGAAACCAGTCTCTTCAAGAAGCATGTAGTAATGGCAGCAAATATAAACTTCCTCTTCTCTCCTCATCTCTCTCCTCTACTCATCTTCTCTTCCTCCTATTCTCCCCCTCACACCAACCACAGAGAAGATCAAGGGTTGGGGTGAACAAACACAAGTTCCATGGGATTCAGGGAATCAAACAAAAATGGTGCAAATGGAGTGAGAAAGAAAGAAAAAAAACTCATATATTATGAATAGTAAACAACCAGATGTGAGGAGAGATGGAAAAGAAATACATTTACAATACATTTCAAATTAAAGAATGATATATAGGTTGAAGCAAGGGCATGTTATTGTTTTACTGAACTGGGCAATGAGATAAAGCACATTAGATAAAGAATATTAGACCAAAAGATATAGAAGCCAACAAGAATTTCAGCAGCAGGGTAGAGAGTTGCCATGGCTTCGATAAGAGGGACAACATTATTAAACACAACAAGCATGTGAAGGAAGTAGCAAGGATTAAAAGAAAAATTGATATGCAGGCTTGTTAATGAGTGAAATTATGTTTGAGGGGAGGAACCGTTAAAAGTTGATAATGGAAAGAGTTGATGCAGAAATAGTGGTCCTGAAGGCAAACGTTACTGTAGCTGCTACAATACCGCGACTATAGATGTTGGGAATGTGTGCCCAAATCTCTTCCCCTTCCATATTAGAATTAAGGAGGGTATTAGGGGAGGAAGGAGACATCAAGGGCGGTCACTGGGAGAGGATCTCATTGACAAAAGACCCCCTAAACTCATGCAACAATTGTCAAATTAGATCTCCATTAAAATAGGCCACCGGTGAGGGAGAAAAAGGTGTCATAACCCTATCTCCAACGCACATGGAAGAGGCCGTTCATCTCCAACAGGACGCTAGGGGTTGAAGGAAAAGAAGAAGGCTGCTTGAGGCCGTTACAAACCACAAAGAAAGGGGTTGGAAGCTCTAGCAATCCCGCCGTGCTACAATAATGTACTGTAGCAGTACGGTTAGAAGAGAAGAACAAATCGTCTGGTGCATCAACAAATGAAAGTATTGATATAAAAAAGACTTGAGGCAGTGAACCTCATGCAAGTAGCAACAAAAGAAGGAAGCATCAGTATCAGGAGGGGGAGGAAGGAGCAACATGAATGAAAGAGTGGACAAGGTCTACGGGCGGCCAAGAAAGAAGAAGGGGTGGCCGCCCGCCGGCTGTGACTCTCTCTTTTCTCCCTTTTACTTGACGGATAGGGTTTTGGATCTCTGCTCTGATACCATCTTAGAGAATAAAAGACGGCTACAAGTTATATTAGATAGGAGAAACCCTGCTCCTATAAATAGGAGAATAGGAAGCGTACAGGACATAATACAACCCTAATAGGCCAAGACACTTCGGCCCATATTACAAACTAATAATAAAACACTAACTAAATAACTCTCAACAAAATTCTTTCCATTCATTCCATGTGTCCTAATAACGGAATAACCTTATATTTGATGGGTGCAATTTGGCTTGTCACTATACACTTTGACGTGTATGGGTAAATCATCCCAAGCTGTAGGGCAAATGAATCATGTTACCTTGACTCAACAGGCTTGAGCTACTGTTTGACCATGAATGGGTAACAGAAATGGCTATAGATTTAAGACTGTTGAGGTAACTAATGGTTGTGGGGGAGGTAGGTGTGACACCCTCTTTTTTGGAAACCACTTATGAGGGGAAGCTGGGATTTTACATTCATTAGGTACAATGTAATAACATAACTAAATTTAAAAACAAAAACAAGAAAATATCCATTTCTCGTTCTTCACATAATTCAACATAAGCAAAATCTAAACAAGAATTGTTTACATTCTTCATAAGCTGATAACATAAACAGGAAAGCAACAAAGTCTTCTAAAAATGAGAAAAGGAAAACCAAATCTCAAGCAGAACCATGAGGATCTCCTCTCCCCGGTAATGGATTGTGGGTCTGGTCTTTCTCATTTTCTCCTAGCCCTTTTTGAGGTAAATTTCTGGACTTCAGTACCTCTCCATGCTAAGCAACATATAAAACACGTAAGCAACTTGAGAGTAGTAATGATTTGTAAATAGAGTGTAATTTGAAAAACATAAAAAAGAATGGAATTCAAGGAAGTAACTAAGCATGGTTTTGCATGAAGGAAACAAAATGAACTGATATATTGCCTTCTTCATGAACTCACAATTTTTATAAGGCCAAATATGCTTGCATAACGTTCCTACATAGCTCATAATGCACTGACATTACTAATAAGACCAAAAGTCCCACATAAATATAATGAATAGCATGTATCAAAGTCACATGTTTCTTAAACTTAACAAGATTATTGTAAAAGTAGATTTCGTTCTGTAGTCACGATTCATAATCTTAACATGACAACAAAATAACAAAATACGTACCATCTGTTTCTTTCTTTCGTCATGAATCTTTCTATAATCACGATTCTTTGTATCTTAAACTTCTTTTACATACAATTTGTTATCATAAAAAAGAACTAAGTACTCATTATTTACACAAGCTTTCATTTATATATAAATGTATCAATGCTCATTACTTTATACTCAAAGTGCATCTCCACTTGTGTAAATCTAGGAGGGATCCTATGAATCTTTTGTTTCCTTATTAAGACTATGGATCTATCTTGCTCAAAGACGTAGGTAAACATGGGAAATCCAAGGTGTCATGGTTATATAAATTATATTTAGATTTTTTTAATTTTATATATCATAGTTTTTTTTTCTAAAAGCTTAATGCTGGGATCTATACAAGTTTATACCAAGGTGAAAGTATGTAAACTGATTAAATTAGTTGGCCCCCATTATTTATCTTAAAAAATGCTCCAATGAGCTTTTCAAACTAACATTCACAAGAGATGTATCTTTTGATTTTCACATTTGTCATATACCCCTTTTCCCTACACGTCTCTAGTACACATTCCAATCCAATGTTGTTTTTATTGTTTGCTCTTAAAATGACACATACTCTTTTCCTCTCCAACATGGTTGAAATTGAGGATCTTGTTTATCTGGTTGAAAAATGGGAGAAATCATCCCAAACATTTTTCATATGGTTCTTTCCTCTTCATCCCTCTCACAATGTAGGGTTTCATTTCAAAATTACCATTTCTAAATACTAATATGTTCCATTGTAATTTAATAATAATATATACTAAAATATAATTATCCACATTTCTTCAATTCACATTTCGCTTTTTTAGTAAGGACAATTTTTATGCTTATCACTTTCCAAAATTTAGGCGGTTGATATAATAGTCGTAGATGGGACAACAAGGCAATGCCTTGAGAAAAGGAATTCAGAACCTAAAGAAAACCAACTTGGGTGAGTTGCAAAAAAGAAATTAATTTGTTAGTGCAGATGAGTATTAAAAAACGGCCCATGCGGCTACTTAAGCATTGAGAGGTCCTGGCCGTTGTAATCCTGCCTTAGGCGTCCGCGTGGCGCTTGGGCTATTAAGCGTCCTCTTTTGGGCTGCTCAGCCTGCCTAATTGCCCACTTCAACACCTTTTTTAGGCGGTCGCTTTGATCCGCTTAACTAAAAATTGGCTCCTAGAGCCATGATATTGGGATTTCTTTACTGATTGTATACTTGAATGGATATTACCTTAATTGTACTTTTTAGTGAATGATTACTTTTATTGATTTTCTTGCCGCTTGCACTGATTTCTGATTGGTATTACTGACTTTTTTGGCATAATAGTGATTATTTGATTAATATTATAGATTAGCAGTAAAGTTCTTAATGATTAATTCATAGCTGGTTATTCACAATTACTGAGTTGCTTGTTGATGATTAGAAATATTGTTTGGTGGTAAGTATTGATAGATGCTTAATTAAATACAGATTTACTAATCTGCTTGCTTATTTTACCTATTAGTATTATTGATTATTCATTTAGTGTTTCATAATAAATTCATAGTTGATTATTAACAATTAGTGTTTTGTATGCTAATTTTGGTGATTAGAAATATTGATTAGTAGTAGAGTATTGATTATTACTTGGTTTTCGTTACTGATTTACTGATTAGATATGTATAAAAGTTCCATAGAAATATATTTTTATATACAAATATGTGTAATTTGGTATAAAAATATATCAGAATAGAGGAACTTGCTTTTTCAAAAAACGCCTGCTTAATCGCCCACCTTGGCGATTAATCGACTACAAGTGCTGTCCGCACGCCTTCCGCTTCACGATTATTAAACATTGGTGCAAATACATGACACATGTTTAAATATTTAATCTAATTAATTGATGTTGATCATTGTAAATATGAGATACATAATAGTGCCAACAAGTTATCAACATGGTCCTGACAATTGCTTTAGTAGATGCAAAAGGGAGTTATAATGGTTTGATTGCGAGAAATTTTGTGTAGATCGGGTAAAGAAAGCATGGATATCCATATTCGTATGCATGGTCCACTGATCACGACAACATGCTTAAGCAAACTTGGTAATGAACACTGAATAAATAAGGGAATATAGTATAAAATCGGGATCTCTAACAAATTTTAATACAAGATTAAAAAGTCTTTGTTGGTAGAAGACTATGCAATGGAGTTTATCAGTAGGGACCGTTTCCATTGGTTTCTTTATATTGATAGCCTGCTAATAGGTAGACCTATCAAATGGGTGGGTGGGTTGGGTTTTGGCTAGGGTCATTATGGGTGCGGGTTAAAAAGGCCCAAAATATTAAATGGGTGGAACAATAGCACACTCAAATCCAACCCAGTGGGTTGCGGACCCACCCGTAGGTCCCCATATAAAATGCGCACCATAAAAAGGTGATGCTAGTTGTTGCTCTACAACAAATATTAAAATGGTTTTATAAATGTTTTTTTAGATTAAACATAGGAAAATGAGAGCAACCATCACCACTGTTTGGTGTCAAACACAATGTGATGCCTATTATTTTGTTCTAACACAAACTAAATGAAAGGAAAAAAACATGCAACTGCTATGAAATCAGAAAAATAAATGATATAGACAGTGCAAAAAGCATAATCTGTCATCAGAACATTTTTTTTCAGTATGTGACATAAATTCCTAACACTGAAGATGCTTATCGTTATCTACTACACAAAATGAACATAAAGAGAAGAAAAACGATGTGAATGAATATAAAACATGCAACACACTACGTTCTCAGTAAAACAAACAACAATATTGAAGATAACAACTTTGTCTCATTAGCATAATAAAGTAACAAAAGATATTACATAATGGCCTTTAAACTGTCGTTTACATTGTATTTATTACAAATCACAAATTTAGTTCTTTATTTATATGTGGATGTGGCATGTCTTAAAGATTCATATATGTACTATATTTATATTACTAGGTCACTTGCTGGTGCCCGCGTGTCACCCACGAAACCCACTAACTAAACGAGTGGGTATGTGTTTCGATGATTTCTAGCATGTGACTTGTGGGTGCCCGTGGATTTTTACCCGATTTGCCAGGTGCACTAATTGGTGATTGTTAGTGTGTTGAATATGAATCCTACAAGTCCACATGCCTTTGGAATTTCCCCTCTATACATCCCCAAACATCACATGTTATGTAATGCATTGGCTTGAATCACCTTTGATGACTCTTATCATACATCTTTGTACATACACTAGCTCACAAGGATTTCCCTTGTAGTAATGCTACACTACATTTAATGAGAGCAAATGTCTCTAAAGTCTTGGATATCGATCACCTATTCTTTCCTTTTATTGTATCCCTAGATTCCCGTAAGAACGATGACATCCTCATGACCTCTTTCAAGGATGATGTTGAGACTGCAATTAGTGATTATTAATAAATAGACGATAAGATTACCCTAATGTGTCTAAGCCTTCTAGGAAAGGTCGACAACCATGTCTAGGATGCGGGGATTTAGGGTTGTCACAACATGGTACAATAGAAAATAGCTTCTTGCATTTACTCTTCTTAACTGACGTATCATTCATTTTTCCTCCTAAGCTAATGAACTGTCATTTATCCTTGTTGTAACATGCCTGTATAAAAATTTAGTGTTCGTCTTCACTACCATATCAATTTTGTCTGAAACTTTTCTTTCCATCTAAGAATTTGTCTAGTTCTTTCCCTACTTTGTTTGAAGTTTGTTCTCTTTTCGTCCATTGAAGCATCTAATCTACTTTGAAGTTCTATTTTCATATTCTCATACATTCTACATCATGGTTGTTAGAACTGAACCGGTCAGCGAATTGGTGAGGCCTCTGGTTCTCGGTTCACTGGTTCAACCAGTGGTCAGACCGGTTCAACCGAGGACATCAACATGACATCATAAATAATTAATATTAATATATATATATATATATATATATATATATATATATTGTATAGTTCTTTTAGCCAAGTCGATACATAAAGGAGACATAAGCAATGAATCATATAATGAAGTGCACAATTTCAAACAGCTAATCATCTATGATCCAATGATTTCAATCACTCAAAGATTCAAGACAATCAACTAAACCCAACCACACACAACAATAACCACCACAAATAATGTAATTAAGTAATTAACAACATATAAATGGTAACAAGAAGCATGTTAATCTAGTTACGACAAGTTATAACCACCAATGAGATTAAGCATAAGAAGTGGAAAAATATGTTCAAATTTATGATCAATACAAAGATGCAATCATTTAATGAGTGCGTTGGCAAATGAGATTCACAATCATCTAATACTTTTGGTGCATCAATTATTGGGCGCGGGAATATTAAAAATAGAGATCTCACCTCAAGGATGACGAGGAGAAGCGCTCATCACATCAGGAAACAAAGAGCATCTACTCAACAACAAACAATAAAAGTTTAAAACTCTACAACATGGTAGCAACAAAGATTGAAGAGGGGAAAGAAGAAAAAAGAAGAAAGGAAAGGAGTATTAGTAGCCGTCCAATTAAGCAGAGAAGAGAATAAAGAGAAGGGTTATTATTGTATCAGTTGATGTAAGAGCAGGGGGAAGGGCATACAGTTAGAGAAGAAAAGTATAGGAAGAGACGAAAGAGGAAGAGGAAAAGAAAGAGGAGGGAGACGAGGAAGAGGGAGAGGAGCAGCTAACTTGGTGGTGGCGGAGTAGCATGTGATGGCATCCAACAACTTCAAGCACCGACAGCAGGGAGAGCGGCGGGCTGCAAAGCTTTAAGGGCCGGCGACAGTGTCGGTAACAGCCGAACCTGAGGGGACGACGGCGCACTTCAGGCCTTCAACAAACGTCGACGACCATGGCTCCAACAAGAAGCAACGAACTAGGGCTCTTGCGGATAAGGGGGGTGTCGTGGGGTTTGGCTCATGGAGCGCATGGTGTCGGGGTAAGAGGTTGGGTTGAAGCTGTACGAGAAGTCATGTGGTCGCTTAAGTGGCCAAGGAACAGACTCAATCAGTTGGACAAAAACTGGACTGGTTCCCGGTTCATGGTTCAACCGGTCGGTTCATCGGTTTTAGGACGATTTGAAGCTATTTCCAGGTATTGGAGGGAACCGAACCGCAACTATGACCAGTTCCCCGTTCAACGGGTTGAACCGAACGGTTTGGTTCAGTTCTGATAACCATGCTCTACTTCTAGATCCTTCCTGAGTAACTTTTCTATTTTCAAATCTATGTTCTGAATATTTCTATAAGTACAACTTTTCATACCTCTTAATGATATCTACGAGGCAATCATCTTTGTGGCGTCTTCTTCCTACCAAAATACCTCTTCTTTATTTGTGCTATCAATTTCATTGTGCACATCCTAATGTCCCATTATTTAGTATTTGTTTGTTTAAAAATTCCAATCAAGGCCATGCTTGTTTTGCCGCTATCATTGCACACCCTCTTGGGTTCGGGGTGGTTGACCATGCTTAAATCACAAAACGATCAAAATCACCTAAATATGGTCCTATTGTGTGCGGTGTTATGTCGTTCCATAGTTTATTTTTGTGTATATGTATTAGTTGGTGTTGATGTCCCTTATTTTTGTGTACTTATATTTGTTGAGGGCCCCTTACCCTGACTATGCTGTATTCATAGCTCTCACTTCCATGAATATAAAGTTTGACATATACATTGGTTTCACTGATTTTAGGTCATCAATCCTCTTTTGAAATGGATTAGTCGATTTTGACAAATGTAATTTGGAAGTGAATTTTGTTGTTACTGTTGTTGGTGAAGTGACCTATGATTGTTAATTATTGATTATCACCTTTCAAATTGTAAATACCTATTGGGTGGTTATCTTATTACTGAAAAGAATATTGATAGACAAAAGTGAAGGTCTTCATTTGCTCCCCTCATTTTATAATAGATAGTTAAGGTATACACAAAGTCTTTATTTGTTTATAAAGAACCAACCCACACCCACCTCTCGCAACTTCATGCATGGATGCATATGTGTCTCGTAACATCATGTTTATAATGCATGTATTTTAAGCCATCACATGCATGCACTTGGCATATGTGTCTCCAGTAATTTAAGAAGCAACTCCTCAATACCTTTTCTTTTGGGTGAGCGAGCATCTGAGCATTTTGGCTGAAAGCGGGCGCCTATGACCATTTAATCCCGTAATGGGCCGCTTTTTCTGGTCCACTTATGTGGTGCTTAAAACACTAAATGTAAAATTGGGTATGTCCATTAATGAATTAGTGTACAAATTTAAAATGGAACAAAATTGACTCCTTTGTGAGTACTTGTTTTCGGCTGACGCTTCCGTGAGCATGATGTCCTTCCACGAGTAATGTACAATGTCTTTTATTTTTCCGATTGGGATTCCTCTATATCTCAACTTCCTGGCACCCCTCCCCCATATATGGAAGGACAAAGATATCTCTTGTCGACACCTTCTCTCACAATCCTATTCTATGAACTGCTTTGGTGTCTGTCGTCGTCAAGGTTTTCAGACCTGACCCGGAGGTCGACCTGACAAATCTTCTGGGTCACGGGTCTCTGGTTCAACCGTCGGGTCGATCCGGTGACATCAGCATGACATGTATACATAATATGACTATATACATACACGATACATGTATATGCATATATGTTATAGTAATATGTATGTCCACATATATAACTGTATAAGTGTGCATATATGTGTACATAATCTGCTATATGGAAGTATGAGATGATGAAATATGAAACATCAAACATACAAACCAAGTATCTCTTCATAAAGAGGCACGAAATGGATTTGCAATATTTAAAACAAGTGATAAGTACTTAATAAGTGAATATATGAATGTATGGAATAGTTGGGGCAACATGAAAGGATATTAAAATTAGTCAAATGGTCATTTAGGTAAAGAAAAATAAAACCAACTAGACCCATCCGGTTCTTTGACCCGAGGGCCGGGTCACTGGGTCGGCAGTTGAATCGGCCGGGTCATCGGGTCAACTTCGGGTCTTGGCCAAAAATGGGTTTCAGCCCCACCCGACTCGCAAAACTTGTCGGGTGGAGGTTCAGCCGGTTCAACCGGCCGGGTCGAGTCGGGTTTCAAAACTATGATCGGCGTTATCTTTATACTCGTTGCTTTAGCATATTTGAAGCATGAGGCCTGTACGGGAGGAGATGCCGCCATGAAATTGCATGCCCTTCCCGCTGAAACATCTTTGAAGCCTTAGTGTTGGTCGTTGGGGTGGTGAGCATTGAGGACAAATTGCGCGAGGGCCGACTCAAATGGTATGGACATGTGCAACACAGACCGACTAATGCGCCTATACGAAGCAACGCTATTGAGTCGAGCACAATAAATAGAAGAAGAGGAAGGGCTAAATTAATCGATTACTAATGTAACTGACATTGAAGTAGAATGTGGATATGGAGTCATCGTAGCCCAGATGGATGATGGGGATCCCCGAGATAGACTACACATTCCCAACCACCACAAGCGGATGATCCGGGAAGGGAAACATGCAACAATGGGAAGATGATGACAACACAATCTGAAACTCCACAATCTCAACATGAAAGAAAATGATGGCAATCAAAGTGATTACTAATGTAATTGACATTGAAGCAGAATGTGGATAGGGAGTCACTGTAGCCCGGATGGACGATGGGGATCCTAGAGATAGACTACTGATTTTGAACCATCACAAGCTGGTAGAGAAACATGCAATAGTGGGTAGATGAAGATAACACAATCGAAGACTCCACATAGTCCTAGCATGAAAGAAAATGAAGGCAATCAAGGTGATTAAAAATGTAATTGACATTGATGCAGAATGTGGACAGGGAGTCACTGTAGCCCAGATGGATGATGGGGTCCCCGAGATACACTACACATTTTGAACCATCACAAGCGAGTAAGGAAAACACAACAATAGTGGGAAGATGAAGATAACATAATCTAAGACTCCGCTGAGGAGATATACAATATTCACGAGAAAGAAAATGAAGGCAATTAAGGTATAGTTGGGGGGTAGTAATTTTCATTCTTCCTCTTCTATTTCTATGGTTAGTGACTTCAACTTGAATGTAAATGGGTTCATGAATGATAATACCTGAAACTACCTTAAAGATTTAGTCTTGATGCATAGACCCAATATTGTGGTTGTTATTGAACCTTGAATCTCTGGATCAAGGGCAAAATATGATATTTGTCTGTTGGGTTTTGATAGATCTCATCGGATTGAGGCTCGAGGGTTCTTAGGAGGTATCTGACTATTATGGAAAGAGGAGATCATTAAAGTGGAAGTCCTTGAGACACATTGACAATATGTGCATTGCAATGAAAATGGGATCCTACTGATGGTGGTCTATGTCTATTTGTGAAGACATCTCACTCGAATTGGTGGAAACATGTCAGGTGAATGGATTGTGGTGGGTGACTTTATTATTGTATTGAACCCTACAACGAAAGCAAGGAGGAAAATTGTTTAGATATTCATAATCTAACAATTTCAATGAGGTTATTATCGAAGCATGTCTTGTGGATCTTATTTTCTCAAGTGCAAGGTCCACATACATGAACGATCTTCTTCATGAATGGCTAGCTAATGATTGTTGGAGTGAGAACCACAATGATATGTCTATTCGACACTTTCCCAGAAAAAACTCAGATCACTGTTCGATCTGCTAAGTGGATAGAAAATAAAGCATGTTTTTTTAAAACTAAGGCTAGCTTGAATCTTAAGGATGAGTGTAAGAATTTTTTCACGAAGGAATGGAAAGGGGAATCATCCTTTTATGATGACTGGGGAAAGTCAAACGGAAGTTGGCATACTGGTAAGGCAAGGGTGAAGAAGTCTAACTTAGACGACAAATTTGACGAGTTACAATGTCGCAAGACCGGTCAAAATGGGTCAAATTCCGCGGGCACTTATGGGTCGATCCGTTTAAGTCGGGTTTTGGTTATGATATTTACCACGCTGAAAAAAATCCAAACCCATGGCCTCCTGTTTAGTTAGCGGGTTTCACGGGAGACCAACAAGCACCCATAGCTAACCCGTAACTAAATTAAATATAAATAAATAAATATAAGTATCTACCATTACTTAAAATCAATATAATGACCTAATCAATGTTTTAAAAAAAGGCCGCACGGACCGCATTAGCGGTCTGCATATACTTAGCCGCTTATAAGCCCGATTATTCGACGATTTTTAGATAGACATTTGTTATCTTGGCCCAAACTAGATTATATATTTATTAATAACATTCTCTTAATGTACTATTTTGTTGTCTGTTTTGTACACGAGACACATGCTTATTTAATGTTTTTTTACCTCAAGAACATGCGGCCAATTTTTGTATGATTTGGTTAATATTGATTGCTATGTACTTATGTTAAACCATTTTGTACGTGCTTCATTGAAGTTTATGTTTAAATGATTCTAGAATGCATTCTAAATGGTGTTTTACTCTTCATTGAAACTTTATATTTGAATCTATCTCAAATTTTTGGGTCTAAATATGTAACGTACAAATTAAATATGCAAATGCGTGATTCCTTTATATATACAACTTAATTATTAAAAAAATTCCAAACCGCATATACTTCCGCATATACTCTATTAAGGTGACCTCTCCGCACGCACATCGCATACCGCTTTTTAAAACTATGGACCTAATGCTATCTATTAAGTGTTATGGAGGTCCAATCCAAACTTGAACTTTCCCATCACTGAGAGAAACGGTGGAAACTTATTCAATGAGTAGTATATTTTCTAATTGCTTTATCAAACTTAATGTGCAGTTTTACAAGTTACTAACCTTATTCCATCATGCATTATCATAAATTAAAGAATTTACTCGTAAATTAGAAAATTTTACCCCAAATGGTATGTGGTTGAATGCTTGTAAAAATGAACAAAATTTTGTTGTTTGATAGTGACAATGTGTATTACTTGGTCTTTTCTTGCTATATTTCAAATTAAAACACTAGAGAATCCTGCTCCTTTTTATAATTAGAATAACAACCCGTTGATTTGGGTTTGGGTTTGTCTTTGGTCCACCCGATTAGTACTAGGTCCTTTTGACTCGCACCTGTGAGACCCAAACCCGCATTGAAAATAACTATTCCGAATTAGAAGGTGACACGACAGAACACTACCACTGCATTGAATATTCAGAAGGTAACTGGATCAATCAGAGAGCTGGAAGAAGATGGTTTGTTAGTACTTCGAAGACCAATTCGTCGAAACTAGATATCGTATTCAGCCTGACGTGGATGGGTCGCCAAGTTACTTTAAGCGGCTATTCAAACCTCAATGCAATCTTATAGGAGCAGTCCCCTTGGAAGAGGAGGTGGTTCAAGTTTTGAGTAAAATGAGGAGATATAAGACTAGTGGATCGGAGGAGATTGATGCATGGTTTACTAGATTACTGTATATTATGCGAGGGTCTATGATGTAGTTGATTACGTGCGCTCTATTGGGAGTACCCTCTTCAACTTGGTCTATGTGATTCAGTGATTGTTTAGATCCTCAAAACATAGATAATTGAATTGTGGATGTCCTTGCCCAATCTCTCTAAACAATACTAGATTGAAGTGCTCGAAAATTATCGTTGAAAGACTAAAACCGTTCATATTGAACTGGATATCTAAATCACAAAGTAGGTTTGTGCAGGGAAGAGAATCTTTGATAATATTGCTCTCGTGTAAGAAGCTATACATACCATGCCTCGACCTGGTGTAACATTGTATATGGCGATTTAGCTAGTCTTGTCAAAGACCTATTACTATATGTCTTGTAGGTTTATTAACAATACCATTAAGGCTGGTTTTCCCCTTTATCTAATTGCGTACATCATGAACTTTATTGAGTGTGGTTCAACCAGTGTCCTCTGTAATGAAGTATGATTACATAGCTTTAAAACGTCACACAGTCTCAGACAAGGCAATCCATTCTTGCCTTACCTATACGTTCTATGCCTAGAGCGAAACCAACTGATTGAAAAGAAAGTAAGCAGGAAGGAGTGGATACCTATGCAGATTCTCAGAGGAGCTACAACCATTTCCCAAGCGGAGTTTGCGTATGATATTATCTTTGCATAGGCTGCGTTGCAACAAATGCTTGTGATCATGGACTATTTTATGGAGTTTGAAAGAGCTTCAGGGCAACGCATGTTGGTAGAAAAACCACCCTCTTCTTTTCATCGTCGACCCCCTCAAGGTGTTAGAAACTCAATGTCAAGTAGTTGGAATCAAAGAGACTATGGATCTAGGTCAATATCTTGGGTGTCCCTGTGACTCTTGGAAGTGTTAATAATAATTCATATACAAAGATTGTAAATAAGATTAAAGGACAGATGGTTGGTCTGTAAGGAACCTATCACTCGAGGGAAAACTTGCTTGATTAAGTTGATGGTATTGACAATACCCTCGTACACGATGCAAATGAGAAGTCTACTGAGCGGGTTTATGTACAATATTTCTTTGGGGATTCACAAAATAGCTCAACCCTATAGCATAGTCACAAATTCGGTATTTGGGATACGTACGGCGGAGCTAAAAAATTCGGAATTCGGGAATTATGCGGAAAATTCGGATAAAAAATGGTAAAAATACGGTCAAATTCGGTCAAAGTACGGTCAACTATTCGGGAAAAAGTCGGGAAAATAGAGATGTACCAATATATATATGCTTATATTTCACACAATATAAAGCCACAGTCACACAAATAAAAGTGGAAGATGCAACCAATGTTCTACAAGATAAAGTCAAAGTTTGCCATAGCCCATAGGCCTTACAAAAGAAGCATCTCAGATGTTAGAAGTCTAGCCCAATACATTTATATGACCACTAGCCAGATATAAGGCTATACATGCTCAATATCAAAATCAAGAGTGAATGGCTCAGAATCAAATGCATCATTTGCATTATCTTCACTCTCATGTTGAGGTTCCTCCTCAAAGTCTTGATCTTCATTATTTGGAGAAGCATCATTTAGATCAGTCGAGTATGCATCAATCTTCTCCAAATCAATGGGAAAGGTGTCTTCTTCCTCTTTTGCTCTTGTTGTCCTCATCAAATGATCATTCATCCTGATATACACTAAAGTCTCCAGCCGCTCAGGGGCTAGGCGGTTGCGCTTTTTGGTGTGTGCAGCATCAAAAGCACTCCAATTGCGTTCACAAGAAGACGCACTACAAGGTTGGCTTAAAATTCTAATAGCCTACTTCTGCAATAAGGTCAGATTTCCGCCCCACATATCCCACCAAACCCCTAAAAAAAGAGAAAAACAAGAACCATGTCAAAATAAATAGCTATAACTTTAAACATAAAGAATTATAGGAGAATGAGGGTTCAAATCTTACTGGGGTGAGTGGTAGTGAGACATTCAATTGCCAAAGGAGAGAACAACATTGGAGACTTTGAATGATAATCATGAATCTCCCTTGCTATCAAAGTCCTATTAGGCAAATCAGCCACCATTTTCCTTACAACTGTTTCCATGCCTTCTTTAACCTCTGCATCCATGGTGACCCTTTTTTGATAGTGCAACAAGGGGTTCAAGTAAGCAGCTGCAGCATGAAGAGGACTATGCAAATTCTTATCCCATCTATAATCAATGATCTTCCAGAAAGGTGTGTAATTGTCTATAGCTCCCTCATATATTTCTTTAATCGCCTCCTTGGCCCTGCCTAATCCTTCATACAAGTAGCCAATAGTCGAACGTTCACTATCTGCCATTCTTAAAATTCTGATTAGCGGCTCCATGGCACAAATTATCATCCTACCAGACTCCCAAAAATTGTTATCTTGAATGATATCACAGATTGCAATGCCATCTTCGGTCTTAGATTGAGGCAAATCTCTCCAAGAAGGAGATGCAAACATAAACCTCAATCCCTGCTCTTGTGCGAGCACAGACTGCAAACATAGAAAATGAGTAGCAAATCTAGTAGCACCAGGTTTTTTCAATTCCCTACCATCTGTGTGCTTTCTCATTAAGTCTAACACATGCTGATACTTGTAGACAAATTTGACAATCTTTTTAGCATTGTCAAGGGTAGGAGAAACTATGTCAAGACCACCAAGATCTGTCAATATCAAGTTCATACCATGTGCTGTGCAATTTGTAGAGAATAAATGTGGATACTTTATTTCTAACAAGGATCCTGCACTACCATAGTTAGCTGCATTATCAGAAATGAATTGGACAACATTTTGCGGACCTATCTTTTCAATTATAGAAGAGATAAAATCAGCAAGATAGGGACCATCTTTGACGTGTCCAACAGTGCACAAGGATTTATAGAACATGACCCCTTTAGGACTTTGAACTAACAAATTAATGTGAGGCCTACGCCTCATATCTTTCCAACCATCAGACATGGCAGTGCAACCAGAAAATTGCCAGCTCTCGTTGACAGACGTAATATATGCGTCGATATCCTCCTTCACTTCATCTAGAAGGCGTGTCCTAGCTGTTTCACTGCTAGGTGGTTCGTAGCCAGGACCAAAATTGCCAATAGCAGTGCACAACTCCTTGAATTCAGGAGATCTAAGAATATTGAAAGCAATGTTGTTGTTAACCAACAACTTCAAAACAATTTTATCAACCAACTTCTTCTCCCCTTTTTTCACCACACGATGAAGAGTCGGTTGATTAGAGATTTCCATCTTGTACCTATCAACATCAACCACATCTACAATTGTAGATCCTCCTGCTGGACTAGAACCATGAGAACTGGTTGTCTTCCAGAATTCTGTCACCTTCTGCTTCTTTGATTTGACACTCAACTCTTGAATTGACTGAAGTGCCATGGCTCTCACGTCGTCTGTCACAGACGGACAAGGTCGAATGTCCTTTCCTTGATACTTGGCAAAGTGATAGCGCAGGCGTGTGATCCCTGCACTAAAAATCTCATGGCAAAACTTGCATTTATTTTTGCCATCATCTTGATGCTCAACGTGCTCCTAAATTGGATCCCTACCTCGTGGCATTTGTATCCTAATTAATTAATAAAATAAACAACACATTAATATAGTGCTCAATTGTTAATATTCTAATAGATTTAAATTAATTGGTCCAAACATATAAACAATCAGTAAAAAAGTTGATTTCTTACAGTATTCAACGCCTTGAATCTATTTGATTTGCGAGCTTTTCCAGCAATAGGATCACTTTTATGTGCTAGCCTTGCTACAGAACTACGATTGCAATCAATAAGGGTGCATTTGATTATTGAAGTGAAGAGGAGGGAAAACACCATTATGTAATGTAGAGTGGGGGATAACTCCCTGTAAAATCGGAGGACAAAGGGTACTGAGAGGTCTGTAAATGTAATTTATGAGGAGAAATAGGAAGAAAGAATGTTGAATAAGAAATTAAGAAGTAGCAACACTCAGACCCATGTCCAAAGCCACTGGGAAGCCTGCGTTTTGTGCTGCACTAATCCGGATTAGAATACTGACACATATACTAATCACCCTCTTGCACACCGTATAATGTCACCCTGTTTGTCCCCTTCCTGGCAGTGACCGACCTAGTGTCATTATGAATCAGTGCACAGAATTTACATGTACTCAACAAGTCTTCACGAGGACCCTGAAACTCAGGATCGCATTTCTCAAAGTGTCCAGGTCACTTAAGTTCTAAAATAGCTCCCGTGTGCTTTTCTGGGCGTATAGAAGTTAGAAAATGTAATGAACACATCCACATTAGCCGAGCAGCAATACTAGAGATGGGGAAGGAAAGCATCAATACCGACAACCAGAGATGTCATTAGCTCGGCCCACCTGCCTGACATCGTATGCCGGAACCAAAGATGTTAGGGCTAGAATACACAAATTATGCCGGAATTGGCATCATTTAGGACATCGTATTTAGGGCCGAGCTAATGATATGGAATCCACATTAGCCCTGACGGAGAGGGATAGTGGCCGCGAGAGATACAAGGAGAGGGGAAGCGACAGGAGATGTGTACCTGTAGCGCCGAAGCTTCTCCTCCGCCGGCTGCTAGCGCCGGAGCTTCTCCTCCGCCCGCTGCTAGCGCTGAAGCTTGAGCTTCTCCTACGACTGCCGGCTACTGTCGTCGACGTTGGAGATGCTTCACGCCTCCAGCAACTGCCGTTCTTGCGGCTGGAGCTTCAGTGCTAGGCGGCCGGCAGCTCTAGGGTTCTTCGCTCCACAAGAGCCGGAATGCGGAAAAAACAGGGAGGAGCGGCAAAAAAAAATTGTCGGGGGGAGGGTTTTACTGAACCGCTGCACAATGACTGCACACTAACGTTTAAAACGGGATTAAAACGAAAAAAACACGATTAAAACGGGATACACGTTTAAAACGCGAATAAAACGCGTACTACGCGATTAAAACGTTCTGGGCGAACTAAACGGCTGTCACATACGGCAGACCAAAAAAACGCGTTTAATACGCGACTTTTTCAAAAAGTCGCCGATTATTGTGACTATGCCCTATAGTAAATAAGGTAGTTTGGGAGTGAAATCCATGCAAGATTGGAATTAAGTTATCCTCATGCGCAACAACTGAGAATTACTTCAGGAACAACAAGTGCTTTATAGGGAAGCCATAACCCAGAATTGCGTGTCTTACATAGGAAGATTGTGCTATGAGTCTGTGGAGAGCTTATAACAAGCTACATCCTCTCATTCGTTCGTGTTGCTGGAGGATTTTCCTAATTGGGCAATCTACTGATGTTTCAAAACACCCTTGGGTTCCAGGTGTCCCGAACTTGAGGGAGATTGCTTTGAAAACTGTTGTTGACGATATCAATTACCTGAAGGCAACTAACTTCATCCACTTGGATGGGCGATGGGACATTGTATTTATCCAACAATACCTACCTGTTACGATAGTTCATAAGATAACTTGTTTATAACCCCCTTGCAACACTATGGAGGTTGATGGCTGGTGTTGGACGCTTACTATAGATGGGGACTATTCAACAAGTTCTACGTATCAGGTCTTGAGAGAAGAAAAAGGGAGTAGAAGGTCGAGTCATGAGGATATCATCTTGTAAGCTCTACTACCAATGAGAGTACATTGTTTTTGTGGCTGGTACATCAAGATGCTTTGATGACTAATGCTCATAGGAAGTATAGGCATTTCACATATGGTGCAGTGTGGCAAATGCTCGAGTGAGAAGGAAGATATACAACATGCGTTGAGAGACTGCGTCAGAGCCAAAGACGGCGTGGATGGGCTGTGGGGTCGACATGATATTATCTAATTTCTTTCAGGTTAATAGGCATGAGTGATTGAAGATGAACTTGAAACCAAATAATTACCATCCTATTTTCTTTGTAGTAGCATGTTGGTTTATGTTGCAAGAGGCACAACAAGGAGATTTTTGAATCAGGAGATTAGAACGGAACATCAATACAGTTGGATAGTCAACTAGACAAGATGTGTTGTTGAAGCTTTGTCAGACAATCACAAAGCTAATACTCCCAAGGGATTCTCCTTTGAAGTGGGTATCACGTCGGTGAATTGGAACAAGATGAACTGTGGCGCTGTTTTAAAAGAAGAAAATGTCTATAGCGGCCATGGCGATGGCGATTTACCTTGCTCTGGGTCAAGCTTGGATTGCTGGCTATGATTGTATGAGATAGTAAATTGGCACTGAAGTCTGTGTCGATTATGAATGAAACTAGTACTTCCCTAGCTATGCTGACACTGGGGAGCAGGGTGAGGAACTTTATGAAGCATGACTGGTGGGTAAAGGTTGTGTATGTGAACCTCTTCAAAATGATGTTGTTGATGCTTTGGCCAAGCAACATGTAAAATTATGTACTTAGGATCAGTGTATTAAAAAGCGTTTCAGGCGGCCGCTTAAGCAACTAGGACCCTCATCCGCTTAATCCAGCCCCTGATCGCCCGCTTAACAGGTTTGAAGAAAATCACCCACTTTTTGCTCGCTTCATCCGCTTTTGCCCGCTTTTTTCCCGTTTTTTTTAAATACTACTCAAAGCATGTAACATTAATTTCCTTGCTGCTTTCAGTGATTATTGATTGGTACTACTGGTTAGCATCTGCAATTACTGATCTGCTTGCTGATTTTAGTGATTAGAAATATTGATTAGTAGTAAAGTATAGATTAATACTCAGTTAATTACTGATTTGCTGATTAGATTTGTGTTAAAGTTCCTTAGAAATATATTTTTTTATATACACATACATGTAATTTTGTATAAAAATATATAAAATTTAGGCATCCACTTTTTCAAAAATCACCCGCTTAATCGCTTGCCTACCGCTTAATCGGTTATAGGGTGTTGTCCGCACGCCTCCTGCTTCCCGCTGTCTAATACACTGCTTAGGATTCAATTATGGAAATATGTTCTGCCTCCTGACTATGTGACATGTTGCTTAGGATATAATTATTGCACTTTAATCCTGACGTTGATTCCTTTAATGACATGAACTTTGTAGGTTCTTTGGTTAGTCCTTCAAGAGGGGAATAAGCTTATTAGAGAGTCTGTTGGGTTTTGCAAAAATAAATGAAATACATAATAGTATCAACAAGGTGGAGTCATAATGTAGCCGACAATGACTCTAATAGAAGAGTCAAAGGGACTCCAAATGTGTAATTGAGGTTCTTGTTGTCTATCTACTAAAATCAACTGGAGGAACCATCCAACCGTATTTATATATGGTTATTTTCTCTGCATCCATCTATCACTTCAGGGATAAGTGGGCATCTCTAAGCACTAAGGTTTTCAAACACATACAGTTCCCACCCATGTCCCCCAAACTACTCAACCTCTCTCCGCTTTACTGCGTAACTCATCCCTTGGAGAGTGCTTTGAGTTGCACATTAGGATATTTTGGGCCGTTGACACACCTATTTGATTGCAATTGTAAACCAGGTGTAATGTACAACAACACTCCCAAGTTAGATCTAATTGTATTACCTTAGTGTGGGCATGCTTGGTGAGATGGTTGTCCTAGTGTGGGACACCTCGTATTGGGATGTGTTGCAAGAGCGCTTTTTGCATGCCCACAATAGCACCTTTGTAGTCAAAGGTGCGGTAGTGCTCTTCCACTAAAAGTATACATTTAGCTACTTATATTGTTGGTATCATTGGTGGTGTTCGGTTGTCAATTGTGGTGTAAACGCTTAAGGGCCTTTAATTTGGCATAAAGCACCATTAGATTTGATTGTTGGAGTTCAAATGCATGCAATGGGTAGAGAAGTTGAGAGAGGTTTACACATGATCTCTGGTAGTAGTAGTTGTGGCTAAAAGTACCTATGTACTATGTGTTTGCTTTGACTTCCACCCTTAACCATAGAAGTTTTGGTAGGTCGTTGGCAAGTGCACTGTAATAACTTCTAAACAATTTTGCTAATGAGGTTGACCATGGCCTCATGAAGAAACCCAAATGCAGCATGATGGACTTTTTATGTATATTGAGGATGACTTAGACCTTCACAAGTGCCATACACAATATAAACTAAACGATTGGGTTACCTATTATAGGGCCGCAAATATTCCTTAAAAGTTTGACCGACTGACACATGTTACAAAAGAAGCTAATGAACAGAGCTTCTTTGTTGCAATGATCTGAATGTCACTTTGTTCGATGGGGATCAACACACTCCTGATATCGCATAAGCCCCTGCCCCTAAGTGCAAAAGTAGGGATGGGGATCAACACACCCCTAGTATCGCATAGCCCGCGACCCGTATAACCTGACCCAAACCAATCCATGTAATTTATATGGGTGGCCTGGGCCTAAGATTTTGACCCAAATTTTTATATGGGTTATGTCAGGGCCAAGGTAAGCCCAGGACCGAAAATGCAGATACCCAAATTACTTATATACTTGTATGTACATAACCATATGTTGGTATATAATATGTAACTTTTGTAAGATACATTTGACTACAAAGTTTTAAAATTACATCTAGTCTATATGAATTAGACTAAAAGAGCAATGCACTAGAGTAAATCTAAGATATGTGCGTGCATTTTGTATATAATGTGTTTGTAGTAATCTACAAATAGTATAATGCTTAATTATAGGATTAACACTGCTTACATTAGATGTGCTTCAAAAATCACCTTTGTAGGACATTACTAGACTATTCATTATACAAACATGCATCTTCTGATCAATGTAATTTGTAGAACTTCCATTAATGCTTGGATGGTTTTAGTTATATTATAAATAAATGGGATATGACTATAATATTAAACATGTGTTATCTAGATTGTATTCTTTTCATATGTTAGATTATGTAATAATTTTTACGTATATTAGTTATGAGAGAATACATACATAGTACATGTACCTAGTGAAACACCACAAAACTATGTTAGAATTTATTCCATGTATATGTTGGAAATCTGTTCATGTAATATTTTATCCGGGCGGGCCCAAATTTGACCCGAGACCAAACTCTAATATGTGGGCCGAGTATGGGCCATTTTTTTTTAAACATTACCTGGGCCTAAACCCGGTCCACAACCTAGTTAGAAATATGGGTTTGAGCATGGGATTGCCAAAAACCGGGGTGACCCGACCGATGCTCATCCCTATGCAAAAGGCACCACCCAAAGTTAAATTTGTGTCCCTTTTAATGCGTAAAAACGTTATCCTGCAAGATTGTTTGCACTGTCGAACGAAAGAAACTTCCCAATATGAGAACAAAATTATACCCTTAGACAAATGCATTGGTTCAAGATGTTTTGAACTTGGGATTTACACAGACAACGTATAGTACGCGGATAGATTACTAAAATCTAGGCACAAAGGCTAGTATGATAATAGACAAAGATTCTTTTTATAGATAGCATCGTAGTTCTAGCGAAAGAGCTAACACCAAAATCACCTCTATGTCTATATGCATTTTTTTGCATTCAACCATGGTGGTATTTTCACACATCATATTTTAGACATACAAGATCAACAGCCTGTCTACGTGTTAACCCGTGACTAATGCTCACAACCATCTCTCCTGGATCTTGTAAAAAACCTAAATCAAATATTGTGAAAAGTCTGCCAGCTTTTATATAGTTGTACACAATTTGGACCAATCTCCATTTGACACAGTTAAAGAATGCTTTATAGACCTACACAAGAAAATGTGATAAAAGTAAGAGCTTTTCCAATCCAACTTGTTCGAAATTGTTGATCTTGTCATCAAAGAGGTTGAGCAAATGAGAGAAATTATCCCAAACACGTGGCCATAGTTCCTCCCTTGAGATCCTTCTTACATCGTAGGGTTAAGTGCCCACTTTTACATATTACTTAGATCCAACCTAGTTTCCAGGTGGGTCACGTGTCAGTTCGTCAAGGATAGTAATCAAATCATGTTTTAGATGACGTTTGTAAGGATCATTTTCTTCAAACAATGGTTAGTATTGTACTGCTCGTCTTGTTTCTAAAGGATGGAACAAATAGAGGTATGGGTGGCGAGATGGTAGACAATATCTTTGAAGAAAAAAGGATCAGAGCAAGAGCCAGGGGAGGGATTGTTGTCTTGTCATAAAAGTAAATGCCAATATTCAGGTTTGTCGCATATGTATTAGCAATTACATACATGAATCAGTATGTATTATTATATACATTATGTGACAGAAGATTACCTAATATTATGTGGCAACATTAATATATCAATTAGATAGATCAGGGATTAGAACAATAACATATCTGTACACTGATTAATTTCTATACATCATGAGTAAACAATGGAGTAATAACGTACGCTACCTGCCTAATATTATGCCTATTGACATCTGTAGTACAATATTTCTGGTCAATTAGAAAGTAATCACTCAATTAGGTTAATAGGGAATCTCTAACTGGACTAAAATGACGAACATACAAAAAATGTAATGTTGGCAACAAGAATTAATCAAAGAGCACACATCAATAATGAGTATGTATTACTATTTGGTAAACAAGAAAAGAACTTTGTGATAGCATAAGACAGAAGCACTTAGCTGGTTGTTTACTGCTGAGAAAAACTAATTGTGGTTTGATGGATTCAATACATGTACATGATGACAACATTATAATCTCAAATTCAGCGTCTAAGTTTAAGGTATGTGGTAAATGACCTGCGTGAGTATGTATTTGCACCAAAAATACCAGCCAAAAAAAATTTACTCTCTTCTCACTAGAACATAACATTGTTGGTTCATAACCCCACTCTCCTACTTGATTTGGACGCTTTGTGGCTGCCCATGACTCCCCTTTCTAATGGCGATGAGAAGTAAGGCCATGGAAAGGAGTACAAGTCCCAATATGACTGGTAGGAAGGGTTTTGAGCTTATTGGGAGAATGTTTAGCGCTAGTGGCATCTTGTGGCAAGAAGCGTTGTTGTGTCGCGAACGACTTTCACCTTTTTCTAGGTGTTAAACTATTTGATCCGGCTCATTAGATTTCTTAACGAAAGCACACCTATCTAGCCGCCTAAGCGTGCTCGTTTAACCTCAAAACCCTTAACAAGTCGCTTAATAATTAATTTCTATGTTTTATTGGGTAATTTGGGTGACCGCTTAAGCGCGTGGTGGCTTGCTTATTTTCATTAATAAACAATGTTCAAAGGTCAAGTCCTTACAAGATGTCCTTTCGTCCATCATATATAAATTAACCATTCATTTTCCCTACAATTTTCCCAAGGAAACATGCTTCCTTTGTAAGGAATCTACTCTGGGGCCTTAATAGATTTGCAATCATCAAAATTCTTCTAACAATCATTTTCTTAACGACTTTCCACCAACTTTGTACTCTCTCCACCAACTTGGTACTATCTCCTATTCAAATGAGATACATCTAATCTAAATCATGGTAGTGTGGATGCTCGGTGATCCAAGTTCATGAGCACAACCCAAAGCTCCCTTCTTCAATTAAATTACATGATGCACACATGACAAAAACCCTTGCTTCACACCTTTCCATATGAAGCTGATCAAAACATTTTGTAATCTTGAGTACATAGACAAAATTGTACATGGAGGAGGTATGGAAAGTAAAATAGTAGTTGTTGATGTGATAGGTCTGAATGGCACTTTTGGGGTGATCTGACCCTTATGCATCTAAGGAGTGCCTCTCACCTTTACCCCTTAGGTCCCATGAACTCATGAAGGCGGCCAACCTTCTAACCCATGGTCCTTGGACAAAGGTAGTTGTTACCTCCCGACCCTATGGTCTCGTGCATCCAGGGAATAGACAACTCCTACTTCCATCGGTCTTATCCCTTCATGACCTTAGTATTGACTTTGGATTTCATCATAGCACATCTCATTATTGAATCTTTTCCCAAAACTCCCTCATCTCTCTGGGCGACAAAGGTAGCTGTTACCTCCCGACCCTATGGTCTCGTGCATCGAGGGAATAGACAACTCCTACTTCCATCGGTCTTATCCCTTCATGACCTTAGTATTGACTTTGGATTTCATCATAGCACATCTCATTATTGAATCTTTACCCAAAACTCCCTCATCTCTCTGGGCACTCATGGCCAATCTTACAACCTTTCATAGGGATCATGGTGATCGACCGAACTTGGTCAGGCCCCATAAGGTTACCTCCATGGCAACATATCTTCATGCCCCTTAGAGATGGTCACACAAGGGTTTATAGATTCGTTCTCATACTATGTACTCTTTACTTAGCTCAACAAACTCTTATAGGATACCTCTTTAGGTTACCACAAACCTAAACAAAAGCTGGTACTTACCCTACAAAAGGGTCCTTCCCCAAGATGGGTCAAAACTATCTCTTGATAGTAACAAAGGTCGCAAACGTTCCTACGTCCTTGGTTTACATCATCATGTGTGGGCCTAGCCCTATCATGCTACTAAGGCACGTAGCTAACAAGAAGACCACCTACTAAACCATGCTAGGTCTCCTTGGTATGTCACACTTGTTCCTATTCCTCAACATTTGACTAGGATCATACATACATATGCCACCAACCTATACGTGAGGGGTTCATCGAACATATACTTTAGTCCAAGGGGTTTCCGTTTTCCTCCAAACATGAGGGGTGCCATGCTCACATTTCTATAAACTCAACCTCATCATGAGCATCGGGTGCACCAGGTGCTACTACTTCCCCTCTTAGGTCTAGGAACTCTAGGTTCACTTCTCAGGCATCCGCTGTCTAATTGCATGCTCAGCTTTTCAACCACGAACCAAACATGTACAAGGTATAACACACACTTCCTACTATTCCTCCACGTGAACAACACCTCAGAGCCCTACACCAGGACGACCAACTAGGTACGAGGCCTCACAACTTGATACCATACCTCCTCGGTCTAAGGAACTCTTCTTTCTACACCTATAAGGTAAGATAGGCACCTACACCTTCTGTACATTGGTTCAGGAAGCCTCTTCTCATTCTAGGGTTTGGTTCCTCTAAAGGCATCCAAGGTACAATGAGTCTCTGAGGATCATGCGCGAAGCAACCACAACCATCCTCTTAGGGCGTCCATTCTAGGTCAAGACATACCCAACCTCTAATAGTCCCTCATGTCTTGGAGTCTAAACTTCCAACCTTATTTCTCGGGTCTTGCTCTTTCTCTAGAGCTAACCCTACAACCGACCTTACCACTAAAGGTTCTCTATCAAGAAGGTGGATCAAGCTCTTAAGGATACATGCATACACCTGCATGGTTGAACGTATGATCAAACCTATGTTCAATCAAGATTATCCATAGCTCTACATGTTCATCTCCTCACTAGTCAGGCATGACCAAACTGACTTAAGTTTTGACCTACTGCCAACACTGCTGAGGTATCCTCCTGCACGTTCATATATGCCTATAAGGGTTTCCATATGGTCATCACTAACCTCTTCAATGAAGGAGCTATCCTTCACCCTAATAGGCACGACCCTTCTAAGGTTGGGTCGCCAAAAGGCACTAGGTCAACCAAACTCCCATAGCTCATTCTTCTCAAGGGTACTCAAAACCATTATGCATGTCAACCCACGTACATACATGCATGGTCAAGTATGATATCCGACTCATCTTGTCATCCCTCTTTCTAACAACCACTTAGGGTTAGGGTTAGCATCGTCCTCAAAGGATGCGTCATGTCTCTACCTCTTCCTGAAGGCCTATGCCTCCAAGGCCGACTCTCTCCTCATCCTCCTGATAAGAAGGGCAATCCTCAGATCTCTCCTGAGTGTACGACAACACCCATCATGCAACCTTAAGCATGTAACTAATCCTTAGTTTATGCTTAAACTATTAAACTTATGTCCATGACATCTTATTTACATGCTTTTATTGATTTGGTGGAGGATTTCTTAATCTTTATCGTACTTACCCTGACCTCAAGAGGGTGGGGAGGAGAGTGAAAAACCCTAAACCTTAGAACCTTATTTGAATTAGGGTTTAGAAGGGACGAAAAAGATGAGAGTCCTAAAGGTATCTTATTTCGAGTCAAAACCTCAAACTTTGGCCAGGCAGTCACACCACATCCGGGAGTCCTCGTGACCGACTAGCGGGGCGGAGGAAAATATTGCCAGCCCCCGGACCGTGATCCTTTTCTAGACACCTCCATCTTTAGAAAATCCTCTAATAACTCCCTCGAGTTCTACAGATTTTGTAAAATTTAATATTTATTAAGGATTAAATGAGAAACCATTGGCTTTGATACCAAATGTAACATCTCCGCTTCTCGATAACCCCTAATCAAGGGAAACCAAGAGGTCGGAGGCATTATCCCAAAATTCATGATCAATGGTTTAACAATTTAATCAAAAACAATTATCAAATTCTACTAACTAAACTGGAGAGCTGGTATAAAATAAAAATTTTGCATACCTTTTCAAAATAGGATCTAAGACTTCTATCCACAATAGAAATCTAACTATCTAATCCTCCATTGGATTACTTAAACTCATCTTCATAGATTTCGCTTTACTGTTTGTCATTTTCCAGATAATACCTAAAACGCCGAAAAACAAAACGTCGGTCAGTATATTGCTATACTGGTATGTGGGGAACAAACACAATATCACAAATAACTTCTAACAACCTAATTATAGCAAATAGTTGATTAACAATCCAAGTTATGCTTTCAATGTGACTTCTCAACCGCTTTTGCCCTAAACCCTGGATTACCCTCTCTTAGGGTTTTGTCCTTGCAAGGGATACAAGGCCACATTCTCCATCCTGAGCTTGGTGCTTGGGGTTACCTCTCGAGGTGCCCAATGGTCTTCCCTTCGGGGCTTGACCAAATCAGACCTTCCCTCCGGGGCTTGGTCTTGCAACATACATCAGGGTGGCATGTATGTTCAAGAAACACATCCATAATTAATTATGATACTCATAGGGACTTTATAGGATTGCATAATTGAACATTCAACAATTTAGGTTGCAATCACTCGATTAAAACATCTGATAAACGACGTGAAACTAAAGGCGATTACTCATAATTAACCACATACCTGTTTTGAAGCGTCAAACATAATTAAGATATCCAAATCCAACTAGATGTCCAATCAAGCAAGGTAGGCAACCAAATCAAGCAACCCTTGATCCTGAAAACATATATAAAACCTAATTATTACCATCTCATCCCAAACAACTCTTTATTGACTTGGGATACCTTTCTAAGGTTTCTAATCCGAAGTAGGGTTTATTAGGGTTTCTTAGATCTAATTCTTCATCTTTATCTTTTTTAGGTAAACAAACCCTAACATAGCTTTTCTACTCATAAATACCCCTAATTACTCAAATTATTCATATTAAGGGTCTTTTATACTCAAATTAACTTTGGACAACATATATCTGTCTTATTAATGGATTTGCACAATTAAAACCATTAAAAGTCATCATAATCAGAATTAGGGTTTCTAAGCCCATTAATGCATATTCATGTACATGGAACCCTAAATTAAGCCAATATGCACAAAGATCATCTTTTTAGACCTAATTCTCTCTTTTATTAACAACAAGTTAATATTTGCTCAACATACAAAGAACATTATTAGATCTAATTATCATCAATTCTAAGGGTTTTTCATCAATTAAACCATTAAAGATGATATCTTTATATCCTTTTCCTATTGCAAGCAGAATAAGGATTCCATTATATTTTTAATGGATTCCTTGAGTTCTCCTGATCAAAATTCATATATTATACGTCATTATCCGATTATCCTATGATTTACTAGCATTTTTGCAAAACTAACATATTTGGGCCAATCACAGGAGGCCATGTCAGCGTTTACCTTATCTCCCAGGCGGCTTGCTTGGACCAATAGCCACCTGCTATGCGGCCCACACTCTATGCGACCAAGGCACTGCAGAAGGACTCTATTGCCCTTCCTTCCACACAGCAGGTCTGGGGGTGTGGAGGTCTTTTCCCCCGACCTCATCTTCTTCCTCCGGTTCCCCTTTCTTGGGGCTTGCTGCCATGGACGGTCAACTCCGCCTGTTGACTCTCTGTTTCTCTGCCTCAGACCCTCGCGTGTGCATTCTGTGGGCTCCGTTGCACCTTCTTGAACTGATCGGCCATCTAGCCTCGTCCCACCGATGCTCAGGGTTGGCTGCCCTTTGAGCCGTCCCGGATCAGGGAGAACGCAGGTCCAGGGGGCGGTGTCCCTTCTGGATACATCGGGATTTTCGTCCATGTGGATAGATTCCCGTCAAACCTTGGTGAGAGTCCCGTAAACTCCTTTCCCTCCCCCATACATATATATAGGAAGGATTGAAAGGACGTCTGCCCTCTGCAAGCCCCAGTTTCCTAGATAAACTGAGATTTAGGGAAGTCTCAATCCCACACAGAAATAAAGAAAGAAAAGGATAGGAGAGTCCAAAAGGATCTCCTGACTTCAATGGGAGGGTTTCCTGGAACTAAAAGGCATCGAGGAGAGAGATAGTGTCCATGGGTTCTCGATTTTACTGTGCCCCGTCTTTCCTGTTCCATCTGGGGTTGATGACGAGTGAGTCACCCTTGGATCTTGATCCAGTGGCTGACAGACCACGCGAAGAACAAAGGGAATCGATCCCTGATTTCTAATTAAATCAAATTGTGACATTTATTGATTTCCTCCACACTTTAGGAATACTTTCAAAAATCATATCTCCCAAACCGCTTACCCGTTTGATCCCCAATTTTAAGGGAAAGTCTATAAAGACTTAATCTACTTATATTCCAAGTTTGAAGCCGAAACTCAAAAGGAATAACTCCTTTTCTTCATTTGTAAGTCAATGACTTATAAAGCATGTATTATGTATAAAAACACATGTTTTCTTTTTTCCTTCTTTCCTATTTTCTCTATTTCGATTTTTTATAAACATTATAAGGCAAGTGGAGTCGAAACCACTCTATAATGATTCCATTTTCCATATTTCCACATATTCCTTCTTAATACTGCTTTATTTGATTTTATCTTTTTCTTCTCCTATTATCTTTACAACTTGGACTCCTTGGAACCCAAAAAATCCCAAAGATATGAAATCCATCTTTGAAGGATAATTCCTAGCCATCTAGATGCTTCTACATCTTTCTTTTCTTATTATCTCAGTTATTTCTTTATTAATTGATTTCTTTTCCTTTTTATTTTCTTTTTCCTTGTTATTGGGCCCAATAGCCAATAAGGCCTACGAAATCAAACACGGCTATTTATCAAAGGAAACCACTCAATTTACTTAAATCATACAAATTACTAAATCACACATTTGTTGGGGAAATTACATTTCCCACCAAAAGAACCCGAAAATTGGGGTTGTAACACATATCCTCTCCCAAACCGCTGAACATATCTTTGCTTAATCACACAAGTCATCCTTAGGAAGAGTGCTTAGAGAGTGGACATGTGACACTGTGATATATGTGTTGTTGGTGCACATGTTTGAATGCAATTGTAGACTAAGTACAATGTACAACAACACTTTAATTTAAATGTAAATGTGCATTTGTGGGCATGCTCGATGACCCAAGTATCCAAGTGACGGAAGCCTCATTTTGGTATCTGTTGGTACTCTCCTTTAAATGGCTAAATTGGCTAAATGGTTTTTGCATGCCCTCAATAGCTCCTTTATTGTTGAAGGTGCGGTAGTGTTTGTCTTTCTAAAGTATAAAGGTGGTTTGTATTAAATGATTCAAAACACTTACAGGAGACTCTCTTATATGGGAGAAAGTAGAATAATTTAGAAACATGAATATTCTAGAATAAGGAAAAAAGGCTAACGGGCTAATAAACAAAGGCCCATAATACAAATAATAAAGGTAAAATAAAGTCAGAAATATATATATATATATATACATACATACTAATACTAATACTAATACTCCCCCTTAAGCTAGAGCGTAGATGTCAATCAATACCCAGATTGGACATCAGAGTAAAAAACTTGGTCTTTGGAAGAATTTTGGTGAAAATATCTGCAACCTGATCCTTTGTATAAGGAGTAGAAATCTGACAAGATAAGATAGCTTCCTGAATGAAATGGCAATCAACTTCTATTTGTTTGGTGCGTTCATGGAAGGTGGGGTTGTTGGCAATGAAGATGGCAGCCTTGTTGTCACAGCGCGTTGGAATAGATGGAGCAACAAAAATACCAGAGCGACGATCCATATTACTTCCAACATAATCAGAATCAGAGTAGCCAATAAGATTACAGTGACCATGTTTCTTATATAGCAAACCCTTGCCAAGAGAACTTTTCAAATACTTCAGAATATGACAGACAACATCCCAATGATACTGGCTGGGCTTATCCAGATATGTACTTACGAGACCAACAACAAAATTGATATCAGCCCTAGTGACACTAAGATAGACGAGTTTTCCAACCATTCAATGATATTGATGATGGGCAGGATAAGGAGAAGTGTCGTCATCCCAGTTAGTGTTGGGATCCAAGGGTGTATTAGCTGGCTTAGCTCCAAGCATTGCCGTCTCTGATAGAAGATCTAAAACATATTTACAATGAGACAAGCATAGACCAGAGGATGAATGAGACACTTCAGTGCCCAGAAAATATCTTAGTCTTCCCAAGTCCTTGGTAATAAAGTGCTTTTCAAGTATGTCTTGGTAGCCTGGATGCCTGTAGAGTCATTGCCAGATAAGATGATGTCATCAACGTAAACAATGAGAACAACAAGACCAGAGATGGATTTGTTAACAAACATTGAGTGATTAGACTGAGATCGACAAAAGTCAACTTTTGAAGAATAGAGCTAAGCTTGTCAAACCAGGCTCATGGACTTTGCTTAAGGCCATAAATTGCTTGCGAAGGCGATAGACTTTGGATGACTCCCCCTGACTCTCAAAGTCGGGAGGTTTCTCTATGTAAACCTCCTCATGCAGGTCACCACACAGAAATGCATTTTTAACATCTAGTTGGAATAAAGGCCAATCAGAATTTACCGTCACAGAGATAATAATACGTATAGAATTTAATCGAGCCACATGAGAAAAAGTCTCGAAATAATCAACTCCATATGTCTGAGTATAACCCTTGGCTACCAGGCGGGCTTTGATTCGTTCAATAGTACCATTTGGTTGATATTTAACTATGAAAATCCACCTGCAACCAACAGGTGAACAACTAGGGGGTGCATCAACCAAATCCCAAGTATGTCTATCAGTGAGGGCCTGCATTTCAGTTTCCATGGCTTGGTGCCATGCTGGATGCTTGAGTACCTGAGCATCATTCTTAGGAATCATTACAACATAAAGCAGAGGTAAAATTTGCATCATTCAATTCACAGATTAGCAGTAGTTAAAAAATTCCCAACAGGATGATGTCAACCCATAAGGGACGTTTGGCTACTTATATGGTTATGGTTGTCAACAATGATGTAAACCCATAAGGCACCTCTAATTTGGTGTTGAGCACCACTAGACACGGTTGTTGGAGTTCAAATGTGGGCAATTGGAAGAGAAGTTGAGAGAGATCTATATGAGACCTCTACTAGTAGTAGTAGCGACTAAAAGTACCCATGTCCTTTGTGATTGCTTTGACTTCCACCCTTGGCCATAATGTACTGGTAAGATGTTGGCAAGTGCCTAGATAATTTATTACCTCCATCATCAATTCAATCTTGACAATTGGGTTAAGTGGTTATAGAGGCTACATTCACTGCTTTCCAGTTTGATACAAGGGCCTATATCACCCAAGAATCTAAAGGAGCTTCTTTGTTCCAACGACGAGGGTGTCATTGTGTTCAATGGGCATCAATGCACCCTTGCTGCCCATACCCTTATACCCCCACCTTGAGTGTGAGAGGCACTGCCCAGAGGGGTGACCCTTTTAATGCATAGAAGCTCCACACATCACATGACGAGAAATAAAAGAAACCTCACGCTTGGAGAAACTAAGGTTTGGAAACTTAAATGAACTTGTTGATTTGAGATGTTTTCAACGTGGAATTTGGTGAACACAATGTGCATGCAGACATTTTACTAAACTCTAGTTTAAAGGACAAACAACAAGATCAGAAGTTTAATTTTACCTCAAACAGTAATACAAGTCTTTTGTACTCTGCAACGTCGATCTCTTCATACTTTTGGTTTTTTATAACGCGCACAACAACAACAGCCTCATTGTGTGTTCTTACATAACCGGACCTCTTAACCTTCTTATCTGGATCTTGTACGTCGTTCCTTAAAAAATTCGAAATGTCAGACCAATATTTGCAAGTTTTGACACTAATTTTGTCAAACTTTCCTAGCCAAATTTGATCCCCTATGATTGGGTGTCTACATGGCTCTGCGACAAAGTATATCACTACTTGGATGGCTTGAGCAATTTCTTCTTTAGGGATCCCACTAAGGTCTCCACTCAACATCTTTATTGCTTGTATGAAACTTTCCACATTCACTGGCCATTTTAACTTTTTGAAGTGGGACATGTCGCGCCCACTGAGATTTTTTATCTCTAAGATCAATTACAGTGGGATCTTTATCGTTGCAACATGTTTGAGCTACTAGTTTGAAAATATAGAAGTCGTCATTTGCAATTATCAGGGTAATGTAGACCTTCTCATCTTCATAGACATGTAGAGCAGTGAAACTGAACTCTGGTGTTATCTCCATATCAATTGTCAAAAACTTAGGTTTCTACACCTTCACATCACCAAAGAATTGTTGGATTTGTTCTGTGGTGAACAACTCGATGGTGATATCTTTCACGATGTCAACAAAAGTTTCAGAGAACTTTTCTTGTGGTTTTAGCTCTCCAAGTCTGACTACTTTTATGTTGCTGATATGGTACATATCTGAGTGGCGTCGAGTCTTCTCCCTTAGCTCTCGCAGTATTGCTTTCTGTAGGTTATTGATTGTTAGCAGCGTATGTGTTTCAAATATGGTACATATCCGAGTGGCGTCAGGTCTTCTCCCTAAGGTTTCTGCACCTTGACATCACCAAAGAATTGTTGGATTTGTTTTGTGGTGGACAACTCGATGGTGATATCTTTCACGATGTCAACAAATGCTTCAGAGAACTTTTCTTGTGTTTTCAGCTCTCCAAGTCTGATTACTTTTATGTTGCTGATATGGTACATATCCGAGTGGCGTCGGGTCTTCTCCCTTAGCTCTCCAGTATTGCTCTCTGCAGGTTATTGATTGTTAGCAGCATATGTGTGTCAAATTTTAAAATTTGATGGATGTACACATTACTCACTAGAATCTTGTAAGCATTGGGAGATGCACCGTGACTAGTTGTAGAAGTTTTGCTCTTCACACTGGCAAATACATCGACTCTAGTAGCTTCTCTCTTCACCTGTGCAAAAATGTTTTTTTTACTTATTTTTCTATATGAGATCTCTGTATAATAGATAATCCAATGGCATGATACTGAGATGGGTATTTTCCAGGAACACATTATACTACATTTACCTTTTTCGGGTCAATCCTCCACTTAGCAGGTTTTGGTCTGCATGAGATAAGATTTAGGTTATGTTTGGATTACATCTAACTTGCATAAATTTAATCTTATGGAAGTAACTAACTTTTTGTTGGAAGTACTGTATCCAGCAGCTGTTATCTTAAACGCTGAGTGTGGTCTTCATTTGGGGTAAATGTTGCGTCAGTATCATTTGACAAAATAGTTTTGTATCTGGCATACAGAAAAGTTGATTACACACTCACACTTGGCTGTTGAACATGCTGGCTGCTTTCAACATTAGTGCTCCCAGTGGGTGACTTGGATCCGCAGGGTCTGAGTTGTACCTAAAGCATAACTAAACACTGGCACATTAATGTTTTTAGACATGTTTCTCGATTTAGGGGAATCTGGACAGACGATCGCGGAAAATACAGTTCCCTTCTTTTTCTACACACTGTCCGATACTACAAGATCTCCATTATTATTTTGTGCCTTTTAATGTTAAGAGGCCACACATATTGTGTAATAGTATGCACTAGTAATAGTACTCGGAAATCGATGGAATCAGAATATGCGTGGGGTTTCCGAGTACTAGCACTAGTGCATACTTTTACACAATATGCGTGGCCTCTTAACATTGAAAGACGGAAAATAATAATGGAGATCTTATAGTATCAGACAGTGTGCAGAAAAGAAGGGAACTGTGTGTGTCCAGATTCCCCCAAATCGAGAAACATGTATAAAAACATTAACGCGCCAATGCTTTGTTATGCTTTAGGTACAACTCAGACCCTGCAGATCGAAGTCACCCACTGGGTGTACTAATGTTGAAAGCAGCCATCATGTTCAACAACCAAGCGTGAATGTCTAATCAATTTTTTTATATGCCAGATACAAAGCCATTTTGTCAAATTGATACTGACGCAACATTTACCCCAAATGAAGACCAAATTCAGCGCTTAGGATAATAGCTGCTGGATAGAACACTTTCAACAAAATGTTAGTCACTTCCGTAAGATTAAATTTATGCAAGTTAGATGTAATCCAAACATAACCTAAATCTTATCTCACACAGACCAAAACCTGCTAAGTGGAGGATTGACCTGGAAACGGAAAATGTAGTATAATGCATTCCTGGAAGATACTCATCTCAGTATCATGCCATTGGATTATCTGCTATACAGAGATTTCATCTAGAAAAATAAGAAAAAAACATTATTGCACAGACGAAGAGAGAAGCTGCTAGAGTCGAGGTATTTGCCAGTGTGACGAGCAGAGCTTCCACAACTAGTCACAGTGCATCTCCCAATGCTTACAAGATTCTATGAGTAATGTGTACATCCATCAAATTTTAAAATTGACACACATACGCTGCTAACAATCAATAACCTACAGAGAGCAATACTGCGAGAGCTAAGGGAAAAGACCCGACGCCACTCCGATATGTACCATATCAGCAACATAAAAGTAATCAGACTTGGAGAGCTGAAAACACAAGAAAAGTTCTCTGAAGCATTTGTTGACATCGTGAAATATATCACCATCGAGTTGTCCACCACAAAACAAATCTAACAATTCTTTAGTGATGTGAAGGTGCAAAAACCTTAGGGAGAAGACCCGACGCCACTCGGATATGTACCATATCCGAAACACATACGCTGCTAACAATCGATAACCTACAGAGAGCAATACTGCAAGAGCTAAGGGAGAAGACCCGACACCACTCGAATATGTACCATATCAGCAACATAAAAGTAATCAGACTTGGAGAGCTAAAAACACAAGAAAAGTTCTCTGAAGCATTTGTTGACATCGTGAAAGATATCACCATCGAGTTGTCCACCACAGAACAAATCCAACAATTCTTTGGTGATGTGACAGTGCAGAAACCTAAGTTTTTGACAACTGATATGGAGATAACACCAGAGTTCAGTTTCACTACTCTACATGTCTATGAAGATGAGAAGGCCTACATTACCCTGATAATTGCAAATGACGACTTCTATATTTTCAAACTAGTAGCTCAAACCTGTTGCAACGATAAAGATCCCACTGTAATTGATCTTAGAGATAAAAAATCTCAATGGGCGCGACCTGTCCCACTTGAAAAAGTTAAAATGGCTAGTGAATGTGGAAAGTTTCATACAAGCAATAAAGATGTTGAGTGGAGACCTTAGTGGGATCCCTAAAGAAGAAATTGCTCAAGCCATCCAAGTAGTGATATACTTTGTCGCAGAGCCATGTAGACTCCCAATCATAGGGGATCAAATTTGGCTAGGAAAGTTTGACAAAATTAGTGTCAAAATTTGCAAATATTGGTCTGACATTTTGAATTTTTTAAGGGACGACGTACAAGATCCAGATAAGAAGGTTAAGAGGTTCGGTTATGTAAGAACACACAATGAGGCTGTTGTTGCTGTGCACGTTATAAAAACCAAAAGTATGAAGAGATCGACGTTGCTGAGTACAAAAGACTTTTATTTCTGTTTGAGGTAAAATTAAAATTCTGATCTTGTTGTTTGTCTTTTAAACTAGAGTTTAGTAATATGTCTGCCTGCACATTGTGTTCACCAAATTCCACGTTGAAAACATCTCAAATCAGCAAGTTTGGCTAAGTTTCCAAACCTTAGTTTCTCCAAGCGTGAGGTTTCTTTTGTTTCTCGTCATGTGCTGTGTGGAGCTTCTGTGCATTAAAGGGGTCACCCCTCTGGGCAGTGCTTCTCACACTCAAGGTCGGGGTATAAGGGTATGGACACCAAGGGTGCATTCAAGGTTGAAAAAGGCGTGAGGCATAACAAGGCATTTTTGTCTTGGCGAGGCGAGGCATAAGCCTCAAGGCGGTCAAGGCGTAAGCCTCAAAATGCACCGAGGCGTTCCTATATTTATATATATTTATATGTATTAATATGTTTATATATAAGAAAATATATATACAATGTAAGTTAATACAATTGGACAACTACATAACAAAATCATATTACACTACCTGTTTATAATCTAAATTTAAACAGCTGGAAAATAAAAGCCGTACAAATTGTACCCAAACAGTAGTATTTTATATATATAAGAAAATATATATACAATGTAAGTTAATACAATTGGACAACTACATAACAAAATCACATTACACTACCTGTTTATAATCTAAATTTAAACAGTTGGAAAATAAAAGCAGTACAAATTGTACCCAAACAGTAGTATTTTAACCACAATTTGTTTGTTTTTTCGTTTGAATCAAAGGGGCTAATGGAAAACCCATTGGGCCAGGCCCATATGTAGTTAAAATGAACCAGGAAACCTGTATTTTGGGTTGCAGCTTGAGGCTAGCGCCTCACTTGCGCCTCTTTGCGCCTTGCAAAAAATGAGGCGTCCGCCTCTTGGATCACATGTGAGGCTTAAGCCTCAAGGCGCCCTGGGGTGCGCCTCGCCTCGAGGCGTACGCCTCTAGCGCCTCAGGGCGCGCCTTTTTTTTCATGGGTGCATTGATGCCCATTGAACACAATGACACCCTCATCATTGGAACAAAGAAGCTCCTTTAGATTCTTGGGTGATATAGGCCCTTGTATCAATCTGGAAAGAGTGAATGTAGCCTCTATAACCACTTAACCTAATTGCCAAGATTGAATTGATGATGGCGGTAATAAATTATCTAGGCACTTGCCAACATCTTACCAGGACATTATGGCCAAGGGTGGAAGTCAAAGCAATCACAAAGGACATGGGTACTTTTAGTCGCTACTACTACTAGTAGAGGTCTCATGTAGATCTCTCTCAACTTCTCTTCCAATTGCCCACATTTGAACTCCAACAACCGTGTCTAGTGGTGCTCAACACCAAATTAGAGGTGCCTTATGGGTTTACATCATTGTTGACAACCATAACCATATAAGTAGCCACACGTCCCTTATGGGTTGACATCATTGTTAAACAGATACATTTGTCACTTATGTCCTCTCTCAGGCCACTCAACCTTTCTCTACATTACTACACAAGTTATCCCTTGGAAGAGTACTTAGAGAGTTGACGTGTGAAATATTAGGATATTTTGTGTTGTTGGTGCACTTGTTTGATGGCAATAGTACATTAAGTGCAATGTACAACAACAATTCAACATAGATGTAAATGTGCCATGGATGGCTTGTTGTTGGTATGTGTTGCTGCTCACTTTTAGATGGCTACATTGGATGCTTGTTGCAAGAGGAGTCTTTGCATGTCCTCAATAGCTCCTTTGTGGTTGAAGGTGTGGTAGTGCTCGTCTTCGTCATGATCTTCCACTAAGGATGTGTTTGGCTACTTGTATGGTTTTGGTTGTCAACAATGATGTCAACCCATAAGGGACGTTTGGCTACTTATATGGTTATGGTTGTCAACAATGATGTAAACCCATAAGACACCTCTAATTTGGTGTTGAGCACCACTAGACACGGTTGTTGGAGTTCAAATGTGGGCAATTGGAAGAGAAGTTGAGAGAGATCTACATGAGACCTCTACTAGTAGTAGTAGCGACTAAAAGTACCCATGTCCTTTGTGATTGCTTTGACTTCCACCCTTGGCCATAATGTACTGGTAAGATGTTGGCAAGTGCCTAGATAATTTATTACCGCCATCATCAATTCAATCTTGACAATTGGGTTAAGTGGTTATAGAGGCTACATTCACTGCTTTCCAGTTTGATACAAGGGCCTATATCACCCAAGAATCTAAAGGAGCTTCTTTGTTCCAACAACGAGGGTGTCATTGTGTTCAATGGGCATCAATGCACCCTTGCTGCCCATACCCTTATACCCCCACCTTGAGTGTGAGAGGCACTGCCCAGAGGGGTGACCCTTTTAATGCATAGAAGCTCCACACAGCACATGATGAGAAATAAAAGAAACCTCACGCTTGGAGAAACTAAGGTTTGGAAACTTAAATGAACTTGTTGATTTGAGATGTTTTCAACGTGGAATTTGGTGAACACAATGTGCAGGCAGACATATTACTAAACTCTAGTTTAAAGGACAAACAACAAGATCAGAAGTTTAATTTTACCTCAAACAGTAATACAAGTTGTTTGTACTCTGCAACGTCGATCTCTTCATACTTTTGGTTTTTTATAACGCACACAACAACAACCTCATTGTGTGTTCTTACATAACTGGACCTCTTAACCTTCTTATCTGGATCTTGTACGTCGTCCCTTAAAAAATTCGAAATGTCAGACCAATATTTGCAAGTTTTGACACTAATTTTGTCAAACTTTCCTAGCCAAATTTGATCCCCTATGATTGGGAGTCTACATGGCTCTGCGACAAAGTATATCACTACTTGGATGGCTTGAGCAATTTCTTCTTTAGGGATCCCACTAAGGTCTCCACTCAACATCTTTATTGCTTGTATGAAACTTTCCACATTCACTAGCCATTTTAACTTTTTCAAGTGGGACAGGTCGCGCCCACTGAGATTTTTTATCTCTAAGATCAATTACAGTGGGATCTTTATCGTTGCAACAGGTTTGAGCTACTAGTTTGAAAATATAGAAGTCGTCATTTGCAATTATCAGGGTAATGTAGGCCTTCTCATCTTCATAGACATGTAGAGTAGTGAAACTGAACTCTGGTGTTATCTCCATATCAGTTGTCAAAAACTTAGGTTTCTGCACTGTCACATCACCAAAGAATTGTTGGATTTGTTCTGTGGTGGACAACTCGATGGTGATATCTTTCACGATGTCAACAAATGCTTCAGAGAACTTTTCTTGTGTTTTTAGCTCTCCAAGTCTGATTACTTTTATGTTGCTGATATGGTACATATTCGAGTGGTGTCGGGTCTTCTCCCTTAGCTCTTGCAGTATTGCTCTCTGTAGGTTATCGATTGTTAGCAGCGTATGTGTTTCGGATATGGTACATATCCGAGTGGCGTCGGGTCTTCTCCCTAAGGTTTTTGCACCTTCACATCACTAAAGAATTGTTAGATTTGTTTTGTGGTGGACAACTCGATGGTGATATATTTCACGATGTCAACAAATGCTTCAGAGAACTTTTCTTGTGTTTTCAGCTCTCCAAGTCTGATTACTTTTATGTTGCTGATATGGTACATATCGGAGTGGCGTCGGGTCTTTTCCCTTAGCTCTCGCAGTATTGCTCTCTGTAGGTTATTGATTGTTAGCAGCGTATGTGTGTCAAATTTTAAAATTTGATGGATGTACACATTACTCACTGGAATCTTGTAAGCATTGGGAGATGCACCGTGACTAGTTGTAGAAGCTTTGCTCGTCACACTGGAAAATACATCGACTCTAGTAGCTTCTCTCTTCACCTGTGCAAAAATGTTTTTTTTTTACTTATTTTTCTATATGAGATCTCTGTATAATAGATAATCCAATGGCATGATACTGAGATGGGTATCTTCCAGGAACACATTATACTACATTTACCTTTTTCGGGTCAATCCTCCACTTAGCAGGTTTTGGTCTGCATGAGATAAGATTTAGGTTATGTTTGGATTACATCTAACTTGCATAAATTTAATCTTATGAAATTAACTAACTTTTTGTTGGAAGTGTTGTATCCAGTAGCTGTTATCTTAAACGCTGAGTGTGGTGTTCATTTGGGGTAAATATTGCGTCAGTATCATTTGACAAAATAGTTTTGTATCTGGCATACAGAAAAGTTGATTAGACACTCACACTTGGCTGTTGAACATGCTGGCTGCTTTCAACATTAGTGCTCGTAGTGGGTGACTTGGATCCGCAGGGTCTGAGTTGTACCTAAAGCAAAACAAAACACTGACGCGTTAATGTTTTTAGACATGTTTCTCAATTTGGGGGAATCTGGACACACGACCGCGAAACATGCAGTTCCCTTCTTTTTCTGCACACTGTCCGATACTACAAGATCTCCATTATTATTTTGTGCCTTTTAATGTTAAGAGGCCATACATATTGTGTAAAAGTATGCACTAGTGCTAGTGCTCGGAAATCGATGGAATCATAATATGCGTGGGGTTTCCGAGTACTAGCACTAGTACATACTTTTACACAATATGCGTGGCCTCTTAACATTGAAAGGCACAAAATAATAATGGAGATCTTGTTGTATCGGACAGTGTGCAGAAAAAGAAGGGAACCGTGTGTGTCCAGATTCCCCCAAATCGAGAAACATGTATAAAAACATTAATACGCCAGTGTTTTGTTATGCTTTAGGTACAACTCAGACCCTGCGGATCCAAGTCACCCACTAGGAGTACTAATGTTGAAAGCAACGATCATGTTCAACAACCAAGCGTGAATGTCTAATCAACTTTTCTATATGCCAGATACAAAGCCATTTTGTCAAATTGATATTGACGCAACATTTACCCCAAATGAAGATCACATTCAGCGTTTAAGATAATAGTTGCTGGATACAACACTTTCAACAAAATGTTAGTCACTTCCGTAAGATTGAATTTATGCAAGTTAGATGTGATCCAAACATAACCTAAATCTTATCTCACACACACCAAAACCAGCTAAGTGGAGGATTGACCTGGAAACAGAAAATATAGTATAATGCATTCCTGGAAGATACCCATCTCAGTATCATGCCATTGGATTATCTGCTATACAGAGATCTCATATAGAAAAATAAGAAAAAAAAACATTATTGCACAGACGAAGAGAGAAGTTGCTAGAGTCGAGGTATTTTTGCCAGTGTGACGAGCAGAGCTTCCACAACTAGTCACAGCGCATCTCCCAATGCTTACAAGATTCTAGTGAGTAATGTGTACATCCATCAAATTTTAAAATTGATACACATACACTGCTAACAATCAATAACCTGTAGAGAGCAATACTGCGAGAGCTAAGGGAGAAGATCCGACACCACTTGGATATGTACCATATCAGCAACATAAAAGTAATCAGACTTGGAGAGCTGAAAACACAAGAAAAGTTCTCTGAAGCATTTGTTGACATCGTGAAAGATATCACCATCGAGTTGTCCACCACAGAACAAATTCAACAATTCTTTGGTGATGTGAAGTTGCAGAAACCTTCAGGAGAAGACCCGACACCACTCAGATATGTACCATATCCGAAACACATATGCTGCTAACAATCAATAACCTGCAGAGAGCAATACTCCGAGAGCTAAGGGAGAAGACCCAACGCCACTCGGATATGTACCATATCTGCAACATAAAAGTAATCAGACTTGGAGAGCAGAAAACACAAGAAAAGTTCTCTGAAGCATTTGTTGACATTGTGAAAGATATCACCATCGAGTTGTCTACCACAGAACAAATCCAACAATTCTTTGGTGATGTGAAGGTGCAGAAACCTAAATTTTTGACAATTGATATGGAGCTAACACCAGATTTCAGTGCCACTACTCTACACGTCTATGCAAATGATAAGGCCTACATTACCCTGATAATTGCAAATGATGACTTCTATATTTTCAAACTAGTAGCTCAGACCTGTTGCAACGATAAAGATCCCATTGTAATTGATCTTAGAGATAAAAATCTCAATGGCCGCGACCTGTCCCATTTGAAAAAGTTAAAATGGCCAGTGAATGTGGAAAGTTTCATACGAGCAGTAAAGATGTTGAGTGGAGACCTTAGTGGGACCCCTAAAGAAGAAATTTCCCAAGCTATCCAAGTAATGATATAGTTTGTCGCAGAGCCATGTAGACTCCCAATCATAGGGGATGAAATTTGGCTGGGAAAGTTTGACAAAGTTAGTGTCAAAACTTGCATATATTGGTCTGACAATTCGAATTTTTAAGGGATGACATACAAGATCCAGATAAGAAGGTTAAGATGTTCGATTATGTAAGAACACACAATGAGGCTGTTGTTGCTGTGCGCGTTATAAAATACCAAAAGTATGAAGAGATCGACGTTGCTGAGTACAAAAGGCTTGTATTACTGTTTGAGGTAAAATTAAACTTCTGATCTTGTTGTTTGTCTTTTAAACTAGAGTTTAGTAATATGTCTGCCTGCACATTGTGTTCGCCAAATTCCACGTTGAAAACATCTCAAATCAACAAGTTTGGCTAAGTTTCCAAACCTTAGTTTCTCCAAGCGTGAGGTTTCTTTTGTTTCTCGTCATGTGTTGTGTGGAGCTTCTGTGCATTAAAGGGGTCACCCCTCTGGGCAGTGCCTCTCACACTCAAGGTCGGGGTATAAGGGTATGGACAACAAGGGTGCATTCAAGGTTGAAAAAGGCGTGAGGCGTAACGAGGTATTTTTGTCTTGGCGAGGCGAGGCGTAAGCCTCGAGGCGGTCAAGGCGTAAGCCTCAAAATGCACCGAAGCGTTCCTATATTTATATGTTTATATATATAAGAAAATATATATACAATGTAAGTTAATACAATTGGACAACTACATAACAAAATCACATTACACTACCTGTTTATAATCTAAATTTAAACAGCTGGAAAATAAAAGCAGTACAAGTTGTACCCAAACAGTAGTATTTTAACCACAATTTGTTTGTTTTTTCGTTTGAATCAAAGGGGCTAATGGAAAACCCATTGGGCCAGACCCATATGTAGTTAAAATGAACCAGGAAACCTGTATTTTGGGTTGCAGCTTGAGGCTAGCGCCTCACTTGTGCCTCAACGCCTCTTGCGTCTCTTTGCGCCTTGCAAAAAATGAGGCGTCTGCCTCTTGGACCACAAGTGAGGTTTAAGCCTCAAGGCGCCCTGGGGTGCGCCTCGCCTCGAGGCGTACGCCTCTAGCGCCTCAGGGTGCTTTTTTTTTCATGGGTGCATTGATGCCCATTGAACACAATGACACCCTCATCATTGGAACAAAGAAGCTCCTTTAGATTCTTGGGTGATATAGGCCCTTGTATCAATCTGGAAAGAGTGAATGTAGCCTCTATAACCACTTAACCTAATTGCCAAGATTGAATTGATGATGGCGGTAATAAATTATCTAGGCACTTGCCAACATCTTACCAGGACATTATGGCCAAGGGTGGAAGTCAAAGCAATCACAAAGGACATGGGTACTTTTAGTCGCTACTACTACTAGTAGAGGTCTCATATAGATCTCTCTCAACTTCTCTTCCAATTGCCCACATTTGAACTCCAACAACCGTGTCTAGTGGTGCTCAACACCAAATTAGAGGTGCCTTATGGGTTTACACCATTATTGACAACCATACCCATATAAGTAGCCAAACATCCCTTATGGGTTGACATCATTGTTGACAACCAAAACCATACAAGTAGCCAAACACATCCTTAGTGGAAGATCATGATGAAGACGAGCACTACCACACCTTCAACCACAAAGGAGCTATTGAGAACATGCAAAGACTCCTCTTGCAACAAGCATCCAATGTAGCCATCTAAAGGTGAGCAGCAACACATACCAACAATAAGCCATCCATGGCACATTTACATCTATGTTGAATTGTTGTTGTACATTGCACTTAATGTACTATTTCCATCAAACAAGTGCACCAACAACACAAAATATCCTAATATTTCACACGTCAACTCTCTAAGTACTCTTCCAAGGAATAACTTGTGTAGTAATGCAGAGAAAGGTTGAGTGGCCTGAGAGAGGACATAAGTGACAAGTGTATCTGTTTAAAGGGAAGGGGAGAAATGAACAAAGGAAATGGGAATGATGTTAATAAAGAGAGAAGCTTGGAATCAAATAGCACAACACACAAGGACAAGGAGAATAATTGTAGATTTAATGCTTCCAATGATGAAAACAAAATGGACTACAAGAATGTATGGCGTATGCTGAAATGTTAGCAAATAGGATATTTGAGAACAACTTGCGAAACAAAGCACAGATCAATACTATATCACACATTGTACCAATAAAATGAAGTTATATAGCTTTTGAAGGAAATTAGATCAATTAACTTGCAAAACAAAGTAGAGATGAATATTATATCACACATTGTACCATGCCTAGTAACTACATAGGAATGGCAGCTCAACCCTACGGTGTAAGAATAATCTAAAGGGAAGAACTCCAGCCACATGATTGTAATCTAAAGGGAAGATCTGATCTGAAGTTGAGAAATAGCTTCAAGCACCTTTGCTCGTCCTTTATTGAGACTTCCACTACTGAAAGTTCTGCTCTTCTGGCGCAATCTGCCCCTCTTGCACTGTCTGGTAAACATAAATGGGTTATCGACTCTGGTGCCACTTCTCACATTACTGGTAGTCGGTCTTTATTTTCTACCTTGCATAAAACTATTGCTATTCCGCCTGTCACATTAGTTGATGGTTTTCAAACACCTGTCTCAGGGATAGGAAATATCCATACTGTTGGTTGTCTTATTTTGAACTCGGCGCTTTTTGTTCCTAAATTCCCTATCAAGTTGTTATCGATAAGTAGAACTGCCAAAAGCCTACAATGTTCAATTACTTTTGACCGAGATGGCGTTATCTATCGGCATCTACGCACAATGATGAAGATTGATTCGGGTCATGAGGGACCAGACGAATTGTACTACTTGGATGCGCCAAAGACAAAGGCTTATCGGACTACTTCTGTGACTGGCATTCAGTGGCACTACGGCTTAGGGCACCCTTCACCAACAAAATTGAAGCATTTATTATCTGACATTTCTGAGTCAGTTTACATTGTGAGACATGCCAGTTAGGGAAATAAACTCGGTCAAGAAAAATTGTTTTAGCTCAATAATTTTTTGATATTATACACTGATATTTGAGGCTCGTGCTCTATTGCTGGTATTTCTGGATATGGGTACTTTATAAGTTTCATTGACGATTTTTCTAGAACCACCTGGTTGCTTTTGTTAAAAGACAGATTTCATATACTTGACGCTATTACCACTCTCTTTGTTGAGATATGTACCCAGTTTGGTAAACCCATTTAAATCTTTCAAACAGATAATGCCCTTGAATTCATGCAAAAATCTATCAATCTTTTTGGTACCAATATAGACACTATTCACCAAACCTCTTGCGCATATACACCCCAATAGAACGGTATTGCTGAGTGTAAGAATCAACACCTTCTTGAGGTTTCACAAACTCTTCTATTTCATTATCATGTTCCCAATATTTTTTGGCCAGAAGTTGTTTCCACTGCATGTTATCTTATTAACCGCATGTCATCTTTTTTCCTTGGCAATCAAGTACCTTATCAGATTCTTTACCCTACTGCTCCTTTGTTCATTGTACCTCGTATTTTTGGGAGTACATGCTTTGTGAAAAATTTGCATCCTGGCCTTACTAAATTGGATCCTCGTGCTACTAAGTGTATTTTCTTGGGGTACTCTCTAACAAAAAAAGGGTATCGCTGCTATGACCTGCTTGTTAAGAAATGGATGGTTTTTAGTGATGTGGTGTTTTTTGAATATAAGTCGTTCTATTCTTTTGCTGCATCTACCTTAATGACTGACTTACTGTCAGACACACCTTTACCTCTTCCAGTTGACACTGCCACGTCAGTTAATAGTGTCACACCCACTCCTTTAAAAGTCTACCAAAGAGGACGAAAGACACTGACTCCCTTTATAGCCCAACCAAGTCTTCCCACCTCGTCAACAGATCAGACACCTTCTCTGGTACTATCAGCTTATGCAAGGGCACTCACACTTGCACGCAACATCTTATTGGGATTTTTTTAACTACTGCTAATCTGTGAATTGAATGATGCAAATTTTACCTCTGCTCTATGTTGTTATGATTCCTAAGAATGCTGCTCAGGTACTCAAGCATCCAACATGGCACCAAGCCATGGAAACTGAAATGCAGGCCCTCACTGATAGACATACTTGGGATTTGGTTGATGCACCCCCTGGTTGTTCACCTGTTGGTTGCAGGTGGATTTTCATAGTTAAATATCAACCAAATGGTACTATTAAACGAGTCAAAGCCCGCCTGGTAGCCAAGGGTTATACTCAGACTTATGGAGTTGATTATTTCGAGATTTTTTCTCATGTGCCTCGATTAAATTCTGTTCGTATTATTATCTCTGTGACGGTAAATTTCGATTGGCCTTTATTCCAACTAGATGTTAAAAATGCATTTCTGTGTGGTGACCTGCATGAGGAGGTTTACATAGAGAAACCTCGCGACTTTGAGAGAAAGGGGGAATCTTCCAAAGTCTGTTGCCTTCGCAAACAATTTATGGCCTTAAGCAAAGTCCCCGAGCCTGGTTTGACAAGCTTAGCTCTATTCTTCAGAAAGTTGACTTTTGTCGATCTCAGTCTAATCACTCAGTGTTTGTTAAGAAATTCATCTCTGGTCTTGTTGTTCTCATTGTTTACGTTGATGACATCATCTTATCTGGCAGTGACTCTACAGGCATCCAGGCTACCAAGACATACTTGGAAAAGCACTTTATTACTAAGGACTTGGCAGACTAAGATATTTTCTGGGCACTGAAGTGTCTCATTCGTCCTCTGGTCTATGTTGGTCTCCTTGTAAATATGTTTTAGATCTTCTATCAGAGACGGGAATGCTTGGAGCTAAGCCAGCTAATACACCCTTGGATCCCATCACTAACTGGGATGACGACACTTCACCTCCTTATCCTGCCCTTCATCAATATCATTGAATGGTTGGAAAACTCATCTTAGTTTCACTAGGGCTGATATAAATTTTGTTGTTGGTCTCGTAAGTAGATATCTTGATAAGCCCAGCCATTGGGATGTTGTCTGTCATATTCTGAAGTATTTGAAAAGTTCTCTTGGCAAGGGCTTGCTGTATAAGAAACATGGTCACTGTAATCTTATTGGCTACTCTAATTCTGATTATGTTGGAAGTAATATGGATCGTCGCTCTGGTATTTTTGTTGCTCGATCTTTTCCAACGCGCTGTGGCAGCAAGGCTGCCATCTTCATTGCCAACAACCCCACCTTCCATGAACGCACCAAACACATTGAAGTTGATTGCCATTTCATTCGGGAAGCTATCTTATCTTGTTAGATTTCTACTCCTTATACTGCGGATCAGGTTGCAGATATTTTTGCCAAAATTCTTCCAAAGACCCAAGTTTTTTACTCTGATGTCCAAGTTGGGTATTGATTGACATCTACGCTCTAGCTTAAGGGGGAGTATTAGTATATATATATTTCTGACTTTATTTTACCTTTATTGTTTGTGTTTATGGGCCTTTGTTTATTAGCCCATTAGCATTTTTCTCCTTATTCTAGAATATTCATGTTTCTAGATTATTCTACTTTCTCCCATACAAGAGAGTCTCCTGTAAGTGTTTTGAATCATTTAATACAAATCACCTTTATACTTTAGAAAGACAAACACTACCACACCTTCAACAATAAAGGAGCTATTGAGGGCATGCAAAAACCATTTAACCAATTTAACCATTTAAAGGAGAGTACCAACAAATACCAAAATGAGGCTTCCGTCACTTGGATAATTGGGTCATCGAGCTTGCCCACAAATGCACATTTACATTTAAATTAAAGTGTTGTTGTACGTTGCACTTAGTCTACAATTGCAATCAAACATGTGCACCAACAACACATATATCATAGGTCCACTCTCTAAGCACTCTTCCTAAGGATGACTTGTGTAATTAAGCAAAGATATGTTCAACGGTTTGGGAGAGGATATGTGTTACAACCCCAATTTTCAGGTTCTTTTGGTGGGAAATGTAATTTCCCCAACAAATGTGTCATTGAGTAATTTGTATGATTTAAGTAAATTGAGTGGTTTCCTTTGATAAATAGCCTTGTTTGATTTCGCAGGCCTTATTGGCTACTGGGCCCAATAACAAGGAAAAAGAAAATAAAAAGGAAAAGAAATCAATTAATAAAGAAATAACCGAGATCACTGTTCAGAAAATCGGCCGGTTAGGCCGAATAATCGGCCGAATATTCCTTTTTGGGGGTCTACCGCTCCGATTATGATTAATCGGCCTATAATCGGTCCAGGACCGATTAATCGACCGATCGGGGGAATAATCGGCCGATTAATCGGCGATTTTCAAAATCAAATGCTAGTAATAATTTTTTTTTACATTAATTTTTTCTAATACTACTATTGGTCATTACAATTACATTCTCTTCTTCCAATTTACATATTTGGTCTTCTCCTCATGTTTTCTCTATAAGTTTATAGTTAGTGTTTTTTTTTTGGTCAGTATAGTTAGTGTTTATTGAACTGATCCTTACTGTGGATGTTTTCTTCTTTAATTTCATCAATATTTCTAATTACTTCTTAATGCAATATTGGTCTATGACTTATCAGTGTTTCTAATTACTTATCAATGTTTTTTCCCTAATTTCATCAATGTTTCAAGTTACTTATTAATGCAATATTAGTCTTATCACTTATCAATGTTTCTAATTACTTATTATAGCAATATTAGTCTATGACTTATCAATGTTTCTAATTACTTATTAATGCAATATTAGCCTATTACTTATCAACGTTTTTAATTACTTATTAATGTGATATTAGTCTATGACTTATCAATGTTTGTAATTACTTATCAAAGTTTTCTTCTCTAATTTCATCAATGTTTCTAACTACTTATGAATGCAATATTAGTCTATTACTTATAAATGTTTCTAATTACTTATCATTGTCATTATTATATGGTCAATATATAATTTACATATCTTTATGGTTAATATAAAAAAAAAATCAAAACCGATTAAAATCGAATATTCTCCCGCTTATACTCCCGCATACCATATATACTCTATTCGGTACCCTCTCCGCCCGTACACCGATTACCGCTTTTCAGAACAATGACCGAGATAATAAGAAAAGAAAGATGTAGAAGCATCTAGAAGGCTAACAATTACCCTTCAAAGATGGATTTCATATCTTTGGGATTTCTTGGGTTCCAAGGAGTCCAAGTTGTAAAGATAATATGAGAAGAAAAAGATAAAATCAAATAAAGTAGTATTAAGAAGGAAAGTTGAGATAATGATGAAAAAAAATAAGGAATATGTGGAAATATGGATAATGGAATCATTATAGAGTAGTTTCGACTCCACTTGCCTTATAATGTTTATAAAAATCGAAATAGAGAAAATAGGAAAGAAGGAAAGAAAAAATGTGTTTTATACATAATACATACTTTATAAGTCATTGACTTACAAATGAGAAAAGGAGTTATTACTTTTGAGTTTCAGCTTCAAACTTGGAATATAAGTAGATTAAGTCTTTATAGACTTTCCCTTAAAATTGGGGATCAAACGGTTAAGCGGTTTGGGAGATACGATTTTTGAAAGTATTCCTAAAGTGTGGAGGAAATCAATAAATGTCACTATTTGATTTAATTAGAAATCAGGGACCGATTCCCTTTGTTCTTCGCGTGGCCCGTCAGCAACTGGATCAAGATCCAAGGGTGACTCACTCGTCATCAACCCCAGACGGAACATGAAAGATGGGGGCACAGTAAAGCCGAGAACCCATGGACACTATCTCTCTCCTCGATGCCTTTCAGTTTCAGGAAACCCTCCCATTGAAATCGGGAGATCCTTTTGGACTCTCCTATCCTTTTCTTTCTTTGTTTCAGTGTGGGATTGAGACTTCCCTAAATCCCAGTTCATCCAGGAAACCGGGGCTTGCAGAGGGCAGACGTCCTTTCAATCCTTCCTATATATATGTATGGGGGAGGGAAAGGAGTTTATGGGACTCTCACCAAGGTTTGGCGGGAATCTATCCGCATGGATGAAAATCTTGGTGTATCCAGAAGGGACGCCGCCCCCTGGACCTGCGTTCTCCTTGATCCGGGACGGTTCGAAGGGCAGCCAACCCTGAGCACCGACAGGACGAGGCTAGATGGCCGATCAGTTCGAGAAGGTGCGACGGAGCCCGCAGAATGCTCATGCGAGGGTCTGAGGTAGAGAAACAGAGAGTCAACGGGCGGAGTTGACCGTCCATGGCAGCAAGCCGCGAGTAAGGGGAACGAGAGGAAGAAGATGAGGTCGGGGGAAAAGACCTCCGCACCCAGACCTGCTGTGTGGAAGGAAGGGCAATAGAGTCCTTCTGCAGTGCCTTGGTCGCATAGAGTGCGGGCCGCATAGCAGGTGGCTATTGGTCCAAGCAAGCCGCCTGGGAGATAAGGTAAACGCTGACATGGCCTCCTGTGATTGGCCCAAATATGTTAGTTTTTCAAAAATGCTAGTAAATCATAGGATAATCGGATAATGACGTATAATATATGAATTTTGATCAGGAGAACTCAAGGAATCCATTAAAAATATAATGGAATCCTTATTCTGCTTGCAATAGGAAAAGGATATAAAGATATCATCTTTAATGGTTTAATTGATGAAAAACCCTAAGAATTGATGATAATTAGATCTAATAATGTTCTTTGTATGTTATGAGCAAATATTAACTTGTTGTTAATAAAAGAGAGAATTAGGTCTAAAAAGATGATCTTTGTGCATATTGGCTTAATTTACGGTTTCATGTACATGAATATGCATTAATGTGCTTAGAAACCCTAATTCTGATTATGATGACTTTTAATGGTTTTAATTGTGCAAATCCATTAATAAGACAGATATATGTTGTCCAAAGTCAATTTGAGTATAAAAGACCCTTAATATGAATAATTTGAGCAACTTGCTTCCCTCTACTTTATTCTCTAGCAGGCTAAATGTCAAAATTCGTCCCAATGTGTGTCTGAGTTTGCCTCTCCATAGCATTATTTTTCACAAAATCACGGAACTGATAATCCCACACGGCGGTCTTCTAGCATGGTCCAGAAGTCTCCGTAAAGCAATCATCACGGCTGTTGGGGTTTTAGCCTGTAGCTTCAGCAAGAAGATAGCTTCGCCGCGCTGGAGAGAAACGAGAGACTTGTTTCTTTTTTTTTGGGGGTGAGGGGGCGGCGGAGCTTAAAAATGTACCGACTGTTTTTTATTTGCAATATTAGAAGACGTTGTTCAAAACACGTTTGTACTTTTAGGGGAGTGATACAATAAGTTTAATTATGTAAACATCTATGCCACATAAGTATTTATAAGGTTCATGGATAAGATTTGGAAAATTTATGGTTGAATCTTTTTGTTTTTAAGTTCACGAATATGCAGCAGCTCGCATCCTTCAAATGTCTGCTATTTGGTATTACAAGGAATCGATTCGTAAAAATGTGCCGTGACATGTAGAAGCCTAATTGGTCACAATGGTCGGAAAGTGATCATTTGTGGAATGGTTTTGTATTTCAGATTCTTGTTTTGCTTGATAAACTCCCTACTACATACGTAAAATGGGGGATTATTTCGGAAATGATTTAGTGGTTGCTAGATGATAACGATTAGTAGTGTTGTCTCAATATCTTTTCAAGTGTTCGATATGTTCATCACGAATACAATTGTGCTAACCTGATTTGTAGGAAATTCAATAGCTTGTGTTTGTTAAGTAATTTCTTGTGTATTAAATGTGATAAGCAATGACTTATTGAGTCAATAATAATGTGTCAGATACGTCGAATCAATGTATGGAGTCAAAAAGCCATCCCAAACTAAATGGACTATAAAGTAAATAAAGGTATGGAGTCAAAAATCCATCCGGAACTAAATGCATGATACTAATATTGGCCGTGCACAAACTTCTTTGTTAGTGTAAATGATAAATGAATGTATAAAGCTAGTATATTATCTGGCTTATTGTACGTTCAGTTGTGAAGAAACTATAGTTGTCTAGATAGCTAGGCGAAGACCTATAAGGAGGCTATTCGCCTAAATGGCTAAACGGTTTAGGTGTTCAATTATTAGAATACTATTTTTAGATTAAAAATTAGATGTGTTTACATTCATGTTCTACTAAATGTATTATCTTGGTATCTTAAACTTGACCAATCTTAAATTTACCTAGATTGACACTTGATGTCACCTAAATTAAATCTAATTCACTCTAGTTTAACCAAAAGTAAGCCTAAATCAGCTGAATCAATCCCATAATGATCTCAATGAAGCATGGACTAGCCTAATTCAGCCCTAAAATGACATTGCATGACCTACTTTGACAATATTTAGACTAACCTAAATTAGTGCTAAAATGACCTTAATTGGACCTCAAAGGCCCTGGGCGTCCACCTAGCCCACTGGGGCCTAGTTGCCCAAACTCGGACGCCTTCTCTAGAGCCTAGCATGTCTAATCGTGCTTAGGCGGCTCCTCGGCGAGTGCGTGGATAACTATGGAAGGAACATGAATTATGGTTCCTTAATGTGTTTTATAATTTACTCCACAAACAAGTATTGAGCTAAATTAATAATGCTATTCATTCTTATGTTTCCATGACTTGATGGTATGATGGATTTATATCCATCTTATGAAATTTTAGTGCAATGGCTAATGTGTTATACAATGACCCTAGCTAAAGTAATTTTAGTTATTATAGATGGTTTGCATTGCATCCTAAGCTTGTACCAATATCGTATAGCGTCTTGAATGCATAGTACAAGTGTGAAATGGGATTTGGAAAGTGAAGTATTGACGAGATTGATGTGTTATCTAGTTCAGACTGGTCAGTTTTACCCAATACACCCTATATAGGGTAAATACTAAAGAATGATTTGATCAGATAAAGCGGTCAAGCGAGAATCTTCTAGATGATGTGGTTAAATGATTAACCTCAACGCCACAAGCGAGATTACTCAAAATAAAATCCAAAATTTAAAACTTAAACATGTCATCACTCACATTAGCCACATAGAGGTATTAGAGTATTCTTGTAGACAAATAACATAGAAATATTTCCTTAAACATTAGATCCACATGGGAGTATACAAGGCATAACACCGCTAAGATTACAAGTCTTTAATACAAAAACAACTGAGCACGACAATCATTATCTCATCAAAACAATGCTAGTTCAAGTTACACTCGTGCATTATTATAAAACATGCACATATAGTATTACAATACTCATATCAAAGTACGATAAAGAATACCACAGAACATTCCTTCTCAGACTTGAGAATACATGGACAACTATGATTCTATCACTATGTGCTTTATCTTCAGAGGAGGTCACAGAAAACGTCACCCACCTCCTAGATCCCTTTACACAAACATCATCTATTCCTCCTATCTTAAAGCCTTCTTCCTTCTTGTCTATCTTCTCAGTCACTTCCTAAATAGTTGGACCTTTCATCTAAAGAGTGAGAAAAATCACAACATTGAAACCTCAAGTCCTAGTGATATGGTATAATGCCTATAATGTCTATTACTTTCTAGAAAGAATATAAAGGAAACAGTTAAGGAATACACATATGAATTACTTGTATGACCAGAGAAATATACTTAACCGTCCTCTTTAACATCAAGAATACCTGCAAGTTTATTAGATAATATAGATATAACAATGATAATAAACAATATCTCATCCAAATTTCAACCATGTTTAGCATCAATTAAACCTAAACAACTATACTCCGATGTATACTTTTAGATGTCATGAACTGATTTTGTCGCACCACCCAACCAACAAACTAGATTATATTAATCCATCACAATCATCTGTACAAGATCATAGGGTATCTCGATTCCCTAGATATTTCCTCACAACCTTGGATTGAAATGAGGTATCAAAAAGGTAGGGATCACTCCATCTATCCATCCATGGATATATGCTTAAAAGCAGATCCACCAAAATAGGCCCACCCTTGGTACACAAGTCACAACACTAAAATGAGTAACGACCCTCCATAATACATCTCATTACTCATGCACTTTCATTGGACCAACGACCTTCACCAAGACCGAAAAATGTTTAAAGATGATAGGATATTAGATCTAGCATCCCCATATTGTCACTAATATATTGCTCCAAATTCTTCTCACAAATCTAGATTGGTACACAATTAACTCGTTTCACCCCCCCTAATGACATGAAAATGGGTCTATGGGCTTAGGGATCTACTACTTACATATCTCTTGATAGTTTATGATTACATCAACCAATGTATAAGGCAAGCTATCAACATATAAATAGACAGTAAAGTAGTAAATAACTCTAGAAGATATAAAAGATCCAATCATCATGACCTAACTTCTGAGAATAAGGCACACATATTTCATCTTTATTATGTGAGGCATCTCACATACATCAATCCTTCAATACATTTACGATAAAAGATCTCCTGAAAGGGTGTCGCGCCTTAGGCACTTATGCCAGAACAGGAGGAAAGATGCACAAAACCCTCTTTTTTCTATAAAGGATTCACCTTTCCATATTTAAGAAAAACAACAACAAGAGAATGACTTTGAACATGTACGACAAGCATTCAATAGTCCTAGTCAGCTTTCAAGCTAACATCTTTAAGCTTGCAAGTCATATTTCAACATTTAGTAGGAAAACTATACTTTCTCTCACCATCGTAAAGTACGTCATTGCTAAAGAACCATGAATGATCAAATGTTACACGTACAAAGGGTACATGTGGTATATAACTCTAATCGGTTTGAGCCCAAAGTATATGAAGTTACCATCTTTTAGCATTTAAAGGGTATATACTAGCAATATTTACCACATTGGAGTACATAGTAGTTAATAAACGAGTTAAATGTTATATCACACTCCAATCAAGGGAAAAACAAGTCTGCATATGAAAAGCTTTCGTGAAGCTCCCAACTTCATGACAAACTCTGATGTTGAAGACAAATTCTCTAAGATTTGATTTCTTCTCCCTCAACCACACCCTATCATTGTTGATCCACGAACAAAGGCAATCAAACAAGCAAGAGAAAGGAGGAAACATGGTTTAAGACTCTACAGTCAAAACCCTAAAGAAAAACCTCCTAGAAAATGACTAAGAAGGACAAAGATCACAAAGGGGAATGCATGATCAAGGCTCTACTTACTCCAATCAGAGATCAAAATCCACCAATTATCTTGCCTCACATCAGAAAATAAGGGAACAAGGGTAGATCAGGCATAAAGAGAAAATTAGTGAAGCCAAAAATCTCATCGGTTGTCATCAACTAATGGCATCTCACTCTGTATCAGCACTTTGATGCTCAAATGCCTGACTGAGATGATAAGGACGACTGGGGGGTATATATATCACTAGATGGAAGAGAAAAAATGGTCAAGCTATCAAGTTGTCAATCCAAAACTGTACCCTCACCAGTCATTCACGCCATGCATAGGTGGACCCCAATGTTCTGTTGGTATCAACTACTGATGCGCTAAATAATTGTCATTTTCACATGCTATTTATCATGGATTTTGGTGCACTTATTGTTCATTTTGATATCATTTGTGCATTTTTTATCATCTTCATCCCGTGACACTTGCATTAAATTAATATATTTTTAATGTTTCTGATAGATTCATTATTATTGAGAGCTTATTTTTGTTTTTGTGGAATTTCAGGTGAATCTACAAGAAACTACACAACTCGGTACTACCGACCAGTCTATCGGTGGTAATGAAACTTGATCAGAGAGGAACATGTGAAATCAAGAAAACTCGGTAGTACCTACCAAAGAAGTTGATACTACAAATGACCTCATAGGGAGGACTCAGAAATTTTTGACGAATCTCAGTACTACAGACGTTATCACGGTACTACTGACAACATCACAGGGGAGCATAACTTATCGGGGGTGTTGATACTACCGACACACAATTAGTAGTACCGACTCAACACCATCATGCCAAATTGAGCGTTACAATTAATCCAACAGTTGGCAATTAATTTCGCCCTAAGTCATTTGTATGACTTAGGGGGAGTTCGGCAAGATCTAAGTATCACATCTTTTTCCAGTAGACGACAACCGAGAGACATGAGAGGAGATAGAATAGAAGACAACAACATTTAAGACAATTGAGACACCTCCGATGGGTATATTTGTAGCCAAAAGATGGACAAATCTCTCCGTTCGTCAGAGGGAGTCATCCCAACTAGCTTCTTTAGTGGTTAGTTTAGTTCTCTAAGGTTTTCCACGTTTTTCTTCTCTTCTCCTATGTATCTGACAATGAGAATTATGCAGGGCTAGTCCCCTTGTTCCTTTGGACCTAGAAGTAGCCTGATTTTGCATTGTAATTGACAATTATAATTTAATATCCATTTTTCTCTAAATTTTTAGTCATATTTTTTATGAGACCTTTAAGATTTATCTATGCTTGATCACCATAGGTAGTTCATTAGATCATTAATTGCTTCGAGAGTGGGATCAAGGGTTGGAAAACTCATAGTTACACATTTTGTATCACACCTTGAGAAAGGGCTTACGAATGTGATGAAAGTAACTCAGAGATTTTGGTAAATCACCCAACTAATAACATAATTGCTACGAGAGTTGAATTGGTATTAGGTTAGGAGTAAATTATGCTGTGAGAGCGGGTCATTTTTGTTACAGGCCTCTTTGTCCAGGGCTAGGAGAAATTAATTTTAATGAAATAATTTTAATTATAATGTGAGCCGGCTGAAACCACAATCCTATGCAACTCCATCCAACTTGTGATCACAACCGATAATCTTAGTTTTAATTCTTGCAAACTAGTTAATAATTCAACCAAATGAATCTTGCTTTCAGGCCTAACTGATTAGGTCAATGTTAGTAGTAGTATCTAGATACACATTTTCCCCGCGTTCGATATCCGGGCCTCCTAAGGCCTACGTTACATTGATACGTGCACTTACGTTTTGATGTGTAGTTTACACACATCAAGTTTTTGGCCCCGTTGACGGGAAAAATGGTGTGTCCAACACTACGAGTGTTGTGACTGAAAACCCTATGCCACATTTTTTTTTACCATTTCAAAATTGAATTGCAAATATTTATTCAATCACTACTACATGTTCTCATAAATATTTTATTATTTTTTAGGTATTAGTGCATGGTGCAGACAAGAAGCACCGATTATAAAGAGTCAACTCCGGACAGCTCCAACTTCAGCGTAGAGGACCTACGGCGTAGAGCACTTGACTTCATCAATTTTGTCGAGGACTTCGTTCCAACTCCACCACCACATGCTACTCTACCTGAACCAACAAAACAACCAGAGCATGCAGAGATGGGTGACGTAGAAGAGAAGACCATTTGGGAGAATATTAAGGCTTCATTTGCAACAACGCAACTGGGTCCGATAAAAAGACATGATATCAATGTGGACAACTACAAGATAGACCCTGTCTTAGTGGCACTTGTAAAGTCACAAACATTCGATGGCCACAAAACTGAGGACCCAATGACACATCAAAAACTTTGTTGAGAGTTGCGACATGGTTAAGATAGAGTTCTAGCGACAATTATCTACCTGAAAACATTCCCGTCACCACAAGCAAACAATGCAAATTCATGGTTCTTTAACCTCTATCCCGAGTCAATTGTAAAATGGGAGGAGATAATAGACGTCTTCTTTGAATGCTATTTCCCACCTCAGAAGTCCAACAAGTTAGTTAGGAAGATCTATAATTTCAAGCAGCATGCATAAGAATCATACTCTAAAGCATGGAAGAGGTTCCAGAACATGCTGATCTGAAGGTCCCTCATCATGGTTTCAAACTTTATGTCCAGGAAAAGATCTTCTATTATGGGATGCCTCAAGGAGAGAGAACCACACTTGATAGCACTGGAACGTGCTTCTTCCTCAACAACAAACCATCCAGATGTCACGGGATCCTGACGAATATGGCTAAGAATCAATCCTGGGGGGAAGAAAGAGAACATCTAACAACCATTAAAAGTGTTGGGGAATCTAAAGTCATCGTGACATTGGATGGGAAGCTTGAAATCATAGCCAAGGAATTATTTCAGAATGATGGAAACTTCACTATAGGAGAATACAAAGAATGCATGTATGTGCAGTAGTAGAACTACCGGGACAATGACTACTCCTAGAGGTAGGATCCTGATAATTTTGAACATGACCCGTCTTGAGCACAACAGGGAAAGCAACAACAAGCCAGTGCACAACAACATGACATGACCCCCAATAAGATGGACCGGATTGAAGATATGTTAAGCAAGCTGGTAAGTCAGAATGAGGTGCCCATTGGCCAAACATAGAGGGAATTGCAGAATCAAGGAGCTCAATTTTGCAGAATAGAGCGTCAAATTTCTCATCTAGTAGCAGAGGTGGCTTCCTTAAAGAAGCCCATTCAACAGGGTTTTCCTGGAAATACTGAGTCAACTCATTAACATCCCCAAGTGGAATTTATCTTTATTGTCAAGGAGGTAGAACATCCCACCGAAGAGTCACCAAAGCAGTATAATCCAAAGCCATACCGGCTGTATGTGCCAAAAGTACCATTCCCTCATAATCTATATGGATTACCAGGAGGATGCACAATGCCAGACAAGGAACTTCAAAGTTTCACCATTGACATGACCACACCTTCAATTCTAGAAAAGGTCCCTACACAACAAGAACATGTGAAGGTTTTACTCCATAGTGGAACAATCACAATAAATAAGGAGGCACCCACAAGTCAGAAGGAGAATCCACATGACATTCCATCCACAGGAGATATGCCAAATCTTAACCCAGAAGGGGGCGTTGAAGCATGCTCAGGGAAGGAGATCCCTAGAGTTCCATATATTCCACGACACAAGTGTTTGGAGAAGCCATGTGCTCCATTCTCGGAATGTCTAAAGTAAAAAAAGGTGGACAAGTAGTTCAAGAAATTCCTAGACATATTCTGAAAGCTCCACATCAATGTCCCGCTCGTGGAGGCAATATAGCAAATTCCTGCATATGGAAGATTTTTGAGATATCACTAACAAGAAAAGATAGATAAAAGATACAAATGTCTTGCGTGTTGATGAAGTGATGAGTGTGATGATCCATGGAAAACTATTGATAAAGAGAAAGGACCCATGATGTTTCTACATCCGTTATTAATAGGCAACCAACATTTCCAACAAGCACATTGTGACTCTGAGGCAAGTATAAATCTGATGCCCCTTTCTACCTTCAGGAATTTGGGATTGAAGAAACCTATGAAGACGTCCATGACAATCCAGTTGGAGGACATGTCTATTGTGAGGTTGATGGGATATGTGAGGATGTTCTAGTCAAAGTCAACAAATTCATCTTCCATGTTGATTTTTTGGTCGTGGATATGCACGAGATACGAGGACTAGAGATGTTAGGAAGGCCGTTCTAAGCTACGACCATTGGTAGAGGTTACTTGACACTTAGGATAGATGATGATAGAGTGGAGTTCAGACTTCCAAATGAATCTTCACAACCATCTAGTGACAATTCAGGCTGAAGGAAACCCATCTTGTCTAGCCTAAACGTAAACGAGGGTGCTTGTTGGGAGACAACCCAACCGATTTGTTTTGTTTTAGGATTTTGTTCTTTACATTCATGTTCTTTTTGTTCTATTTGCTTTTTCATTATAAAAAAAAGGTTCCTTGATCATTCATGTTTGGCGTGTAGGTTGAGCAATGGTCGGTAGTACCAAAAAAAATTAGGTAGTACTAATGGAAGCATAGGAACATAGGGTCGATTTTCACAATATGCTTGGTAGCACCAAATTTTTGCAGAAAGGAGCCGATTTTACCTGATAAGGACTCGGTACTACTGACATTCTCGTCGGTAGTACCGATGCTAAGCGATGCTCTGGGGTTTGAAATATCGAGATGAGGCTTGGACGTATTGAAAAAAATGAATGAATCGGTACTACTGACACCAAATCGGTAGTATCAAAATATGAAGACACAAAATTAGTGAGAGTGCCATCGACCGTAAATAATTTTCACATCTAACGGTCGGTAGTACCGATCCATTACACACCTTTTGAACTTGGTACTACTGACACCCTTCGGTATTACTGACGCTGGCGATCCACGACTATCAGCATCGACCACTGATGAGCGCCAATATTAGAGGCTAGTACTAATTCACATGGATCATGGAGAAGAAGTCGGTACTACCAAAAGCATGCCAAAACTACCAACGCGGCGGCAGCAGGCCGCCTAACGACTATATATGGAGGGGTGTGAGTATTATTTTCTTCACACCTCCACCACTCCCCTCTCAAGCAAGAATGTGCAAGAACCTCAGGCGATCAAAGTCTACTCTGAGCTCTTTTCTTCTCCATCTCCTTCTTCTATCAGCTCAATGGCATCTAGACGAGAAACTTCTTCGACTCCAGGGAATGTTACATTGGTATCCAAACCAATGCACATGGCTCATGTCAACAACAATGTGAAGAAGATTTACAACTAGTTGATGAAGAGAGACATCACTTTGACAAGGTATGGATACCGTGCGTTCCTTGCCTCCGTGGACTTCACCCACAATCTCCACTGAGTCTGTGAGAATCATAAGATGGTGGGTGATCACTCTTTCTTTGGTGATTGGCTCACCTTCCCTGAGATTGTCTGTGAGTTCTTGGCCTCGCTGGAGGTTTGGTTCATCCTCGAGATCGGGGATGAATGGAGGGAAGGGCGCATCAAATTCCATATCTTCAATATCAAATATTCAATGACGTTGAGGCAATTCAATGCCATCTATGGGTGGCCCATTTGTGAGATATGCTTCACCACTAGCAACTTCAACTACAAGGGTGCATGGGAGCTTTTGACGGAGGTGCCCGAGGGCTACCACATTAGCTGGCACGTCAACTATATCACCAACATGAAGCACCCATTTGCTCGTATCCTTCACCGCTTCCTCACTAAAACCATCTTTGCCAAGTCCAATAAAGGGTAGGGGAAGGTTCAACAAATGGATCTCTTCTTCCTCTATAATTTGCTAAAAGTGGAAAGGGAGAAAGTGGACTTTGGTTCCTTCTTCCTCCAACACATGATGGTAGTGAATCGGCAGGTACAGAGGAGCCCCACATACCATTTTGGAGGGCTTATCACTCCGTTAGTTATGCATCTTAATCTCGATCTCTCCACCTCAAAATCTCTGAAGGCTTCTTCTAAGTTGGAACTAAAACATTTTAAGAGAGTGAACATCATCTGCCTACGTTAAGGGAAGGTGTACGCATGTTGTACAGTCGATGACCAGTACCTGGAGAGGGAGCTCCTTAATCCTATCTTCAACTTGCAAGTAGAGGATGACACAGAGGAAGATGATGAAGAAGAAGATGCCGAGAAAGAGCAACAACAGTAGCATAATGAAGAAGAAGAGGAGGAGGCCACCATCCCTATCATGAGGAGACAGGTCCCCTACAAGTGCGCTAGAGTACATGGAGCCTCTAGTTCTTTTGCTCTACCACCTACCCATGAGGATGATTCATACTCGGTGGTAGGTTTGTATGGCATGCTCCAGGATATTTAATAGGGGAGACAACATTAGACGACTACACTGGAGGGCATCTGGGATGTCCAAGGATGTCTTTATCACGACCGACAAGCCATCTTCGAGAATGAGAGACTTCTCCTGGACAACCAGGAAAACATGCATACTCATTTGTAGAGGATGGAGAGCTATCAGTAGTCGTTCTTCGAGTCAAGGTTACTTTGGTGGATACCCACAACCCCCACAGATGCTGCAACAATCCTAGATGTTTCAGGTCACATTCTACCAGAATGACCCTACCATGCCACATCCACCACCACCACCACCATAGTGATCGGTACCACTGTTCCACCTCTATGATTGAATTCTAACTATGAGGTCATAGTCAAATCAATATTAGGGGGGGTGATGGAACAAGTTCTATCCTTTATTATTTTTTAGTTTTTATTATTCCAAGTTGTAGGATCCACAATCTATCTAGTGTAACTATGGAGCAATGGATGCATGATTTCTAGATTTGTCATCATAGAGTTTTTCTTCCATGTTTGTGCAATGAAAAATAATTTTTTTAAAAATTAACCTAATTTCAATTTCTTGAGTTACACCACCTAGAGGAAGTGTATGGGTTAGTCATGTTTGGACATTTGATATGAATGGAAATTAATTATTCATGTAACCTGGATTAATATGGGGTTTGATCCTGAGTTGATCAAACATTTAACATGACCTTAAATTGAAATCTTAGGAAGAAATCCTAAGGTTACCCTGTACACACGTTAGTAGTAGAGGGACATATTATGATTCAAGAAAGGCTCTATCTGTTTAGTATGTGATTCCATCCATTTTGATCCATCACTTTAAGATGATCAAGTAACCCAAATTGTTTCTTTTTGATTGCATTGCATAGCATAATAGGTGATATGATAGTTAGTTTTAGTTATTGCATTAGTTACAAACTTAGAAAAAAAGAAAAATGTCTTATGAATATTACCTAGTTGCATAACAATTACATGTAGATTGCATAAATTATTCATCATTTGTTTACATCACGTGTCTATGTTGTTTCTTCTGAAATTAGAGTGCAAGGATACACATCCATACCCTCAGAAAAAAATCAAGGAAAAGTTGAACGAGATATCTTAGTGAAGCCCAAGCATAACTTTCTACCATGCTAAAATAGTGGGCCAACAAAAAGAAAGAAAGAAAAAAAATATGAAATAAAGAGGGAGAAAGGATGCCCTAAACTCAGGTTGGTATTTTACTTCATAAGAAATGGAAACATTCATATGATATATTTTCTTCTTTACTTCACTCTCATCCATTTGGTGATATTTGAATACATGCATCATTCCGCCCGAAATGGCAGGTGTTAGGATACATGCATTTTTTCATTTCCACCATGTTAGGTTCATCATGTTTAATTTTTTCACTAATGATTCAAATATTACTTGTAACTCTTCATAATCCACCTATTTCATTTCATCGATTTCTATTATTGGTAGGCTATATATATGATTGATCTCCTTGTTCATTCTTATAAGAAGAATGACTTCCAAGTAGTTGTAGTTAAGAAAAAAGAAATGTAGATAGGAAATCACATGATGCACCAAGCAAATGCCTAATTGACTATGATATTAACTTCTATACTAATAGTGTTTCACTAATCTAAGGGTGGACATATTTTATGAACATATTTTTGCAAATTATATATGTTTGATCACCATAGGTAATTGTTGGTATGTATGTCCTGAGAGCCAATCATGGGATGATTGGAGGGATACATTGAGATTGATTTGATAAACATCAAAGGCGAGCTTCCAATTCTTTCTGGTTCAGTCATATGAGATAATGATAGAACATATTGAATGTCTAGAGAATGACAATACTCAATGACGTATGCTTTCAGGTTCAGGACCTGATCGATGAGATCATACAACTGCTAAGAGTTTGTACATTCTTATTATGTCCCTAGCCGGATGTCATTGTGGAAGGTAGATAGACAACAATGACACACAAGACTAGATTGTGGTGTTGGTTGATGACAAAATCTCGTTAGTCATGATATGAAGATATCAAACCAAGCACATAGGTACTTATTAGAGAACAAGTGTACCAGACAGACCCACCGTGAGTTTGACACATGGAACTATGACATGGTAGTCACAATCAGTTTCTCACAGTGATGGTGGTGAGTGTGATTCTTTGACCTGAAATCATTACACTCAACACATGTCGTTGGGTACACTTTGACATCATCAAACGCAATCCTGAAATATGGGTTGTTATAAAGGTGATGATTGGGTGGCTTTGACACATGGGGCTTTTGAGTGGTGAGTGATGAATATGGGATTTGTCCCTCCTGAGGGAGTTTGATATCCATGGCCACTTGATGAGTAGGATTGAGATAGGCGTGCACACACATGTGTGAATCAGTATGTGATATTGATGTCATACATATCTCCTCCAATCTACTCTGAGATCAAGAAAGTGAATGAACGATGAAAGGATGACTGTTCCATGCCTTGAGTTCATTCGAGATATTAGTGACAAAGGAATTATACATTCACTGTAACACCAATCGCAGATTGTAGGATTGAAAGTTGTTCTCCAACTTTCCTTTTCACTTAGGTAGAACTAATGTGTGACTAGGCACCGCTCTTTGCTTGTGAAGTCATAAGTGTTATGGACTTTCACTGCCAATGTGAAATGGGCATGCATGGTCACACACATAGGATTTAACCTGGAAGAGAAGTTTATCCACAAACGATGTTTAGATTGATTACTAAAGGAGTTTAGTAGTTCAATTAAACACTCAATCAATTGATAGCTCATTATCATAGTGTTCAAGGTGTTGGACCGATTGATTAGAGTATCCGATCGATTGAAACTACAATTGACTGATTTTGTGCAGTCTGCACTCCCAACCGATCAGCTCATGTGATGAACCGATCGACTCATGTGATGAACCGATTGGCTCAGGTTGGTGAACCGATCAACTCATGTAATGAATCGATCAGCTTAGGACAGGTTGAGACGACCGGTTCAAGGGTTGAACCGATCGACTCAACTAGTCTAAACGAGCGAGTTGGAAAAGTCAGGTTGGTGAGAAATTTCTCTTCGTTTCACTTGTCCAATTTGATTGGAACAATAATTGGTATTTGGATCAATTCGAAGCAAAAGAGGAAAAGTCAACTGGGAACTGACCAGGGCAGTGAACCGACCAGTTCAAAAGTGAACCGTCCGGCTCAGGTTCCCCAACCGATCGGTTCCGGTGTGAACCGATCGGCTCAGGTCCCCAACCAATCGGTTCATGCTTGAAATGATCGGTTCAGTTGGCACAGTTGGTTGTTTTGTGGAAATTCTGGACCCTTCTACTCCTGCTTTAGTCCCACATTGCCCGGGGTAGAGAACCCTGTCCCATAATCCTCCTATATATAGGGGTATTGGGGGCTTCTCAAGTACAACTCAGAACACCATTTGCTCTGCAAAGTTGTCATTCTCTCTAGTTGTGGTAACCGAGAGAGCCCAAGCAAATGCTACCCGATAAGGGAGGCACAACAAGGAAAAGACAACTGTAAAAAAGTGACTGGTGGCAGGACAGTGTGTCAGTGACTAGTACGCCAACAAGAGGGTACGACTCCTTCCGGTGCCTTGTGCGACAAGGCGATCAAAGTTCCAGGTGGTCCGTGTGGACTACTACAGAGGTGGGAAACTTCTGCCGCTCGGAGGACAACTGCCAATCCTGATAATCCCGGTGAGACCAGGAGCTGCACAGATACCGTCCAAGACCGGTGGTGAAGACCGCGCAAGCCGCGAGGTAATGTCGCCGAGCAAGCCTCGGGACAAGGTACGCCTCTACAAACCATCCTTCCTACTGTATAGACCTTGACGCGATTCCTTTATACTAGGTTTGGGGAGAAGAAATTTTTGTTTCCGCTGCCTTCTCTTCCTCTCCTAAAACCCAACAGTGGTATCAGAGCCACGTCAACTGCTCTATACTTTAGGATTATCGATGTGATCGATTTTGGTTTGTCACCTTTATTTATTGCATACGATGCAAATAAAATTGACTTTATGCATGTCCAATCCTAAATCCACAAATCCTAATATACATATATGATATGTAATATGAATGCACTCGATACACGTCACCCTTAAACGAGTTTTGTGGTGAATGTATAGCGTGGTTATGGCCAATAAACCCTATGTCTGTGTATGATTGAATGTGGTTTCTTGAATCTCGGTCTGCACACCAATTCCTTACCTCCTTTTCTTGATGTAACTTGAGATAACTCGAGATTTGTTTCCTAACTTTGCTCCCCCTGAATGTAACTCAAGGTTTCTCAATTAAAATGTAAATAGGATAGAACTTTTATTTCCTGTTATGTCAAAGAACGGTAAACAACCTGACGATGACTGAGACGGTCGGTTCAAGGTGTGAACCGATCAGTTGGCATTCTAGACGACCGGTTCGAGGAGTAAGACGAGTGGGTGGCGACCTGAGGAGATGCACGATGACCAGTGAACCGATCGGCTGGAGGTGCCAATCGATCGACTGGAGGCGTCAATCGATCAGCTGGTGGCACCCAACCGACCGGCCTGATGGCGAGCCGATCAATCATGGAGATGAGTTGATCAAACCCAATAAAGGCAAAGCACAGAGTTCATCTTGTACATGTTGCATGTGATGTAGACCTAGATGACCGTGATTCCTCTTGGCGCGAGGAATCACATTAGGATGGACATAATCATCGCTTTTATCGTTTCACATATTTTCTGTGGGATTATCATGTATATGATACGTACTATGTATTGTGGTGATTGGATATGTATATGTACCTATAAAAACCAAACCCCTCATTAAATTTTAAAGTTTTAGATGTCTTCCAAATGCGACACACGTGAAAAGCTTGATCAGCCAAGTGTGGGCACACCCTAGCGTGGTGCACCGTCTATCTCGTAGAAGCGTGAAGGATGTATATGTGGGTCTGCCCTAGCAGGGTGCATATTCATCGTGTTGACTTTGGGTCAGACTTAACAAGGTGACCTAGATAGGATCTAGCACCTTGAGGCATGGAGGTGATCATGGCAAGGAGTTGCATATGACATCTTTCAAGAGTTGCATATGATGCAATTGGCAAAAGTTGTCTACCTGGAAGATCTAAGTTGTGGGTGACAGCCCTAGCTGGTCAATGACTTAGAGGATTTCATGATCTTGACCCACTAGAAGATTGTACGCTGCAATCTTCCGAATTGATCGTGAGGGCTGTCAATTTGAACAAAAATAGTGGGAGAAATAATTAATTAAAGTCCTAATTATATCGTAAATTTTTTTCAAAACAATCAAATAAGTCAAAAGGAGTTTTTGCGCTAAATTGCATATATTTTCTTTTTTTATAAATGGTTAATTAACAATAATCACTTTATTTGTGATCGGTCCATAAGACCAAAAAATTAAATGGGAATAATTTCATGACTGGTTAGGATGTTGAGAAAGTCCTCAATCGAAGAGCGAAAGCTCTAAGTCCTAGTTATACCAGAACCAGATGAACTCGATCCCACCACACCAATGGCTGAAAGTATGCTTATGTGAGCATACTGAGGATGCCATTGATGTGGAGTGCTTAATGTTGTGCTCTCTGAACTATTAGTTGCAGAGACAACATGAGACATATGATGTCTCCAAGACATTGTCCTAGTATGTCATGAGAGAAGGAGATCCAGTAAGGTATTCACACACTCATGTGATTGGGTATGAGGAAAAACCTGACTAAGAAGGATTCCCTCTGAGCCAAGAGTTAGCTATTGGTATGATATTGCAAATATTGCGAGAATCATACAGTTCATGATGAACGATGACATGAACAACTTTGAGAAGCGTTGATAAAGTTGTTTGACATGTTGAAGACAGTAGAGGCAAAGATGAAGAAAGACAAAACCCTAATCTTTGATCGATGAGGGGTAAGTCTTAAAGGTAAGGGCAAGGGAAAAGCAAAGAAGTGTTCTGATGCTAGCCAGCAATCCAAGCCGTCTTCAGCCTCAAGGCACAAATGAAGAAGGTCAAGCCTAAGTCTGTGATGTTGATCAACAAAAAGAAAGGCAAGTCCAAGGGTAATGGCAAGGGCAAAACTAAGAAGGGTTCTGATGCTAGCCAGTAGCCCAAGTCGTCTTCAGCCTCAAGGCACATGGGAGGGTGAACGAGGGAAATGCCCTCTATATCTGGAAGAACAAAAAAAGACGAAACGAGGGGATAGAGATCTCCACCGTAGGTATCATGAAATAAACACTTCTTTATCTGAGGTATATTATACCAAGATATGGATCTATTATATATGATATACAAGATCCACAAAGAAGTGATGACCTTTGTGAAAGGACCAAGAAAGAAGTACTCATCATTGGAGCAAGTGTTGCTGCCATAAATAGGAGTACCTTTCAGTTTATTTCAGCCTAAAGGACACGAAATAGAGTTGAGAACTGCTATTTCAATTTGCCAATAGAAACACTTTATTGTTGCATCTTGTAGTGACAAGATGGCTATCAATATAGTTTATGTTTCAAAGACATGATCTTTGTGGCAATGCCTTGTTTATCTTGTGTTACTTGGCATGCATAAGATAAAATGATACCTAAAAGTTATTGATAACTCAAACAATCAAATTAGCATAAATCATGAGAAATTCATTTCTAGTTTCCATATGATGGATTAATCTAGACTCTTTTGGTTAGAGAACCACTAAGAGACATGAATCTCTTATACATGATTAATCAATCTTCACTAGTGGTAGTGGGAGCATGATTATCCTATTAGGTATAATGCATGTGATGTATTTACATACCTATTAGAGTTAATGCTAGTACTTCAAACTATGTTTAGAGAAATACCAATATGAATATCTTGAAGTGTTCAGGAATATCATAGATGAAGTACAAATTTGGTAAAGTGTTAATTCTTGATGAGATCAATGAATGAAATACTTGGACCAAATGTTTGAGATCCTTATGAGTGATTATGATTGTGTATCATAATGAACTCATTATTAATGCATGGTGATGTCTAAATCAACAATGAGTCATACTCTAAGGAGTTAGAGGATGATTATCAAATAACTAATTTCTTCTTAAATAAAGAATACCCTACACTAATAAAGGACATTAAGAATTACAAAGGGTTGTGAGTTCTTATATCCTTAACAGATACACCTCAATTATCTATGTGATGAGTTGGTCATGTGATGAATCAACTATCTAGATGAATATGAAGAACCGGGTTTTGAGTAATGGTTTATGACCATTACATCATAAATGACTTCCATATGAACCATAAGGTATGACCTTGATGGTAGCACCCATTGGGATGAAACCCATAAGTGCGAATGAGTCTTAAGCGTTAAGACACATGGATAACATTTTGAGAAGGATGATGATTGTTGATTGCAACTTAATGACTAAGAAATTTGCATACAGATACTAAAACTGCATTCCTATGAGGAATAAAACAAGGATATGTACGTGACACAACCTATAAGGTTTATGAATCCATTAATGCAAATGAAGTCTATAAGTTACTTTGATAATATAGTCAAAGGGTTTGACTGATATGACTAAGATAAAGATGAGATCTGTGATTTAGTGGGAGCGTATTTGCATTCCACATGTCGATGAGGAATGAGATGTTCTAGAATGGAATTCTTTGTGGAAATTATCTTTAAGGAAGATAGAGACATTTCCTATGTGATAGGAATAGAGATCTATAGAGACAGTTCTCGAAAACATCTTGACCTGAAAAGAGATAGTATACATTGACAATCTATACTGAAGGGTTCAGTGTGCACAGATTCAGTGGGAGAAAACTTGTCCGTGTTACATGAAGTTAGTATCCCAAGGCCAAGTGTCCAATTCTTATGAAGAATGGGAACACTAAGAATAGATATGAATCTATCATGTATGTAATTATCCCATTATCTTGCATGTATGGACATAGAAAGAATAAAATGCATTCATCATCTTGTATGTAGGACATGACAATATGATGTGCTCATCCTGATAACTCGTATGTGGGACATTATGCGTGGATGTCTATCTAGTTCCAGTAAGGGTTACTGGAATACCATAAGAACTTGATAAGTACTAGTTCTGTGGAAATAAGGAAGGGTTCACTCTAAAGAGTTACACTGATGCGAACTTCCGAAAAGGATAGAAAATTAATCACAAAATATATATGAGATATATAAAAGTGAATGTTTGTTGATAAATGAAAACGTTCTAATAAATCCGTTTAAAAGGAAAAGCCGAGTATCCATGTGATAGAGAACATTAGTGGATACTATATGGATCTGGAAGTTCATGAGATGAACTTATAGTTATTTCGGTCATTGATGACAAGTTAGGAGTGCTTGGTCATGCAATGTGACTAAAGGTTAGCAAAGGAATACTAGATTGCATATTATGACAACTCCATCTCATACATGTGACGGACAACAAAGAGATGAGAGACATGCAATTAATACCGACTCTGGCAAGGTGTTGCCATAACTCACTGCATAAGCACTAGAACATAGTAACATGTGAGACATGTTTAAAGATCACTATGAATATGATTCAAGGGTGATTGGCTCACAATGCAAGTTGGAGTCTGTTGGTATGTATGCCCTGAGAGCCAATCATGGGATGATTGGTGGGATACATTGAGATTGATTTGATAAACATCAAAGGCGAGCTTCCAATTCTTTTTGGTTCAGTCATATGAGATAATGATAGGACAGATTGAATGTCTAGAGAATGACAATACTCAATGACGTATGCTTTCAGGTTCAGGACCTGAACGATGAGATCATACAAATGCTAAGAGTTTGTACATTCTTATTATATCCCTAGTCGGATGTCATTGTGGAAGGTAGATAGACAACAATGACACACAAGACTAGATTGTGATGTTGGTTGATGATAGAATCTCGTTAGTCATGATATGGAAATATCAAACCAAACATATAGGTACTTGTTAGAGAACAAGTGTACCAGACATACCCACCATGAGTTTTACACATGGAACCATGACATGGTAGTCACAGTCAGTTCTCACAGTGATGGTGGTGCGTGTGATTCTTTGAACTGAAATCACTACACTCAACACATGTCGTTGGGTACACTTTGACATCATCAAACGCAGTCCTAAAACATGGGTTGTTGTAAAGGTGATGATTGGGTGGCTTTGACACATGGGGCTTTTGAGGGGTGAGTGATGGATATGGGATTTGTCCCTCCTGAGGGAGTTTGATATCCATGGCCACTTGATGAGTAGGATTGAGATAGGTGTGCACACACATGTGTGAATCAATATGTGATATTGATGTCATACATATCTCCTCCAATCTACTCTGAGATCAAGAAAGTGAATGAACGTTGAAAGGATGACTGTTCCATGCCTTGAGTTCATTCGGGATATCAGTGACAAAAGAATTATACATTCGCTGTAACACCATTCACGGATTGTAGGATTGAAAGTTGTTCTCCAACTTTCCTTTTCACTTGGGTAGCACTGATGTGCGACTAGGCACTGCTCTTTGCTTGTGAAGTCATAAGTGTTATGGACTTTCACTACCAACGTGAAATGGGCCTGTAGGGTCACACACATAGGATTTAACCTGGAAGAGGAGTTTATCCACAAACGATGTTTAGATTGATTACTAAAGGAGTTTAGTAGTTCAATTATGTTGGTTAATGGACATCTATAAATCCCTTTGTTTTGAGTATGACAAACATTTCATTCTTATTAATCTAACGTGCTACTTGAGTGTGCAGGATGACAAAGCAACAAGGGAAAATCTACAAGCTTACATATTTATATTTTCATGCAATGTAATCACTGTTGTAAAAACTTGTACAAAAATATAATGTACAAGTACTTAGAATTGTATGTAAATCAAGCGTTAGATTCTCCCTAGCTAAACACCACAGTTAGACAAGTCATCCCATTCAAATAGAATTACTTATGCACAATCACACACATAATTAGTGCCTAAATTGAAACCTTGAAACAGGATCAATCTCGGTCGACAAACTCCTCGACCGAGACACTCTCGGTCGACAATCTTCTCGACCGAGAAAGATCCAAAGTAGTCGTTAGACACAACAGACAAGTTAGTTGGCAGTTGAAGAAAGACGTTGCAAATCACTTGTTCCAGAGAGCCTGTCGGTCGACAAATGTTCGACCGAGTAGGTGTCTCGGTCGACCATTTGTCGACCGAGATGGTCTCTGACAGCAACTGCAGAATTAATTAATTAGCCGTTGTTAAAGCAACAACTTTGTACCTAACGGCTAGTTAAGCACTTAGAAACCCCTAGAAGTTGTCTAGAATGTCCTTAAGCATCCTTAGGCCATTCCTATAAATAGGACAAGCCATAGGACACCTAAACTCACTTGTTTACACTTGCTACACTTGAGAAACCTTTGAGTATACTTTGTGCAATTTGTTTTGTGAGCAATTTGAGCATTGTGACAATTGGCCATTTCATTCCTTAGTTCATAATTCGTGTCCTATAGGCTAGTATCTCCTACCCACTGCAATCACAAGTTTACATACTTGGTTAGGAGATCTATACGCTTGATCTAGGCAAATCAAGTCTTGGGCTAAAAAGGATAAGTTGTAATTTCTGTTTTCTTTCTTGTTCCCTATTATTGTTTGTACTCTCCTTGCTACTCCTAGGTTGGAGGCTGCGGATTGGAGAGGGTAAAGATCTTCTTGGCAAAGAAGGAGACTTTGAGCTACTTCAGAAGGCTGGTGCAACGGGAGGTTACTTCTAGAGAGGAAGGCTACTTCAAGGGGGAGCTTGGAGTTACTTCAAGAAGGCTACCTCAGGGTTGGTGCACCTACTTCAAGTGAAGGCTGTTCAAAGGGTGTGGTTGAAAGTATTGTATTTTGTATAAATCCTCGAGAGGTAATAAAATAAATACTTTCAAATCTCGGTTGGGTAAGCAACCGGGTAGTGGACTGACAACTATAGTATTTGCTATAGTTGGAACCACTCTAAACGCCTGTCTCCTTCTTCTAATCTCAATTTTGGTTGTTTGAGTTAAATAATTATTAAAATCACTATAAAACTCTATTCACCCCCCTAGTAGTTTTCAGTTGGTATCAGAGCGGGCTTCAAGGAACCCTAACCAGGTCTTGAAGAATGGAGGGAAATGGTGAAAGGTGCTGTTTGGACAAAACCACAACATGCTGCAATTGGTGTTTAGGAACAAGCCACAAAACAATCGGATGCCCATGGAGATCAAAGGAAGAGCACAAAGAATGTCTTATTGCTACAACTAGTGAAGAAGAAGAAGAGGTAAGTCTCTTTGATTTATCTAAAGAAGAACTAGTTGCTATTATTGAAGAGACACATAATAAATATGTTGAGTGCAAAAAGAAATTAAAGAAATCAAATAAAGAGAATGATGATCTAAATGTTAAACTTCTTGCTCTTGCATCTGAAAATGAGGATCTCAAAGAAGGAAATAAATATTCTGATCTTAAGTTAAAATCTATGGAAGCCGATTGCAAGCTCCTTTCTATTGAAAATTCAAACTTGCAGACTCAAGTAAACGATCTTCAAAAACAACCATTATTGTGCACCCATATAGATTATGACACTATTGTTAAAGAAAGAAATTTATTGTCATCCAATCTAGACCAAGCAAAACTAGATATTAAGAAGAGAATGGAAGAGATTGCCAAGTTACAACAAAAAGTCAGTAATTTAAATAATAATGGCATTCTTGATCAAATCTTAGATAATTCCTATCATCAAATTGGGAGAAGAGGACTAGGTTATAAGCCTAAAGGGAAGTCCTATCAACCTAGTTGGAAAAAGTCACAAACCCATCAATCTATATATGTACCTAAAGGAACAAATACATTTTTACCAAAGAACAACCTAGAACAAAACCATAGAAAACGACTTGAGGTTGATTCTATATGTTTCCATTATTGCTCACGTCTTGGACATTACTCTTTTTCATGTCCTTATAAGAGAAAAGATGTCGAGTTAGTTTGGGTTCCAAAACCTCCAAACTAAATGAACAAAATCAAGTTGAGATATGACCAAAGACATCAGTTGCATATTTCTATGTCTATCTCAACTCTACATAATTACAAATGTAAATGAAATTAATATTAGTTTATTCCCTAGATGATTTAAAGTTTTAAACTGAAATTATGCTTAGTCAAATGAAAAGAAAATTCCTATTTTCACATGATTATTCGGAAAAATATTTTCTGGTCTATTCATATACTAATCATGTAATATCATTGTATGCTGTTATTACCATGCTTTCATCATTGGGTGCGCATAGATAATGAAAATTGTATGCATGGATCCATGAAAATATATAGGCAAGCAAAATGATTTATTAGTTATATGTTATTGCTTGCAACACAATCCATAAATTAGTATCTTTGAAGATTTGAGATAATTAATTGTACCTTCAATTAAGAATCTTAAGTATTATGCTTCAGCTTGACATTTAATGCAGATATTATACTCAACATATTCAATCTGAAAATCTGCAAAATTAGCCTCTTGGTCAAAATAAAATTTGACCAAGGGGCGCTATGGTCGAAGTCAAATTCGACCTAAAATAAGTTTGACATAATAACTATTTGGATATCCTTTTATGATTAAAAGAATAATTAATTTATGATCACAACTTGTCCCAATATTATAATAAACACAATATTACTCCCTTGGAAAATCTATATATGTGCTCTACAAAAATAGTCTATCAAATTCATTAAAAAACAGCTTCAAATTCGTACTCAGTAAGTCTCTCGGTCGACGAACTCTTCGACCGAAAACTTCTCGGTCAGCCCCTCTCTCTCGACTGACAGAATCTATACAGATTTAGTATCGGACACACTTTCGGTCGACAAATGTTCGACCGAGACAATGTCGGTCGACAATTGTTCGACCGAGAAATAGCCGTTGGATATAACCATTGTAGACCGACCGTTATGACCGTTTATGACCGTTATATGACCGTTGGGGAGCCAAGTGGCGCGTCTGCAACATGACCGTTGCGGACGCTCGGTCGACGAGTCGTCGACCGACCAGGTCGCTGGATTGTTATAAAAGGAACCAAAGACGGGTCACTTCCTCACACTTGCATACTCTTGCTTCCATAGGCTCTCTCTAGTGCATTTTTGTGCAACTCTTTAGCATCCTCATCCCCAAGCCTTCCTTGCTTCTTCTCCACCTTCAAGCAACACAATGGCCTCATCATCTGCTCGTGGGAAGAAGAAGGTCGCCGGCAGGAAAGGAAGGGAAGCTCGGGAAGCCACTCCACCACTGACGATCATCAACGACATTGCCTTCGTCGATGGAGATGCTGGTGATCGATATCTACGGCTTTCCTCCAAAGCTCCTCTCCCACGACGACCAGTTGAAGTTATGGACTTCATCAACATCGTCGACTTGGAGGACCTTTTCGAAGTACAAAAGTTAAAAGAATTCATCAACCCTTCTTTTCCTTCCTATTCAATCAAGGTAGTGAATGAATTCTATGCAAACCTCATTTCCCACTCTGAAAATGAAACCATCTTCTTCTACACTATGGTCAATGGGCATAGCTTCCGATTTACTGAAGGGGACATTCTTAACATGCTAAACATTGACATAGATGAATATCAAGACACCCTTGACCTTACTTCTGGAAACCCCCTTAACCAATTTCTCCAAGATGACCATACCATTAGTCTTAGTGACATCAAAAGGACCATTTTTAAATCCAATACAACCTGTCACGAAGATAGAGGCACATATTATGCTATAAATCTTCAACCAGCTGCTAGGATTGTAAACCTTATTGTATCAACAAACATACATCCTAGAGCCAATAAGTCTGAAGTTCCTATTTTTCGTATGTGTCTAATATATGCCATTATCCAACGTATTCCCACAAATTTTATCCGCATCATTCTTAAAAACATGCTTGAGTTTTCTGGCAATCCTCCATATGCCGATTTTGTATGCCAAATTACTCAACATTTCCTTAAGACCCCACTTGAGGATATGGGATATACATGGGAGCGTAGACCACAAAAAATAAGTAAGAATACAGTAGAAAAAATGGGAATTGATTTTGGTCATAAAAGGGCTAGAGTAGAAGGAGAAACATCTCATCAAGACATACCACCACCCCCTCCTTCTACTAACCTATCACATGATCCCATTCAAAACACTCTTACTTATATTGCTGGCTCCCAATATCACCTGAGCAAACAACTAGACTATAACCATCATGCCATGACTTATATAAACCAAAGAATGCAAACCCTTTCACTAAACCAACCTGATGAATATCCGTATTCTTTAAATCCTGGCATGCTCAATCCATACAATCCTTCGTACAACTATTATCAAACTCCACCTCCACCATCTGTGGATCTTACGCACACTCAGTTTTCATCCATGCAACTGCAAGATATTTCCGCTCATTTCCGATTTGACCGAGTTCCTACATTCTTGGAAGCATATGCTTTAACTAAGACAGGTGCTCTAGATTGGCAAACCTTGGTCCAGTATTATGGATCTGAGCCTTTTCTTGGGAAAGACCCTGACATTGATGTAATTCTTAAGTCTTTTCAGTAAGCGCTGGAGTTATTGTAATGATATCTTTTGAATAATTGTAATGGGTCATTTCCATGTGATGTGTCTATCTTTCTATGCTTGTATTACATGCTTTTAATGAAATTGGCCTTCTTTACTTGATTCCAATGGATATTTTTATAAAGAGCATGTGAGACATCTTCAAAATATGGATTATAAGATCATCATTGTAGAGCATACAAAATAAGGGGAGTAATAAATAAATGCAACCTTTAAAATTGTGGCAAAATTAACAAGGATCTATTACTTAAAACAGTGATGAAACAAATCCAGACACATTCTCGGTCGAGAAACTGTTCGACCGAGAACACTATCGGTCGAAAGATTGTCGACCGAGCAGGTTTCTGTTGTCAAGTTTGCAATAAAACTGAATATATTTGCAAATTAATCATGTTTCCCTTCATCATGTTGAAGATAAAATTGGCTAAACTGTTTCCACTAGATCAATTTAACAACATTAGGAAGCAATTGCTTATCACTCCTTTGGAGGATGTTTTCTTTGATATTTGTGTTACTTAAACAAACAAAAACTCTTGTTTACATTTTTGGCTTTTAACTGGACATCTTTTTCATTAGAATTGATGGGATATCTTATTAAGGGGGAGTTTTTATTCTTAAACGGTTATCTTTTTGAAATGACAAAGGGGGAGAGATAAATATAAAACTAAAATTTAATAATGTAAAACTCAATTAATGAGTTTCATAAATAAACTCTTGGCTTTACATTGAAAGTTGCTATATTCCCATATGATCTGGATTTCATGTTCCATAATTCATGGGGAATAATAAGCACACATTTTATACACAAGAGAAAAAGCTACAAAAGGTAATCTAAAGGTATGAAACTCATATGTTTTATATTTCCTTTACTTATATTTTGGAAATGTTTGTCATCTTCAAAAAGGGGGAGATTGTTGGCTAAATGGACATCTATAAATCCCTTTGTTTTGAGTATGACAAACATTTCATTCTTATTAATCTAACGTGCTACTTGAGTGTGCAGGATGACAAAGCAACAAGGGAAAATCTACAAGCTTACATATTTATATTTTCATGCAATGTAATCACTGTTGTAAAAACTTGTACAAAAATATAATGTACAAGTACTTAGAATTGCCTGTAAATCAAGTGTTAGATTCTCCCTAGCTAAACACCACAGTTAGACAAGTCATCCCATTCAAATAGAATTACTTATGCACAATCACACACATAATTAGTGCCTAAATTGAAACCTTGAAACAGGATCAATCTCGGTCGACAAACTCCTCGACCGAGACACTCTCGGTCGACAATCTTCTCGACCGAGAAAGATCCAAAGTAGTCGTTAGACACAACAGACAAGTTAGTTGGCAGTTGAAGAAAGACGTTGCAAATCACTTGTTCCAGAGAGCCTGTCGATCGACAAATGTTCGACCGAGTAGGTGTCTCGGTCGACCATTTGTCGACCGAGTAGGTGTCTCGGTCGACCATTTGTCGACCGAGATGGTCTCTGACAGCAACTGCAGAATTAATTAATTAGCCGTTGTTAAAGCAACAACTTTGTACCTAACGACTAGTTAAGCACTTAGAAACCCCTAGAAGTTGTCTAGAATGTCCTTAAGCATCCTTAGGCCATTCCTATAAATAGGACAAGCCATAGGACACCTAAACTCACTTGTTTACACTTGCTACACTTGAGAAACCTTTGAGTATACTTTGTGCAATTTGTTTTGTGAGCAATTTGAGCATTGTGACAATTGGCCATTTCATTCCTTAGCTCATAATTCGTGTCCTATAGGCTAGTATCTCCTACCCACTGCAATCACAAACTCACATACTTGGTTAGGAGATCTATACGCTTGATCTAGGCAAATCAAGCCTTGGGCTAAAAAGGATAAGTTGTAATTTCTGTTTTCTTTCTTGTTCCCTATTATTGTTTGTACTCTCCTTGCTACTCCTAGGTTGGAGGCTGCGGATTGGAGAGGGTAAAGATCTTCTTGGCAAAGAAGGAGACTTTGAGCTACTTCAGAAGGCTGGTGCAACGGGAGGTTACTTCTAGAGAGGAAGGCTACTTCAAGGGGGAGCTTGGAGTTACTTCAAGAAGGCTACCTCAGGGTTGGTGCACCTACTTCAAGTGAAGGCTGTTCAAAGGGTGTGGTTGAAAGTATTGTATTTTGTATAAATCCTCGAGAGGTAATAAAATAAATACTTTCAAATCCCGGTTGGGTAAGCAACCGGGTAGTGGACTGACAACTATAGTATTTGCTATAGTTGGAACCACTCTAAACGCCTGTCTCCTTCTTATAATCTCAATTTTGGTTGTTTGAGTTAAATAATTATTAAAATCACTATAAAACTCTATTCACCCCCCCTCTAGTAGTTTTCAAATTAAACACTCAATCAATTGATAGCTCAGTATCATAGTGTTCAAGGTGTTGGACCGATTGATTAGAGTATCAGATCGATTGAAACTGCAATTGACTGATTTTGCGCAGTCTGCACTCCCAACCGATCAGCTCATGTGATGAACCGATCGGCTCAGGTTGGTGAACCGATCGGCTCATGTGATGAATCGATCGGCTCAGGACATGTTGAGACGACCGGTTCAAGGGTTGAACCGATCGACTCAACTGGTTCAAACAAGCGAGTTGGGAAAGTGAGGTTAGTGAGAAATTTCTCTTCGTTTCACTTGTCCAATTTGATTGGAACAAAGGATTGGTATTTGGATCAATTCGAAGCAAAAGAGGAAAAGTCAATCGGGAACTGACCAGGGCATTGAACCGACCGGTTCAGGTGTAAACCGATCGGCTCAGGTCCCCAACTGATCGGTTCATGCTTGAAACGATCGGTTCAGCTGGCACAGTTGGTTGTTTTATGGAAATTCCGGACCCTTCTACTCCTGCTTTAGTCCTGCATTGCCCGGAGTAGAGAACCCTATCCCATGACCCTCCTATATATATAGGGGTATTGGGGGCTTCTCAAGTACAACTCAGAACACCAGTTGCTTTGCAAAGTTGTCATTCTCTCTGGTTGTGGTAACCGAGAGAGCTCGAGCAAGTGCTACCTGATAAGGGAGGCACATTAAGGGAAAGACAACTGCAGAAAAGTGACTGGTGGCAAGAGAGTGTTTCGGTGACTAGTACGCTGACAGGAGGGTACGAATCCTTCCGGTGCCTTGTGCGACAAGGAGATCAGAGTTCCAGGTGGTCCGTGTGGACTATTACAGAGGCGGGAGACTTCTGCCGCTCGGAGGACTACTGCCAATCCCGATAATCCCGGTGAGACCAGGAGCTGCACAGACACCGTCCAAGACCGGAGGTGAAGACTGCGCAAGCCGCGAGGTAATGTCGCCGAGCAAGCCTCGGGACAAACTACGCCTCTACAAACCATCCTTCCTACTATATAGACGTTGACGCGATTCCTTTATATTGGGTTCAGGGAGAAGAAATTTTTGTTTCCGCTACCTTCTCTTCCTCCCCTAAAACCCAACAGTAATTAATTCAAATATTAATTGCTTTGAGAGAGGGATTAAATGTGGGAAAACTCACAGAATTGCACATTTTATATCACATCTTGAGAAAGGGCTTACGAATGTGAAGAGAATAACCCAAAGATTTCAATAAAGCACCTAACTAATAACACAATTGCTACGAGAGTAGGAATTGTATTAGGTTAGGTAGTGAATTCGCTATGAGAGCGGGTAATTCTTGCTATATGTCTCTTTGTACAGGGTTAGGAGAGATTAATATTAATGAAATGATGTTAATTGCAATGTGAGTCAAGTGAAACCACAATACTAAGGAATTCCATCCAACTTGGGATCACAACCGATAATCTTAGTTTTAATTCTTTCCAATTAGCTAATAATTCAACCAATCAATCTTTTTCTCAGGCCTAGCTGATTAGGTCATTGTTATTAGTAGAGTCTAGATACATGCTTTCCCATGTTTGATATCCAGACCTCCAAAGACCTATATTACATTGATACATGCACTTTATTTATATGCCATGTTTACTTGCCTCAGTTGCAGATGTCCCATTAGTAGGATAAAGAGAAAAAACCCATTAGTTATTCTCATCAATTAAACTCGTTGATTTAGAATCTTCATAAAATCCATCAGAAGATACACCACAAGGCACTATTGGAAAAGAGATCTCTTAAAAACCATCAATGGTCATGGTGCAGACTTCCCATTGGTACTCTACCGATGAAAATACACCACTCAGTCGTCCATTGGTTTTGTTGGTAGTGAACTTATGTAAACACTCAAGGCCACACAGTTGACCTCTTCCATCAATTTCTGTTGATGGAAAGGCACACCCACGACGTTGGTCTTAAACTGAAAAAACCAAGCATACAACAAACCAACAAAGGCAGAAGAGCCTCATTGGTGCTCAACCGATAGAAAACTAGTTACACTTTTATTGGTCCTCTATTGATGTAAGATCAGGCCGCTAACATAAGTTCTCCACCAACAAAAAGGCGGTGAGGCTAGGCTAGACCACCTAGGTGCATTTACCTACAACCAATCTTTTATTAGTCCTCTACCAATGGAAGTTTAGGCTGCTAACATCAGTTCTCCACTGACAAAAAGGCAGTGAGGCTAGGCTAAACCACCTAGGTACATTTACCTACAAACAATCTAGGGAAAGAACAAGACAATCATCATGAAATGTACAAATTCCAAGGAAACCCTAAAGTAAGGGTAATTTGCGCATAAGATCATAAACCAAACATTCATCAACTAAGAATATACTATAACATGCATTTGATAACAAATTAGGATTAAGGGGTTAATCTAGGTCATGAGTCTTATAGTAAAAAAACTCTATCATGGACTTTGCCCCTTGAAATCCTAGAAGAAAAGGGATGGGTACTTCCAGTGTATCTCTACCTCAAGTTCCCATGTTGCCTCCTCATTGTTGCAGTGATGCCACAACGCTTTTACCAACACTACATCTTTCTTCCTCACCTTCCTCATCTAGGTGCATTTACCTCATTGTTGCAGTGATCATCTGCTTGTCCAAGATCAACACCAGACCTTCTAAATAGGATATGTCATCATTAAGATGTGCCTTCATCCTCTAGATTGTCAGACCAGTTCATGGATGTCTGGTGCGCCTCTGCTAATGGTGTTACCCACTACTCAATTGGAGTTTGAATAGATGCAACCCCACGAACAGAAACACACGTGGGATCTTTCAAATTTATGAAGGGCCTAAACCAACACACCTACACACACTAAAATGCTACACCCGCAAGCACATGGGGTCGTGTCGTAGTATAGGAGGGCGGCGAGCATAGGGTCGATCCACAAGGAGAAAAGGGGGCAATCATGCTAGTTTGTTTTTTGGGCTAGGTTCCTACTGTGGAGTCTAGGGTTAAGGGTTTGAAGATTGATTTTTTGATTGATTATACTAAGTTTGAACAAACAAGAAAGTAAGGGAGAAAATAAAATCTAAGTTAACCCTAGACTAGATTGAGACTAATTAAGCAAAAAAAGACTAATCTAGGTATAAAAAGGCAAGTTACACTAAGGAAAAAGAGGAAAGAACTACTCTACACTACACTAGAAATTAGGGCTAAGATGCAAGTAAAGATCTAAGCTAACAAAAACAAGACAAACCAAGACAGTTAACTAGGAAAGTAAAACAACTAGCTAAGCAAGCATGAACTAAACAAGAAGGTAAACTAGGGTTTTAAACAATTAGGAGAGGTGTGGGCTGTTTAGGTTATGTACTTGTCAATTAGGTTAGGTGTGATAACATGCAATCATTACTCATCCATTTAGATTATACAAACCAAACAACTATCTAGGGGCTAATGAATTGTCCTAAACTACTAACTGGCCATGGATAAGATAGGACATGTATAGGGGAACTAGTCCCTAACACCTCCTACTACCCTGGCAAGGCTCAATTGGATTGGGGTTTAGATGCAATTTAATAAGAGTCTAGTCAAGCCTAGGGTTCTAGGTTAGAGGTTCCTAGGGCAATGAGGGGCCGAGGGTTGTAATGGGGAGGTGAAATTAGTACTTTGAACCCCAATTCCCCCACGTTCTAGCCTTGAGAAGGCTCCATGCTAATTGCACTAGAGGCATCTAATCTATCTACTTAGATCTCTCACTTAGACTTAGGGACATTGATTAGCATATAGGAAGATGGGGGTAACCTAGGGATCCAATAATTGGACCTAGGAGTAATTCCCAAAATTACCACATATAGTCAATTTCCCTAGAATCCTAGGTGATTTCACACACAAACCAACAAGCAATTGATGGAAAATGATATGCAAATAGAACATAATCATTAGAAAATGAAATCATAATAATTTACTTATCATTTCCCCCAACATGGTATCAAAGTAACATATTTTTCCCCAAACAGCCCACCAAAGGGGCCTAGCTACTCATGGAGATGGAAAAAATAAAAAGAAGGGAGAAAGAGGTAGAAGAAGCCATGAATATCGTGGAAGATGAAGAACTCTACCTCTTCAGCTGCTGCAAGACGTCCTCCCTCCTCCAAGGTTCAAGGGCATGGAATGGTGGTGGAAATGGGTCAAAACACCAGGAAACTAGGGTTTTTGTTGTGGACATGGTGAAATGGTGGTGGAATGAGTTGGAATTCAAGTGAAATGAATGGAATGGGAAAATGGGGAGCTAAGAGGGGGTAGAAGGTATCTAGGGGTGGCCAGCCTCAAGCTCTAGCTGCCCCCAAAGTTTATATAGGGGTCTAGGATTAAGTGGAGGCAATATGGGTAAAGTAGTGCAAAAATAGGCTAGGGTTGAGGACCACCATGGGGGTGGTGGGTCACCATGGCCATGGTGGTTGTAGGGGAACATGGCTGTGGTGTATGGGCACGTGCAAGGTAAAAAATGGCTAAAGATCACATGGAATTTGTCTAATTTTTACATGAAATGCCACAACCGTGGTGATCACCACAACCATGGTGAGATAAGAGTGGCACGGCCGTGGTGGCTTGGAGTTGGCTACCCATTCTGAGTGGAATGCCCATGCTAGTCTGTATGCCACATGGCTGTGCCACACAACATGACCATGCTGAGTCATGGTAGCACGTCTGTGCCATGCTGCATGACCATAATGATAGAACGGTCGTGCAATGCTGCACGACCATGCTGGGTCATGGTAGCATGGCCATGCTATGCTGCACGACCATGTTGCTCTCTGCATCATCACTTTGAGTTTGTTCTTGGGTCATCCTTGGACATATATGGTTCAATTTCTCTTTGGCCACTAGGGATAGGTTGAGGGAGCCTAGGGCTTCACTTTGGGCCTCTCTATGGGTAGAGTAACCCTAGGATCACTCGTTCTCTATCTCTCTTTCTTCCAATCATGGTCGAACTGTATGAAAAATATGCAAATATTGTGTGTAAGTGCATTTCACACAAATATGCATATCAAGGGAAATAACATGTAATCTAGCAGGTGTTGGTGTGATTAAAGTACAATAAGACACTAGATGAAGCCCTAAAATAAAGCAATATCACCACCCCAAACTTAAAACTTACGTATCCTCAATTTTGCTCTGACTCTATCTCTCTATGAATTTTCCCCAATCAAGAAATGACAAATGCAGTGCAATAGGTGATTATTTACTGAATGAGATCAATGGTGATTTAGCACATGCATTCTACCTCTCTCCTCTCCTACTTTCACATACCAATCATGAATAAAGCACTGAGCATACAAATTGAATATAGGGCATACAACACACATTCAATCCATATGGCTGTCATGTTGCTCCGGGTAAGCCATTTCATGATGGTGAAGATCACAAGTGACTTAGGTTTCTTCTTCACAATCATTTATTCAATCTCAAATGCAAATCCACACTAAGTGACCCACAAGGCTGTGAATAAGGGTGAAATGAGCCAACTTTGATGTTTATCTCAATGGGTATAGAAATGGAAAAAAGTGGCCGCGGTAGGGGGTGGATTTCTATTACATAGGAGCACTGATATTTTCTTTATTTGGATGCTATTACATAGGAGCATCTCTTCATTTATTTTTGCATTTTTTTTCTTTTTCTTTTTCTTGTCCCTTGGTGTAGATAGGGCACATGGTGGTGAGAGTGAAGCGGTGAGGTATAGATATGGTCACCTCAAACTTTTGGATGTGGCCAAGAATTAATATGTGCACTTTGACATCCTTTCATGAGGGGGAGGGGTAAGAAGATGGTAGAAGAATGGTGCGCCAAAGAGGGGTCACTAGTGTGGATTGCACATGAGCCCTCCCGCATAGAAGATACTCAATAGAAATTCATCAACCAATGATACACCACATGAATGAGAAACATTAAGACCACATATCTATCATGAGATTATGCAAACCCTAAGCATTTGTAGCTTGCTTACATCATAATTCAACCAAAACATTCACAGACATGAGAGGTGTTGCACTTGTAAAAATTCCATCATTGATATCATTAGGCAATAATCATGATAAATCATTTGCATTCGTCGAAGGTCATCATTTTTAATCCAAGAAGTAGAGACTGGGTCAAAATGTGCTTTTAGGTAAGGAATTTCCAATTCGGGCAAGATTGGCCAAAATTGTGCCAAATCGCCTTCAATCAAATCTAAGCCTTCATTATTGAACATAGAAAATATGTAAATCCTAGCTAAAACATACAAAAATTACAAAAAATCTACATAACAATGCATGGAAAAAAGAGCAATTTTTTTATAAAAGTAACACAAAAATGCAAGAAAGTAAACTACATGACATACAAGTATGTAAATCAAGCACAAAAAGTATGGATACACATGCATAAGAGATGTTTATACTATTTGATCATCTTGAGAAAAAAATTAGAACAAGTAACACAGAGAAAAGTGGGGTAGAGAAATGGCTTACTGCCCAACCACCCCAAACTTTTTAATCATGTTGTCCTCAACATAAAATAGAAGTCTAGGAAGATAGGGTAGAGGACATGGAGTCAGGTAGAAAAACACCAAGTGAAGGACGGTAATCTCAAGGTTCCCATGCACAACCAAGACACCACGGCTGTTCTGTACAAAATGGCCATTCAGGCTTGCCAGCAACACAAACCTACTATACAAAATGGCCATGCTGGTCTTCTTCCTGTAGCTTTTCTACTGTTTTGTAATCTTCTCTTCAATTATGATCTTCTACTTGGTTGGATCTTCTGTGTATCTGTAGGGAAATATGGCATAGAGTAGGAAGCATAATTTAAAATGTTATCTACCATATTCCCTGTAAGTAGTAGATCACGTCAATAACTATAATTTAGGAAGGATGGTTTTGAGGATATACTTGGCCGTAGAGCAAGTCCAATGACATCTCCTCATCGTTGTTGACACACAACTATCTTGGACAGTATACGTGCAGCTCCTTGTTGCACTGAGTCTCGTATGAATACTGCGCCCTCTGATATGCACCTCAGGTAATAGGAATATTACAACTTCTCCTAGTCGCACCAAATTCTACAACTACGAACGTCATCTTCTTCTTCAGCTGCTCCTCTTGTCATGAACTACTAGTTGACATTGTCCTCCAAGTGGTAAATGATGGCTCCTTGCCTCTATGGTAGTCTACACGGACCACCTAGAACTCATGTCATCCTGTTAGAACGATTAGGAAGGAGTCATCCTTCTTTGTCGGTTCGCTAGTCACCGACTTGCTCTCTCATGACAATTCTTAGTTGTTCTCTCCTGTGGCTATCCCTCCCTGTCAAGTAGGACTTGTCTGGGATCTCATGGTTACCACAACCAGAGAGGACAACAGTTGTCAGAGGAACTAATTCTCACTTGTGTATGTTGTTGTACACTGCGAAGCCCCTAGTACCCCTCTATTTATAGTAGAGGTTAGGGTCAAGGTTCCCAGTTTCTATCCGATACAAGATTAATGTGTGGGAGTAGAAAGGACCAAAAGAACTTAAATTTTTGCAACAATGTACAACATGCGATAGCGGAAATGGCCGTTTGGCAAAGCCATATGGTCGTCTCGCATTGCGAGACAGTCATTTTGTGGTTTCCCAGTTGTACACAAATTTGGCAAAATAATTTCCATCAATGTTAGACATAGATTTCCTTGTGCAACAAGTATTACTCAAGCAAAACAAATAGTGAAACATCTAGAACCTTCCCCGACCAAACTGGACCATCTCTCCCATGCAAGACGACCGTGTCGGTTCACCTAGACGGTTGTCTGGTGACCCGAGTTGAGCCCGTTTGGTTGTTGAAATTTGTGGTTAGCCAAATTCATCTCACAACATACGTGTCACCTAGACGCCTATCTCAACACTTGAGACAGTTGTTTGGTACTTCCATACAGTCGTCTCAACACTTGAGATGGACATTTGAAGGTGTTGTCATCCTATTTGCTACATGAATCAAATGCCTAAACACTTTAGCACTCAATATAACTGTCACTCGAGATCTAAATTCCTCTTCTAGGTCAAGACCTATGTTAGTGACCCTATAGATCCATATCACGTTGGCAGTGAATGTCCATAACAATTTATGATATCACAAGTAGAGAGTGCTGCCTAGTCACATATCAGTGCTAATCAGGTTAATGAAAAGTTGGAGAACAACTTCAACCTACAATCTCTATATGGTGTTACAATGTTTGTATAGATCCTTATTAACTGATATCCATATTGAACTAGAGCTATGGAGCAGTCACCCTCATCATTATTCAATCTTATTTCTTGAACCAGAGTAGTCTGTCTAAGATATATGTAAGCTCAACACATTGAATCACATGTACATTTCCATGTATTTATCAATCTTGCCAATCAAGAGACCTAGGATATCATGCTCCTGTAGGAGGGACAAATCCCATATCCATCACTCAGAATCAATCCCCATGTGTCAAAGTCACCCAATCATCACCGTTATAATAACCCATGTTTCAGGACTATGTTTGATGACGTTTGTACTCAACGACATGTGATGAGTGTAGTGATTTTAGATCTAAGAACCAGAAACACCACCATCACTGTGAGAGATGACTATGACTTCCATGTTAATGGCTTCCATGTGTCAGTCTCACGGTGGGTCTGTCTGATACACTATTCTCTAACATGTATCTGTGTGCTTGGTTTGATATAGGCATACCATGACCAATGAGACTCAGTCATCAACCAAGTCACACTCTGATCTTATGTGTCATCGTTGTCTATAATCCTTCTACAATAATAACTGATCAAGGACATAATAAGAATATGTATATGTACTCTTAACACCCCTATGATATCATTTCTCAAGTTTACTACTTGAAGACATACGTCATTGAGTAATATTATTATCTAGACATTTATTATGTTATTTCATTATCTCATAACTGAAAGAACATAATAAATTGGAAGATTGCCTTTATTAATAATCAAATCGTTTACATTTATGCCATTACAATCATGACATGATTGGCTATCTGGGCATACATACCAACAGACTTCCACTTGCACTTAGAGCCAATCATCTATGAATCGATTTCCAAGTGATCTTACATGTCTATCATACTTTTGTTGTGAGAGTGCCTTTGTTAAGGGATCAACAACATTGTTGTTAGTTGATACTTTACAAATCTTCACAACTCCTCACTATACAATCTCTCACATGAGATGATACCGCTTTTGTATATGCTTTGAGCACTGATGTGATCTGGGCTTCTTAGGTTGCGCAATATCTCTATTGTTGTCATAATATAGCTCAATTGCCTCGTTGATGCTTGGAATGACCCCAGATTCTGTGATGAGATTCTTGATCCATACAACCTCCTTTTCTGCATTCGATGCAACAATATACTTGGCCTATATTGTAGAAATGACAACTGTTTCTTGCTTTGAACTCTTCCACCTCACAACTCCATTATTGAGGTAGAACACGAATCTTGATTGTGATTTGTAGTCATCTTGATTAGTCTGGAAGCTTGCATCGGTGTAAACTGTTACCACCAACTCTTCTTCTATTCTGTAAAATAAGAACTGATCCTTAGTCCTTCTTAGGTACTTGAGGATGTTCTTCACGGATATTTAGTGAGCATTACCTAGATCTCACTGATATCTACTTGTCATGCTCAAGGCATACGAGACATCTGGCTAGGTACATAACATTGCATACATGATTGATCTAGTTGCTGAGGCATATAGAATTACAGTCATGCATTCCCTTTCTTCACAAGTACTAGGACATTGAGATCTAGAGATGGGGACACCATGGAGCACAAGCAAGTTTCCTCTCTTTGAGTTCTCCATGTTGAACCACTCTAACACTTTTTCAATGTATGTGCTCTGACTTAGTCTAAGAAGCCTTCTAGATCTATTCCTATAGATCTTTATCCTTAAGATATAGGATGATTCTCCCAAGTCTTTCATAAAGAATGTATTTTTGAGCCATGTCTTTACCTTTTGTAAAGTAGGGATGTCATTCCCCATCAAAAGTATGTCATCCACATACAATATGAGAAATGTCACTTTGCTCCCACTGACCTTCTTATACACACAAGGTTCATCTTCATTTTGAATAAATCCAAACTCTTTGACAATTTCATCAAAATGAAGATTCTAGATCTAAGATGCTTGCTTCAATCCATAGATTAACCTTTGTAGCTTACAAACTTTATTTGAAAATTTTGGATCTATAACCCCCCTGGATGTGTCATAAACACATCCTCAACAAGATTCTCTTTAAGAAATGCAGTTTTAACATCCATTTGTCAAATCTCATTGTCATGATAAGCTGTAATAGCAAGTGTGATCCTAATGGATTTGACCATGGCAACTGGAAAAAAGGTTTTTTCATAGTCAACACCTTGAACTTGTTTGAAACCCTTTGCAACCAATATGCCCTTATAGGGTTGGACCTTTCCATGTAATTCTGTCTTCTTCTTGAAGACCCATTTGCACCCTATGGGTTTTACTTATTCATGTGGATCCACCAAAGTTCATACTTTGTTGGTATACATGGATTGCATTTTAAGTCTCATGGCCTCAAGCCATTTCTTAGACTCTAGTCCCTCAATAACATCTTTATAGGATATTGTCTCATCATCTGTGACCAATTCAATGGCTTCCTGAGTGACAAGATATCCTTATCTCTCAGGTTCAAGGTGTGTCCTATTAGATCTACGAGGTTCATGTATAACCTAAGAAATTTGAGTCTCCACAACACTTTGTGATTCTATGAGTTCCTCTGGTTCATCTATTGGTTCTCCGTTCTCTTGCTGGTCTCAAACTTCTTTGAGTTCCACTTTCCTCCCATTAATTCCTATGGAAATGAATTCCCTTTCAAGAAATACAACGTTTCTGGCAAAAACTATTTTGTTGTCAGTTAGGTGGAATAAGTAGTATTCCCTTCTCTCTTTGGGATATCCAAAAAAATAACATTTATCAGAGTTAGGGCCAATCTTTTCAGAAAACATTTTCCTTGCATAGGATTCAGATCCATAAATCTTGATGAAAGACACATTGGGAAGTTTCCAATACCATATCTCATATGGTGTCTTTTAAACTGATTAGATGGTACACAGTGAAGTGTAAATGCGGCAGTTTGTAAAGAAAAACCCCAGAAGACAGTAGGAATATTAGCAAAACTCATCATAGACATATCAAGTAATGTGCGATTCCTTCTTTCTAATACATCATTATGCTGAGGTGTTCCAAGTGGAGTCCACTGGGATATAATCCCATGGGCTCTTAGAAGGTCCTCAAACTATTGGATTAAGTATACTTCACCTCAATAAGAAGAAGTGCCTTAATACTTTCACCAAACTGATAAACTTTCTAATCTTTTCAAGAGTTTCTGACTTAAGTCTCATCAGGTAAACATATCCATATCTATTGAAGTCATCAGTGAAGGTAATGAAGTACTTATATCCACCTCTAGCATCTGTTCTAAAAGGTCCACATACATAAGTATGTATGAGTCCTAATAAATCACTAGCCCTCTCACTGCAGAGTCTTGGTCATCTTGCCCTACAAACAAGATTCACATGTCTCTATTGATTCAAGGTAAAAGGAGTCCAGATAACCATCCTTATGGATTTTGGATATGCATTTCTCATTTATGTGCCCTAAATGACAATGCCAAAGGTATTTTTGGTTTGAGTCATTGAGTTTTTTTTCTTTTGGTATTTACATTATATACACTTGTCTCTAGATCTATCAAGTATAGACCATAAGACATAGGGGCACTGTAATAAAAGATACCATCTTTACTAATAGAACATCTTCCATTCTTTATAAGAAATATGAATCCATTCTTGTCCAAACAAGATACATATATGATGTTCCTATTAATGACATGTACGTAATAGGAGTTCTCTAACTCTATTACAAGCCCACTTGGCAGAGATAACTTATAGGTTCCAACCGCATTGGCCACAATTCTTGCCCATTTGCAACACGTAGTTCAACCTCACCTTTCTCTATAGGTCTAATTCTTTTTAGATCCTTCACATTTGAGTAAATGTGTGATCCACAGCCGGTATCTAGTACCCATGATGAGGAAGTAATGAAGTTAACATCAATAACATATATACCAGAAGTAGGTATCTCAATCTCTTTCTTCGTAGGTTCCCTTATCTTTCTCCTAATTTTGAGTGTTGAAGACTTGGACCTTATCTTAGCCATAGAATGCTTCTTGGCCTTACCCTGATCCTTGGACTCAACTCTGCTGATCATCATCACAAATTTGTCCTTCTTCATTTGTACTTCGACACTTACTAAGATGTCAAGAAACTCTGAAAGCGGTCTAGCCATGTTACTCAAGTGATAACACTCGATAAACTGACTATATGATTTAGGCAACGACTGCAAAATCATATCCATGGCCAACTCCTGACCTAAAGGAAATCCTTGTTTTTCGAGATGTTTCATATTCCGAATCATATTGAGCACATGAGGCTTTATTGGTTTTCCTTCTATCAGTTTGCACTCAAATAAAGCCTTAGAGACATTATACCTTTCATGCTTATCATGTTGTTTATGCAACCCATAGTTCATACAACCCAACATATGGTCCTTGGTGTTCAAAACATCATTGGCATGCTTTAAATAAGCATCCATGTTAGTCTTAGGAAAATTTGGAGTGGATACTGATAATGGTATTTCAGGATCATGTATACCACTTCTCAAGGTCCTAAACTAGTATTGGAAATAAATCTAATTTAGTTCATACAATCATAACACATATTTGTTTGTCATTTGATTCTACAAGAGAAATTTGCATTTGTCAAAATCATTTTTATTTGATTTGAAAAGTCAATATTAAATATGTCTTTAATTAATTATCGCTCCCACTATTTTATTCAAATCAATATCCCTCAATATCAATTTGGAATATTGCAGCGTACAATATTCTAGTGGAACAAGATCCTAATTTCCTCCAAATCATAAGCCAGCTAGGACAATCACCCACAACTTGATTCTATCACGTATGCAACTTTTGTTAATAAATTATATACACAAATTTTTGTCATTGATCATCGGTATGCCTCTAGGTGCTTAATTAAATTAAGATCACCTAGTTAAACCTGACCCATAATCCAACACGATAGGCTATGTACCCTGCTAGGGCAAACCCACATATCTACCATCACACTTCTACGAGATAGATAGTGCACCACGCTAGGGCATGTCCAAGCTTAGTCAATCAAGCTTTTCATGTGTGCTATTTACGAAAAGCATCTAAGACTTTATATTTTAATTGAGAGAGTGTATAATTATATATACTTTATCCAATCACCACATATATGATACATATTATATACATACTATATCCCACAAAAAAACATACAATAAACGAAAGTGATGGTTATGACCAGTCCTAATGTAATCCCTTGGAGCCACAAGGAATTACGCCATCTAGGTCTACATCACATGCATAAACTTGTTGTTGATGAAGATCCATTCTTGCCAATCCAGGTTGACCGGTTCAACCCTTGAACCGGTCGGCTCGCCTCATGGCCGTTCACTTGGTCGCCTCTATCCGGTCATCTGGCTCCTCCAGACAGTTGGTTGGTCCTCCTGTAGCCGATCGTTTGCTCTTCTAAATAGTCAGTTCGCCTGGTTCTTCAATCTCCTTGTCGTCTCGCCAAACGACCGACTCAGTCCTCTAGACGGTCGTCTTGATCAACTGGCATGTGGCTTTCTTTGTCAACAAGAAAGTAAATTACCTACTTTATATGGAAACCTCGAGTTACATTCGAGGGGAGCAAAATTAGAAAAGAATTAACTTTACATTGGGAAGATAAGATAGGCTCAGTACGCATATCAAGATAAAAACGATTAACCATTCACACAACCCTGCACAAGCCATAACTATGCTACACATCCATCATAAAACTAATTTTAGGGCGACACGTGTAAATTGCATATACATATCATACATATATTAGTTTGGAATATCGTGGTGTTTGGATTTGACAAGATATTATTCACATCACATACAATAATACAATGACAAAACCAAAATCCGATCATATCGATTATCCCATAATATAGTAAATTGACGTTGGCTCTGATACCAATGTAGGGAAATATCACACAAAGCATGCAGTGAAATTTCAAATTTTATCTACCATATTCCCCATAAGAAGTAGATCACGTTAATAACTATAATGCAATAAGGATGGTTTCGAGGATATACTGGGTCATGGAGCAAGTCCAACGACATCTCCTCATCATCGTTGATGTGCAACTGTCTTGGACGATGTCTGTCTAGCTCCTTGTTGCACTAGGACTCGTCTGACTACTACACCCTCTGATCTGCACCTTGGGCATTAGGACTGCTACAACTCCTCCTGGTCACACCAGACACTGCAACTACGAACATCGTCTTCTTCTTTAGCAACTCCTCTTGTCACAAACTATTGGTTGACGTTGTCCTCTAAGCGGCAAACAATGGATTCCCGCCTCTATGGCAGTCCACACGGACCGCCTAGAACTCATGTCGTCCTACTAGAATGACCAGGAAGGAGTTGTCCTTCTCTGTCAGTGTACCAGTCACTGACTTGCTCTCCTACAAAAACTCTCAGTTGTTCTCTCCCGTGGCTATCCCTCCCTGTCAGGTAGGACTTTCCTGGGCTCTCATGGTTACCACAACTAGAGAGGACAATTGTTGTCAGAGGAATTTATTCTCAGTTGTCTATGTTGTTGTGCAATGGGAAGCCCCCAATACCCATTTATTTATAGTAGAGGCCAGGGTCAAGGTTCTCAGTTGCTATCCGATATGAGATTAATGTGCGGGAGTGGAAAACACCAAAATAACTCAAAATTTCACAACAATGCACAACCTGCGACAGCTGAAACGGACATTTGGCAAAGCCGTATGGTCGTCTCGCATGCGAAACGATCATCTCACATTGTGAGAAGGTCATTGCATGGTTTCCAAGTTGTACAAAAATTTGGCAAAATAATTCCCATCAATGTTAGACATTGGTTTCCTTGTGCAACAAGTATTGCTCAAGAAAAACGAATACGGAAACATCTAGAACCTTCCCCAATCAAACTGGACATCTCGCCCATGTGAGATGGCCATCTTGGTTCACCCAGACAGTCGTCTCATGACCCAAGTCAAGCCCATTTGGTTGGTTTGGTTATTTCCTTAGCCAGATTCATCTCACAATAGGCATGGCACCTAGACGTCCATCTCAACACTTGCGATGACCGTTTAGCACTTCCAGACGACCGTGTCAACACTTGAGATGGGTGTTTAAAGGTGATGTCAGCCTGTTTGCATCCTGAATCAAATGCCTAAATACTTTAACACTTAATTCAACTGTCATTTGATATCTGATCTCCTCTTCTAGGTCAAGACTTATCTGTGTGACCCTATAGGTCCCATATCACATTGGCAGTGAATGTCAATAACAATTTATGACAACACAAGCAGAGAGTGGTGCTTAGTCGCACATCAGTGCTAACCAAGTAAATGGTAAGTTGGAGAACAACTTCAACCTACAATTTGCGTATGGTGTTACAAAGTTTATGTGGATCCTTTGTCACTGATATCCAGATTGAACTAGAGGCATGGAGCAATCACCCTCATTTATTCAATGTTTTTTCTTGAAACAGAGCAGACCGTCTAAGATATATGTAAGCTCAACACATTGACTCACATGTACATTTTCATGTATTTCTCACTCTCACCAATCAAGAGGCGTAGGATATCATGCTCCTGTAGGAGGGACACATCCCATATCTATCACTCACAATCAATCCCTATGTGTCAAAGTCAACCAATCATCACCATTATAACAACCCATGTTTCAGGACTGTGTTTGATGACATCAAGGTTTACTCAACAACGTGGGATGAGTGCAGTAATTTTAGGTCTAAGAACCAGAAACACCACCATCACTATGAGAGCTAACTATGACTTCCATGTTAATGGATTCAATGTGTTAGTCTCACTGCGGGTCTGTCTGATACACTATTCTCTTACATGTCTCCATGTGCTTGGTTTGATATAGCCATATCATGACGAATGAGACTTAGTCATCAACCAACTCACACTCTGATCTTATGTGTCATTGTTATCTATCAACCTTCCACAATAACAACCGATTAGGGACATAATGAGAATATGTATATGTACTCTTAAATTCCGTATGATATTATTTCTCAAGTCTAATACTTGAAGACATACGTCATTGAGTAGTATTATTCTCTAGATATTTATCATGTTATTTCATTATCTCATAAATAAATGAATAGAATAAATTGGAAGATTACCTTTATTAATAAACAAATCGTTTACCTTTATGTCATTAAAATCATCACATGATTGGCTCTCTGGGCATACATACTAACAATATCATCTTTCCTCCATTGTACCTGTTATAAAATGGTTCACAAACAACAAAACCATTAAGTGTATTGTGTGTGTGTTTTCTTTGAGAAGTGTAAAAAATAAAAGTAGAAAAAATGCGAGATTGGGTGAAAAATTCCTCAAAACTAGGTGGGTTTCCTCCCAAAAGTGTTAAGTTTCATGCCTTTAGCTAGGCTTCTTGGAGATTCTTCCATCATTCATCCATTTGGAATTATCATGTGTCCATTATTGTAATAGATACATCTCTCATTTTCACTCAACTTATTTTCCTTATCCCTTTGATCACAAGAATCATCATCAAGTCTTTCATCTTGACCTCCTTCTCCCAAATGACCAACCAGACTCTTGAAGTAACCATGTCCAATGTCCTCATCTCGAGCTTGCCAGGTTGGGGTCTTTTACATGTTGATCTTTATCTTCATGCACATGAATGAGATTGTCATTGTGACACTGCACACATGTATCTCAACATCAGCTATAGATAAGAACGATATTCCCAAGATAATGGAAATCTTCCTATCCTCCGACTCCATATCAAGAACAATGAAATCCACTGGAAAAACTATGCCCTTTTCTTTGTCTATCATCACCAAAACATCATCCACTCTTCGTCTAGGCACTTTTATGGAACGGTCTGCCAACTAGAGAGTGCAATGTGTCGACTTCATCTTGAACAATCCTAGATCCACATAGACATTGTATGGCATCAAATTCACACTAGAACCCAAATCAAGTAAGGATCTATCTATGCGATGCCCCCTATGTAACTAGGTATTAGTAGGGCTCCTAGGTCTTTCCTCTTTATGAGAAGTGTGTGTTGGATGATAGAGCTCACTTGTCCAGTCAACTTCACTTTCTTTGGTATCCTTCCCATTGACCTTCTCTTCATAGTGCATAGGTTCTTAAGGAACTTGGCATATGATGGAATTCGCGTAATAGCATCCAAAAGTGGAATGTTCACCTTCACTTGGCAAAACACCTCACAGATGTCAACATTGTGCTTCTGCCTCATTTTCAATGCTAATGGCTCATCTAATGGGATTAAGAGAGAGATTTCTCCTCCCCCTTTCCCATGCCTGTGGAGGAGGCCGAATGCCCAGGAGGTTGGTAAATCAAGGCAACAACTGGGATTCAAACCCGAGTCCCTTTGTTAGGGGACACTGTGCTTGACCACTTGAGCCACTCCTTGTCGGCACTGGTGGCTCATCTAATGGTTCAATGAATGGTGGCTAACTAGCTTTGGACCTACTTGCATCAACATGAGGTGGAACACTTGTGATGTTGGGACTTGCAAAAGGAGTGTTAGGTGGAGCACGTGGTATCCCAAACTCAACATGTAGTGTCACAAAATCATCTTCGGCAATCTCAATCACGTTATCACCATTTGGTTGCCTTTGCTTTGCTTTATCAACCTTTCTTTGACTTGCGGGCTGCTCAAGAGATTTCCCACTCCTTAAAAATGTCATAACACTTCCTTGCTCATGGTGGAGAGGGGGAGCTAATTGTGGATGTGGAAAGGGCGGGGATGACACTTGGTATTGAAATTGAGGTGGAGGAGAAAATTGGGGTTGGAAGGTGAAGTGGTGGAAATTTTGAGGTGAGGGATGAGGAGGAGGAGGTCTGTAAGGCTTGGTATTGCCTTAAAAGTGGTATATGGGATGCACTTTCATTGGAGATGGACAATAGAGAACTTGAGTGGAATGTATGGGTCCACTTGCTTCATTAAAACTCATGATGGACTTTGAAGACACATTTTCTTCTCAGAGATGAATTATGGAAGATTGTTGCTCTATCCTTTCTTGAAGCCTTGCAACATCTTTTGGAACATCATCAAAGATTTTCAATCTTGAGAGAACCTCTTCCTCAAACCTTGAGATATATCTTGGACTTTGTTGTTCTAGGTATCTATAGGAGTGAGATGCCTTCATTTCTTCATCAAAGGACTCAAAGAAAATGACCGAGTGACAAGGAACACTTCTCACCTGGTTCTTCATGAAACTGATCGTGTCAAAAAGAATCTTCATCACTTGTGGGATTGAATCATTATGAGTTGGAGATGTCACACCAAAAGATAGGTCACGACCACTAAGCATGCTAGAAGCTTGGATGCTTGAACTATCCACCAAATTCCCAAACAAGGGCCAGTCTCCTCAGGTGTCTTAGCCATAAAAACTCCTCTACAAGAAGAATTCACTATATCTTGACTCGATTGAGATAGACCGGAGCAAAAGGACTGAACTAGATGCCACAAAGGGATCTCATGGTGTAGACACTCTCTCAACATCTCTTAAAATCTTTACTAAACATCATGGAACCACTCGTTACCCACTTGGCTGAAACTCACGCGATGCATTTGTATCAACCTTAAATGGAATAGAATTTCCTCAATAAGGCATTCTTCATCTCTTCCCAACTCATGATGTCCCTTCTTGAATCATACAAATCCTTCGCTTTGTCCTTGAGGGAGAACGAGAACAAGGTCAACCTGATTGTATCCTCACTAGCTGTCGATATCCTGAAGGTGGAGCATATTTCAAGAAAGGAGTCCAAGTGCTTGTAGGGGTTCTAACTCTCCAAGTCATAGAAGGCGGGCATGATCCCAAGAAGACATGAAGGGATGGAGAATTCCTCCCCTGGCATTTGATCAACTCTACTAGCAATTGGAGATTTATAGTTTCTAGGCGTGAAGTACTCTTGAAGTGTCTTGTGAGTTGCATTTTGGCCTTCCATCTTGTCTTCCCCAAATGGATTGTCACATGCACAAGGCACAAAAAAAAGAGAACATGTTAGTAAACAATATACACAAAGAACACAAATAATAAACAATAAAGAATAGTAATCATGAGGGCAGTAGGAAAAGTCCAAGAAAAACTAACTAGCTAGGCCAAGTGCCTTTACTCCCCGACAAAAGCACCAGAAAGCTTGGTGCATCCCTGCTAATTGTGTTACACACTACTCAATTGGAGCTTGCATAGATAAAACCCTGCGAACAGACACAAACACACATGATCTTTCAAATATAGAGGGCCTAAACCAACACACCTACACACACTAAAACACTACACCAACAAACGCACATGATAGTGTCGTAGTATAGGAGGGCGGCAAGTAGAGGGTCGATCCACAGGGAGAAAAGGGGGCACTAGAGGTAGTTTGGTTTTTGGACTAGGTTTCTACTACAGAGTCTAGGGTTAAGAGTTTGAAGGTTGATTTTTTGATTGATTACACTAAGCTTGAACAAACAAGTAAGGGAGAGAATAAAATCTAAGTGAACCCTAGACTAGATTAAGACTAATTAAGAAAGAAAAGACTAAGCTAGGTATGAAAAGGCAAGTTACACTAAGGCAAATAAGGAAAGAACTCCACTACACTACACTACACTACACTAGACGGTCTTGGATCCATCCAATTCTCCCAAACAGTTTTATACGTAGCGTTGTTAAACCGATCTCGATGTATTCCTCCAAACGGTCCTACGTATGCATGCATGCACAAACGGTTTCCAGCTTCATTCATTTTGGTAATCCATTCGGTTTGCATGCAGTAAACGGTCGTTCAAAACGGTCTGGACTGTGACCTCTCCAAACAGTTTTTGAGGTGTTCCTTCGATCGGTCTCTGTTGGCCTATGCGCTCAAACGGTCTTGAGACTGAATGCGCTCAAACGGTCTTGAGACCGCATGGGCTCAAACGGTCTTGAGATCGCATGGGCTCAAACGGTCTTGAGACCGCATGGGCTCAAACGGTCTTGAGACCGAATGCGCTCAAACGGTCTTGAGACCGAATGCGCTCAAACGGTCTTGAGACCGCATGGGCTCAAACGGTCTTGAGACCGAATGCGCTCAAACGGTCTTGAGACCGAATGTGCTCAAATGGTCTTGAGACCGCATGGGCTCAAATGGTCTTGAGACCGAATGCGCTCAAACGGTCTTGAGACCGCATGGGCTCAAACGGTCTTGAGACCGCATGGGCTCAAACGGTCTTGAGACCGAATGCGCTCAAACGGTCTTGAGACCGAATGGGCTCAAACGGTCTTGAGACCGCATGGGCTCAAACGGTCTTGAGACCAAATGCGCTCAAACAGTCTTGAGACCGCATGGGCTCAAACGGTCTTGAGACCGAATGTGCTCAAACGGTCTTGAGACCGAATGCGCTCAAACGTTCTTGAGACCGAATGCGCTCAAACGGTCTTGAGACCGCATAGGCTCAAACGGTCTTGGGACCGCATGGAGTCAGTTTTTTAGGGGTCATGACCGTTGAGGATGATCTGCAGAGGAGAGGGAACGTGAGTAAGGGGTAATAGCATCAAATAAACTAGTACTTAGGACTATTTAAGCATTATTTATGTGAGAGCGAAGAAATACTCGGAGTAAAGCAAAGCGAGGGTAATTTAGTCATAATGAGGTATAAAAATCCTGGAATTGGCGACTGAGAAGGTGAATCTGGAGGATTCATCACCACACCAAACTTAAGCGTTGCTCGTCCCGAGGAACGAAAAAGCCCAAGACAGTCGCCAAAACGCATGCATGTTGGTCTCGTAATTACCTCACCTTCGTGCAAGTGTCAAAATTTTCACAAAAAAGGAGAAAAGAAAATTGAGGCGAAACAAAATTAGGGCAAAAGCATCAGAAATCCTTTGAATTGGTGACTGAGGATGAGTCTGGAGGATTCATCACCACACCGAACTTAAGCGTTGCTCGTCCCGAGAAACGGAAAACTTAAAACAGTCGCCAATGAAATCTATCATCTCGTGTTTGCCTCATCCTATTGTCGTATCGTAATTTTGTTCATGGCTCAGATCGATACAACATCCAGGCTTTCTTAGATCACGGAATACATCTTACGATATCCTTATTTCTGAGTTCACTTCACTGAAGTATGTCCTTCTCACTCTCTGTTGTATCGGTCATGCTTAAAAGCTTTATGAGACTTTGAAAGGACCCAACAGAATCAACAGAATGCATATGGTCTGTCACTTGTGTTGAAAAAGGAGAGAATGGGGGTATGATCAAGAGGTAGGAGTCTCTCTTCTGATTGAATCAGGACTCTTATTATTAGTTGACTCATTGAGATACTTTGAATGATTTATGCACAACTCTGGTTGACTTAGCCTTACACCCGATTTTTTTCTAAAGGTAACTCAAAAGTGTGTATAGGTTGGCTTAAGGCTTTTGGGCTATTTTACCTCTTCGAGAGGAGGTAAGGGGTTATTTTTGGATCCTTAGGATCTTACTACCGGTCACGACACATCTACCTTTATGAGGGCAGCTAATGTACCGGGTGGGCAAGACCTTTATCGGTTATCCTTATTCAGGGCACAACTCTCATGTTTTATTCACACTCTGGCTTTTATTCATTCTCACTTGGCTTAGGAGAAAGGGTATTTTTGGATTTTTGCATATTTGGGCTGCCAAGCCTCTTTTTGGAATCAGGGTAGATTTTTAACCAACCTCGATATGTGCACAATCATCATTGTATACTCTTTGAAGCGAAAAGAGGAGGTGGTACGCCCCTGTTATGTATTGAGGGGTATGGAAGAAGCGGTAGTGGAAAAAGAGGTGTGGTGTACCACACCGAACTTAGAGTTTTGCAGAGGTGTGGTTTACCACACCGAACTTAAAGTTAGGCAATGTTCTAGTTTTCACTAGAAAGGAGTGTGGCGTGCCACACCGAACTTAAAACTTTGGCATGGTTAGTGAACAGAGGGGTATGAAAATGAAGGAAGAAGTGTAGAAGAGAGTTCGGATCATGATGCAGTTTGCTTAGTGATTCCATGCAACAGGTCTCTTTTCTCCATCACACTCTGCTCAAAAAGAGACATGATAAAACATCAAATGAGAAATCCATACAACAGATCCATTGATCAGATAAAGGCGTGATGTATTTGATCTATCTCAGTCTTATTGAAGTGTATCATCTTTTCCTATTTGAGGGTATGACATTAGGATTCATAGACTATTCAAGGTGAAAGACACGCATTTGCTAGTTTTAAGCGTTCTTTTCTTGGAAATTTGCAACGAAAAGAGGTGACGATCACAGATTCGAAAAACAAAAAGCCGACTAGATAAAGGCTTTATTTTTGGAAGACTACAGAAAGGTAGAAAAATTATGAAAAAGAAACTAGAATGGAGAAAAAAACAGGAAGAAATAAAGATAGAGGGTGGAGTGAAAGTCATACCACCCGCCCTCCACCTTGAACTCATGAATTTGCTCTTTTCTGAACAAAAATTAGGTTTGAGGTGGAGGGGAAGGGTTGTGCAATGTTAACCAGGCGGTCCTCGTAGCTGGAAGAAGGTGTGACAAAGATGTCTCGCGATAGCTGGTGCCGAGAATGAGGAAGTGGCCCGAACAACCTGTTGACTGGGTGGTTGTGGTGACTCGAACAAGTCTTCTGGGTGACTTGGATGCATATTTCTTTCGCCTCGTTGTCCGTCTAGAAGAATCCAAAGACCTTCCCCCATCAGCGAGGGAGGCGAAATATAAGCAGTCGAAACTAGAGGACTATGCGAGAAATTAAGGTTATGCCCACTTGTGCCATCCAGTTGTGGCTCACCCTCGAAGTTCAAAGTAAAACTGCTTTCTTCAAAATCTAGGGCAGTTGATTGAGGGTCGGCCACTTGAACTTCCTCCTGTCCAGGATCAGGTGGTGGATCCGGTTCTGGCTTCATTTCATCACCTGTCTTTTCTTGTGTGGGATATGGTAGCCAGGATGGCGGTTCTTCATCAGAGGGGTTATTTTGAGAAGTATCATCATCTTTATCACTGTGGAAATTAGTAAGAGCGTCGTTCTTCTTTTCAAGGTTTTGTTCAGAATTTTCCTCGTAGAACATCCTTAGTTCATCCAAGTAACTAGAAGAGGATTTGACTGGTAAAACGAACTCTTGCTCGGGTAAGGAAATCATGGGATCCTGAGATAGAGGTTCCAATGATGTATCTTCATGGGAAGGATTAGTCCATGACATATCATTTTGAGGGCTAAAATCCCCTAATGAACCCATTTCTTCGATATATATTGTTTCTGAGTCATGTTGTTGTTCCAGTTCTTCTTCATAACACTCCTCCGGTTCTATTGAGTGCTCGGGAAAGGTTTCTATGGGAGGAATGGAACCTAGCTCAGGTATTGGACATATCTCAGTTTCTTGAATATCAGGAGGGGCTTCTTCATAGGGATGAGTGACTATAGAAGGATAGGTTTGTGACTTGATGTCTTCCCAAGGGTCCTTTTTGTCATTACATGAGTTTACGGTAATATCGTTATCCGTTCCAAAGTCAAGAGATGGCTCATGTTTCTCTTCATAGTGCACTGTCAACTCGTTCAAGTGACTAGAAGGGGATTCAATAGAAAGATCATGCTCTTGTTCAAGGACTGGCTCCGACTGGACTTCTTGTGGTGGTGGTGACTCAGGTAATATCATCTCATGAAAAGGAACGGTCATAGGATTGTCATCTTGAGACCTATCATCCTCCCTTGATTCTGTTTCATGGTCCATTTCTGAATCAAGATCTTGATCAGTTCTATCCTCGAAGTCTGTCCCTAGATCAGCCGAATGATTAGAAATTTCTTCATAAGGATAATTCAGATCTTGTTCCAAAAAAGGAGACATTTGATTCTCATGCGTAAAAGACATATCTTTATCTAAATCGGTCACATATCCATCCGAGTCTGACTGCGAAGGAGTGTAGAGTCCTTGTGACATTAATCCTTCTTTTATGGATTTTATTGATGAGACAGCTGAAGTTGAAAAGATTTTATCATTGAGGGAATCGATTATCGCCAATTGCTCTTCAGTGGTTGGATTTGAGTCTATGAAGTCAGAAGGTGGGTAAGTATTGAATTTTATCCCCCATTGACCTCCTGACTGTAGGAAATCCTCATATTGGTTACTCCATCTTTCACCTAAGGGCATAGGGCAGGAATCACTTCCTGAGTCAGATCTTGTCTCGAAAGATGATTCTTTCTCTTGTAATGTTATGAAGAAATCGTCCTTGGGTTCAATTATTAACCCTGAAGATGATTCCTCACCTTGCACTGATTCTTGAAGATCATTGGAAGGCATATCCCACATGATTTCATAATCATCATCGTAATTGATTGCAACTTGTGGACTAAGGGAGTGCTTGGTTGAAATTGGTGGTTGTTCTTTGTGTTGCTCAGGAGCGTTGACAAGTTGCGTAAGTTGATCAAGATCGGCTATCAACTTCTTGATCGCGGTTGTCTGATCAGCTAGTTGTTGAGCCACCGATGTCTGTAGAGCACGTAGTTCTTCCATCAATGTGCGTTGATCTACATGCACTTCATCATCTTCCAGGTTCCCTTCTACATTGTAGTCCACGCCTTGAAATCCACCATAGTTAGGTTTTTCGTAGTAGCCTCCAGGGTGATATGAACTATAACCTGCGTTATATCCATAGCCGTATGAAGAGGCTACTTTGAGTTTCCCAGCTATCTGATTCATGATTATTTGACGCAGAGCCATCACGTAGAGAGGAGGGACATTGAAGCAGTAAATCGATGCATGAGAATAGTCACCACATAGTTGACATCTAACGGTTGGTGGTGTCGACTGCTTCATTTTGAAGAGAGTTGGTACCTGAAATCAAGGAAAGATGTATCAGGCTTGACCAACCACTTCAAATCCAAGAAGATATGTGAGATTAAGCCCTTCACTTTTTAGGTTTTTGAAAAGAAAAATAAAAAACCTAGAGAAACCTAAATCGACACGGAATTCAAAAAAGATGATTCTTATACCGTTGTCCCCGGCAACGGCGCCATTTTTTGATGGAGCTAGAACTTACACCAAAAGATTACTCTTCCAATGGAAGTCCTAATATGCACCAAAAACCCTAGGGAGTTGATGTCCTCTCTAGGTTTACCTACAATTGGTGCTAGATAAATGCTCCAACCCCACAAGAGTGTGGAAGCCTTATCGTAGTACAGATTTAGGATCGAACCCAAAGGACAACGTTAAGAATCTGAGTGTCTTTTTCTTGTTTCGTATCAATCTAAGTTAATCATCTAAGACCAAAAGTTTGATTTGAGTTATTTAACCTAAAACGTGCAAAAGTAAAGGCAAGAATAAAAACTAGTTTAAGGATTAAAATCTAAGATTAGCAAATGATGTTGGATTACTGGGGTGATGCGGGTATTCGCCACCACTACACATGAATTGTACTTGTACCAAGCATAGCAAGACTTGTAAGCAAGATACATGGATGTTGTACAATACCGATGTCTTATAGGACAAGAGTAATGCACACATCCTTCACGGGTTGAGTAAATCTCATCTGGTACGTATCTACGTGTCAATGAAGATATGTAGTCTTCGAAGAGAAAATCTTACTCAACCTCGTGAAACGTGCATCAGAAAACTAACAAGCAAGTGATAATTACCAAATCGATTAGTATCCTTACAGACTATCCCTCTTTCGAGGATATAGCTACGAGAAACGTGAGAGTGTTGCAACGTCAGCCATTCCCGAATGAATGGTCAAGTACTTTGCACCACTCTCTCCTCAGAGTGTGTTCCTCGACCTGTCAAGGTTGCACTTTTGTACATCAACTGATTCCATTTCATAGTACAGAAGTACAACGATGGAGGTGAGTTTACTCCACTCCTTAGAAAGCATTCCCAGATACCGAAACGGATGCGCGGTGGATACACACACCAGAAACCAACACTAAATCGGTATTCGAGTCTCAAGAGCGGTCGTAGACAAACCACAACGAAAGACAATAAATGCATACAGGAACGCGGCCAACATTCAAGCATGTATGGAACGATTTAGTATTGAATCGGAATGATAACATCTTTTTAGTACAAGTTACAAGACATGGGCAGCGGGGCTAGTCTCCGCGCCCCAGTGGATGGAACTACTCGCTCCTCATAGAGGAAGAAACAAAGAAAGAGAAGAGAGAGAAAGGGAGCATCGTCGGAGCTGAAGAGTAGATCTGTGACGGCCCGGTGTAGATCATCGCAGTCTCCGGGACTGCTCTGTTGTGGTCGATGACGCCTGTCTCTTTGCCTCGATCGTGGTGTCTACCTCTGGGATTGCATGGGTAGAATGAGGTAGAACAATGGTATAAGTGAGATGATAGAGGTGAGATGATGATGGAATAGCCTTCTAGATCTGTCCCCAGTCTGGCAGCACACCGGATCTGGACTCAGGCCGAGATTTTGAGGTTGTGGGTGAAGTTTGGTTGGAAACGGTGCTCGGGCATTCTGGCGGCGTCCCGGCACTGGTCCCAGTCCGACAGCCTTGGGCCGTCGTGAGATGGGATCTCCCAAATGAGGACCCATGGGTCCTATTTATAAGCACAAAACTTGATAAATATCTTGCTCATGCGGTTTGGCTTTGCACTTGCTTTTCCAAACGGTCTTGCAACTCCGCTTTTCCAAACGGTCTTGCTAATCAGTGCTCAAATGACCTGCTGCTCATTCGGTTTGTAAACAGTTTGATTATCAAACGGTTTGATAGCATTCGGTTCTCATTGCAAACGATCTTCTCGTGGAACCCAAACGGAAGCATCAGCAAACGATCTGCTCCAAGCGGTCTCTTCAAGCAAACGGTCTTGGATCCATCCAATTCTCCCAAACGGTTTTATACGTAGCGTTGTTAAACCGATCTCGCTGTATTCCTCCAAACGGTCCTACGTATGCATGCATGCACAAACGATTTCCAGCTTCATTCGGTTTGGTAATCCATTCGGTTTGCATGCAGTAAACGGTCATTCAAAATGGTCTGGACTGTGACCTCTCCAAATGATTTTTGAGGTGTTCCTTCGATCGGTCTCTGTTGGCCTATGCGCTCAAACGGTCTTGAGACTGAATGCGCTCAAACGATCTTGAGACCGCATGGGCTCAAACGGTCTTGAGACCGCATGGGCTCAAACGGTCTTGAGACCGAATGCGCTCAAACGGTCTTGAGACCGAATGCGCTCAAACGGTCTTGAGACCGCATGGGCTCAAACGGTCTTGAGACCGAATGCGCTCAAACGGTCTTGAGACCAAATGCGCTCAAACGGTCTTGAGACCGCATGGGCTCAAACGGTCTTGAGACCGAATGCGCTCAAACAGTCTTGAGACCGCATGGGCTCAAATGGTCTTGAGACCGAATGCGCTCAAACGGTCTTGAGACCGCATGGGCTCAAACGGTCTTGAGACTGCATGGGCTCAAACGGTCTTGAGACCAAATGCGCTCAAACGGTCTTGAGACCGAATGTGCTCAAACGGTCTTGAGACCGAATGCGCTCAAACGGTCTTGAGACCGAATGCGCTCAAACGGTCTTGAGACCGCATAGGCTCAAACGGTCTTAGGACCGCATGGAGTCAGTGTTTTAGGGGTCATGACCGTTGAGGATGATCTGCAGAGGAGAGGGAACGTGAGTAAGGGGTAATAGCATCAAATAAACTATTAATTAGGACTATTTAAGCATTATTTATGTGAGAACGAAGAAATACTTAGAGTAAAGCAAAGCGAGGGTAATTTAGTCATAATGAGGTATAAAAATTCTGGAATTGGCGACTGAGAAGGTGAATCTAGAGGATTCATCAATCCCTCACTTTTCTCTTCGGATTTCAGGGGCGAAATCCTTTTGTAGGGGTTTATGGCTTGTAAGGACCTTGACCTTCATTTTGAGCTTACCCTGTTTGCTTTGCCTAAAGCTTGTGTTTAGATGTTTTCTAATCACCTGAAGTCATAGTTAGGGTTTGTTTGTGCTTTGTTGAGAGGTTGAGGTGCAACTTGCAATTTACCCAAGTTTTAGGGTTGGTGTGCAAGTTTGTCTCTTTGAGAGATGTCTTTCTCTCTCTTTGCTTCCTCTAGGGTTAAGAATATGATTTGGGTGCCTTGCTTGAGTTGTTTTGGGCCTCGCTTGAGCTTGTTGAAACCTAGGCTTGTTGCTGGGCTTTCTTGGGCCTTGTTGAGGCTTGATATTGGGATAGACTTTGGTGTATCAGCCAGGAGGAGTGCTTGGTTGTATTGGGAAAGATGTGTATCGGCGATGGTGTGTTGGATTGCCATGTTGGGCAACACACACCCTTCACCTAGCCTCATTTGTGTCACCTTCTTTGGACATGTGGCAGTTGCTTTGCTAAGTGGGTGGCAAATTGTGGACAAGTGGTTTTGGGGGTGTTAGCATGTGGCATGGCCCTTGGATAAGTGTGCTAGGGTCGGGTGCCACCTTGCCATGTTGTCTCCCTTCACCCCTTACTATATAAACAACCCTCCTTGCTTGCTAAGCCTATTTATTACCCTTAGTTGCTCTCTTTCCTTTGGTGGCCGAGCTAGGAGTGGATAAGAGGAAGTGGTGGCCGATAAAATTGGTATCTTGGCCGATACATCTTTCTCCCTTGCTCCTTTCCTTCTCTCGTGGTGGCCGAAGGTGGTGCCTTGGAGCTTGGTGCTTGGTGCTTGGAGCTTTAGAGCTTGAGGAGTGTGCTTGAGGCGGGTTACATAACTCCTAGCCCTAACTATACTACTTCCTTACCTAGTTGCTTTGTTTATGCTATCTTGATCGGCCATGTTATCTTGCTAGATATGTTTCTTGCCTTAATGGTCATGTTGTTTCCCTAGATGAACCATGGATCTTGTTGGCTGAACCTTGGATGTGGGTTCCTTGGGCAAAACCCCTCTCTCTTAATTGTTGAGAGGTGGGCCTAGGGTCTCCTAATTCAATGATGTGTTGTGGCGTGTTCTTGGGGAAAAACCGCTTTCTCTCTTTGGTCTTGAGAGGTGAGCTTAAGCTCTAGTTGTGTGGGCCAAACCCCTCTCTCCCTTAGTTGTTGAGAGGTGAGTCTACACTCTAGTTTCTTGAGCAACACCCCTCTCCCTCACCATGGATTTGAAAGAGTGAGCCTTTGGTTGGGTGTTGACCTAGTTGTTGGTTGGTTGGCCGATATGGTGATGATCTACCTTGCTGCCTGATATGTGATAGAGGTTGTGTAAGACCCATCTCACTTAGTTGTTGAGAGGTGAGCCAACACTCTTGATCTTTTAGGGTTTGGTGGTTATCTTGAGGTTGAAGATGACCAACCCGATAGGTGGTATAACCTGATATCCCTTGATGCTCGATATCATTTTATGGAGAGGTATAGCATGATATCCCTCCTCTAGGGTTGAGCTTGGGTGATATGTTAGTTGGATGTTGACCTCTTTGACCAATATGGGTCCTTACCCAAGATGTGTTGTTGGATGATATGCTCTTGGGAAATATAGTGTTTGCCCAATATGCCCTCTTGAGTACCCTGGATGACATGGATAGGCCATGCCTTGATGATGAGTGTTGAGAAACACCCCTCCTTCCTTGAGTTGTGAGGTGAGCTCTAGCACTTGGTCGATATGATGATGGGTATGTTAGCTGGACGATATGGGTCTCTCAAACCCTAGCTGTTGGGCGATATGTCCCTTGGTCGATAGGGATCCCTAACCCTAGATGGGTGATATACTGGTGCCTTGATCGATATGGAAGTTCTTGGGCAATATGGTGTGATGACCAAGGTGTTGGTAGTTTGGCCGACATGGATGTGTCTTGGGAGATAAAGAGGTGGTGGTTGGGAAACATGGAAACCATAACTCTAGCTAGGGCAACATGGGGTTTTGGACAATAAGGTTGTAGTGTTGTCCAATACCCTCTTGTTCACGGCTGCCTGATATGCTTGTTGACTGATATGTGGCTTGGCGCCCTAGGGTTTGGTAGTGCCCTACCCAATATCCTTTTGGGTGAGGTATAATGCCCTACTTGATATCCTTTTAGTGAGGGTTGTGCTCTACCCTATATACCTATGATGAGGAATATGATACCTTTAGTGAGGGACGATGTGCTTTTAGTAAGGGTTATCCCTTACCCGACATATTTAAGGTAATTGTTATGTTAATACTTGCTTTGGTTACATGAGAATGTTTTGTATTGATATGCTTACCTATGTTGCATGGTTGTTCCTCGTAATGGAGTAAAGGGTTATAGATGTTCCTTATACAAGTACCATTGTTTCTCTATGATTATGTTAACCATGTAGGTTCCATGTGTAGGGACATGAAATCAGGTAATAGCCATGGTGATGGTATGATAGTGATATGATATGGAACATCAAAGGTTATGATGAACCCAGTGATATATGATGGGTGTTACCCATGGAATGGCAATGTGTGTCTTGATGACGGGATTGAGTCCCTCTGATGTTGATCCTTGAGATGGATCTTGATGATTGGCAAGATGCCAAGTGGTAACATGTAATGTTGATCCTTGTGATGGATCAGGATGATGTTGATGTCTTTGAGAATAAGGATGACAATGTAACACATGACAATGAGATCTATGTTGTTTACTTTTGTTTACATGTTACATAACTTGGTTGATCCCAACAATCCACTTAAAATATACTAATTAATTACAGAAGAACCTTTCATGTAGTTTTCCCTAGCCATAGATCCATCATCGTCAGTAACTGGTAATGGTGAAATGGGTTCTCCTGCATGTTAACCCAGAGTGTATATTGTTGAATATGCGGGGTTTCTCCTAGCCAAAAACAGGAGGATTAGAGTACAACTGCAGTTGTAGACTCAAGATGTGTGATAGAGCATGGTGAACAGGCCCATGGCTCAGTGTGATGGAGCATGAATGCGTTCATTTCTCAGGAGAACGGTGAACAGGCTTGTGGCTCAAGATATACTAGCGCCATAACCTGTACCAAGGTGGGCTAGAGAAAAGGGTAGACTACGTGAGCTAACCCTATGACTGAGGTCACGTAAGTAAGATATTGTGGTCCTACTTTGGATATCGCACACTGACCACGAAGAGGTAGAGGTCGTGGAGTCTGGCTCTTCCATTGACCTTGTATGGCACCAGTTTGGGTTTCGCAACCAAAGGTTGGATTTGAGCGGTACAACTTAGGGCTGAGCATCAGTCCAGAACCGGACTGGACTGGACCGAACCGGACTGGACCCCACAGACCGGACCATTTCAAGGTAGGACCGGACCGGGACTAGATCGTTTGGACTGTAATCAGCCTTTTTTACATGTTTTACAACTTATTTAATTGTACAAAGTTGATAATCTTAGTCACTTCTAACAATTATATAACTTTAGTATCAAATATTTATACTAGTAGTGATTATATATGTACTTTATTTGTAATTATTATAGAATACACCTTCAAATATACATGAATTTTATATACAAGTCAATCTGCGGTCTGGACCGGACCGGACCAGTTTTGGACCGGACCGGACCAGTTTTGGACCGGACCGGACCGAAGACCGAACTCATCGAAATTCCCGGAACGCGGACCGGACCGAACACAAAATGGACCAGACCGGACCGGACCGAATTGAGCAGTCTGGTCCGGTTTTGCAGTTTGGACCATTATTTGCTCACCCCTAGTACAACTCACTTCCTCAGGGCATAATAAATTGTAATCCAGTCGTATAGTATATTTGCTTAGGGCAAACACAGAACATTGGTTGAGGCCTTGTTTGTATAGTTTCCCTAGTTATATCTTGCAGCTAATTACATGTTCCTTAGATGTTATGATAAGATCCTATAAGACTTGTCTTGTCAATCATGTTCCATATATTATCTATTTATATGCCTCTTAGATGTCCTGGTAAGATGTTATAGAGGTAGTTCTTCTCAGTATGTTGCATATATGATTTGCTTATATCAGTTACCTACTTTATCTGTTATATCTCTCCCGAGGTTTTATAGTTTTGGCGGGGGTTATGTTTTTCATTGGGACTGTGTGTCTCACCTCGTTGGTTTAAAACCTTTTTAGGTGGACGTGCTAGATGTGGTGGTGATTGTGGTGTTGTAGCTGAGCAGCAAGAAGAATAGTAAAAGGCAAGGGATGGATATATTGCTCTTGTGGTTGTTTTGTAGTGGAGTCCTAGAGTCATCATCCCTGTACTCATAGGTCCTTGGAGGTGTTTTGATGATGTTTCATGATGTATAGTTGATATGGCTTTCTTATCCAGTTGTTGACCTGGCTAGGTCTGTTATGTACATAAACAGGTGGTGAACTCTTGTGCTTATGGGACAACTAGATCCTATGAGTTATGGACATGTATCAAGTTTATGTATATTTATATAACATGTTTCTTTGCAGGATGTAGATTTGGTTGTAATAGTTCCTTTCTTACCTACTTTCTGCAATCGGTTTTAATTAACCAATGTTTTTGGTAATACGATGTTTATGACGGTTCCGCACATTTACGCATGGTGTTTCACTATCTTTGTGATGGCGGGATGTCACAAGTTGGTTGGTATCAGAGCTCTAGGTTTGTTGAGTCTATAGGGATCTAGGACTAAGTTTGTGTCTGTTCTTGTGATTTTTCCAGATTTTCTTATAATGACCTTCTGCCCCCAGCAGAAGATAAAGCTAAAATATGTCTACAAATCACGAAGAGCATGCTGCCAAGAGCAGTGCCACTACATCAGTTGATGGAGCGAGTGTGCAGGCACATGAAGATCGGGTGCCTGAGGTCCCCCAAACCACCCAACCATTCTGGAGAATCCTATCTACCAACACCTCATGGGACAAGTAATGGCAACGATGAATCTCATGGTGGAGAGATTACATGTGCCTCTGCCAAGAGAACCGGTTCCCCGTAAAGAATCATCAGGTATTGGGAAGACCTTCGAGCAGCTTTGCCGAGTTGGAGCTTCAGATTATGGTGGAACAGCTGATCCAGCGGATGCAGATCTGTGGCTGACAGGTCTTGAGAAGGCCTTCTGGATCCTTGACATCCCCGAGGCAGACAAAGTCAAGCATGTTGTCTACCTTCTGAAAGGTAGTACTGGCCACTGGTGGGCCATCGAGGAGGAGAAGCGACCTGGTGAGGTGATCGGTTGGGATGTTTTCTGGTGGGATTTTGTCAGTCGATACTTCCCAAAGGTGTATCTGGACAAGAAGATCAACCTGTTTGAGCGTTTGCGCCAAGGATCTATGAGCATCACTGAGTATGAAGCCAAGTTTATGGAGTTGCTGAGGTTTTGTCCTCACATGGTGGCAACGGATGATGAGAGGATCAGACAGTTTGAGAAAGGTTTGAGTGCCGAACTGATAACACATGTTGTTGCTTTAGAGAACCGAGAGCGGTTTGCCACGTTTGTGGAGTCTATATGAAGGGTTGAATGGTTAGTAAAGGAGAAGAGAGATGTCATGTCTAAGAAAAGGCTTGATCAGTTTCAAAAATAGAGGTTTGACAGTCACAAGAAGTTGAGGTTTTCTGCACCTTCTGTGATGCAAGGTTCTAGAGTACCATCTCAGTGGTCACCAAGTAAAGGAAGAGGGTGTGGTTATTCTCCATCCAGAGCCTATAGTACAGCTTTAATAGCAGTGACAGGGCCATCTAGGCCACAGTTAGAGGACATGTCATGCTATCTTTGTGGGCAGACAGAGCATATGAAGTTGAATCACCTAAGGAGATATGTCCAAGTGATGCAACAACTGAGATAGAGTCAACAAGGTTTAGATTCACATCAGTTTAGTGGCGCCAGAGGGCAAGGACACGACCAAGCGTCACAAGCTGGATCGTCTACTCAAGGAAGAAGAGGGCATGGACGACATCAAGCAATGGCTCAATTCTATGCTATGAGTCATCCTAAGGCGATAGCCAACCAGCGAGTGGTGGCAGGTCAGATGGAGTTATTTCATTCTGATTTGTCTTCTTCCTGCTTTGTATCTATTTTGGTTGACCTGGGTGCTACGCACTCTTTTATCACCCGTAGTATGCTTGATAGCTGTCTTATACCTATTAGTTGTAAGAAAGATAGCTTGTTGTTAGAAACCTATCTTGATGGTTCCTTGATGCTTTGAGAGGTGTGTCCATCTTGTGTTCTATCCTTTTCGGGACACAACAAACAAGTGGATCTCAGACCACTTAATATACATGAATTCAATGTAATCCTCGGAATGGATACCTTAGAAAGGTATAAGGTTGTGTAAGACTATGGTTCTAAGCAAGCGGTGTTCGCTGATGATGGTGAGAAGTGGATCTTCCAGGGAGATAGGAAGATTCTTCCGACATGTTTGGTATCATCTTTGTTGGCAGAGAATTTGTTGTGGCAAGGTTGTAGAGCGTTCTTGGCTCATGTTGTGGATATCAAGGCTAGAGGTCTGAGTCTTCAGGACGTGACAGTTATCAAACAGTTTGAGGATGTGTTTCCCGTTGAGTTTCCCAGTGTTCCCCCACCTAGAGAGATTGACTTTGAGATCAATCTAGTGCCAGGGACACAACCAGTTGCTCAGACACTGTACAGGATGGCTCCAGCTGAGATGGCAGAGCTAAAGAAGCAATTATAGGAGTTGTTGGATAAAGGTTTCATCAGACTGAGCACATCGACGTGGGGTGCTCCAGTTCTGTTCGTGAAAAAGAAGGATGGATCGATGTGTCTGTGCATAGATTACCGGCAGTTGAACAAAGTTACAATAAAAAAACAAGTATCCTTTGCCGAGGATAGACAATCTATTTGATCAGTTGTGTGGTGCTACAATGTTCTCAAAGATAGATCTACGGTCTGGATATCATCAGTTGAGGATCAAGGATGAGTACATACCAAAGTCAGCTTTCAGGATGAGTTATGGTCACTTTGAGTTTGTGGTTATGCTGTTTGGGCTAACCAATGTACCTGCTGCTTTCATGGATATGATGAACAAGGTGTTTCGTCCGTTTTTAGATCACTTTGTTGTGGTTTTCATAGATGACATCTTGATCTATAGTCGGGACAGTCAACAACATGAACAACATCTTTGACAAGCGTTGACTCTCCTTCACCAACACCAGTTGTATGCCAAGTTTAGTAAGTGTGAGTTCTAGTTGGAGGAGGTGACTTTCTTAGGTCATGTGATATCGGCGGAAGGAATCATAGTGGATCCCAAGAAGGTGGATTCAGTTGTCGAGTGGGAGCAACCAAAGACACCGATTGAAGTTCGTAGTTTTCTGGGTTTAGCAAGATACTACTGTAGGTTTATAAAGAACATCAGTGTGATCGCATTGGCATTGACGAAGTTGACCAGGAAGGATGTACCTTTTGTTTGGGATGATTGTTATCAGTGAGCTTTTCAGAGTTTGAAGGAGAAGCTGACTAGTGCTCCAGTGTTGGTGCTACCAGATCCTGAGAAAGGCTATGTTGTTTTCTATGATGCTTCCAAGAAAGGCTTAGGATGTGTGCTAATGCAGCAAAATCATGTGGTTTCTTTTGCTTCGCGACAGCTTCAGAAACATGAGGAGAGTTATCTGACACATGATTTGGAACTGGCAGCGGTGGTCCATGTGTTAAAGATTTGGAGACACCTATGGTCCAACATCAATGACATATCCAACATGGTGAGCGGGCCATGGTTACTGATGGGGGACTTCAACTGCACACGATTCACTTGGGAAAAGAAAGGAGGTCGTGAACGTGGCCTACGAGCTATCTTGGATTTCAACGATGCCTTGGCCACTTCTAGCTTGATGGAACTCCCCATGCAAGGGCGGACATCACGTGGACCAACCTACAAGACAAAGACACGAGGGTAGCTTGCAAGATTGACCGCGTGCTGGCTAATGACCCATTCACACAACTGTTTGGGAATGTGGCGGTAAGCTTGACCTTCTCTGCAGCGATCAGCGACCACACAGCACTGGTGACACGGCTGCTTGGCACACTGGTGACCACTCGCAAGAAGAAACCATTCCGATCTCTCAACTACTAGTTAGAGTGGGATGGTTATGACCAAGTGCTCAAGGAAGGATGGGACCTCCAAGTAGAAGGCAATCCTATGTTCGTTATGGCTAAGAAGCTCCAAAACACAAAGAAGTGCATTAAGAGATGGGCTGCAGAAAAGTGCAATGTAGTCAAACTCAAACGGGATGCTCTTCGCAAGTTTGAGAATGTTAGCAAAGAACTTCAACATCAACCTATGAACCAAGAGTTGATTGAAGCGGAAAGGGACCTTTGCACCCGGTTGGAGGCGTTGGCTAGAGCAGAAGAAGGCTACTTCTACCAAAGGAGTCGTACAAGATGGATTAATGATGCGGATCGCAACACTTCCTTTTACCAAGGTGCGGTGAAGAGGAATATAATCAAAGACACCATTCATGAACTTATCTCTGATGATGGATGGAAAGTGAGCGTGCATCATGACCTATGCACAGAGGCGGTACAATTCTTCACCAACATATACAATGGACAGGGAGGCACATAAAACCAAACCACGATGAAGCCAGTATGCATTCTTACCGAGGCACAAAAGGTGAGTCTTTGTGCCAAGGCTTCACCTATTGAAGTGAAGGAGGCGTTATGATCCATAGGAGTGGACAAGTCCCCGGGCCCGGATGGTTTCAACACCAAATGGTACATAAATGCATGGTCGGTCATATGCAATGATGTATACAATGCAATTCTTTGGCTCACAAAAGGAGGAAGCATGCTGCGTGAATGTAACCATGCATTCCTAGCCCTCATTCCTAAGACAACGATGGCCTCCTCTATGAGGGATTTTCACCCAATAGCCTGTTGTGGTGTTTTATATAAGATTTGGGCAAAATTGCTTGCATCTAGGCTCAAGGTGGTGCTACCCACACTTGTTTCACAAAACCAAGGAGCTTTTATTCTAGGCCGTAACATCAGCGATTGCGCTCAACTTGTTGGGGAGTTTCTCCATGGGTTTGAGTTGAAGAGGAACAAACTGAAGGTGTGCATCAAGCTCAACATCTCCAAAGCCTATGATCATGTCGTATGGGCAAGCCTATGGGCACTATTGGAGGACTACGGCTTCCCACAAACATGAATACGGTGGATAAAGGAGTGCACCCAATCTGCCTCCTTCTCGGTGTTGGTCAATGGACAGCCAAGCGGCTTATTCACAAGCAATAGGGGTCTAAGGCAAGGTGACCCGCTATCACCGTTACTCTTCACCCTTGTTATGGAATAGCTCACACTCATTCTAGAAGATATGGAAAGAAGGGGCAGCCTCAAATCTTTTAAAGTGAGACGCACACCGGTGCTTTCCCACTTAATATTCGTTGATGATGTCCTCATGTTCTTAGATGGGACATTTACGAACCTCCGAGCAGCAAAGGAAGGACTTGAGAAATTTGCTACTATTACTTGGTTACACGCCAACCAAACCAAAACTATGGTGTTTCTTTCAAAGATGGCCAGACACACGGGTGAGCTACTATCTTCAGCCATTGGCATGCCCATCCATGAGCTCCCGTGTACTTATTTGGGGTTTCCTCTCACTACTGGGACGGTCTATGTGATGCGATGATTTTGAGTCGCATTTATAGACTTGTTTTACTCACGTTTTATGTGTTTATTGGTCATTTTGGTGGTTAATATTGCATAATTCACTTACTTTAGTCTATGATCCTTCTCAGTATCAAATATCTCTAATGATTACAATAATATGTTTTATTTCGGCTTATGTGGTTTTGTGTTGCAATTTCAGGAAAAACACATATTTGTAGTTGTCGATACCATCGACGGTTGTCGATACCATCGACACAACCACAGGTTGCCAGCCATAAGGAGCAGCACAAAGTCAATACCATCGACTTTGGAGTCGATGGTAGTGACATTTCATCAGGTTACTGGCGACCAGTCCGTCGATACTATCGACCTTAAAGTCGATACTATCGACACAAGAAGATTCAGTGACGGAAAAGGGATAAAACGGATGCCTAAGGGTGTTGATACCAACGACCCGCGTCGATGGTATTGAGTCAGCATCAGGCACAACGAAGAAAAGAAAAGAAGACTTGTCGATATCGCACAGTGTCGATACCATACATCGTCATATCAGAGTTTGTTTCGGATCGGTTCTAATCCAATGGTTGTGATATTTTTGCAACCTAACTCGATGATTATACCTAATGACGGCGGCCAAGAGTAGGGTATCACGTCATTAGCCACTGCACACGTCCCGAGTAGGTGTGGAGAGAAGAACGGAGCCCAGAAGCACACCCCAGCCGTTCCGGAAGCCGAAGAAGATGTTTCCCACCGCCGAAAGGTTGTAGATCGTGTATTCTACGTCAAGGAATGCTTGGATCTTCTCCGTTCAGGGGTTCCATTACTTTTTCACGTTTTTCTCCATGTTTCCCCTTTTCTCAACCATGTTTTGCTCTGAGATGAACATGTGGGGCTAATCTCTTTTATCTTTAGGATCGGGAGTAGCCCGGGGAAGCATTGTATGACATTTTTATCATAGTAATTTATAATTTATCTCTTAAATCTGTGGTATGATTTCATTTTCTCAATTATATTGTTATTCTTGATCACCATAATGATAATCTAATGCCTTTAATTGCTTTGAAAGAAGAATTAACGGTTGAAAAGAGACGAAATTCACATTAATTAACAAATCCCTTGAACAAGGTGATGTAAGGTTAATGGTGGAAACCCAGAGGTTGTTTCTAAAGCACCTAGTTTAGGGTATAGGTTACTACGACGGTGGAACCGACCTAGACATAGGTAGTGAATTGTACCACGACAGTGGGCAATTCTGACTACAGGCCACTACCCGGATTGAGTGATGAACCTGAATAACTATATGGAAATTCATACAATGAAAACCCGTCGTGAAACCGCAATCCTAAAGATCTCCACTTGAATTGATTAAACTAAACCTTTAATCGATTGCTTTATTTTATTTTATTTTATTTTATTCTTAAAACAACTCTCAGAACCTTTTAATTGGCCTAGCTGATTGCAAGTAGTTAGTAGTAGTCTACCGATAATTCAATGTCCCTGAGTTCGACTCGGGCCTCACAAGGGCCTATACTACATTGACGTGTGCACTTGCGTTCGACGCACGGTAAAATCGTGTCAAGTTTTTGGCGTCGTTGTCGGGGACACGGAAGTTTTCGGCACTACGAGTGTTGTAAGCAGCCATTCTAGGCCACATTTTTATTTTATTATTTTATTCTCATTTTTTTTAAATTCATAGTTTATCATTCATATTTAGATTTTGTCTACCAAAGGTACTGAATTGAGATTTTCCTCTTACAGGTACTGGTGCATGGTGAAGACGCGTAGTACCGACTACACATAGCAATCACCAGAGGTTCCACTGCTGGGACCAGACGACGAGCAGAACTCTATTCAAGACCAACCAGACGAAATAGATTCCGATTCAGAACCAAAAGCCATGGCAGAAGAGCAGATGATATGGGAGAAGATAAAGGCTTCTTCCTCATCCGCTTCAAAGGGGCCAATAAATAAGCAGTCGGTCAACATTCTGACTTACAAGATTGATCCTGCATTAATAAATCTGGTCAAATCAAATGCATTTCATGGGCTCAAAAATGAATACCCGGTGACTCACATTAGCCAGTTCGTGGAGAACTGCAACATGATCAAGATAGACAGGTTTCTACAGGAGACATTGTACTTGAAGCTGTTCCGTAGCTCTCTGGCGGGAAATGCACGAGAATGGCTACATAATCTTGATGATGAGTATGTGGAATCATGGAACCACATGGTGGAAGTGTAAAGGTTCTTTCCGCGCGAGAAGACAAATGATATGATAAGAAAAATTCATAATTTTAGTCAGAAGGTAGGAGAGACTTACTCTGAGACCTGGGAACGGTTCCAGGTCATGCTAAGGAGGTGCCCGCATCATGGACTTGACAAGGAGACGCAGGTCAAAATATTTTATTTTTCTCTTTCCGAGCATGATAGAAGTAACCTAGATTTCACAGGTTCAGGGTTCTTCTTAAACAACACAGACACGAGGTGTTGGAAAATTTTGAAGAATATGTCTAAGAAGCAATCCTGGGGTGACAGAGACATTGTAGAGCATGTTTGGGCTGTGGGGGAGTCAAAGGCCATCAAAGAACTAAATGAGAAGATGGACCTTCTAGCAAAGAAACTGCTTGCAAAAGAAGACGTAGAATCAGATGATGAGGCTCAAGTAAAATTCATGTGCCAGCAGTAGGGGTACATAAACAACGATTATTCATGGAGGAAGAACAAGAAATTTTCCTGGAAGGACCCAAATAATTCCTTGCAGGACCCAGACGCAAAACCCCAATCGTCACCAGAGGATAAGAGCAATGAGTTTCTCAATCAAGTAATAAAGTAGAATCAAGAACTAATGAACACTTTTGGCCAGTAGATCAAGTAACAAGGTGAATTCATGAATCAGTTTGGGCAGACCTTACAAAGTCACGGGGCTCAGATGAGGACTATAGAAACATCCTTGGCGCGGATGGCAGCTGAGATAGAAAATCTGAAGAAGCCAGCGCAACAAGGCTTTCTGGGCAATACAAACATTCCAGGAGGAAACCAACAGGATAAGGCAATCTTGCTAAGGAGCGATAAGAAGATTTTAAACCCCAGGGCCGATGAACCAAGCAAACCCCATTCAGAAAACACGGGTGAGGCCACCGAGGAGGTTCTAATCCCAAGCACCGAGCCGGTAGATGATGTGGTAGAGGTTGTTGCAACAGAACCCGCCATTGTTGAGGAGGAGACACAGAAGAGGATGCCATATGTGCCGCCACATCAGAGGGAACAGACTGTCCCGGTCCCATATCCAAATAGTGCGAAGGCCAAGAAAGTGGACACTCAGTTCAAGAAGTTTCTAGATAGCTTTAGAAAGTTGTCTGTCAACATTCCTCTTTTGGAAGCAATAGAGCAAATCCCCTCTTATGGGAAGTTTTTGAAAGACATCATCACAAAGAAAAGGAAGATCCCTGACACTGAAGTTGTGGTTCTCAAGGAGCAGGTGAGTGCATTCATAATGGGCACATTTCCACCTAAGAGGCAGGATCCGGGCTGCTTCAACATTTCAAGCTATATTGGGAAAGTGAAATTCGGCGAAGCACTATGTGATTCAGGGGCAAGTATAAACATGATGCCTCTCTCTACATTCAAGAAATTGGGATTAAAAGAATCAAGGCTGAGCAATATGACAATAAAATTGGTGGATAATTCTGTGGTGAAGCCATACGGCATATGTGAGGACGTGTTGGTGAAAGTGGATCGGTTTGTTTTCCCAGCAGACTTTGTTGTAATGGAAATGCAGGATGAACAGGGTAATGAGTTACTCCTTGGATGACCTTTCCAAGCCACGGCTGACATGATATTGGAGATGGGGAGAGGTCGTTTGACCTTGGGTATCGCTGATGATCGGTTTGAAATGATCATTCCCTCAAGCACTACGCAATCTAAAGTAAAGGAGCAATGTCGCATGATGAAGCACTTTGATCATAATATTTCTATTTATCTAGGGAAGCCATTTCTAGATATGGCTCATGTAATGACTACAGTAGAAAAAGGGACACTGGCTGTAGACATCATGGAGCAGACCAAGGTTGTGTCTCTTAGCAAGGCTGTGGGTTTTCCCAATGATGAAGAGGAGGACATTTCGCCTTCTACTGAAGATGAGGCCATAGTAATTTCTGTCTTTAATGCATATCTAGAACTGCCTCTTAAAGCCTGCCTGGTTAACATAACACATGATTGGATGAGAAGCAAGTCACTACAAGAGTGTGCCAAGATGCTTCAGGTGTTGCCGTGTTTCTACGCTAGGTACTATGAAGACCTTGGATAACTCCCACCACCGATTCTGTCATCCTTAATCAGCCCGCCAGAATTAGAATTGAAGCCATTGCCACCGCACTTGAAATATGCATTTCTAGCTAAAGGTGAAAAGCTTCCAGTGATTATTTCAACATATCTGAGTGCCTAAGAGGAGGATCAACTGCTAATCGTGCTGAAGAACCACTGAGGTGCATTCGGGTGGTCGATCGCGGGCATCAAGGGGATTTCCCCTACATTGTTCCAGCACAAGATCCAGCACGAGGATGGAGCCAAACCTGTAATTCAGCTACAGCGCAGATTAAATCCTAGCATGATGGAGGTCGTCAAGAAGGAGGTGATCAAGCTCCTTTCTGCAGGTATCATCTATGCTATATCCAACTCGACGTGGGTGAGTCCTACACAGGTAGTCCCTAAGAAGGGGGGAATTACTGTTACACATAACTTGTTGAATGAGCCAGTCACGACCCATCTGGTAACCGGGTGGCGTGTATGTATAGACTATCATAGATTGAATGCTTCTACGCTTAAGGATCATTTTCCTCTCCCATTCATTGATCAGGTTTTAGAGCGATTAGCAGGTCGATCTCATTTTTGTTTTCTCGATGGTTATTCGGGCTACAATCAGATTTCCATTGATCCTAAGGACCAAGAGAAGTCCACCTTCACTTGTCCTTATGGAACCTTTGCATACCGCCATATGCCCTTCGGTTTTTGTAACGCACCGGAAACCTTTCAGTGTTGCATGCTACCCATTTTTTCAGATATGGTTGAACGTCATTTGGAAGTCTTTATGGACGATTTCTCCGTCTATGGTGCGTCTTTTGACGAATGTTTATACAATTTGGACAAAGTTTTGCAACGATGTGAGGACACGCATTTGGTTCTTAATTGGGAAAAATGTCATATGATGGTTAGCGAAGGGATTGTGCTTGGACATAAAGTGTCTAGAAAGGGGTTGGAAGTAGATCCGGTGAAGATTGAAGTTGTTTCCAAATTGCCCCCACCGAATTCGGTAAAAGGGGTAACGAGTTTTCTAGGTCACGCCGGGTTTTATCGCCAATTTATTAAAGATTTCTCAAAAATTGCCAAACCATTATCTGAGCTGCTGGAGAAGGATGTTGTGTTTGATTTTAATGAAAAGTGTTTAAATGTGTTTAATGTGCTTAAAGAAAAATTGATTTCTGCTCTGGTTGTGTAAACACCTGATTGGACAAAGCTGTTCGAACTGATGTGTGATGCATCGGATTTCGTAGTGGGGCAGTTTTGGGACAACGTGTGGACAATAAACCCGTTGTGATTTTCTATGCGTCCAAAACCTTAAATGAAGCACAACTAAATTACACGACAACCGAAAAAAATGTCTCACCGTTGTTTTTGCTTTTGAAAAAATCCGGCAAAATCTTGTAGGATCTAAAGTCGTGGTATGGACGGACCACACCGCCATTAAGTACTTGATGGAGAAAAAGGATGCCAAACCTAGACTGATTAGGTGGATCCTACTGTTACAAGAATTTGACATTGAAATCAAAGATAAGGTGGGAATAGAAAATGTGGTTGCGGGCCACTTGTCTAGGTTGGAAAGGGTAGATGAGAAGGACGTGCATATACCCATTACCGAGACGTTTCCTGATGAACAACTTCTATCTGTAAAATCTAAAGATCCTTGGTTTTCTTACATTGTTAATTATCTTGCCTGCAAAATTATCCCGGATGATTGGCCATACCAAGAGAAAAAGAAATTTTTCCATTCTTTGTGTTATTATTTCTGGGATGACCCTATTCTGTTGAAGCAGTGCAGGGATGGTGTGTTGCGCAGGTGTGTACCGGAGGGGGAATATGAAAGTGTCCTTTGTCATTGCCATACTCTACCGACGGGTGGCCATCATGTTAGTTCTCAAACTACGGCCAAGGTACTTGAGAGTGGCCTTTACTGGTCTACTTTGTTCAGGGATGCATATGACTATGTGCGGCAATGCGATTCCTACCAACGGGCAGGTAACATTTCAAAAAGACAGGAGATGCCCCTCAATGTATTTCAAGAGGTCGAGGTGTTCGATCTATGGGGTATTGATTTTATGGGACCCTTTGTGTCCTCCAATTCTAACTTGTACATTCTATTAGTTGTGGACTATGTATCGAAGTGGGTAGAAGCAATACCCACTAGGACTAATGATACCGCCATAGTGTGCAGGTTTGTCAAAGAATACATTTTCTGCAGGTTTGGTGTACCAAGAATGATTATTAGTGATGGAGGTACACATTTCCGAAATCAAAAGTTTGCGGCATTGTTGCAAAAGTACGGGGTGAAGCACAACATTGGTACCCCATACCACCTGCAGACACAGGGGCAGGTGAAAGTCTCCAATAGAGAGATTAAGAAGATCTTGGAGCGCACTGTGGCTTCGACGAGAACAAATTGGAGCACCTTGCTACCGGATGCTTTGTGGGCGTATAGGACGGCGTTTAAGACACCTATAGGCACTACGCCTTTTAGGCTGGCTTACGGTCAGGCCTGCCATTTTCCGGTGGAATTGGAGCATAAGGTGCACTGGGTGCTGAGGAAGTTGAATTTGAGCTATGATGAAGTAGGAAAGAAATGTATGTTAGAGCTAAATGAACTTGACGAGCTGAGGATGAATGCCTATGAAAACTTGCGGATCTACAAAGAGAGAACAAAGCTGATTCACGATCGACATATTCAGATGTGTGTCTTCAAGAAGGGAGATTGTGTACTCTTGTTCAACTCCAGGTTGAAGATGCATCCTGGGAAATTGAAATCCCGATGGAGTGGACCTTTCACTATAGAGGAGGTCAGGCCACATGGCGCAATCATGGTGTGTGATGGTGAGACAACATTCTTGGTTAATGGGTAGCGATTGAAGTTGTATTTTGGTGAGGATTACACAAGGAAAGTGAATGAGGTCAAACTCATTGCGCTTCTGGATGTATGAGGAGCTTGATTTCGTCTAGCCTAAGATGTTAAATAAGGGTGCTTGTTGGGAGGCAACCCAGCCATTGTTAGTTTCGGTTAGTTTCTTTCACATTTGTAAGTTAGTTTGATTTGATTTTGTTTTTAGTGTAAAAATGATACCTTGATCATTTGTTCAGTGTGCAGGACTGAGGTAGGGTCGATACCATCGACCATTGTGTCGATGGTATCGAGATAAGCACAGTTAGGCAGCTGCAAAAATTTCTCTGAGTTGATACTATCGATGGCCTCGTCGATGGTATCGACACACCATCAGGTTGATCGCAAAAATGAGGTCGATAGTATCGACATAGGTGTCGATACTTGCGAGATCTCTGCAGATATTCAGACAAATTTGTCTCAGTGAAGTCGATACCATCGATGGGCCTGTCGATGGTATTGACCCAGTTACAGGCAGAAAGCAGCGGCCGGGCCTCGCGAGGGTGTTTTCCCTAAGCAGAAGTCGATACTATCGAATTGCGTCGATAGTATCAACGCGACACGTCACCGATCTGCGAGAGGAAATCAACGGCGATCGCTACATCAAGAGAGTCGATCTGTGGGATGGGTCGATACCATCGACACCCATTGCTGGTATCGATGTGTCATCGATCCGGGCCCCCACATCGGGCTATCGACAGCCGTCGATACTAGAGAAAGACCGGATTGCACCACAGGAGTCAATACCATCAACTCGCGTCGATGGTATCGACGGGTGCACAGCAGTGACGGCCTCAGCTATAAAAGGGAGGGATTGTTGTCATATGACGTCACACCTTCAGAACTTTAGCCCTCCACTTGTGTCATGCGTATTGTTGTGTGACCGGAGCCCAGCTACGAGCATCCAAGGAGCGATTTCTTCCCCGAGCCTTGACCGAGCGGAGATTGTCTTCTCCGATCTTCACCGAGCTCCGTCTTCTATTCCTTCTTTCTCGTCGACGATGGTGCATACAGCCGGTGCATCCTCTTCATGGGAAAATCCTATGGAGATCCCCGAGTTCATTCCTCCACCCACTACATCTATTCTGTGCCCGTGGATCGTCCATCCTTCCACAGAGGTTCGAAAGGTCTACGAGGAACTTATGAAGAGAAAGATCGAGCCCACGCGCTATGTTGATCGGACAATGGTCCGTGATCTGGGGTTCGAGGCCAAACTTGCCTACATTCTCAAGGGGCAGGAAAGGCATACAGGCAGGAGGCCCGATGAGATGGAATTCCACACCGACGGCCAGCCATTCTTCGGTGAATGGCCGACATAGAAGGAGCAAGTGGCGGAGTTCATGGCGTCGCCGGACATATGCGTCGTGCCAAACGACGTTATCGCCACTGATCGAGAATGGATCAAGGGTTGTGTTTCTTTCCGGATTTACAATAATGATTACACTCTCACCCTCAAGCAGTTCAATTCCATCTACAACTAGAATCATGGGAGAGACCAGTACCGGAGGCCAGACAACCAGACGGACTATGATGCTATTTTTGCTGAGCTAGTGACTGCGCCTCCTGGCAAATCTGTGAGCTACCACAACGCTGCAGTGGCAGATTTTGAGCATCTGTTTGTGTGGGTTCTTCACCGCATGCTCTGCACCACGTTGTTCGCTCATGGTGACCTGTCTCTCAGCAAGTTTCAAGAGACAGACTTGTTCTTCCTACACAAATTGCTGAAGCACGAGGAGTGCAATTGGGGTGCATTTTTCTTAACGTGTGTGTTGGATGTAAAGAGGAGTACACGGAAGGCTCCAATCCACTTTGGAGGACTCATCACACCACTGGCTCACTATCTTGGGTTAAACTTCTCCCATCTTACTCCCCTCTCCAACAGGAGCAAGGTCAACCTGCAGCATCTGTATCGCTCCAACCTCATCCTGCTTCATGATGGCCTGGCATATGCACATTTCCATGTTAATCACGCATATCAAGAGTGTTCACTTCCAGACCCCGTCTTCCACATCGAGGGTGCTCAGCATTTCAGATGGCCTGTTATAGCCATTGAAGACTCGGATGAAGACGGCGGCAATGACGACAATGACAATGACGGCAACAAGCCTGAAGAGGAAGAGGAGGCTTTCACTCCTCTTTGCGCACGAGTAGCACCCCGGAAGCACCCCCGCATGCATATGGGTGCATCTTCATCTTCACAGCCTCCGCCACCACAGCCCTCTTATCAAGGATAGGATGCCTACTCCATGCAGGGGATGTATACAATGCTGCAGGAGATTCATCAGACGCAACAGCAGCATACAGCTTCATATGCCGGTATTCAGGATACAACGAACCGGCTGTTAGACAATCAGAGGGCCATTTTCGAGAATGAGCGCCTCCTCCTCGACAACCAACAGCACATCCACGATAGGTTGCATAGGATGGAGATGTAGCAGCAGTCCTTCTACGATCATTACTGGAGCCAGAATTATTTTGGGGGTATCCACAACCTCCGTCAATGCCCCAGTATGATCCGAGCTTTCAGGGGCAGTACCCATCTTGGGACCCCATGGCTCCTCAGTACCCGCCTCCTCTAGAAGAATGATCGGTATCACTATTCCACCTTTTAAGGTTGTTTTTTACTATGATGCCATAGTCGAATTCAAGCTTGGGGGGGAGTTGGAACAACTCTATCTTTTAGTTTTCTCAGTTTTTGTTTTTATTGTTTTGTCTTTTGTCATTTATTTCTTGTAGTTCTTAGTTGTTTGTAGGATCCACAGTCTATCTAGTGTAATTGTGGATGTCTTAAGTCATGTGTCATCTCGTTGCTTGTACATGGGAATTAGGGGCAAATTTGAAAAATTTTAGTGTTTTTGCAAGCTTGTATTATTTAACTTTGAGCACATCACTTAAGGAGATCATTGGGTTTGTCAACTCTAAAATAGGGAATCACAACTGTCTATTCCTATGATTCATGAAAAGTGGACAGAACTGGTTGTTTGAGCCTAAACTAATCAAATGATAATGAGACTTTAATTTGAAATAAGAGAGAAAAACCTCTTAATTACTACACAAGTCAGTAAGGAGGGACACATAATAATTTTCAAAGGTTTAGTCAATTAGTCTTGTGATCTATCCACCCCATTGCTTTCATAATCCACCTTAAGAACTAGAAGTACATTATGGTTTTAATCTCTTTGATTTCATTCCATGTAGTTAGGTCTTGCATTACAACTATTTTTCTCATATTTTTGAATGAAAAGAAAGAAAAAAAATTAGAATAGCTATACATGCACATTATCCTTAGGTGTGTGTCATTTAGTTGCATAATTATCATTTTGTAGCTGCATTCACATTTTTGTGCATATAGTACATCATGCATCTTATGTCTTCTGAAACATAAAAGGCGATTAACTTGTTCCATACCTTCTGAATGCTTCAAATGTATAAGTTATGCAGCATTAAGTGAGCCCGACAAACAATTCGTTGTCAGCTATGAAAATAAGGACTTGAAAGAAGAAAAAAAGTTTTGAAAAAAAAAAGAAAAAAAAAAAAAGAATTGAGAAGTAAGTAGCAATGAGAGGGAGAAAGGAACATGTTCTCACTACATACTAAGAAGAATAAGTACATGATTTAGTTCTCTTAGATATTCCATCTCATCTTGAGATGGAATGAAAGTGCATGCATCATTCCACCCAAATGTAGGCATTAGGGCATTTTCACTTGCATATGCATCATTTAGGTCATTAATGTTTTGTGCATGTTAAAATCATATAATGCTTCCATTTCTTCCATGAGCCACCCATCTCATCCACCCGTTGCTCGAATTGGTAGGCCACTGTGATTTTCTCCTCACTCGTTAATACCAGGAGAGCTACTTCCATGTAGATGGTAGTTAGGGCGAGCAACGTAGAATAGAAGATCACAAGATGCATCGAGTCTGGACCGGAGAATTTTATTATGTTAACTACCTTATGTGATAGTGTTCATCAATTTTGAGGTAGATATCTTTTATGGATGATTACTGTCACCTTTAGGGTAATTATCATTCCGTGGTTAGTGAGGGCCGGAATGTGAATGTCCGGCGGGGATCATGTGGTGATGTTTGTTGTGACAATCTGTTATTTAGTTGACTCTCGCAATTTTATTCTAAAGTTTTGTTGCTCAAGGACGAGCAATGTTCAAGCTTAGGGGAGTTTGATGCGATGATTTTGAGTCGCATTTATAAACTTGTTTTACTCACATTTTATGTTTTTATTGGTCATTTTGGTGGTTAATATTGCATAATTCACTTACTTTAGTCTATGATCCTTCTCAGTATCAAATCTCTCTTATTTTATTGTTTTGAGCATAAATGATTACAATAATATGTTTTATTTCGACTTATGTGGTTTTGTGTTGCAATTTCAGGAAAAACACATATCTGCAGCTGTCGATACCATCGACGGTTGTCGATACCATCGACACAACCACAGGTTGCCAGCCATAAGGAGCAGCACAGAGTCGATACCATCGACTTTGGAGTCGATGGTAGTGACATTTCATCAGTTTGCTGACGACCAGTCTGTCGATACTATCGACACAAGAAGATTCAGTGACGGAAAAGGGATAAAACCGATGCCTAAGGGTGTTGATACCATCGACCCACGTCGATGGTATCGAGTCAGCATCAGGCACAATGAAGAAAAGAAAAGAAGACTTGTCGATATCGCACAGTGTCGATACCATCGACCCGCGTCGATGGTATCGACACCGTCAGATCAGAGTTTGTTTCAGATCGGCTCTAATCCAACAGTTGTGATATTTTTGCAACCTAACTCGGTGATTATACCTAATGACGACGGCCAAGAGCAAGGTATCACATCATTAGCCACTGCACACATCCCGAGAAGGTGTGGAGAGAAGAACGGAGCCCAGAAGCACGCCCCAGCCGTTTCGAAAGCCGAAGAAGACGTTTCCCGCCGCCAAAAGGTTGTAGATAGTGTATTCTACACCGAGGAACACTTGGATCTTCTCCGTTCAGGGGTTCCATTACTTTTTCATGTTTTTCTCCATGTTTCCCCTTTTCTCAACCATGTTTTGCTCTGAGATGAACATGCGGGGCTAATCCCCTTTATCTTTAGGACCGGGAGTAGCTCGGGGAAGCATTGTATGACATTTTTATCATAGTAATTCATAATTTATCTCTTAAATCCATGGTATGATTTCGTTTTCTCAATTATATTGTTATGCTTGATCACCATAATGATAATCTAATGCCTTTAATTGCTTTGAAAGAAGAATTAACTATTGAAAAGAGACGAAATTCACATTAATTAACAAATCCCTTGAACAAGGTGATGTAAGGTTAATGGTGGAAACCCAGAGGTTGTTTCTAAAGCACCTAGTTTAGGGTATAGGTTACTACGATGGTGGAACTGACCTAGACATAGGTAGTGAATTGTACCATGACAGTGGGCAATTCTGACTACAGGCCACTACCTGGATTGAGCGATGAACCTGAATAACTATATGGAAATTCATACAATAAAAACTCGTCGTGAAACCACAATCCTAAAGATCTCCACTTTAATTGATTAAACTAAACCTTTAATCGATTGCTTTGTTTTATTTTATTTTATTTTATTCTTAAAACAACTCTTAGAACCTTTTAATTGGCCTAGCTGATTGCAAGTAGTTAGTAGTAGTCTACCGATAATTCAGTGTCCCTGAGTTTGACTCGAGCCTCACAAGGGCCTATACTACATTGATGTGTGCACTTGCGTTCGACGCACGGTAAAATTGTTTCACTATGCTAGACACTATGGTGCATGCACAGACAGATTGAGGGCGATGATTTACAGATGGCCACTCCATCGTATGTCCTTCGTGGGTAGAGTGGAACTTACGAGAGCCAACATCATGGGACTTATCACCTTCTGGGTCATGCAAGGCCACGTACCCAGTGCTATTTTAGACAGACTCCAGAAAATTGCTTCCCATTTTCTATGGGGTGGTAAAGTGCATACTATAGCTTGGGAGAAGATGGCCTACCAAATTGAAGAAGGCAGACTTGGGCTTAAAAATTTCCAAGACTTGGCGAAGTGGGCAATGAGAAAGAAAGTGGACAGGTTTCTCACTAACACCGACTCGATCTGGACACGATGGATGAGGAGACGTTATGGGCACTCTCTAGATGTACAACACCCTATGAGACAAGGCTTCTCATGCACATGGAGGAGAATGGTAGAGGAATATATAAATTGCCAAGCTCTATACTCACTCAATGACAGAGGTGAACACTTGCATAGCGAGACATTCACTAATTTCTAGCAAGCTGTCCGCCCATGCAGGCCCGAGTGTAAGTTTGCCAAAGCACTCTGGCATACACGTTGCACTCCCTGATGGGAAACTACAGTCCACAAGGCGCGTAACAATGGACTACTCACGGCAGATCGTATTGCAAGATGGAGTGAGGACTATGACACATCGTGCTCGCTATGTAATGGTGGTGAAGAATCATCATCGCACTTGTTCTTTCAATGCCCATATACATCTGTTTTATGGTCCACACTCATGAGGGGCCATCAGGGAGTCATGGATCTGAATCCTTGCTCACAACAGGACACCGCCACTCGTTGGAGAAATGCACACACGAGGGATCTTGTGTTCCTTGCACTTGTTGCAGCTACTTACTTTGTTTGGATGGAAAGAAATAAAAGAAAACATGGAGAACAAGGACAACCTTGTGCTACGCTGGTAGCACAGGTTAGGAGGTCGGTGAGGAACGTACTATTTTCACACCCAGCATGGAAGGAACAACTACCGTGCAGGCTTGCCATTGCATGGGATGTCCACTGAAGTGAAGATGTCGGATGAGGCCAGGTGGGGTGTCACAAATACATCCTGGTCTTGGTATCCGGCTTGAGTTGTTTTGGACGTGAACATGCTCGTGTGCATGAGGGGTACGACTGTGTTCACTTGTGCCCATCTTACCAGTAAGCTCATTCTATGGTTTTTGTGACTGGGCAGCCTCTATAGACTGACCCGGAAGAGTGACTGTGATACAGTTTTATTAGGTACTTTGTACAACTCATCTCCCGTATGTGCTAATTGCCCTGAACAACCCTAGGTTGGACAGACACAGTTAGTAAACGGCAGTGAGAGCTGGCCTCAGGGCACATTTTCGGGTTTGTTTTCATTTTGTAAACAAGTCTTTGTATGAGCACTTAGTGCTAAGGGTTGGGGGTTTCCCAAGCCCTTCTCGAAAAAAAAATTACCCAATATTCGAGGAGACACTGTCTTTATGGGCAGGTGTGTCAAATCTTTACAGATCATAAGAACCTAAAGTATATCTTCTTGCAGAGTGAGCTGAACATGTGACAACAACACTGGATGGAGTTGATCAGTGATTATGATTGCACCATTGAGTATCATCCTGGTAAGGCAAACATGGTAGTTGGTGCACTTAGCAAGAAGTCTTCTTCTCTTCCTACAAAGAAGGCATAGTTGAGTTCTTTGATATGCCATAGGCAGGATATGTCCGTCTCTTACCGGCAGATGAATGTACAGTTGGAAGTATCCTGGTTGGTCAGAGTGTTGGCACAGATGCAAGTGAAGCCTACATTGAGGCAGCAGATCAAAGAAGCACAGTAGGCAGATGCTATAGTTCAGTTGATCAAGACAGAATTTGGCAACGAGAAGCGTGATGGATTCCATGAGTCCAAGGATGGACTAGTTTGTTATCATATTAGGATGATGGTACCCAATGTTGATGATCTGAGGAAGTTAGTACTCGAGTAAGTGCACACATCGATGTATGTTATGCATCCAGGTGTCACCAAGATGTATCATAATCTAAAGGACATGTATTGGTGGCCTGGCTTGAAGAGAGATGTGGCCGATTTTGTGGCTAAGTGTGTGATATGCCAATAGGTTAAGGCTGAGCATCAGAAGCTGATAGGTATGTTGCAACCCATGTTGATACCGCAGTGGAAATGGGATCATGTAAACATGCATTTCATAGTTGGTCTTCCGAGGACAGCTCGAAATCATGATTCCATTTGGGTGATAGTGGACAGATTGACAAAGTCTGCTCATTTCATACCTGTGAAGACAACCTACACAGCAGAGAAGCTCGCACAGGTATATGTTGATGAGATAGTGTGTTTGCATAGAGTGCCAGCAACGATAGTCTCTGATAGAGGTTCTCAGTTCACCAGTCATTTTTGGGAACAGTTGCATAAGGTGTTGGGAACGCAGTTGAGGTTTAGTATTGCTTTCCATCCGCAGATAGATGGACAGTCTGAAAGGACTATTCAGACTTTGGAGGATCTTCTAAGAGCTTGTGTCATGCAGTTCCTAGGAAGTTGGGACGTGCATCTCAGTCTGATAGAGTTTGCTTACAACAATAGTTACCAGTGAAGTATCGACATAGCACCTTATGAAGCCTTATAAGGTGAATATCAGCTTTTGTCATGCAGTTCCTTTATGTTGGTATGAGTCTGGTGAATATCAACTTTTGGGTCCTGAGTTAGTGCAACAGATGACAGAGAAGATCAAGGTGATACAGCTACATTTGAAAGTGGCACAAGATAGACAAAATTCTTATGTAGATAATTGTCATCAACCTTTAGAGTTCCAGGTGGGAGATAAGGTATATCTCAAGGTCTCTCCATGGAAAGACATGTTGAGGTTTGGTCGGAAAGGCAAGTTGGCTCCCAGGTATATGGGGCCATATCCAGTGATAGCACATGTTGGAAAGGTTGCTTACAAGTTGGAGTTACCTCTAGAGTTGCATAGGTTGCATCTAGTGTTCCATGTCAGTATGCTCAAGAAAAGTCATCCAGGCACAGAGATTGTGATACATCCGGTTGAGGTTGAGCTTGATAAAGATGTGACCTACGAGGAAGGTCCAGTGTTGATCCTTCATAGAAGAGTGAATAAGCTGAAGAGGAAGGACCTAGTTCTTGTGAAGGTTCTTTGGCATCATCGTGGTGTTGAGTAAGCCACGTGGGAGCTTGAGGAAGAGATGAGGAGGAAGTATCCCTCGCTTTTCTCTTCGGATTTCGGGGGTGAAATCCTTTTGTAGGGATGTATGGCTTGTAAGGACTCAGACCTTCATTTTGGGCTTACCCTGTTTTCTTTTCCTAAACATTGTGTTTAGATGTTTTCTAATCACCTAAAGTCATGGTTAGGGTTTGTTTGTGCTTTGTTGAGAGGTTGAGGTGCAACTTGTAATTTACCGAAGTTTTAGGGTTGGTGTGTAAGTTTGTCACTTTGAGAGATGTCTTTCTCTCTCTTTGCATCCTCTAGGGTTAAGAGGATGAGTTGGGTGCCTTGCTTGAGTTGTTTTGGGCCTCACTTGAGCTTGTTGAAACCTAGGCTTGGTGTTAGGCTTTCTTGGGCCTTGTTGAGGCTTGATAATAGGATAGACCTTGGTGTATCGGCCAGGAGGAGTGCTTGGTTGTATCGGGCAAGATGTGTATCGACCATGGTGTGTTGGATTGCCATGTTGGGTGACACACACCCTTCACCTAGCCTCGTTTTTGTCACCTTCTTTGGACATGTGGCAGTTTCTTTGCTAAGTGGGTGGCAAGTTGTGGACAAGTAGTTTTGGGGGTGTTAGCATGTGGCATGACCCTTGGACAAGTGTGCTAGGGTCGGGTGCCACCTTGCCATGCTCTCTGCCTTCACCCCTTACTATATAAGAAACCCTCCTTGTTTTCTAGCCTCTTTAGTACCCTTAGTTGCTTTCTTTCCTTTGGTGGCCAAGCTAGGAGTGGAGAAGAGGAAGTGGTGGTCGATACAGCTGGTGTCTTGGCCGATACATATTGCTCCCTTGATCCTTTCCTTCTCTTGTGGTGGTCAAAGGTGGTGCCTTGGAGCTTGGAGCTTTAGAGCTTGATGAGTGTGCTTGAGGCGGGTTACATAACTCCTAACCCTAACTATACTACTTCCTTACCTAGTTGCTTTGTTTATGCTATCTTGATTGGCCATGTTATCTTGCTAGATATGTTTCTTGCTTTAATGGTAATGTTGTTGCCCTAGATGAACCATGGATCTTGTTGGCCGAACCTTGGATATGGGTTCCTTGGGCAAAACCCCTCTCTCTTAATTGTTGAGAGGTGAGCCTAGGGTCTCCTAATTCAATGGTGTGTTGTGGCATGTTCTTGGGGAAAAACCCCTTTCTCTCTTTGGTCTTGAGAGGTGAGCTTAAGCTCTAGTTGTGTGGGAAAAACCCCTCTCCCTTAGTTGTTGAGAGGTGAGTCTACACTCCAGTTGCTTGAGCAACACCCCTCTCCCTCACCATGGATTTGAAAGAGTGAGCCTTTGGTCGGGTGTTGACCTAATTGTTGGTTGGTTGGCCGATATGGTGATGATCTACCTTGCTGCCTGATATGCGATAGAGGTTGTGCAAGACCCCTCTCGCTTAGTTGTTGAGAGGTGAGCCAACACTCTTGATCTTTTAGGGTTTGGTGGTTGTCTTGAGGTTGAAGATGACCAACCCGATAGGTGGTGCAACCTGATATCCCTTGATGCCCAATATCATTTTATGGAGAGGTGTAACCCGATATCCCTCCTCTAGGGTTGAGCTTGGGTTATATGTTATATGGATGTTGACCTCTTTGACCGATATGGGTCCTTACCCAAGATGTGTTGTTGGATTATATGCTCTTAGGTGATATAGTGTTTTCCTGATATGCCTTCTTGAGTACCATGGACGACATTGATAGGCCATGCCTTGATGATGAGTGTTGAGCAACACCCCTCCTTCCTTGAGTTGTGAGTTGAGCTCTAGCACTTGGTCGATATGATGATGGGTATGTTAGCTGGACGATATGGGTCTCTCAAACCCTAACTGTTGGGTGATATGTCCCTTGGCCGATAGGGAGCCCTAACCCTAGATGGGTGATATACTGGTGCCTTGATCGATATAGAAGTTCTTGGGTGATATGGTGTGATGACCAAGGTGTTGGTAGTTTGGCCTACAGGGATGTGTCTTGGGCGATAAAGACATGGTGGTTGGGCAACATGGAAACCCTAACTCTAGCTAGGGTGACCTGGGGTTTTGGCCGATAAGGTTGTAGTGATGCCTGATACCCTCTTGTTCATGGCTGCCCGATATGCTTATTGACTGATATGTGGCTTGGCGCCCTAGGGTTTGGTAGTTCCCTACCCGATATCCTTTTGGGTGTGGTATAGTGCCCTACCCGATATCCTTTTAGTGAGGGTGTTGGATAAATTGGACATTATGATAAATCCCTTTGTTTCGATGATGACAAACATTTCATTCTTGTTGATCTAATGTGCTACTTGAGTGTTGCAGGTATGAGGTGGATGACAAAGCTCTAGGGAATCTATATGCTTGAATGATTGTAAATGTCATGAAATGTAATCAATTGTAAACTTGTACAAATATATAATGTACAAGTACTTAGACTTCATGTAAATCAAGCGTTAGATCTTCCCTAGCTAAACACCACACTTAGTTAGGTCATCTCCTTCAATAAGTGTCACATATGCACACTCATACACACACTTAGTGCCTAAATTGAAAGATTGAAACAGGGTCAATCTCGGTCGACAAACTCCTCGACCGAGACACTCTCGGTCGACAAACTTCTCGACCGAGAAAGACCCAAGTAGCCGTTAGACACAGCTGACAAGGTAGTTGGCAGTTGGAAATGAACGTTGATCCAGACAGCCTGTCGGTCGACAAAACTTCGACCGAGTAGGTATCTCGGTCGACAATTGCTCGACCGAGATGGACTCTGACAGCAACTGCAAAATAAAACAACTATTCGTTACTAATGCAACTAACTTATACCTAACGGCTAGTTAAGCACTTAGAACCCCCTAGAAAGTGTCTAGAACGTCCTTAAGCACTTGTAGGTCATTCCTATAAATAGGAGATGCCTTAGGACACCTAAAGATATAAAAAAAGCTACACTTGTGATACACTTGAGCATACACTTACAATTGGCAATCTGTTTTGAGAAATTGAGCAACACTTGCATTGGCGATTCCTCCACTTGCTCTAATTTTGTGTCCTATAGGCTAGTATCTCCTATCCACTGAAATCACACTTCCATACACATTGGTTAGGATATCTACACGCTTGATATAGGCAAATCAAGCCTTGTGCTTCAAAGGATAAGTTGTAATTTCTATTTTCCTTCTTGTTCCTTTTATTCTTTGTATTCTCCTTGCTACTCCTAGGGTTGGAGGCTGCGGGTTGGAGAAGGTTCTTCTCGGAGGAGAAGGTGGACTTCAAGCTACTTCAAGAAGGCTATTGCAACGGGAAGCTACTTCAAGAAGGCTATTGCAACGGGAAGCTACTTCAGGAGGAAGGCTGCTTCAAGGTTGGTGCAATTACTTCTTGGTGAAGGCTGCTTCAAGGTTGGTGCAATTACTTCAAGGTGAAGGCTACTTGAATGGTTTAGGGAGAGAATTGTAATTTTATGTAAAGTCCTTGCGAGGTAATAAAATTAAATTCTTTCCAAATCCCAGTTGGGTAAGCAACCGGGTAGTGGACTGACTACCTTAGTATTTGCTAAGGTAGGAACCACTCTAAATCCTTGTCCCCTTGTCCAATATTCTTGTGGTTGGTTGTTTGAGTTAAATAATTGTTAAATTAATTTTAAAACTCTATTCACCCCCCTAGTGTTTTTCAGAGGGTTGTGCTCTACCCGATATACCTATGATGAGGAATATGATACCTTTAGTGAGGGACAGTGTGCTTTTGGTAAGGTTTATCCCTTACCCGACATATTTAAGGTAATTTTTATGTTAATACTTGCTTTGGTTACATGTGAATGCTTTGTATTGATACGTTGCCTATGTTGCATGGTTGTTCCTCATAATGGAGTAAAGGGTTATAGATGTTCCTTGTACAAGTACCATTGTTTCTCTATGATTATGCTAACCATGCAGGTTCCATGTGTATGGATATGAAATCAGGTAATTGCCATGGTGATGGTATGATAGTGATATGATATGGAACATCAAGGGTTATGATGAACCCAGTGATATATGATGGGTGTTACCCATGGAATGGCAATGTGTGCCTTGATGACGGGATTGAGTCCCTGTGATGTTGATCCTGGAGATGGACCTAAATGATTGGCAAGAGACCAAGTGGTAACATGTAACGTTGATCCTTGTGATGGATCAGGATGATGTTGATGTCTTTGAGAATAAGGATGACAATGTAACACGTGATAATGAGATATATGTTGTTTACTTTTGTTTACATGTTACATAACTTGGTTGATCCCAACAATCCACTTAAAATATACTAATTAATTACAAAAGAACCTCTCATGTAGTTTGCCCTGGCCATAGATCCATCATCGTCGGTAGCTGGTGATGGTGAAACGGGTTCTCCTGCAGGTTAACTCAGAGCGCATATTGTTGAATATGCGGGGTTTTCCTAGCCAAAAATAGGAGGATTAGAGTGAAACTGCGGTTGTAGACTCAAGATGTGTGATAGAGCATGGTGAACAGGCCCATGGCTCAGTGTGATGGAGCACGAATGCATTCATGGCTCAGGAGCATGATGAATAGGCTCGTGGCTCAAGATATACTAACGTCATAACCTGTACCAAGGTGGGCTAGAGAAAAGGGTAGATTGCATGAGCTAACCCTGCGACTGAGGTCACATAAGCAAGAGATTGCAGTCCTGCTTTGGATATCGTGCACTAACCATGAAGAGGTAGAGGTCATGGAGTCTGGCTCTTCCAGTGACCTTGTATGGCACCGGCTTTGGGTTTCGCAACCGAATGTTGGATTTGAGCGGTATAGCTCACTTCCTCAGGGCATAATAAATCGTAATCCAATCATATAGTATATTTTCTTAGGGCAAACATGAAACATTGGTTGAGGTCTGGTTTGTATAGTTTCCCTAGTTATATCTTGCAGATAATTACATGTTCCTCAGATGTTATGATAAGATCCTATAAGACTTGTCTTGTCAATCATGTTCCATATATTATCTATTTATATGACCCTTAAGTATCCTGGTAAGATGTTATAGAGGTAGTTCTGCTCAATATGTTGCATATATGATTTTCTTATATCAGTCACCTGCTTTATCTGTTATATCTCTCCTGAGGCTTTATAGTTTCGGCGGGGGTTATGTTTCTCGCTGGGACTGTGTGTCTCACCCTGTTAGTTTAAAACCTTTTAGGTGGACGTGCTAGATGTGGTAGTGATCGTGGTGTTGCAGCTGAGTAGCAAGAAGAACAGTAGAAGGTAAGAGATGGATATGCTGCTCTTATGGTTGTTTTGTAGTAGAGTACTAAAGTCATCATCCATGTACTCTCAGGTCCTTGGAGGTGTTTTTACGAGGTTTCATGATGTATAGTTGATATGGCTTTCTTATCCTGTTGTTGACCTGGCTAGGTCTGTTATGTTCATAAACAGGTGGTGAACTCTTGTACTTATGAGATAGCTAGATCCTATGAGTTGTGGACATGTAACAAGTTTATGAATATTTATATAACATGTTTCTTTGCAGGATGTGGATCTGGTTGTAATAGTTCCTTTCTAACCTACTTTTCGCAATCGGTTTTAATTAACGTGTGTTTTTGGTAATACAATGTTTATGACGGTTCTGCACGTTTTCATGTGGTGTTTTGCTATCTTTGTGATGGCGGGATGTCACACTATATGAGTCTCATAATGTTGTTTCAAATGTTTTTAGGTATAATACTTTCCAGCGGAGAGGTCGTAACAAAGAAGATATAAATAGCATAATCTAGATATATTAAAATTTCCTTGTACTCTCTCTTTCCGAAGATGGGTTGTAGATTAAGTTTGTTCATCAATGTACTTGTACCTGATGCAAACTAAACTGCATATGAGAAAAAGATTTGATTCTGGATTTAATGGAGTTGAATATGATTTGTGATATTTGAATGTGATGTCCTTCATGTGACATTGATTTATGAGTTTGTGAACAAAGAAAATGAAAAAAATTATCTGTGTTTTTCGTATATTATTTATTCGTCTTTTTTGAGAATTCATTATTTTATTTCATAATATGGGTTTACGTTTTGGGATTATCTCTAATGATTGGTATTTATACTGATTAAAAGAGTGGGTCCCGACAAGCGTGGTATCAGAGCCTAGGTTAGATGAGTCTGTAGGGACAATAGGGTCTAGGACTAAATGATATTGTGGATGTTGAATATAACCTGAATGATGTGCATACTGACTGAATTCAGTATCCAAATACTCTGGTCAAGTATTTGGGTATTGAGCTAAGCTAGTGTGGATCTGCTACCAGTACTTCTTATGGATGACCTAATCAAGTATCCAAACTAACATAGTTGGTTGTATAAAACGATGCATGATGATAAAATGGTGAAAAGGAAAAGCATTTTATAATTCAATATGGAACCTATGGAAAGCATGAAATTTCATATAAGAAAGATGAAAGCTTAATGGATTATGAAGACAAACTCTAATGAGTTTGAATTTGAGTATGAAATCTGAAATTGTGAGAAAAACCTATGAACTAAGATGCACACTAGATGATTTTCTTCATAAAGGAAATTGATGAATGCGGGTGATAATATGTGAATGAGTCATAATCTTGTCCATGAGATACACAATCAAAATTTTAAAAGTATGAGAAAGTATGTATTACTAATATCTTTGAAGTAAGAGTTTGTAATACTCAAGGAGAGATATGATGATGACAAGGGATGAAATATCCATTAAATGCAAAAAAAATCATATGAAAGAAAGATAAAATGGAAAACTTTCTAACTCGATGTCGAGATAGATGAATAATTAGATGATATGATATTCTTCCATATCTTTTCTTGGATTTTGGGACAAAATCCTAAAAGGAAGGAAGAATTTGTAATGACCCATTTTCAAATTAGTCATCTAATTAGGGTTTACTTGGATGATTGTATGCTTAACTAAGTTGACCATTGTTTAAAGCTTGATTAGTGATGGTACTTAATTTTTGATATTTTAAATATAATGAGAAGGTTTAATCATACTTTGATTCACATAATTAGGGTTAAGGTTTGGAAACCCTAATCGGCCCAAATTAGGGTTTTGATGATATATGAATACAATATTTGATAAATATAGTGTCTCATTAACGATTTTTAGTATTTTATGTGTAACTCTGATTTAATTCAAATTTGGATATGATTTGTATATATAAAATTTGAACACTCTTGAAAATATATGAATTTTGAAAAATGTTCAGACATGTTTGTCGGTCGAGTTTCAAACTCGACCGATCATATTTTTAGATTGATATAGAAGTTTGGAAATTGAATTTTATCTTTTCATTAGTATATCCAATTGATCTCAAATTTTAACTGTAGTTGTTAATCTCCATTATAGACACCCTATTAAATTGGTGTAATTTTTGGATGATTTTTTATCTCTACAGAGAGGGGTGTTGGTCGAGTTCTGTGAAGGACAAACTCGACCGACCCTGTTGTTGACTGCAATATAGTAGTGTAGTATTTGATTTTTATTTATTTATTGGTAACTCCAAATGATATAAATTTTTATTTTTTATTATAAATGCAATTTTAGACTTTGGGTTAAAGTTTAATAATTTTTTTATGAGGTTTGAGTTCTGAAACTTGTGGTTTCGGTTGAGTTTATAACTCAACCGACCAACCAGTCTGAGCAAAATAAAAATACATTGAGGGGCTTGTTTGCAAATGTTCTAAGCACCTCAATTCATCTATATCACTAACCTAACACACAAGGAGCTCTCATAACTTGTCCTTCCTGTCAAAGAAATGAAATTCTTGAGAGAGAGTAGAGCTAGGGTTTTGAGTAGAGAAAGTGGTGGAGATGTTGACCTAGGGTTTCTCTATCCAAGATATGATGAAATCAAGTAAGTTTAGCTTCTTTGCATAGCATTTCATGGTGAATCTTCTCTCACATGTCAAGATTCTGTCCCTCCCCTAACTTGATTCAAAATCACATCAAATCTACCCCTTTTCTCACGCTTTCTCTTCTAATCCCCATTTCTAGGGTTTCCGAGTTGAGAGGAGAAAGAATTGGATTCTTTTGCGAGAGTTTGATTGGGTTTCCAAAAATTCAGAGGTTGACCTACAAAATTAAGGTGCTTGGCACCTGAGGTGGATTTTTTTCTCCCTCCTAATCTTTGTATTCATGTTGAAAGCCTAATTCTATCTGGCTAAAACAATCCGAAACCTTGTTTGTACATGTATGTGATTGGATTGGATTTGGGAAAGATATTGGGGGATTCAATTCTACTAATTTTGATTATTTCTAATTTATTGGAACTTGATTAGATCCTGATATATTGATTGAGGATCCATGGGTTTATCTTATGGGTAGATGACTATTTTATTTCATGTGAATTTTTCCTAAAAATCAGCCCAATGGCCGATATGCTTGGAATTGAATTGACATGTGTAAAATCATATTTGAATTGTACTAGATTGTATGATGCAAGTGTATTGTTGAATGTTAATGGAATTGAATGACCACATATCCTGATTAGAATTTGTTTTGAGTAAGTGAATGAAATGAGTCAATTAATCAATGTATACTTATGATTGATAAATGAAATGTGTGAAAATGGAAACTAGGGTTTCCATGTTTGTGAATAACCCTAATGAACCCTTGAGTCATGATTGGATTACTGAATGATATGATTATTATGATATGTTGAACTAAGGAATGACTTCTTGAAAACCCTAAAAGTTTATTATTAAGACGATTATGAGTGGTAAAGTTAGAACTTGTATATGATGTTGTAAATGTGATCAAATGTTGAAGTTGAAAGTATTAATACTTCAACTGAATATGATGAGTCTTACTAATATCATCTAAGTCTAATGCATTTGTTTTAGTATAATAAAGAATGATCATTGTTGATTATGGGAATAACATTAGTAGTCAATGACAAGGTACACTTATCTGAATATAAGAGACAATATGAAAAAGATGTACTTAATGGTGATTGCAAGATAAAGATGAAACTAATGAAGATAGTATGATGAAGTATTTTATCTTTTATTTTAATTACATGTGGCTTAACCCAAATTAAATGAAATATACTAAGAACTGTACTTTGATAAATGTTATGTAGAATAGCAGCATTGTATGTAAAGTGAATCAAGAAAGATTGGTCCAGATAATGTAATGAACATGAAATGAATGAAGTTGAGACTACTGAGTATGAAATGATGGAAAAAGATAGGAATTAGTAGATGATTCTAAGAATGTAACTCTTACCCTAAAATGATGAGTTTGATGATGCTAGTGAATGACAATATCAAATGGGGGATTAAGAGATGCACATAACTGTAGTTGAATTTAACTTAAAGATGAAAGTCGAGTATTTGAATTGATTTACAAGAATGTGTTCTTGAATTGTGAATTGTACTCTGAGAATGGACTAATAGTACAAAATTCAATTGATAGTCAACATGTGTTGATTATTAAAACCATATGAAGAATGTAAAATAAAATAAGAAGAGAACTAAGTCTGTTATGCATGTATATGCATGAAATTATTGGCATCTATTCAGATTGGATGGAACAGACATATGTTGTATGATAAATCTATTTTGAGTATGAGGAATGATACATGATATCTATATGCTTTTATGGTTGCTAGTTCTAATGCCTCTTCTAATATTTGTTCAGAACTATGATATACAATGAACCGATAAAATTTATGTTGAAATTGAATTTAATATGCACTCCTTACATTGAGAAACCATGATAAGGGTAAATGTTGCATAATGAGATTATGTTTAGGGCTGAAAGCCCACTGATGATGATAAAACCCTGATGAGGTAAATGTTGGACAATAATATTATGTCTCGGGAAGAAATCCCATTATTGATGATTGTTGCGAGATGATGTAGAAGATAGAAATAATCATGTGTTGCAATCTACAGATTTATTGTACTTCTTACTTTGATCATTTTCCTTATTGATGAACTTGATATGTTTCATGTCATTCTAGTTACATGAGAATACACAAATATGATGTATGATGTTTTGAATTCTTTTAGTATGAGTAAGAGATACTAATAACAAGTAAAATGATGGAACATCTAGTTAGGTTCCCTAAACATTGGGAGTTTCCCCTGAGGACCACACTGGGGAAACAAAATGGATCTCCTTGTAGTAATTGATGTGATATGAGAAGGATTTCCGGAGTGTGGATCAAGACTTTAAAGGTTAGACCACCAAGATTTAGGAGTGAGTCATCTGGAGTGGCTCTGGCCCTAAATCCTTGCTTTGAAAGTCTATGTCCAGATGGAATAGACTCTATTGAAATGAAATATGTGAAATGTGAAATGAAAAATATGTGAAATATTGTGATATGTGATATACTATTTTGTTGGTTCCTATCTCATGTACCTAAGATGAGGATGTGAGCCTCTTTAGGCAACCCTGAGGTGGCCAGGGTCTGTTGTTGATATCTTAGGGTGGCCGGCTAAACCCTAAGATAGTAACGGTGAGTCGTTCACATGAGAATCAGGCGTGGCGACTTCTACTTAGTGAGGTACAAGCCAAGTAGTTTCAGGGCAAATGAATAAAAGATGATAAGCTGTGTAGAACATGATTTGATTGATTATTACATTCCTTGTACTGCTAGTTGATGATTTGTCATTGTTGATTAAGCTTCATGTTGTGGAAAGTAGTCATGTTGCTATGGAATTTTCTATTTCATATTATGATCTGTCATGCTGACAAGTTATAAATGATGGGATTTATATCCATTCTGAATATGACTTGGATTGCCTGCTATTTGATAGTATTGCTTGGTAGATATGTATTATGTGTACTTCAGCTTCAGGACTGCAGTATGTATTCCTGGTCTGGCTGGTGGAGTGTCAAAAATATAATGTTATATTATGTATTGATTCAAAATGCTAAGAACTTGACTTATTACTCATGCAGTAGGATTCTTAATCTCAACTAAGAAGTATCTGTTGATTTGTTCATAGACATGCTTTAAAAGATGTTTCAAATTTATAATTGGTTTAAGTGATTACCTTATCTATTGGATTAGATTACCATTGTAAGCTAGATTTGACTCATGATAGAACTATATACTAGACTTTTCAATATCTACATGTTTATGTAAGTTTATTATACTTATTCTGATGTTGATGCATGTACCTAGCTTGAGTGGGATGTATCCACTCACTGGGGCTCTATATGAGTCTCATGAGGTTGTTTCAAATGTTTTTAGGTATAATATTATCCAGCGGAGAGGTCGTGACAAAGAAGATATAAATAGCATAATCTAGATAGATTAAAATGTCCATGTACTCTCTCTCTCTCTTTCCACTACTATAGAAACAGCGTTCAACGTCACTTTTCAGGGCGTCAGTTTTTTAAAAAAATCGACGCTGATAAATATTACACGTCGGCATTTAAGGAAAACTGACGTCTATATTTGAAGACCAGCCAGACACATGTATCGCTTTTTATTCAACGTCAGCTGAAGAAAAGAAATCGACGCCTAAAATAGCCCGCGAAATCCAATTTTTCGAGCGGAAAAAATTGCCCCCAAAGTATCACATATAGCGTCGGTGTTTTACCTAATAACTGACACCTAAAGAAGATAAAAATTGCACATAATTTTTACCATATGGGCATCAGTTTTTGTGGGATAACTGATGCTGATAAGGGTTCGCACGCCCTCCCCACAAAAAAATTTAGGGTAAAGGATTGTCCAATTGACGTCAATTGTTATTTTCAGCTGACGCTTATTCTATTTAGGTGTCAGTTTTTAAGATAACCGACGCCTTTTATTAACTTAATAGCCCTGTGAGAAGCAGACTTCCCCTTAATTGTCTTCTGTTTCATCGTGAAAATAGACTCTTCCCGACGCCGCTGTCACCGCGCCTGCTTCCTACTGCATCGTCGCCGCCGTCGCCTGTTGCTGCTTCTCTGCTCGCCGTCGTCGCTGCCTCCTTCTCCTGCTGCTTCTCTGCTCGGTGCCACTGCTCCTCACACTGCCACCGCCACCGAGAGGGACGAAGCTCATCTCCACGCTGCTAGCTACTCGACAGGTAGGCCCTCCTCTTCTTCCTCCATGCCCCTCTTCTTCTTCCTTCTTCCTTCTTCCTCCTTACCAACAGCAAGCACGACCGTGTGGGCTAGGGTCGTGGCTGTGTTGGCCGACCACAGTCGTGCTGCCCAGCACGGCCGTGCTCAGCCAACACAGCCACGGCCGTGGCCAGCCCACACGGTTGTGCTTGCTGCTGGTAAGGAGGGAGAAGGAAGAAAAGTGGGTATATATTCAAATGAAATCAATTATGAATTTGTAATGAAATCAATTATGTTCAAATTAATTATGTTTAATTATATGATGAAATCAATTATGTTCAAATCAATTATATGTTCAATTATATGATGAAATCAATTATGTTCAAATCTTGTGATGAAATCAATTATGATGAAATCAAGTGATGAAACCCTAACATCTACATGAATCCCTATTGCATGATGAAACCCTAACATCTACATACTCTATATGATACCTAAAATTGTGATGAAACCCTAACATCAATTGTGATGAAACCATAACATCTACATATCTATCCAAGATGATGAACATGCATGGACACTCAAAATGTTGAAATCAATGTTATAGAATATGATACCTAGATTAAATGATGTTACATGAAACCTAAGATATGAATGATGAAACTAGGATTGTAGGTATTGGAATGACAACATACATGTATTTGTTGGCCTAGAAACCCGTCCAAGATCTACTCATTAGGAGTAAATCTTGGATAGTCCCCGGTTTGGGATTGTTCTTGAACACCTAATCTCACTTAGGATGTAAGTGTATAATGTGTATTGGGTTTTCAAGAAAATTTCGGTAGCATTTCCCTATTTGTTCTCTAAGTACATATGTACTTGGAGAACAGTGGGGAAATGCTGCCGAAATTTTCTTGAAACCCCAATACACATTATACACTTACTAGTGAGATTAGGTGTTCAAGGATGGGATAGGTGGTACATGTACATTTATTATATATAAGAATGACATCACATGTATTTGTTAACCTGGCCTAGACCCTAATCTTGTCCTAATATATACTTGTTTTCTCTTTGATCATAGAATGGATAGATCATGGATGTCCATTCGCAATCATTGCACTCCAAAGTTTATATCTGGTCTTGATCAGTTTATTAGATTTATCGAGGAACATAGGAAACAACCTGGAAATAGGTTCTACTGTCCATGTAGGCATTGCGGTAACAACTTAAAAGTCAGCACTGGTGACAAAATCAAAAGTCATGTCATGTACAATGGGATTGTACAAGGCTATACATAATGGCACTGGCATGGAGAGATTTCAAACCTGAAATCAGTGGATGTCGATAGCAGTGCTTGGGTGGAAGAAGAAATTGCCTTCGATGATGTAGATGTGAACGAACTAGTTCTAGTAGACATCGTTGATGTGATGTTGGATAGTTGTGGGGTAGAGCACACTGATCCACCTCCCATGTTTAGAAACATTGTGCATGATGCTGAGATACCATTATACACATGTTGTAAGTTTACGAAGCTTAGAGCTATGTTGAGATTGTATAAATTGAAAGCTAACAATCGATGGAGCGACAAAAGCTTCACATCATTGTTGTCTTTGTTGAAAGAAATTCTTCCTGAAGAAAACAAGCTGCCAATCTCAACATACCGGTTAAAGAAATTGTTGTGCCCAATGGAAATAGAGGCCAAGAAGATACATGCATGCCCGAATGATTGTGTATTATTTCAAAAGGACTATGTGGATTTGAAAGATTGTCCGAAATGTGGTGCGTCAAGGTATAAATTGATGACTTCGGGGGAGTCAAAAACTGGTTCTCCTGCCAAGGTGATGTGGTATCTACCTATAATACCACGGTTTCAATGCTTATTTGCCAATCCTATAGATGCGAAGAATTTGAGGTGGCATGCAGATGTTAAGAAAAATAATGATGGGATCCTACGACATGCGTCTGATTCCCCACGTGGGAGTATTATTGAGGGTTATGTGGTGAGAGAGGTTATGGATTTTTGCAATGACTTTCTGAGTGCTAATGATGCTCCTGTGAATGACAAGAATATTGAGGAGCATTTTGGCAAAGGAATTTTGGGATCACAGGTGAAAGTAATCAACCGTGAGCAGTTGGAGCAAGGTCACTTGTATATTTTACACAACATCGACGAAGTGAGTGCTTATATCGAGGAACATACCAATTTCATCAAGAGACAATATCCTCGATCCAATTCAATGTGGCTTGCTAGAGAGCATAACAAGACATTTATTAAGTGGTTTGAAGATAAAGTCTTACATCAACTATCTCAAACACTAGATAATCTTAGTGAAACCATCAAATGCCTCACCTTTAAACCAAAATTGAATGTTATGTCTTATGAAGGGTTTGACATAAATGGATTCTCGTATTACACAAAGTGTCAAGATGATAAGAGTTTTGTCCAAAATAGTGGGGTCACCCTTCAAGCATCTTCATTGTTTTTTGCAAGTGCAAAGGATAAGAGTCCACGTGAAGCTAAAATGCCATATTACGGTGTCATTGAAGACATATGGGAGTTTGACTATGTAGATTTCAGAATTTCGCTCTTTAAATGTAATTGGGTTGACAACAACAAAAGAGTTATAGTGGATGAATTGGGTTTCACGTTAATGAACTTTGAAAAGATTGGCGAGAAGGGTGAACCATTCATATTGGCATCACAGGCGAAACAAGTATTTTATATCGATGATCCTGCAAATGATAAATGGTCGGTTGTTCTTCATGGTAAAAGATAGTTCATTGAAGATCCTATAGATGAAGAAGAGTACTTTGATAAGTATGATGACTCCAGTCCATTCTCAGTTGGGTTGCCAACACCGCCAAACATTGAAGCTGGGGATCACAATGACTTGTATGTTCACGGGGATCACAATGAAGGATTGTTAATTGATAAAAGATGACAATATTAGAGGCATGAATGTTTATATTTTTTATATGTTTTATTTTTCTAAATGTGAACTTTACAATGTGAATGTGGACTTTACAATGTGAATTACTTTACAATGTGAATGTGAACTTTACAATATGAATGTGAACTTTACAATGTGAATTACTTTATAATGTGAATGTGAACTTTACAATGTGAATTACTTTACAATGTGAATGTGTACTTTACAATGTGAACTTTACAATTAGTGTTACTTTACAATTTGAAATTTATAATTTGAATGTGAACTTTCAGATGGCTGAGCATTCCCATGATGACCATGTTGATGATCACTGTGAGGGTGAGGACGTGCTTGCACCGCCTGACAATGTAAGTTTTCAGAAACTATATGTTCATTTATAATTATATCATGTAAGTGTGTTTTTTATCAAATTTTAGGTTGTTGATGTACCCCCTGAAGAAATTACAGCACTTGATGAGCAGCAAAAGAAAATTGAGAAAGTGAGGGGCATCACAATGATGAACAAGTTAATACAGCAAAGGGGAAATGGACCCAAATTGGCTGTGGATTTTGATCATGCAGGAAATCCATATGGAGTGAACCGCAAATCATTTGTTTCATATCTTGGGGTTATTACTCGCAACCATTGTAGTCCTATCCTAGAATCCTGGCATGAAGTTCCTAAGGGGAAGAAAGACCACATATGGAAGGAACTATGTGTGAGTTATTATTATTTGTAATTCTATTTGTGTAGATTACTAATTTTTAGGATACTAGTTAATAGCAATTCTATTTAATTTGCAGAGCATATTTGATCTGGATGAAAAGTTGCATCGTAAATGTGTGATGCAACGTTGTGGGAGGGTCCTAAGGAACTACAGGACCAATCTCACCTGAGATTACATACGTGATGTTGATAAGAGGTTCTTGATTGATTTCCAATTCTAGACATTGATCACTATTTCACTAACTCTACACTAATCATTTTTGTTTGTATTCTCTTTAAAAAATAAATTTAGTAAGAAGGAAGCCACAAAGCAATGGAACTACCTGGACCCCAAAGACTGGGAGGCATTTGTTACCCAAAGAAAAACAGTTGAATTCAAGGAATTAAGCACCACTCCCAATTTAATTAATATACATTTTTATGTATTCACCTATTCAAGATTAACCTTTAGTGTTACTAACCAAATCAATGTGCTAACTAACTAGGCCCTCAGTGAGGCGCAAAGAGCAAGGCGCGCACTGAATGTGCACGACCACACAATGGGTCCAAGAGGATATGTAGGTGTTCGCCAAAGACTACAAACTGAGTCTGCTCAGCCTACTGCTACTCAGGAGACTGTAGAGTCCTCTACTACTGCTCCCGCACCTCTACCTCGCCATGCTTTGTGGATAGTTGGGAGGGAAAACAAGAAGGGATACATACTGAAGCCCACAACTGCTGAGGCGGGTGCAAAAATGGTAAAAATCAACTCTTAGAGCAATCGATCGATATTGATTATTGTTATGTTTATTTACTAATTTTTGTTGATGGTGATTAGCGGGAGCTGCACGAGCAGAGGAAGGAAGGCAAGTTCATCCCTCAGGACACAATGGATGAACTGACAGTTGCTCTGGGTAACCCAGAGCATCCTGGACGTGTTCGGGGTGCAGGCGCTGGTGTGGGTATCAAAGCGTTCTTTGGGCCATCCCAGTGCAAACATGTCCCAAAAGCGGGACTTTCACAAGCTGAGGTAACCTATTCTTATTTTGGAATGTTATTGTAAAAGGGAATTCAATAATCAGAAGCTAGTGTTTCTTTTATCCATGTATAGGTAGATTTTTTAATTGAGAAGAGAATCCAAGAAGAAATGGTGAAGTGGTAGGCGTCTCAGCCTACGACTCAGACAGTACCTATGGTGGGCCGCTCTTCTCCTACTATATAAGTGGTTGGGAGTAATCCTATAGACCCACCACCTAGCACGTCCTTTGTAAGTATTTTTATGACATAATATCTAGTCTGTTCAAGATGATATGTTTGTGTATATATGCATATAAGATTCTTTACATAAATTTGTAGGGGTTGAAGCCATGCCGGCTAAAAAGTCAAGAATATATTATTACAGAGGTGTCGTCTTACCCACCCCTCAAAGGGTGCATGTTTCGTGGGTATCCAGTACCATATGGTGTGGTACGTGTGAGCCTGATACATGTATTCCCCGACTGGACGGATCTTGCACTGCCTCATGCACACCCAGATGTTGAAACACTTGGTGAGGCAGTAGGTGGAGTGATACTGTGGCCCGAAGCAGATGTCCTCTATACTAATATTGTATGATAAATTTCCATTACTTTAATTTGATAGTGTGTATATATGAGTCAATTGATCTGAAATTATATATACAGGTCAAAAAGACGAGACCTGCTACATCTCAGCCTCCACCTCCTCGACTACCAAGTTGGCTTCCAAGGTACCTACACGCCTCGATAGGTCCTAATTGTAGGGGTGTGGCAGTATGGATTGGCAAACATGATACAAATTGCCCTATAATTGTTAATATTCCAGAGGATGTTGTAGGTAAATCATACAATAACAATCTATTTATACAAGTTTAGCATATGTATTAATGCATACATAATACAAGTTCTGCATACGTACGTATTAATGCATAGGTATTAATGCAGGTCAATCATACGAAAACAAGATATTTATACAATATATTGTGGAGTTGTTTAATTATCAATGGCTGAACACATCTATGATAGAGCTATGGATATGGTGAGATCTTATTTATACATCCATATACCAAACGGTTATTTGGTTTCTTATATATTAATGCATACATAATACATGTTTTGGAGCCACTTACACAAGATATGTAGAGATTTTGGGTTTTCCCATATGGGATTTTTGGTTCCATCTTTGATTAATCTTGTAGATATATACCCTTCTTCAGTTACTTCATACTGTTGTGATTCTTTTGAATATTTTGGTAAAAATAAGAAGACGGTGATAATAGCTCCATTCAATTTCGAGTAAGTTTACTTTGCTTATAATTTGGACTTAAGAAAATTACATTTTTATTGTAGATTTTGAGTTATTAATTTTTAACTTTCTTATCGGTAGTGGTAGGCATTGGGAGTTACTAGTTATTGTCCCCAAGACGTTCACTGTCTATTATCTAGATCCTACATGGAATGAGTTGGAATTATATGGACATGCAATTAAAAGGCCATTATTCTCGTGAGAAATATTTCATGTTTTTATATTTGTTAACATCTGTTACTACATTACTATTTAATTATGCAATTTAATGGGTTACATTAACATATGTAGGGCTTTACAAGAGTACAAAAAAGTTGGAGGAAAGGTCCCTAGGAAAAAGGATCTGTCACTAATTTGGGAGAATGTGAAAGTAATTTCCTAACTCTAATGTATATATTATTTATGTGAATTGTGCTTATTTATATTTTTGAATATTTTGTATGTTTCAATTTATAGTATGCTACACAAGACAACGGTTGGGCATGTGCCTACTATGTGATGCTATTTATGGACCTAATCATCAAACATGTTGTAATGGAAATTTATAAGATACAGGAGGTATTATACATAGTCTCATTAGATAATATTAAATATATTAATCTTATTATATATTATTAATTATATATATACATCATTCTCTTTGCAGGTCTTTAAACTGCTGACTTCAGCACAGGTGGAAAGTGTTTCAATGTACATGCTCCGTATACGAGAGATGAATTAGATGATGTAAGAGAAGAATAGGCAAAAGCCCTACAAAGAGTGGGAATTTTTATATTTAATTTTATTGACAATGATGACAATGATGAATAAATAATAACTTTGTTCTCATAATTATTTTCATGTGAATGTGAATGAATTTTTATGAATTTTCATATGTGTGTGAAGATGATCAATACATAAATGTTTCTACATGTGTCTAAATGTGAAAAGAGATGAAATGAATGGAACTATAGGTTGCTACTGGTTTCAACATGTGTGTGATGATGAAAAAATAATATGAATTAAATGTTCTTATACATGTGTGTGAATCACATATATATAATATTGTCCATCTTGTTAATTTTGTAGGTTTGTGGCATGTTGTTGGTTGATATCAATGGATGTCGTAAACATGCAGTTCAGAACTGAATTGTAGGTTCTCATCTTGCTGACCAGCCATACAGCAGGCCTGCAAACTGATTAAAAAAATATTAACATAGGTGTCGGTTATTTGAAAAAACCGACACCAAAGAAATACGACGGCGGTTTTTGATAAAAAAACGGACATCTATGTGGCCAGGAACCACAGTCGTGCTGGGAAGCACGGCCGTGGTGGCAAGCAGGAGATATGGCGTCGGTTATTAGCACAAAACTGACGTCGATTCAGCTGATATGGCCAGGAAACACAGTCGTGCTGGGAAGCACGGCCGTGGTGGCAGGGGAGATGGCTTTGGTTATCTTACAAAACTGATGCCTATAGGCTCTTTGTTGGCACGTTTTCGGTGGCGGGAAGCGTTGTGACATCGGTTCTTTAAATAACCAACGTCCGTAACAATTCTATAGTGTCAGTGTAAGTAAAAAATAGATTTCTATAGTCCCTTTGTTGGCACGTTTTCGGTGGTGGGAAGCTTTTTGGCATCGGTGGGTCCACCTTTAGCGGTGCCCACTTGGGTGTCGCTTGAAAATTGACACTAAAGCCCATAATTAACCAACACTAAAGGCCTATTCTGTAGTAGTGTTCCATGGATGGTTTGTAGATTAAGTTTGTTCATCAATGTACATGTATCTGATGTAAATTGATCTGCATATGAGAATAATATTTGATTTTGGATTTAATGGAGTTAGATATGTTTTGTGGTATCTTTTTTTTTGGGTAAGTCAGAGGATTTTTTATTCATCTCGCCCCTCTCATGCAAGAAAATTCAAATTCAAATTACAAACTGACAAGGAATTGCTAAATAGAAATGTGGTAGTACTACTACCATTACATGACTCTCTAATGATGATATCAGCTAAGGTTTGGGGAGGAGTTCTATAATTATAGAACTCCCCTTGGGTTTTTTGGTGCAGCTTGGCCAGCCTATCTGCTGCTATGTTTCCTTCTCAGTGGATATTCCTACACTGCCATTGATTCCTCCATCTTCCTCCAATTCTTCCCAACCATTTAGCTAGTTTAGGGTTTTCTCCAACATCTTTCCCTATAGCCTCTTTGGCTCCTTTAGAATCAGTCTCAATCATCAGTCGTTCAATATTCAGTCTGCTACCTATATCAGTAGCTAATTTGATGGCACAAACTTCAGCTTCTAATACATTTGAGGCCTTGATCTTCGTTGCCCATCCCCTTCTCCATCTGCCCTCATTGTCCCTCCCAACAACAGTAATCGTTGACAAGGAGTCTTTGTTTTTGAATGTTGTGTCTGTGTTAAACTTCAAACTCCCTAGCTCTGATTTCTTCCACCTCACTTGTCCTCTACTTTGCTTTGTTCCTTTTATTGTTTCCGGTGTCTGTGCCATAGCATTGAGGGTGGCCTCCTTTTAGATATGATAGACAATGAGCTTACTTGGTTGCTTTCTTTTTTCAAACACTTCCAGGTTTCTACTCTTCCACACATGCCAGCATCCAAACATGAAGACCGCGCTTCCCGGACTATCTTTCTTGATGTTCATCGTCAGCCATTGCTAGAGATCGATTTCTGTAAAGAATGTTGTCCATTTCTGTCTGTCGATGAGTTTCTTCTAGACATCCATCGCTTTTGGGTAGTCCCTCAGGGCATGTAGAATGGTTTCGTCACTCCCCTCGCAAACCGAGCAGCACGCATCCATGGTGAACTTACGGGTGACTCTTCTGCAGTTAGTAAGAATGGCATTATGACCCGTAAGCCACATGAAAATTTTGATCTTCATTGGTACTTTGGCGCTCCAGATAATCTCCCATTTACCTGGGACCCTTATATCTCTTTCCCTTCTCAGAATGGTATAGGCGCTCTTTGTGGTGAACTTACCCGAGTCAGTGTGGATCCATGCTCTCACGTCCTCTTGTTCTACATCATCTGGTACCTCATTCCTCAAAACTTCCTCTGTTGTTTCAATCGGCAGCCATTCGTTAAGAAACTTATATGTTGATTTGTGGTATCTGAATGTGATGTCCTTGATGTGACATTAAATTATGAGTTTGTGAACAAAGAAAAAAGGAAAAATTTATCTGTGTTTTTTGTATATTGTTTATTCGCCTTTGTCGAGAATTCATCGTTTTATTTCATAATATGGGTTTAGGTTTTGGGTTTATCTCTAATTATTGGTATTTATACTGATCAAAAGAGTGGGTCCCCACAAGCATGGTATCAGAGCCTAGGTTAGATGAGTCTACAGGGATAATAGGGTCTAGGACTAAATGATAATGTCGATGTTGAATATAACCTGAATGATGTGCATACTGACTAAATTCCTTATCCAGATACTCTGGTCAAGTATTTGGGTATTGAGCTAAGCTAGTGTGGATCTTCTAATAGTATTTCTTCTGGATGCCCTGACCAAGTATCCAGATGAACACAGTTGGTAGTATAAAAAGATACCTGATGATAAAATGGTGAAAAAGAAAAGCATTATATAATTCAATATGGAACCTATGGAAAGCATGAAATTTCATATAAGAAAGATGAAAGCTTAATCTATTATGAAGACAAACTCTAATGAGTTTGAATTTGAGTATTAAATCTGAAATTGTGAGAAATACCTATGAACTAAGATGCACACTAGATGATTTTCTTCATAAAGGAAATTGATGAATGCGGATGATAATATGTGAATGAGTCATAATCTTATCCATGAGATACACAATCAAAATTTTAAAAGGATGAGAAAGGTGATGTGAATCAGATCTTTATAAATGATGTATTACTAATATCTTTGAAGTAAGTGTTTGTAATACTCAAGGAGAGATATGATGATGACAAGGGATAAAATATCCATTAAATGCAAAAAAAATCATATGAAAGAAAGATAAAATGGAAAACTTTCTAACTGGATGTCGAGATAGATGAATGATTAGATGATATGATATTCTTCCAAATCTTTTCTTGGATTTCGGGATGAAATCCTAAAAGGAAGGAAGAATTTGTAATGACTCGTTTTCAAATTAGTCATCTAATTAGGGTTTACTTGGATGATTGTATGCTTAACTAAGTTGATCATTGTTTAAAGCTTGATTAGTGATGGTACTTAATTTTTGATATTTTAAATAAAATGATAAGGTTTAATCATACTTTGATTCACATAATTATGGTTAAGGTTTGGAAACCCAAATCCGCCCAAATTAGGGTTTTGATGACATATGAATACAATATTTGATAAATATAGTGTCTCATTAACGATTTTTAGTATTTTATGTGTAACTCTGATTTAATTAAAATTTGGATATGATTTGTATATATAAAATGTGAACACTCTTGAAAAATATAAGAATTTTTTAAGAATGTTCTGACCTGTTTGTCGGTCAAGTTTCAAACTCGACCGATCATATTTTTAGATTGATATAGCAGTGTGGAAATTGAATTTTATCTTTTTATTGGTATATACAATTGATCTCAAATTTTAACTATAGATGTTAAACTCCATTATAGATATCTTATTAAATTAGTGTAATTTTTGGATACTTTTTATCTCTATAAAGAGGGGTGTCGGTCGAGTTCTATGAAGGACAAACTCGATCGACCATGTTGTTGACCGCAATATAGCAGTGTAGTATTTGATTTTTAATTATTTATTGGTAACTCCAAATGATATAAATTTTTACTATTTCTTATAAACTCAATTTCATACATTGGGTTAAAGTTTCATAATTTTTGGATGAGGTTTGAGTTCTGAAACGTGTGGTTTCGGTCGAGTTTATAACTCAGCCGACCCACCAATCTGAGCAAAATAAAAATACATTAAGGGGCTTGTTTGCAAATGTTCTAAGCGCCTCAATTCATCTATATCACTAACCTAACACACAAGGAGCTCTCATAATTTGTCCTTCCTGTCAAAGAAACGAAATTCTTGAGAGAGAGGAGAGCTAGGGTTTTGAGTAGAGAAAGTGGTGGAGATGTTGACCTAGGGTTTCTCTATCCAAGATATGATGAAATCAAGTAAGTTTAGCTTCTTTGCATAGCAATTCATGGTGAATCTTCTCTCACATGTCAAGATTATGTCCCTCCCTTGATTTGATTTGAAATCACATCAAATCTCCCCATTTTCTCACTCTTTCTCTTCTGATCCCCATTTCTAGGGTTTTCGAGTTGAGAGGAGAAAGAATTGGATTCTTTTGTGAGAGTTTGATTGGGTTTCTGAAAATTCAGAGGTTGACCTACGAAATTAAGGTGCTTGGCACCTGAGGTGAGATTTTTATCCCTCCTAAGCTTTGTATTCATGTTGAAATCCTAATTCTATCCGGCTAAAATAACCAAAAAACTTGTTTGTACATGTATGTGATTGGATTTGATTTGGGAAAGATATTGGGGGATTCAATTCTATTGATTTTGATTATTTCTCATTTATTGGAACTTGATTAGCTCCTGATATATTGATTGAGGATCCCTAGGTTTTTCTTATGGGTAGATGACTATGCTATTTTATATGAATTTTGCCTAAAAATCAGCCTAATGGCCGATATGCATGGAATTGAATTGACATGTGTAAAATCATATTTGAATTGTACTAGATTGTATGATGCAATTGTATTGTTGAATGTTAATGGAATTGAATGACCACATATCCTAATTAGGATTTGTGTTGAGGAAGTGAATGAAATAAGTCAATTAATCAATGTATACTTATGATTTATGAATGAAATGAGTGAAAATGGAAACTAGGGTTTCCATGTTTGTGAATAACCCTATTGAACCCTTGAGTCGTGATTGGATTACAGAATGATATGATTTTTATGATATGTTGAACTAAGGAATGACTTCTTGAAAACCCTAAAGTTTATTATTAAGACGATTATGAGTGATAAAGTTAGAACTTGTATATGATGTTGTAAATGTGATCAAATGTTGAAGTTGAAACTATTAATACTTCAATTGAATATGATGAGTCTTACTAATATCATCTAAGTCTAATGCATTTGTTTTAGTATAATAAAGAATGATCATTGTTGATTATGGGAATGACATTAGTAGTCAATGACAAGGCACACTTATCTAAATATAAGAGACAATATGAACAAGATGTACTTAATGGTGATTGCAAGATAAAAATGAAACTAATGAAGATAGTATGATGAAGTATTTAATCTTTTATTTTAATTACATGTGGATTAACCCAAATTAAATGAAATATACTAAGAATTGTACTTTGATAAATGTTATGTAGAAGAGAAGCATTGTATGTAAAGTGAATCAAGAAAGATTCATCCAGATAATGTAATTGACATGAAATGAAAGAAGTTGAGACTACCGAGTATAAAATGATGGAAAAAGATAGGAATTAGTAGATGATTCTAAGAATGTAACTCTTACCCTAAAATGATGAGTTTGATGATGCTAGTGAATGACAATATCAAATGGGGGATTAAGAGATGCACATAACTGTAGTTGAATTTAACTTAAAGATGAAAGTCGAGTATTTGAATTGATTTACAAGAATGTGTTCTTGAATTGTGAATTGTACACTGAGAATGGACTAATAGTACAACCTTAAATTGATAGTCAACATGTGTTGATTAGTAAACCCATATGAAGAATGTGAAATAAAATAAGAAGAGAACTAAGTATGCTATGTATGTATATGCAAGAAATTATTGGCATCTATTTAGATTGGATGGAACAGACATATGTTGTATGATAAATTTATTTTGAGTATGAGGAATGATACATGATATCTATATGCTTTTACTGTTGCTAGTTCTAATGCCTCTTCTAATATTTGTTCAAAACTATGATATACAATGAACTGATAAGATTTATGTTGAAATTGAATTTAATATACACTCCTTACATTGAGAAACCCTGATAAGGGTAAATGTTGCATAATGAGATTATGTTTAGGGCTGAAAGCCCACTGATGATGATAAAACCCTGATGAGGTAAATGATGGACAATAAGATTATGTCTCGGGCAGAAAGCCCACTATTGATGATTGTTGTGAGATGATGTCTAAGATAGAAATAATCATATGTGTTGCAATCTATAGATTTATTGTGCTTCTTACTTTGATCATTATCTTTATTGATAAACTTGATCTATTTCATGTTATTCTAGTTATGCGAGAATACACAAATATGATGTATGGTGTTTTGAATTCTTTTAATATGAGTAAAAGAGACTAATAACAAGTGAAATGATTGAACATCTAGTTAGGTGCCCTGAGCACCGTGAGTTTCCCCCGAGGACCACACTGGGGAAACAAAACGGATCTCCTTGTAGTAATCGATGAATTATGAGAAGGATTTTCGGGGTGTGGATCGAGACCTTAAAGGTTAGACCACCAGGATTTAGGAGTGAGTCATCTGGAGTGGCTCTAGCCCTAAATCCTTGTTGTGAAAGTCTATGTCCAGATGGATAGACACTATTGAAATGAAATATGTGAAGTCTGAAATGAAAAATATGTGAAATACTGTGATATGTGATATATTGTTTTGCTGGTTCCTATCTCATGTACCCGAGATGAGGACGTGAGCCTCTTTAGGCAACCCTAAGGTGGCCAGGGTCTATTGTTGATATCTTAGGGTGGCCTGCTAAACCCTAAGATAGTGACTGTGAGTCGTTGACATGAGAATCAGGCATGGCGACTTCTACTTGGTGAGGTACAAGCCAAGTAGTTTTAGGGAAAATGAATAAAAGATGATAAGCCGTGGAGAACATGAATTGAATGATTATTGCATTCCTTGTACTACTAGTTGATGATTTGTCATTGTTGATTAAGCTTCATGTTGTGGAAAGTAATCATGTTGCTATGGACATTTTCTATTTCATATTATGATTTGTCATGCTAACAAGTTATAAATGATGGCATTTATATCCATTCTGAATATGAGATGGATTGCCTGTTATTTGATAGTATTGCTTGGAAGATATGTATTATGTGTACTTCAGCTTCAGGATTGCAGGATGTGTTCCTGGTCCGGCTGGTGGAGTGTCACAACTATAATGTTATAGTTATGTATTGATTCAAAATGCTAAAAACTTGACTTATTACTCATGCAGTAGGATTCTTAATCTGAACTAAGAAGTATCTGTTGATTTGTTCATAGACATGCTTTAAAAGATGTTTCAAATTTATAATTGGTTTAAGTGATTACCTTATCTATTGGATTAGATTACCATTGTAATCTAGATTTGACTCATGATAGAACTATCTGCTAGACTTTTCAATATCTACATGTTTATGGTAAGTTTATTATACTTAATCTGATGCTGATGCATGTACCTAGCTTGAGTGGGAGGTATCCACTCACTGGGGCTCTAAATGAGTCTCATGAGGTTGTTTCAAATGTTTTTAGGTATAATACTATCCAGCGGAGAGGTCATGACAAAGAAGATATAAATAGCATAATCTAGATAGATTAAAATGTCCCAATACTCTCTCTTTCCCGGGATGGGTTGTAGATTAAGTTTGTTCATCAATGTACATGTATCTGATGTAAACTGAACTACATATGAGAACAAGATATGATTCTGGATTTAATGGAGTTGAATATGATTTGTGATATTTGAATGTGATGTCCTTGATGTGACATTGATTTATGAGTTTGTGAACAAAGAAAATGAAAAAAATTATCTGTGTTTTTCGTATATTGTTTATTCATCTTTTTTGAGAATTCATTATTTTATTTCATAATCTGGGTTTACATTTTGGGATTATATCTAATGATTGGTATTTATACTAATCAAAAGAGTGGGTCCCGACAAGCATGGTATCAGATCCTAGGTTAGATGAGTCTGTAGGGACAATAGGGTCTAGGACTAAATGATATTGTGGATGTTGAATATAACCTGAATGATGTGCATATTGACTGAATTCAGTATCCAGATACTCTGGTCAAGTATTTGGGTATTGAGCTAAGCTAGTGTGGATCTGTTACCAGTACTTCTTATGGATGCCCTGATCAAGTATCCAAATGAACACAGTTGGTAGTATAAAATGATGCATGTTGATAAAATGGTGAAAAAGAAAAGCATTTTATAATTCAATATGGAACATATGGAAAGCATGAAATTTCATATAAGAAAGATGAAAGCTTAATGGATTATGAAGACAAACTCTAATGAGTTTGAATTTGAGTATGAAATCTGAAATTGTGGGAAAAACCTATGAACTAAGATGCACACTAGATGATTTTCTTCATAAAGGAAATTGATGAATGTGGATGATAATATGTGAATGAGTCATAATCTTATCTATGAGATACACAATCAAAATTTTAAAAGGATGAGAAAGGTGATGTGAATAAGATCTTTATAAATGATGTATTACTCATATATTTGAAGTAAGTGTTTGTAATACTCAAGGAGAGATATGATGATGACAAGGGATGAAATATCAATTAAATGCAAAAAAAAATTCATATGAAAGAAAGATAAAATGGAAAACTTTCTAACTGGATGTAGAGATAGATGAATGATGAGATGATATGATATTCTTCCATATCTTTTCTTGGATTTAGGAACAAAATCCTAAAAGGAAGGAAGAATTTGTAATGCCATGTTTTCAAATTAGTCATCTAATTAGGGTTTACTTGGATGATTGTATGCTTAACTAAGTTGATCATTGTTTAAAGCTTGATTAGTGATGGTAATTAATTTTTGATATTTTAAATATAATGAGAAGGTTTCATCATACTTTGATTAACATAATTAGGGTTAAGGTTTGGAAACCCTAATCGTCCCAAATTAGGGTTTTGATGACATATGATTATAGTATTTGATAAATATAGTGTCTCACTAAATGATTTTTAGTATTTTATGTGTAACTCTGATTTAATTCAAATTTGGATGTGATTTGTATATATAAAATGTGAACAATATTGAAAAATTATAAGAATTTTTTAGGAATGTTATGAATTGTTTGTCGGTCAAGTTTCAAACTCGGCCGATCATATTTTCATATTGATATAGCAATGTGGAAATTGAATTTATATTTTTATTAGTATATCTAATTGATCTCAAATTTTAAAAGTAGTTGTTAAACTCCATTATAGGCACCCTATTAAATTGGTGTAATTTTTGGATGATTTTGATCTCTACAGAGAGGGGTGTCGGTCGAGTTATGTGAAGGACAAACTTGATCGACCATGTTGTTGACTGCAATATAGAAGTGTAGTATTTTATTTTTATTTATTTATTGGTAACTCCAAATGATCTAAAATATTTACTATTTCTTTTCAACTCAATTTCAAACATCAAGTTAAAGTTTCATAATTTTTGGATGAGTTTTGAGTTCTGAAACATGTGGTTTTGGTCGAGTTTATAACTCAGCCGACCAACCAGTCTGAGAAAAATAAAAATACATTGAGGGGCTTGTTTGCAAATGTTCTAAGCACCTCAATTCATCAATATCACTAACCTAACACACAAGGAGCTCTCATAACTCGTCCTTCCTGTCAAAGAAACGAAATTCTTGAGAGAGAGGAGAGCTAGGGTTTTGAGTAGAGAAAGTGGTGGAGATGTTGACCTAGGGTTTCTCTATCCAAGATATGATGAAATCAAGTAAGTTTAGATTCTTTGCATAGCATTTCATGGTGAATCTTCTCTCACATGTCAAGATTCTGTCCCTCCCCTGATTTGATTTAAAATCACATCAAATCTCCCCCTTTTCTCACTCTTTCTCTTCTAATCCCCATTTCTAGGGTTTTCGAGTTGAGAGGAGAAAGAATTGGATTCTTTTGTGAGAGTTTGATTGGGTTTCCAAAAATTCAGAGGTTGACCTACGAAATTAAGGTGCTTGGCACCTGAGGTGAGTGTTTTTCTCCCTCCTAAGCTTTGTATTCATGTTGAAATCCTAATTCTATCCGGCTAAAACAATCAGAAACCTTGTTTTTACATGTATGTGATTGGGTTTGATTTGGGAAAGATATTGGGGGATTCAATTCTACTGATTTTGGTTATTTCTCATTTATTGGAACTTGATTTTTTCCTGATATATTGATTGAGGATCCATGGGTTTATCTTATTGGTAGATGACTATGTTATTTCATGTGAATTTTACCTGAAAATCAGCCCAATGGCCGATATGCTTGGAATTGAATTGACATGTGTAAAATCATATTTGAATTGTACAAGATTGTATGATGCAAGTGTATTGTTGAATGTTAATGGAATTGATTGACCACATATCCTGATTAGGATTTGTGTTAATGAAGTGAATGAAATGAGTCAATTAATCAATGTATACTTATGATTGATGAATGAAATGTGTGAAAATGGAAACTAGGGTTTCCATGTTTGTGAATAACCCTAATGAACCCTTGAGTCATGACTAGATTACTGAATGGTATTATTATTATGATATGTTGAACTAAGGAATGACTTCTTGAAAACCCTAGAAGTTTATTATTAAGATGATTATGAGTGATAAAGTTAGAACTTGTATATGATGTTGTAAATGTGATCAAATGTTGAAGTTGAAACTATTAATACTTCAATTGAATATGATGAGTCTTACTAATATCATCTAAGTCTAATGCATTTGTTTTATTATAATAAATAATGATCATTGTTGATTAAGAGAATGACATTAGTAATCAATGATAATGTACACTTGTCTGAATATAAGAGACAATATAAACAAGATGTACTTAATGGTGATTGCAAGATAAAGATGAAACTAATGAAGATAGTATGATGAAGTATTTTATCTTTTATTTTAATTACATGTGGCTTAACCCAAATTAAATGAAATATACTTAGAATTGTACTTTGATAAATGTTATGTAGAAGAGAAGCATTGTATGTAAAGTGAATGAAGAAAGATTGGTCCAGATAATGTAATGAACATGAAATGAAAGAAGTTGAGACTACTAAGTATAAAATGATGGGAAAAAATAGGAATTAGTAGATGATTCTAAGAATGTAACTCTTACCCTAAAATGATGAGTTTGATGATGCTAGTGAATGACAATATCAAATGGGGGATTAAGAGGTGCACATAATTGTAGTTGAATTTAACTTAAAGACGAAGGTCAATTATTTGAATTGATTTACAAGAATGTGTTCTTGAATTGTGAATTGTACTCTGAGAATGGACTAATAGTACAAACTTCAATTGATAGTCAACATGTGTTGATTAGTAAACCCATATGAAGAATGTGAAATAAAAGAAGAAGAGAACTAAGTATGTTATGCATGTATATGCATGAAATTATTGGCATCTATTCATATTGGATGGAACAGGTACATGTTGTATGATAAATCTATTCTAAATATGAGGTATGATACATGATATATGTAATGACTACATTTGTGCTTAATTGGAAAACTAGGGTTTACCTGAATGATTACATGTTTGATTAGATTGAACATTGTTTAGACTTGATTAATGATAGAAGATCAATTGTGATGTTTCAAATCTAAGAAGAAACTCTAACTATGATTTTAGTTTGAAGAATTAGGGTTTGAGAAATGTAAACCCTAATCAGCAAAAATTAGGCTTTTGATAGTACATGAATATGGAATTTGATCAGGATAGCAGTGTGGTAAATGGTTTTTCATATTTTTTATAAATTTTGAATTTAATTGAATTTTTGATATGATATGGATAACTCAATCATGCATATTGTAAAAAAATTTCAGAATATTTGAGTGTTCTTTGAATGTGGTTCTTGGTCGAACTATACTTCGACCAAAATGTTGACAGAGTGCTTTTTAGTAGTGTAGTGTTTTATTTTTAATTATTTATTGGTAACTCCAAATTATATGGAATTTTAACTGGAGATCTGAAACTCAATCATAAACAAATTTTAAAACTTTCGTAATTTTTGGATGTGTTTAGACCTTATCAATAGAAGAATTATAATAATATTTTTATAACAGAAAATTCAGCTGAAATAAGAGAAAGTATAGTGAGGGGTCAATGTGGAATTGACCCAAACAGCTCAATTGCTCTATATGGTCAACCTAACGCACAAGGAGCTCTCATAATTCATGATTCAAACCATAGAACCGAAATCTTAGAGAGAGAGGGAGGGTTAGGGTTTGAGAGGAGAAATTGATGGAGATGCTGACCTAGGGCTTTGCGGTCTGAGGAATGATGAAATCATGTAGGTTTAGCTTCTTTGGATATAGTTTCATGGTGAATCTTCTCTCAGATGTCAAGATTCCATCCCTTCCATGTTTGCATTCGAAATCATATCAAATAAAGTCCTTTTCTCACTCTTTCTCTCCTAATCTTCAATCCTAGGGTTTTCGAGTTGAAAGGAAGAAGAAAGTGGTGAAATGCTAGGGATTTGATATGAGATCGAGATTTTTAGGAATGAGATGCATTTTTAAGGTGTTTTCAAACCTTAGGGTGAGTGAGAACTTCCTTTAAATAGTATATTGCACAAAAATTGGTTAAACCATCCATAATCTTTAATTACTTAGTATGCGACTACAAACCCTGAATTGTGTGTTTGAGCTAAGTTGTTGCAAAATGATATGAAATGGAATATTCCTCTATTTGGATGAATTTCAGATGATAAAATCATATTAGAAATGTATACAGTACATCCTAATGAGAATTCCCTAAGTATTCCATAGGTTATAAGAGTAAACTAAAATATAGGGAATTTGTCTATGACTGAAATTGTTGTATAATTAAATAGAGAAATTTGTTTATCTAGATCCCCTTGGTTATGAATGATTTTTTATATAAATGCATAATGCATATATGTTAGATACTATCTTGGATTTTGTTTAAGGTGAATAGTGTTTGTCGATATCTCAGTAAAGAGGGTGAAACCCTAGATGCGAGGAAAGTTGGATATTTACGAATAGATATCGTGAAATTCATTTGAAGGGATTTTCTTGACATGATAGACTTTATTTATTCAATTTTATTCTTGATGCATGATATCTCAGTGAATGGCATGGAAACCCAAATTCAGCTCAGTTCTAAGGTTTCATACATATATTGATTGTATATGATTTGTTGAAAGCAGTCTTTATTCAGTAAATGTTTATGTCGTATGAAATCCTTATGAGAGCCACATGATAAGTGAATGAGGTAAATGAAACCCTAAGGATAGGGTGTTCAATGGTACAAGTATTGTGATATCAATGTTCTCAGTATGATATGTGGTGATGCTTAACAGTTCAATTGCATGATTCTAGTGTATAAAGTGCCAAGTTGACATGTAATCTGTTTATTTAAGAATTTTAGTCTGCATGTATGTCTAGTATGATGATTACTCAGAATAGTACACTGTTTTGAATATACTACTCTGATACCAAGTTGTTACACCCTGATCTCACAATTACCATTAATCATGAGATTAGGGCATAAATTGAGGATTTATTGTAATATAGAGATGACCCTTAACTTTTTCTTCTTTTTCAAACTCTTTGTTTTCTCGCATTGAACCACATAAACTAACTTTACAAGGGAATCTAAACATTGATTTCTCTAATCTGATTTCAACAGTAAAAATGCATGTATGAACATTCATTATGTTTCCCATACTTTAAAGCACATAAGACTTGCTGATTCACATATATTGCTAAAAGAGGAATAATGTTATACATCATCATTTACAACTCTCTCTTATTTCTTTACAATGACCTAAAGTGACAAGGACCGACTAAACTTAACTATACTCAGACTTAACTCTTATGGCAGATTGACCGGCCTAAATCGCACGTCCCAAAATTGGAGGCGGATTTGAAGTAGTCGGACTTTTACATTTATAACCCAAAACCTTCTAGGCCCCCGCAACTTCGTTTATGGGGTCGAAGTAGATATACGAGGTCGAACACAGGGACAAGGGTGGTAGTGTTGAGAATACAGAATCGGCACGTTACACTCTGGCAAGGGTAAAGAGGTGGCAAAGTTCCCCAAGGGAACAGTAGGATAGGACCGATAAAACAAAAGAAATCTATCTCCAACTTGAGCTACGAGGAAAAATAAGGTTTTAAGCATTTATCAGTTCAACGGAAACAGAGAGATAATACTAGTGCCAAAGTAAGGTATGAAGGAGAAAACCTCAGTAAAACAAGCGGCAGCAGAAACATCCTGTACCCCTCCTCTCGAAGCAGGTACTTCTAACCAAGCATCAACACCCCTCTCGAGGCTGTTGGGCTTAAGTTTGAGTGGAAAAGTTACTAAAGCAACGCCGATTCCGGGCACTCTCGTACTCCAGAATCAGTTCAAACACTAGAGCCACAACACCTCTCTCAAGGTTGTTGCAACGGGAACACACGATTCGGTAGCTAATCAAAATGTGATCCAAGCGTACAAGCTAGAGTTTAGATGTTAAACATAGCAATCATCAACAAAAGGTACCAAACATACAGCAGCAGATAATTAAAACTCTTCTAATTCCATTAACATATAAGGGTCTGATTACATTGCATAAATAAAGGAATTAAATGACTGAAATAAGTAAGATAAGTGTCACCTTCTTGATTTAGAAGGGTGACAGACAGCAGCAGACTCTCCATCCCGATACCGGGTAGGGGCCTTACACGATACACACGTGTCGGGCAACATGCTTACGACGGGCAGATGTATCGCGCGGGGCGCCCTGGTCTGATACGATCATGTCGGGTGGCACCCTCTCGGGCGACACACCGCGACTGGCAATGCGTATCGGGGTTTGGTATCGTGTCGGGCTAGAGTGTTGCTTCCAAGTATCAGGTACTCCTATCGGGCATTCTTGTTGGCCGATATCAGCCTGTAGTGGTGGCCGGGCCGATCCTAAGTGAACCATTCCCTCCCTCTCGGGATGGGGAAGTGCTCACCTAGAATTGCCCGACACACCTCCAAGGCACGACACGCTAGCTCCAAGCTCTTTACTCTGGTAGCTCTCATAGGGTTCCAACCTTTCTTTTCGGCTTACTGTAGCTTCTATTTATAGACAGTGGTTGGAAGAAGTTATGGTGCTCCGGTCGCCACGTGTTCTTCATCGGCTCCATTATTGCGGCCTTCAGGGGCACCCGATACGCGTATCGCCTGGCACAAAGATGTCGGGCTGTCGGTCATCATGACGAGTGGTGCCTGTCGGTGGGTGGCCTGTATCGCGCGACACGTTACAGCAGTATTGGCGAGTCTGGCTCCCTGTCGGGTAAAAAGGCATATCGCTCGTCTGCTTCCTCTTGTGCAGCACACTTGTGTCACGCGTCAGTGTATCGCGCTACCCTATCGGGCAGCGAGCGTATCGGTCGACTTACTGGGAAAAAGGTCAATGCAGGTAGAACACATTTATGGGTCGGGACGGGCCTTTTTGATGATAAATGAGTCAAAATGGAGGAAAACTCTGCAAAAGATGGAAATATTGGGTTAAGAGCGTAGCGTGGCCTGTTATTGCAAAAGTACATATAAAAAGAGAGGAAAACAGTTGAAAAGGGTAGTTTTGATAACTAAATAACAGTCAAAAACATCACAAAAATTGGTGTTATCAACTCCCCCAAACTTAGTATTTTGATTGTCCTCAATCAATATTTAAACTTTATTTTGTGATGCTTCTTCTTGACCGGTATAGTTTTCAAACCATGGGTTAGAGCGAGTATTGAGGTGTCTTTCTAAGAATATGGCCTGGTCACGAACAACATACTTTATTTTCTCCTGCCTTATTTAAGAAAAAAAAATTCTCCACGGCTTCGGCGAGACTAGGGTGCATGATTTCAAAGTTAGCTTTCACACCAAATAGCTTTTGGGGGAAGAAAGTTGTGTGGTTGGGTAGGCTTAAGGATTTTTGGGTCTTTCTTGTTTCCCATTAGTCCATCCAAGTACGAGTCCATTAACGGGCAAGTGGTCTCTGCAGTCCAAGCCAGTTGGCTTTAGAGCAGTGATTTCACATCCTACGTACCACTGCCCCGGATCTACCATGCCTAAAGATGGGTACTTTTGGAAAACAAGTGTGTATATTTTTTTCTTTTTCTTTTGGCACAACTCTCATGCTTTTATTCACTCTCATAAGGCTATTCTCTCTTTTTGGGATTTTTTTTGGGTAAGGGAAAACAAGAGGAATTTTATTGTTGTTTGGGCAGCTTTTTCCTTCTGCATACACGTCTCTTAGCTGTTGTAAGATTATATTTCACAATTTTTTTGTGTGGAAAGCCGTAGTCTTTTGTTGTTTGAGGTTGCATTGTCAGAAAGTCATAACAAAATTTGCATCTCCTTTGGGCACACAGAAAATAGACTGGCAAGAAGTCGTATCAGGTTTTTACTTATATAGTGACTTTGTACATATGTAGGGAGACAAAATAAGCAAACTTTTTCAAAAAAAATTCAAAATTTTTTATATGAGCATGCATACATACACATGATATAAGAGAAGAACGAAAGAACACAAAGGGTGGAGTTGAACAAGAAAATTTTATACATCCCTCACTGGTACATGGGTACCCCCCCAAACTTACTCCACACTCTGTCATAGAGTTGTGAAGTAGATAGGGTAAGGTAATGTTTACCCAGTGAGGGTTGGCTGGTGATCATGCCTGCACCAGATAGAAGCTCCCATACATTCTCCTTATTTGCTGTCGGAGTCGATGTGGTGGAGCTGGTCAGGTCTCTCTTTATTTGATAGAAGTTCCAAAACTATTAGGCATTCCCTTAAACCAGGTAGACTTTTTAAGATACTTTTATGGACAAAAGGACTGGTCATCAATCTAAGTTTCTTTAAACTTTCATCATCTATTGGACTAGCCAGAGAAATCCACTTGAGTCCATTTTCTTTCCCAGGAGGATTGCAGTCATGACAAGTGCAAAGCTCTCAAGAAAGAAGCGCAAGGCTCGTGCAGATTAAGACGATGATAATCGGCTTATGGTAGACAGAGAGCTCTTGAAAACACTTGTGGATACTTTATCAAAAGAAGATACCCCTCCCATGATGAAGGTGGCTTCATAACTGATGAGCCCAAAATACCCACATTCAGTCCAGAGGCCACTGGAGGAAGACTTCCACTGATTTTCTCTTTTGGAGATGGTCCTAAACCACCGCAGAAGACAGACTATGATAAGGAAATGGACCTCTCTTGGGGCTACCAAATCAAGAAATTCCGTCCTTGCTCTCTTTTCGGCGGTTGATGGCCCAGCTGCCTCGGGATTCTGGCATTTCTGTCCGACTGTTGTTGCTTCAGCTGCGGCCGCAGTGTCGATTCTTCTGTCGTGTCTGTCACCTTGACCGGAGGTTTGCTTTGTATGGGCCATACCTGTTATCAAGTTCATTGATCATTGAAATGTTAGGTAGACACGATACCACGATAAAACTCATCTCGTTGCAAAGTTCGGGTATCATCCATCAAAGGAATATCCTAGGCGATATAAAACTGGCTGATAAGGAGGGAAGGTTGCACATCAAAACACGTTGCCCGATACGGGTGTGTCGGGCGGTACGGTCGCATGAAACAATTGCCCGATAGGTCCTCCTGGCGGAAAAACGTGTCACCCGATATGGCGTATTGGACAAGCAAACGGAAGACGCGTCGTGCTACATTCGTGTCGGGCGACACAAGAAAATTCAACTAAATTCGTCAACCTGATATGCCACGCGCGATATGAAGCTCGTGTCGGGCAATCAGGCTGCCGGGCTATACCTTTACTTTCTGAAGCTCTCGCCCGATACGGGAGCAAAAGATAACTGGACGACATGCGAGCAAAGGGGGATTACTGCATGATACGGGTAGCAGGAAGAGGAAAGGAAGTAGCCCGACATGGTAAAACCTCCGTACTATATATAGCAACCTCTATCGGGGGTAAAACGGGTAGATCCAGGGTGCGCGTCGGCCGTTGAGACAAGCCATTCCTAAGACGAGTGATTCCATCCATCTAATCAAGGTCAATCACTTATCTTGCCTGATGCGTGCGCTCGCTGCCCGGGAGTACCGTCCGTCACGACCTTTGCAATCCCCGATATTTCGTTGCCCGATACAAGCGGTTCTGCGCGCCGGCTGACTTGTTGCCCGATACGATCAATAAAAGGAGATACATGTCCGATACACGGCCTGAAGGACTAAAAATGAGGCGAAGGCAAAAGCAATTGATTGGGTAAAACAGCATTGGCCTAGGGTTAAGTCCCCAACCTCAGATAGTATTACTCCTCAATGCTTCATAAAACCAAGCGGTGACCCATAAAACAGAAGAGTCAGTACATGTGCGCATGCGCTGACTCGGGCCTTATTATAGTCTGAATGTCCATAATGGTTGTTTTTCAATAAATAAAGTAAATAACATCCTATTCTAAGAAAGAAAAGTAAAAGCCCGGGCTGCCTCCCGAGGAGCGTTGTAGTATTCGTCACCAGCTCGACCGGTTTAGGTTCTTTACTTTTGGCTTTCAACAGTATCCATCTCCTGCAAGTTGATCTCTGCCCTCCTAACAAAAGCTTCATCTTCATAGTTCCTCTTCACTCTGTGCCCGTTTACTTGAAAGACCTTGGTCGGATCATCTTTGTCGTATAGCTCCATCATTCCTGATGGGTATATCCTTGACACAGTGAACGGTCCTGACCATCTCGTTTGTAACTTTCCAAGAAAAAGATGAATGGAGGATTTAAATAATAAAACTTTATCCCCTTCACTTACATCCTTTCTTCTTAGGTGGGCATCATGCCACACCTTCGTCCTTTGTTTATAGATTTTCGCATTCTCATAAGCATGAATCCTTAATTCTTCAAGCTCTTGTAACTGCAAATATCTCTTTTCTCCTGCTTTCTCCAGATCCATATTCAAGAATTTGATTGCCCAGAGGGCCTTGTGTTCCAGCTCAAGAGGTAGATGACAGGAGTTTCCATAGATCAACTTATAGGGGGTGGTTCCAATGGGCGTTTTATAGGCAGTCATGTAGGCCCAAAGTGCATCGTCAAGCTTCATTGACCAATCCTTCCTCGTCCGGCTGACAGTCTTTTCCAGAATCTGCTTGATTTGTCTATTCGAAACCTCTACCTGCCCAGAAGTCTGTGGGTGGTAGGGTGTAGCGATCTTGTGCTTAACTCCATACTTTCGTAGGAGTGCTTCGAACTGTCTCTCTCCGAAATGCGACCCTCTGTTGCTTATTACAGTGTGCGGTACACCGAACTGAGGGAAAATCGTTTTCTCGAACAGCTTGATCACTGACTTGGTGTAGCACGTTTGGGTTGCCACAGCTTCTACCCATTTTGATACGTAATCTACTACCACTAGAATGTATTGATACCCCCTTGATGGGGGAAACGGCCCCATGTAATCGATCCCCCATACGTCGAAAATCTCTACTTCAATCCAATTTGCCATCGGCATCTCGTTCCTTCACCTTATATTTCCCGTCGACTGGCATTCTTTGCAGACCTTTACAAACTGTGTGGAATCCTTGAATAAAGATGGCCAATAAAAACCTGATTGTAGCACCTTGGCAGCAGTCCTTTTGCTGCCTAGATGTCCTCCATAAGGGGAGGCATGGCACTCTTTAAGAATGTTCGGGGTTTCTTCTTTGGGAATGCATCTCCTGTACAAATTATCAGCACATCTTCTGAAAAGGAGAGGATCGTCCCAATAGTAATTTTTCACATCTGCGAACAGCTTCTTCTTCTTGTTATAGGTGATGTCAGGGGGCAGTTCTCCACAGGCAAGATAGTTACAGATATCTGCGAACCAGGGTAAGTCTTCTTCCTTGGTTTCAACCAACATTAAAGCTTCGTCGGCATAGTTGTCATTGATGGGCGGTCCCCCCTGTCCTTCAGCTACGATCCTTGATAAGTGGTCAGCGACCACATTTTCTTCACCCTTCTTATCGATAATCTCATGGTCGAACTCTTGTAGCAATAGGGCCCACCTCAACAGTCTGGGCTTTGTATCTTTCTTTTGCATTAGGTATTTTATGGCCCCGTGATCTGTATATACTTTGACCTTTGCTCCACTGAGGTACGACCTGAACTTATCAAAGGCGAAGACAATTGCAAGCATCTCTTTTTCGGTAGTTGTATAATTACCTGAGCTTCATCCAACGTGCGGCTAGCGTAGCAGGTCACATGGTGCTTTTTATCTTTTTTCTGCCCCAGGACTGCTCCTATTGCATAGTCGCTGGCGTCGCACATAAGCTCGAATGGTAAATTCCACTCTGGAGCTTGGAGGATGGGCGGTGAGACAAGAGCCTTCTTCAAAGCCTGAAAAGTAGTTAGACAGTCATCAGAGAAAACAAATTCAACATCTTTTACCAGCAGATTGGACAAGGGTTTTGAAATCTTTGAGAAGTCATTTATGAATCTTCGGTAATATCTGGCGTGTTCGAGGAAGCTCCTCACTCCCATCATGGACTTCGGTGGAGGAAGCTTGGATATGTCTTCAACTTTGCTAGTGTCCACCTCGATGCCACACCTTGAGATTTTATGCCCCAGAACGATGCCTTCTTATACCATAAAATGACACTTTTCCCAGTTTAAAACTAGATTGTTCTCCTCGCATCTTTACAGAACCAAAGATAGGTTTTTCAGGCAGGTATCGAAGTCCTTTCCATAGACTAAAAAATCGTCCATGAAAACTTCCACGATATCTTCCAGAAAATCCGAAAACATTGATATCATGCATCGTTGAAACGTAGCGGGAGCGTTGTAGAGGCCGAAGGGCATCCTTCTGAAGGCATAGGTGCCGTAGAGGCAGGTAAAGGTTGTCTTCTCCTGGTCATCTGGCAGGATGGGGACCTAATAAAATCCTGAAAAACCATCCAAGAAACAAAAAAAGTCATGATGCGCTAATCTTTCAAGAACTTGATCAATAAAAGGTAGCGGAAAATGATCCTTTTTTGTAGCTTGGTTTAGCTTCCTATAATCAATGCACATTCTCCATCCTATGACGGTCCTAACCGCCACCTCATCGCCCTTATCTCCTTTTACCACTGTCATACCGACCTTCTTGGGTACTATGTGGATCGGGCTTACCCAGTTACTATCGCTGATCAGGTAAATGATCCCTGCATCCCTTAACTTGATTACCTCTTTCTTGACGACTTCTTTCAGCATCTGATTCAACTTTCTCTGAGGTTGAGCCAGAGGTTTGGCAGATTCTTCCAGATTGATGTGATGCATACATAAAGCGAGGCTAAGGCCTTTGATGTCTTCCACTGAGTATCCTATAGCCTGCCGGTGGAGTCTTAACTCCTCAAGAAGTCTGTCCAGCTGGTTCTTCGAAAGATTGGCGTTGACGATGACAGGGTTTATTTCTTCTTAATATAGGAATTCGTATTTCAACCCTTCAGGTAACGGCTTCAATTCAGGCTTGGCCCTGGATGTCTTTTCTTGCGGCTCCCCCTCAAGAGAGGCATACTTGACAGATTCCACCACCTCATCCTCATTGCTCAAATCTTCATCAGACAGGTTAAGAAGACTGAGACACTCTGCAACTTCTAGACTCTCAAAGTCGGGATCCTGACTGCTTATCGCCCTCGCAAGGGGATCTACCATTCGGATGTCTTCTTCTATCTCCTCGTAGAACTGGTCGTAGCTGTCCACAAAATAAGCGGACTCTGACAGGGAAGGTCCTCTCATTGCATCCTTCACCTTGAAGTCTATGTGGTCATTTCTGACCCTCAGAGTGATTATCCCCTCAGAAACATCGATCAACACCCTTCCCGTAGCCAAGAAAGGACGTCCAAAGATGACGGGATAGCGGGGGTCCTCCACAGTGTCTATGACAACTATATCACATGGAATGAAGAAATTACCCACCCGGATTGGCACATCTTCAACAATGCTGACAGGTCTTTTGAAGATATGGTCTGCTAGTTCAATCCTCATATTGGTTCTAACCATATCGGTTAAACCTAATTTCTGCACGAAGCTTAGGGGCATAAGGCTGATACTAGCCCCTAAGTCGGCAATACCCCTCCGTTTGACGTTGTCTCTGATGGCGAAAGGGATTGTGAAGGCCCCCTGATCTTTCTTTTGTTGGGCAGATCCGGTTTTACGAAAGCAGAGGACACAGCTGCTAGATGTACAGTTTCAATCCTTCCTCCTCTTCTCTTCTTCATAATTAGATCTTTGAGAAACTTGGCATAAGTTGGCATCTCTTCCAAGGCGTCCAAAAAGGGAACTTCAAGATAAAGTTTCTTGATTGATTCCATGAACTTTTCATGGTGCTTCTTCAGGTTTGCCTTTATCAATTTGTATGGAAAAGGTATCTTTGGAGCATAAGGGCTTCTCCCACCAGGTAGCTCCTCGAAGGATCTCTATTCAGGCTCTCTGGCATCAGCTTGTCGATTTTCATCTTCTGCGGGATTCGCACCCACAGTCCCCGATTCAGGTTCTAGCCTGGCCTCCTCATTACGCTCCACTATCCTCCCGGATCTCAGTACTGCCATTCTGGCATATTCGGGACTGGAGAGCATCTTTCTTGAAGGGTTCTTCATCAAATCGGCCATCTGGGCCAATTGTTGATCAATTTGACGTTGGCGTGTCTGCATATTCACCATCTGAAACTGCATGGAGTTTAGAACTCCTAGATGGGGAAGCGTACTTTGTGCCAGCTGGTTTATGATTATATCTTGTCTCTTTATAAAAGCAAATAACTGTCCAACCAAGTTTGGTTGGTTTGAAACCTCGTCTTGGCCTTGACTGGTGCTCAAGAGAGGTCTGGCTCTCCATTGGCTTTCACCTTCGGAAAGAGGTTGCTCAACGCGAGGCTGCATGTTGATGGTGTCGGTGCTCCGTTGAACAGAATGCCTTTCTTCAGAGTACCTGAGCATCGTGTAACAATCAAGTTAGAAAATTTGTTATCTATAATATGAATTATTCATCTCAGGCAAAGAATAATAAATAATAACTAAAAGAAAAGAGTGATGTCAAGCTCATTTCTAAGCTTGAGGCACTGGATTGTAGTTAGTGGATTCGGGTTCGTCAACAGTACTGTTTTGCCTTGTCCCCGGAAACGGTGCCAAAAAGTTGACCGGCCTAAATCGTGCGTCTGAAAAGTGGAGCGGATTTGAAGTAGTCGGACTTTTAAATTTATAACCTGAAACCTTCTAGGCCCCCACAACTTTGTTTACGGGGTCAAAGTAGATATACAGGGTCAAACACAGGGACAAGGGTGGTAGTGTTGAGAACACAGAATCGGCACGTTACACTCCGGCAAGGGTAAAGAGGTGGCAAAGTTCCCCAAGGAACAGCAGGATAGGACCGATAAAACAAAAGAAATCTATCTCCAACTGGAGCTACAAGGAAAAATAAGGTTTTAAGCATTTATCAGTTTTTAGGGATTTTTGTGCAACGGAAACAGAGAGATAATACTAGCGCCAAAGTAAGGTACGAAGGGGAAAACCTCGGTAAAACAAGCGGCAACAGAAACATCTTGTACCCCTCCTCTCGAAGCGGGTACTTCTAACCAAGCATCAACACCCCTCTCGAGGCTGCTGGGCTTAAGTTAGAGTGGAAAGGTTACTAAAGCAACTCCGATTCCAGGCACTGTGGCATCACATCCCATTATCACACAGATAACGAGGTGTTACGCGAAAACGTGAGGAAATCACCATAACCACAGATTATCGAAAACACGGGTAAATTAAAACTGATTGTGAAAAATGGATAAACTATGAAACTATTGCATTCCAGTCCACATCCTGCAAGAAAACATGTTATATGCATATCCATGCAAATCTGGTTACATGTCCACAGCTTAGAACAACAGTTGTCCTGTCATAACATGAGTTCACCACCTGTTATACATACATAAGGCCCACATCTGGCCAGCAACAGGATATACAAAACATTTGTAGATGCAATTGAACATTGTCCCAGCGGGAGGCATAACTCCCCGCCAAAACTACAAAACCTCAATATCATATACACTAAGCAGCTATCTGATAGAAGATATAGCAAGAACAATTTATTGAAATAAGGCTAACTAAACTTACCTGATATATCCAAGTATTACAGGTAAGATATGATTAATAAGGCAGGATATCCAGATTCAACTACATATGAGAAACGTATAAATAACTACAATGTAAAGAGAGTAACTATACAAACAAGGCCTCAACCAATGTTTCGTGTTTGACTTAAGTAGTGAGTACTAAACGGCTGGATTACATTTTATTATGCCCTGAGGAAGTGAACCGTACCGTTCAAATCCAACCATCGGCTGCGAAGCCCATAACCGGTGCCATACAAGGTCAATGGAAGAGCCGGAATCCACGACCTCATCCCTCGTGGTTAGTACACGAGAAACACAGCAGGACCGTAGTCTCATGCTCAAGTGGTCTTAAGCCACAGGGTCAGCTCCTCAGGCTACCCTTCCTCTAGACCGCCTTGGTACAGGTCACGGCGCTAGTAAGACCGAGCCATGGGTCTCAACACCGTGCTCTGAGCCATGAACGCATTCATGCTCATCACATATCACCTATCCGGAGCCATGGGCCATGTTCACCATGCTCATCACATATCTGAGTCTGCAACCGCAGCTGCACTCGTTTCACCTCTCTATTTGAGGCTAGGAGAAACCTCGCATATTCAAAAATATGCGCTCCGGGTTAACCCGCAGGAGAACCCGTTTCACCATCACCCTATCCTGACTGATGATGGATCTATGGCCAGGGCAACTACATGATAGATTTCACTGTAATTAATTAGTATCTTTTAGATGGATTGCAAGATTCAACCAAGTTGTATAACATGCAAGCTATAGAAGGAAACAAACAACATAAACTCAACATTACGTTATTATTGGAATTACATCAACCTAATCCATATCAAGGATCCAACATCACATGTTATCACTTGGCCTCTTTCCAACCATCCAGATCCACCTCAAGGATCATCACATAACATGGGATCTCAATCCCTCATCACATAGTGCCATAGCCTCTCAAGGCTTTCATCATCATTATGGAACATCATTCATAATACACCTATCATCACAGTATTCACATATAACCATTCCTTATAGCCTTTCTTTTGGCTAATCATTACCTGCATGGTTGGCATCATTCGATAATCATATGAATAATCAAGAGACTCATATTATTAACATAAGGTGACAATTGGGGTTAAGTATATTGCCAGCATAAAACGTCACTAATAATTACATCCATGCCTCATCTTAAGGTTACATATGTAAGCACAATATCAAGCAACCCTAATGCATGCTTAACGTTACTCTTAGCATTAAAGAGATAACCAGGGTAGTCACACTCGTACACATGTGCTTCACCTTGTTTCAACATCATGCTAAACATACAAACTAGCATTATTATTACTGCTACCATTGTCACTATCTTCATCATTAAGAGAGCAAGGAGTCACCAACGATATCAAGGGCATATATAGTTCAAGCCATTTTCATGATGCAAAGATCCCTCACAAAAGGTACCCAAAACCCTCACCAAAAGAAGTGTGTCGGGTAAGGCTCACTAACACAGAATCGGGCACTTCTATCCTCACCCAAAGCCATGGCGTGCAGCCTAGTCAGGCGTGCAGCGCGCATCACTTGAAACAAGGGTGAGCGTGCAGCTATGTCAAGCGTGCAACCCCAAGGCGTGCAAGGTGTGCCGGGCGTGCAGGGCACTACTGGGCGAGCAGGGTAGTCAGGCGAGCAGAGCCTACCAGGCGAGCAGCTCCAAGTGGGCAGCCTGTCATGCAGCTAAGGTCTGGATCGCGCGCCCCACACAAAACAGAGTTCTCAACCGAAAGAGAGCAGGCCGTGCAAGGGGAAAACTAGAGCAAGGGGGCTGTCAGGCAGCACCTCCTCCAGCACCAAGCACCCAAGATGCATCTCAACAAGGTCATCTAAACGAGCTCACCTTCTTGCCCAAAGTGAGAAGAGAGTCTTGCTCAAGCCACTAAGTCATAAGCTCACCTCAATCGGCTAGGAAAGAGGGGTATTGCTCATGGCATTAGGACCCAACTCACTCTTCTAAACCAAGGGGAGAGAGGAGTGTTGCTCCCTAAACCCTAATCTTACATGGATCGGCCAACATGGCTACTAAGCAAGAACTAAGCTACCCATATACAGATAAACGAGAGTATGGAAACAACATATATGAAAAGAGAGTAGAGTAGCTAGGGTTAGAGTTATGCAACCCGCCTTAAGCTCTAAGCCCCAAGGAAGAAGAAGAACTCCAAGCTCCACGCACCACCAAGCAAAGAGGATGGAGAGCTCCAAGGGATATTGACCACCAAAGCTCCTCCAAGGGTGTATCATCCACCAAGCAAGGGAAAGAGGGAGTGTGTCGTGCACAAGAGGAAGAGGAACCAAAGGGACCTCAAGCTAAGGAAGGAACCATCTTTATAGAAAGAAAGGGAGGAGAAAACAAGGTGGAACATGGCAAGGTGTCGCCCCCACAAAGGACACTTGTCCTAGAACTCAAGCCACCACTCTAGCAAGGCTTAAGATACGTGTCCAAGGCATGCACCAAGTGTCCACCAAACAAGACCAAGCACCATGGGCGACACACCAAGCTTGCACTAGGGTGACATACCTCCTTGTTGGCCGACACAACCACCCTAGGTCGACACACTCTTCACCTGGGCGACACAAGGCTCAACCAAGCCCAAACAAAGCACTTCAAGGCCCAAACAAGCTCAACAAAGGCCCAAAGAGCTCAAGCAACAAGCCCAAGCCTTCCTCTCAACCCTAGAGGAAGCAAAGAGAGAGAAGAACACCTCACAAGGTGGTGACTTGCTCACAAAACCCTAGACTTGGGTTATTTGCAAGTAGCACCTCCAACTCTCAACAAAACACAACCAAACCCTAATCACCACTAAAGGTGATTAGCAGGCACCAAAACACCAGGGTTAAGTAAAGCAAACAGGGTAAGCCTTAAACGAAGGTCAGGGTCCTTACAATCTAACCCCCTTTAAGGGATTTCGTCCCTGAAATCTGAAGAGAAAAGCGAGGGATACTTCCTCTTCATCTCTTCCTCAAGCTCCCACGTGGCTTCCTCAACGCCACGACGTTGCCAAAGAACTTTCACAAGAACCAGGTCTTTCCTTTTCAGCTTCTTGATCCTTCTGTCAAGGATCGCCATAGGACCTTCTTCGTAGGTCGCATCTGCCTCAAGCTCAACCTCAAATGGCTGTATCACTGTACCTGAATCCGGATGACTTTTCTTCAGCATACTGACATGAAACACTGGATGCAACTTGTGCAACTCTGGAGGCAACTCTATCTCGTAAGCTACTTTACCAACACGTGTTGTAACTGGGTAAGGCCCCATATACCTGGGTGCCAACTTACCCTTCCGTCCAAACCTTAGCACACCTTTCCACGGTGAGACCTTAAGATATACTTTGTCTCCTACCTGGAACTCCAAGGGTCGTCAGCGATTGTCTGCATAAGACTTCTACCTGTCCTGTGCCACTTTCAATTGTTGTTGTATCACTTTGATCTTTTCCGTTGTCTGCTGGACTAACTCAGGACCCAAAAGCTGATACTCACCAGACTCATACCAACATAAAGGAGATCTGCACTTCCTTCCATACAAAGCTTCATAAGGAGCCATGTCGATGCTTCGCCGATAACTGTTGTTGTAGGCAAACTCTATCAAACTCAGATGCACATCCCAACTACCTGGGAACTGCAAAACACATGCTCGAAGAAGATCTTCCAAAATCTGAATAGTCCTCTCAGACTGTCCGTCTGTCTGGGGGTGGAAAGCTGTACTGAACCTCAACTGCGTTCCCAACGCTCTGTGCAACTGCTCCCAAAAATGACTCGTGAACTGAGGACCTCTATCAGAAACTATCGTCGCTGGCACACCGTGCAAACGAACTATCTCATCCACATACACTCTAGTGAGTTTCTCAGTTGTATACATCGTCTTCACTGGCAGGAAATGGGCAGACTTCGTCAATCTATCCACAACCACCCAGATGGAATCATGATTCCTAGTTGTCTTGGGTAGACCAACTACGAAATCCATGGTTATATGATCCTATTTCCACTGCGGTATCGACAAAGGTTGCAACGTACCTGTCGGCTTCTGATGCTCAGCCTTCACTTGTTGACAAACCGCACATCTTACCACGAACTCAGCTACATCCTTCTTCAAGCCGGGCCACCAATACAAGTCCTTCAGACTATGATACATCTTGGTGACACCTGGATGCATAGCATACCTCGATGTGTGTGCTTCCTCAAGCACCAACTTCCTTAGCTCATCAACATCTGGAACCACCATCCTATCACGATAGCAAACTAGTCCATCCTCGGACTCATGAAACCCATCATGCTTTTTGCTGCCAAACTCTCACCTGATCAATCGTATTGCATCATATGTCTGCTATGCATCCTTAATCTGCTGTCTCAACGTAGGCTTGACTTGCATTTGTGCTAAGAGTCCAGCTAACGAGGAAACTTCCATCTGCACATTCATCTGTCATAGAGAGACAAACATATCTCACCTATGGCATACCAGAGAACTCAGTTGCGCCTTCTTTAATGAAAGAGAAGAAGACTTTCGACTAAGCGCATCAGCTACCACATTCGCCTTACCATGATGATACTCGATAGTGCAGTCGTAATCATTGATCAACTCCATCCATCGTCGCTGTCACGTGTTCAACTCATGCTGCGTAAAGATATACTTCAGATTCTTATGGTCTGTAAAGATCTGACACGTTTCCCCATACAGATAGTGTCTCCAAATCTTTAACGCATGAACCACTGCCGCCAACTCCAAGTCATGAGTCAGATAATTCTCCTCATGCTTCTTGAGCTGTCACGAGGCAAAAGAAACCATGTGATCCTCCTGCATCAGCACACAACCTAAACCTTTCTTGGAAGCATCACAGAAAACAACATAGCCTTTCCCAGGCTCTGGCAAGGTCAACACTGGAGCATTGGTTAGCTTCTCCTTCAAACTCTGGAAAGCTTGCTGACATTGATCATCCCAATCAAAAGGTACGTCCTTCCTTGTCAACTTCGTCATTGGCAACGCGATCGCACTGAAGTCCTTGATAAACCTCCGGTAGTATCCTGCTAAACCAAGGAAACTACGAACTTCGGTCGGCGTCTTTGGTTGTTCCCATTCTGCAACGGATTCCACCTTTTTTGGATCTACTTTGATGCCTTCAGCAGATATCACATGACCCAAGAACGTCACTTCTTCCAACCAGAACTCGCACTTACTGAACTTGGCATACAACTGATGTTGACGAAGAAGAGTCAACGCTCGACGAAGATGTTGTTCATGCTCTAGCCTGTCTCGACTATAGATCAAGATGTCATCTATAAAGAATACAACAAACTGATCTAAGAACGGAAGGAACACTCTGTTCATCAGATCCATGAAAGTTGCAGGTGCATTGGTTAACCCAAACGGCATAACCACGAACTCGAAATGACCATACCTCGTCCTGAAAGCTGACTTTGGTATGTCATCCGCCTTTATCCTCAACTGATGATATCCAGACCGTAGATCGATCTTCGAAAACACTGTAGCACCATGCAACTGATCGAACAGATCATCTATCCTCGGCAACGGGTACTTATTCTTGATCATGACCTTGTTCAACTGCCGGTAATCTATACACAACCGCATCGAACCATCCTTCTTCTTAACGAACAACACGGGAGCACCCCACGGTGACGTACTCAGTCGGATAAAACCTTTCTCCAACAACTCTTGCAACTGCTTCTTCAGCTCTGCCATCTCTTCTGGAGCCATCCTATACACTGACTGTGCAACTGGTAGTGTCCCTGGAACCAGATTGATCTCGAAATCAATCTCTCGGGGTGGAGGAACACCAGGAAACTCCTCAGGAAACATGTCTGCAAACTCTCGAACCACTGACACCTCCTCGAGACTAAGACCTTTCGCCTTGGTAACCACAACGGTATCCACCATGTGAGCTAAGAACGCCTCACATCCTTGTCGTAACAACTTATCTGCCACCAAAGCTGATACTAGACACGTCGGAAGAATCTTCCTATCTCCCTGGAAGACCCACTTCTCTCCAGAAACATCAAACACTGCCTGCTTAGAACCACAGTCCAAAACAACCTTATACTTCTCTAAGGTATCCATACCAAGGATAACATCAAAACCTTGCATATCAAGTGGTACAAGATCCACTTGAATGCAGCGTCCCGAGGAAGACAAGACACAAGAGGGACACTCTTCTCGAAGCAAAAAGGAACCATTAAGAGGGGTTTCTAACAACAAGCTATCCTTCTTACTACTAACAGGTAAACGACAGTTCTCAAGCATATTATAGGCGATAAAAGAGTGCGTAGCACCTGGGTCAACCAGGCCAAAAAATAAAGCAAGAAGAAGACATATCAGAATGAAATAACTCCATCTGACCTGTCACTACTCATGGGTTGACTATCGCCTCCGGTTGATTCATAGCATAGAATCGAGTTGTTGCTTGCTGTCCACAGCCTCTGCTTCCTTGAGCAGACGATCCAGCCTGAGATGCTTGACCGCGTCCTCATCCTCTGCTACCACTAGGCTATGGTCTCTCTGACCCCTGAAGGTTCTGCCTCGGCTGCTGGGTTACTTCATCATCTCTGAAGGGACAACTCGACTTAACATGCCCTATCTGACCGCAGGCATAGCATGTCCTACCATCAACTCGTGGCCTGGATGGCCCTGTTACTACCACAGAAGCCGAACTTTGTGCCTTAGATGGTGAAGAAACATAACCTCTTCCTTTACTCGGAGACCACTGAGACGGTCCTCCAGAACCTCTCATCGCTGACAGCGCCGAAAACCTATGCTTCTTGAAGCCACCAGACCTCTGACCCTGAAACTGAACAGGTCTCTTCTTAGCCATAGACTCTCTCTTTTCCCTAACAGATCGTTCAATCCTCCGGACAGATTCCACGAACATTGCAAACTGCTCCCGGTTCTCCAAAGCAAAAACCGGTGTCGTCAGCTCAGCACTCAGACCCTTCTCGAAACGTCTGATATGTTCCTCGTCTGTTGCTGCCATGTGAGGACAAAACCTCAACAGATCCATAAACTTGGCTTCATACTCGGTGATGTTCATCATTTCTTGCCGTAAACTCTCGAACTGACAGATCTTCTCATCCAGATATGTCTTGGGAAAGTATCTGGTGACGAACTCGCGTCGGAACACTTCCCAATAGATCACCTCACCAGGCCGATTCTCTTCCTCGATGGTCCACCAGTGACCAGCACTACCTTTCAGAAGGTAGACAGCATGCTTTACCTTGTCCTCTTCGGGGATGTCAAGGATCCGAAAAGCCTTCTCGAGACTTGTCAGCCACAGATCTACATCCTCTGGATCAACCGTCCAAGCATAATCCGAAGCTCCAACTCGGCGAAGCCGCTCGAAGGTCTTCCCAATACCCGATGTTTCTCCATAGGGAACTTGTGCTCGCGGAGGAGGCACTGGTAATCGCTCAACCATGAGATTCATCGTAGCCATTAACTACCCCATAAGTTGTTGGTAAGTAGGATGTTCAAGTATGGTTGGGTTAGGTTGGGGGACCTCAGGCACCCGATCTTCATGTGCCTGTCTTTCTGCTCCATCAACTGATCCAACATCACTATGCTCAGGAGCATGTTCTTCATGGTTTCCAGACATCTTGGCTTTTCTTCCGCTGAGGGCAGAAGATTTCTATGAGAAAATCTGGAAAACTCATAAGAACAAACACAACTTAGTCTTAAATCCCTGTAGACTCAGCGAACCTAGGGCTCTGATACCAAACTTGTGGCATCACATTCCATTATCACACAGATAACGAGGTGTTACGCGAAAACGTGCGGAAATCACCATAACCACAAATTATAAAAAACATGGGTAAATTAAAACCAATTGTGAAAAATGGATAAACTGTGAAACTATTGCATTCCAGTCCACATCCTACAAGAAAACATGTTATATGCATATCCATGCAAATCTGGTTACATGTCCACAGCTTAGAACAACAGTTGTCATGTCATAACATGAGTTCACCACCTTTTATACATACATAAGGCCCACATCTGGCCAGCAAAAGGATATACAAAACATCTGTAGATGCACATCGTGAAACAACGTCGAAACACCACCAAGGACCTGAGAGTACAGGATGACTCTAGACTCTATCACAAAACATCCAAAACAGCAGCACATCCAAAGCTTGCCTTCTACTGTTCTTCTTGCTGCTCGGCCGCAACTCCGCGACCACCACCTCGTCTAGCTTGACTACCTAAAAAGGGTGTAAACTAGCGGAGTGAGACAATTGAACACTGTCCCAACGGGAGGCATAACTCCCCACAAAAACTACAAAACCTCAAGATCATATACACTAAGAAGCTATCTGATAGAAGATATAGCAAGAACAATTTATTGAAATAAGGCTAACTAAACTTACCAGATATATCCAAGTATTACAGGTAAGATATGATTAATAAGGTAGGATATCCAGATTCAACTACATATGAGAAACATATAAATAACTACAATGTAAAGAGAGTAACTATACAAACAAGGCCTCAACCAATGTTCCGTGTTTGACTTAAGTAGTGAGTACTAAACGGCTGGATTACGTTTTATTATGCCCTGAGGAAGTGAACCGTACCATTCAAATCCAACCATCGGCTGCGAAGCCCATAACCAGTGACATACAAGGTCAATGGAAGAGCCAGAATCCATGACCTCATCCCTCGTGGTCAGTACATGAGAAACACAGTAGGATCGTAGTCTCATGCTCAAGTGGTCTTAAGCCATAGGGTCAGCTCCTCATGCTACCCTTCCTCTAACCCGCCTTGGTACAGGTCACAGTGCTAGTAAGACCAAGCCACGGGTCTCAACACCATGCTCTGAGCCATGAACGCATTCATGCTCATCACATATCACCTATCCGGAGCCATGGGCCATGTTCACCATGCTCATCACATATCCGAGTCTGCAACCGCAGCTGCATTCGTTTCACCTCTCTATTTGAGGCTAGGAGAAACCTCGCATATTCAAAAATATGCGCTCCGGGTTAACCTGCAGGAGAACCCGTTTCACCATCACCCTATCCTGACTGATGATGGATCTATGGCCAGGGCAACAACATGATAGATTTCACTGTAATTAATTAGTATCTTTTAGATGGATTGCAAGATTCAACCAAGTTGTATAACATGCAAGCTATAGAAGGAAACAAACAACATAAACTCAACATTACGTTATTATTAGAATTACATCAACCTAATCCATATCAAGGATCCAACATCACATGTTATCACTTGGCCTCTTTCCAACCATCCAGATCCACCTCAAGGATCATCACATAACATGGGATCTCAATCCCTCATCACATAGTGCCATAGCCTCTCAAGGCTTTCATCATCATTATGGAACATCATTCATAATACACATGTCATCACAGTATTCACATATAACCATTCCTTATAGCCTTTCTTTTGGCTAAGCATTACCTGCATGGTTGGCATCATTCGATAATCATATGAATAATCAAGAGACTCATATTATTAACATAAGGTGACAATTGGGGTTAAGTATATTGCCAGCATAAAACGTCACTAATAATTACATCCATGCCTCATCTTAAGGTTACATATGTAAGCACAATATCAAGAAACCCTAATGCATGCTTAACGTTACTCTTAGCATTAAAGAGATAACCAGGGTAGTCACACTCGTACACATGTGCTTCACCTTGTTTCAACATCATGTTAAACATACAAACTAGCATTTATATTACTGCTACCATTGTCAACTATCTTCATCATTAAGAGAGAAAGGAGTCACCAACGATATCAAGGGCATATATAGTTCAAGCCATTTTCATGATGCAAAGATCCCTCACAAAAGGTACCCAAAACCCTCACCAAAAGAAGTGTGTCGGGTAAGGCTCACTAACACAGAATCGGGCACTTCTATCCTCACCCAAAGCCATGGCGTGCATCCTAGTCAGGCATGCAACACGCATCACTTGAAATAAGGGTGAGCGTGCAACCCCAAGGCATGCAAGGTGTGTCGGGCGTGCAGGGCACTACTGGGCGAGCAGGGTAGTCAGGCGAGCAGAGCCTACCGGGCGAGCAGCTCCAAGCGGGCAGCATGCCGTGCAGCTAAGGTCTGGCTCACGCGCCCCACACAAAACAGAGTTCTCAACTGAAAGAGAGCAGGCCGTGCAAGGGGAAAACTAGAGCAAGGGGGCTGTCGGGAAGCACCTCCTCCAGCACCAAGCACCCAAGATGCATCTCAACAAGGTCATCTAAACGAGCTCACCTTCTTGCCCAAAGTGAGAAGAGAGTCTTGCTCAAGCCACTAAGTCATAAGCTCACCTCAATCGGCTAGGAAAGAGGGGTATTGCTCATGGCATTAGGACCCAACTCACTCTTCTAAACCAAGGGGAGAGAGGAGTGTTGCTCCCTAAACCCTAATCTTACATGGATCGGACAACATGGCTACTAAGCAAGAACTAAGCTACCCATATACAGATAAACGAGAGTATGGAAACAACATATATGAAAAGAGAGTAGAGTAGCTAGGGTTAGAGTTATGCAACCCGCCTTAAGCTCTAAGCTCCAAGGAAGAAGAAGAACTCCAAGCTCCACGCACCACCAAGCAAAGAGGATGGAGATCTCCAAGGGATATCGACCACCAAAGCTCCTCCAAGGGTGTATCGGCCACCAAGCAAGGGAAAGAGGGAGTGTGTCATGCACAAGAGGAAGAGGAACCAAAGGGACCTCAAGCTAAGGAAGGAACCATCTTTATAGAAAGAAAGGGAGGAGAAAACAAGGTGGAACATGGCAAGGTGTCGCCCCCACAAAGGACACTTGTCCTAGAACTCAAGCCACCACTCTAGTAAGGCTTAAGACACTTGTCCAAGGCATGCACCAAGTGTCCACCAAACAAGACCAAGCACCATGGGCGACACACCAAGCTTGCACTAGGGTGACACACCTCCTTGTTGGCCGACACAACCACCCTAGGTCGACACACTCTTCACCTGGGCGACACAAGGCTCAACCAAGCCCAAACAAAGCACTTCAAGGCCCAAACAAGATCAACAAAGGCCCAAAGAGCTCAAGCAACAAGCCCAAGCCTTCCTCTCAACCCTAGAGGAAGCAAAGAGAGAGAAGAACACCTCACAAGGTGGTGACTTGCTCACAAAACCCTAGACTTGGGTTATTTGCAAGTAGCACCTCCAACTCTCAACAAAACACAACCAAACCCTAATCACCACTAAAGGTGATTAGCAGGCACCAAAACACCAGGGTTAAGTAAAGCAAACAGGGTAAGCCTTAAACGAAGGTCTGGGTCCTTACACTCTCGTACTCCAGAATCGGTCCAAATACTAGAGCCACAACACCTCTCTCAAGGCTGCTGCAATGGGAACACACGATTCGGTAGCTAATCGAAACGTGATCCAAGCGTACAAGCTAGAGTTCAGATGTTAAACATAGCAATCATCAACAAAAGGTACCAAACATACATCAGCAGATAATTAAAACTCTTCTAATTCCATTAACATATAAGGGTCTGATTACATTGCATAAATAAAGGAAGTAAATGACTGAAATAAGTAAGATAAGTGTCTCCTTCTTGATTTAGAAGGGCGACAGACAGCAGCAGACTCTCCAGCCCGATACCGGGCAGAGGCCTTGCACGATACACACGTGTCGGGCGGCACACCCTCTCGGGCGACACGGTTACGATAGGCAGATGTATCACGCGGGGCGCCCTGGACCGAAATGATCATGTCGGGCGGCACCCTCTCGGGCTACACGCCGCGACTGGCAATGCGTATCGGGGTTCGGTATCGTGTCGGGCTAGAGTGTTGCTTCCAGGTATCGGGTACTCCTATCGGGCATTCTTGTTGGCCGATATCAGCCTGCAGTGGTGGCCGGGCCGATCCAAAGTGAACCATTCCCTCCCTCTCGGGATGGGGAAGTGCTCACCTAGAATTGCCCGGCACACCTTCGAGGCACGACACGCTAGCTCCAAGCTCTTTACTCTGGTAGCTCTCGCAGGGTTCTGACCTTTCTTTTCAGCTTCCTATAGCTGCTATTTATAGACAGCGGTTGGAAGAAGTTATGGTGCTCCGGTCGCCACGTGTTCTTCATCGGTTCCATTATTGCGGCCTTCAGGGGCACCCGATACGCGTATCACCCGGCACAAAGATGTCGGGTTGTCAGTCATCGCGACGAGTGGCGCTTGCCGGTGGGTGGCCTGTATCGCGCGACACGTTACAGCAGCCGTGGTGAGTCCGGCTCCTTGTCGGGTAAAAAGACGTATCGCTCGTCTACTTCCTCTTGCGCGGCACCCTTGTGTCGCACGTCAGTGTATCGCGCTACCCTATCGGGCAGCGAGTGTATCGGTCGACTTCCTGGGAAAAAGGCCGATGTAGGTAGAACACATTTATGGGCCAGGACGGGCCTTTTTGATGATAAATGAGTCAAAAATGGAGGAAAACTCTACAAAAGATGGAAATATTGGGTTAAGAGTGTAGCGTGGCCTGTTATTGCAAAAGTACATATAAAAAGAGAGGAAAATAGTTAAAAAGGGAAGTTTTGATAACTAAATAACAGTCAAAAACATCACAAAAATTGGTGTTATCATAGATCTACTCTGAAGCAATGATGTCTTCAATCCCCACAATTTTCCTAAAATTTTTGAGTGGAGGGGTTGCAATATTAACTCCATGAAACTGACAATCCTCGGTTGAATCTGTATTGTTCATGGGTAACAGTAGTTATCTAGATGTCGTGCAGTATTGGCATTGTCTGACATTTTATTTCACGTTTTGCTTCTTCACATTAGTAGAAGGATAAAAAGAAATATATACAACATGGTATACATGATCATACACATAAAATAAGCAACATGGTCATAAGAGAAAACTAGAAGTTAAAGATAACATGTGGAATAGTAGTATATGGTAAGGGGATTATGGAAAGTAAAGAAGGATTTGAAACATAATGGAGTAATATAGATTATAAAAGAAAGAGGCTGTGAGATTCAAGAAAGTGCTAATTAGTCAAGTATCCTTGTTGATAATTAATTAAACCTACATATGAGAAATGTATTATTGAATATTTGAAGATAAGAATTCTAAGTCTCAAAATCATCTTCTCTTTCATATCTTCCTTAATGAGAGCAATGTGGGAATGAAGTGATAAGAAAATGAATCATATATGATGCATAACCACCATGGTAGAGACATCTAGTGAATGTAATAATGACACACAATATGATGATGAAACCCTAGTAGGGGAAATTGAGAATGTAATCTATCTAAATGGCCAAGTAAGAGAAAGGAAATTCAATTGATAAGATAAGGAAGACTTTAGTAAAACTTGTGAGATCCAAAGTTTGACTTTCAAATTAAGGGAGCAAGTCACATCAAATAACGTCATGCTACTGATAAGGACCAAACCCTAGAATGTTTAGAGTTGTAGTAGTTCAAGGGATGTCACTAGTGATTTGACCTTGAATACTAGCATTTCTATAAAACAAGATCATGATATTTGCACTATGAGAAGTAAACTAGCACTGATAGTAATCCAGGGTTTAAAGATAGCTAATCTGAAAGGTCGATAAACAATATGGAAACGATTTGGAGTAAAGAGTAAGATATAAATTTGAAATGTAACAAGTGTGTTTTGAACAAAAGAACAAATACAATATGAGTGAAGTGTGATATGAGATAAATTCTTGCAGTGATAGAAAGAATGATAAATAATCTATTTGTACCTTGTATGTTTCAATTTAGGAATGTTTAATCTACATGATTAAAATGAGAAGGATAAGTAGCAAAAAGTAAGTAGTAGTGAATGAGGAGAGAGATAAGAGATAACAATGGCTTTTAGTAATATGTGAATTTGTTTTTAGAAGTATAATTTGTTGAAGGTATACTAAGGGATGTAAATTTGTTTTACATATGATTTCAATGTACATGTGCAAGCAATATGTTAATTTTAGGTGTCTGATAGTTGTAGTCATTCATACCAGTAATCCATCTTAGTATTGTACAGTTGTGGTATGGTGATATGGGTTGAATAATGATGGAACAAATGAAGGGTTACCCTGAATAAGGTATTCTTACCTATTCACTCATATGAATAGAAGGGATGATAACCATATTGTATTGATATGGAACCCTAATGAGGTATAGCTTGTTATACCTAGCTTTAATATAACTTAGTGATGGTAATTGGGTATGAATAGTCCTTGAATGACTAATACAATCATGGAGTACTTGTTTACTGTTGTTGAAACCCTAGTATGCTATAACATGATGGTAACACCTTGAATTATGTGTGGGTTCATACTTGAGAATAATATGGAATGTGATGGTAATACTTCACCTTATGCATCCATGATGCAATGGGGATGTCGTGAGTAGTATTGTACAATTTTTGTTGAATTTAGTCTTCCAACACAAGACTATTTTGCTATTTGAGTAGCACAATAGTAATATTCAAAACAACATGGTGAACTCTCTTTTGTGACTCAGAGGTAATATAAAACAATAGTACATATTGAGCCGTATGAATTGAGATGGTTGGATTAGATTATCAATGTTGAGGTAACACCTCAAGAGTATGAAAATATTGAAATGGTTGCTTCTCTATCTAATCTATGATTGATTGTGGCATAGATAATTTGTTTGTTATCATTGAGAACTGTATTAACATGTTGTGATTAGAAAAGAAATAAAGGACTTAACATTGAAAACTACATTCAAGTATAAAATACAAGAATGTAATGACATGTAAGATTTCAGAAGCTTAAAATAAACTTTGAATATACTTTGTTTGTGTATTTATGTTTCGGGGACGAAACTTTTTAAGGGGGTGAGAATTGTAAATGACCACATTTGTGCTTAATTAGTAAACTAGGGTTTACCTGAATGATTACATGTTTGATTAGATTGAATATCGTTTAGACTTGATTAATGATAGTATATCAATTATGATGTTTCAAACCTAAGAAGAAACTCTAACTATGATTTTAGTTTGAATAATTAGGGTTTGAGAAATGTGAACCCTAATCGGAAAAATTAGGGTTTTGATAGTACATGAATATGGAATTTGATCAGGATAGTAGTGTGGTAAATGATTTTTCATTTTTTTACACATTTTTTTATTTAATTGAATTTTAGATATGATATGGATAACTCAATCATGCATATTGGAGAAAAATTTCAGAATATTTGAGTGTTCTTTGAATGTGGTTCTTGGTCAAACTATACTTCGACCAAAATGCTGACATAGTGCTTTTCAATAGTTTAGTGTTTTATTTTTAATTATTTATTGGTAACTCCAAATGATCTGAAATTTTAACTAGAAATCTGAAACTCAATCATAAAAACATGTAAAATTTTCATAATTTTTGGATGCATTTAGACCTTTTGAGTAGATGAATTACAGTAATATTTTTATGACAGAAAATTCAGCTAAAATAAGAGAAAGTATAGTGAGGGGTCAATGTGCAATTGACCCAAGCAGCTCAATTTCTCTATATGGTCAACCTAACACACAAGGAGCTCTCATAATTCGTGATTCAAACCATAGAAATGAAATCCTAGAGAGAGAGGGAGAGTTAGGGTTTGAGAGGAGACATTGATGGAGATGCTGACCTAGGGTTTTGCGGTCCAAGGAATGATGAAAACATGTAAGTTTAGATTCTTTGGATATAGTTCCATGGTGAATCTTCTCTCAGATGTCAATATTTCGTCCCTCCCATGTTTGTATTCGAAATAGTATCAAATAAAGTCCTTTTCTCACTCTTTCTCTCTTAATCTTCAATTCTAGGGTTTCCGAGTTGAAAGGAAGAAGAAAGTGATGAATTGCTAGGGATTTGATATGAGATCGAGATTTTCAGGAATGAGTTGCATTTTTAAGGTATTTTCACACATTAGGGTGAGTGTGAACTTCCTTTAAACAGTATATTGCACGAAAATTGGTTAAGCCATCCATAATATTTAATTGCTTAGTATGCGACTACAAACCCTGAATTGTGTGTTTGAGCTAAGTTGTTGCAAAATGATATGAAATGAAATCTTCCTCTATTTGGATGAATTTCATATGATAAAATCATATTTTAAATGTATACAATACATCCTAATGAGAATTCCCTAAGTATTCGCAGAGATTATAAGAGTAAACTAAAATATAGGGAATTTGTCTATGACTGAAATTGTTGTATAATTAAATAGAGAAATTTGTTTATCTGGATCCCCTTGGTTATGAATGATTGTTTATCTGAATGCGTAATACATATATGTCAAATACTAACTTGGATTTCATTTAAGGTGAATAATGTTTGTTGATATCTCAGTAAAGAGGGTGAAACCCTAGATGCGAGGAAAGTTGGATATTTACGAATAGATATCGTGAAATCCATTTGAAGGGATTTTCTTGACATGATAGACTTTATTTATTCAATTTTATTCTTGATGCATGATATCTCAATGAATGGCATGGAAACCCAAATTCAGCTCAGTTCCAAGGTTTCATACATATATTGATTGTATATGATTTGTTGAAAGCAGTCTTTATTTAGTAAATGTTTATGTCGTATGAAATCCTTATGAGAGCCATGTGATAAGTGAATGAGGTAAATGAAACCCTAAGGATAGGGTGTTCAATGAATCAAGTATTGTGATATCAATGTTCTTAGTATGATATGTGGTGATGCTTAACAGTTCAATTGCATGATTCTAGTGTATAAAGTGCCAAGTTGACATGTATTATGTTTATTTAAGAATTTTAATCTGCATGTATGTATAGTATGATGATTACTCAGAATAATATAGTGTTTTGAATATACTTGTGGGATCCAACTTATAAAACATGAGATCAACGAATGCGGAAGCGATTAATTAGTAGCGGAATTACGAAAAATCACTAAAAATTAAAACTTTTCATAAAGAGATTTATAAACGATGAAACTCTTTCATAAGAAAGTATGATAAGTTATTTACAAACTGATCCATCATTACATCTCTGTAATAATCACATCTCGAGGGTTACAAACATCAACTGCCCTGTTAACTATTTAAGGCAAGATACAAAATCTCGAGGCTTTACGCAAAAAATCTCATATCTATATTAAACATCTACTGACTCCTAGGACCTAAGAGTACAGAGACGACACATAGGGCATTCTATCTACAAGACTTTGACAGACAGTGTCTCCACCTGAGGATCACTGCTGTCACTGATGTTGTTGCTGCTGCTACTGTTGCTCACCCACCGATGGGTTCCTTCGTCCTCGGCGTCTACCTAAAAAAAAGTCAAATCCCACGGGGGTGAGACAATTGAATAATTGTCCCAGCGAGAGTTATAACTCTCCGCCATAAGCATTGTTATTGCAATACTAGAATAACATTTAAGCAATAGAACTATAACTATTTAACATCAGGTAAAACATTGTGTAAGCTAAGTAGAATAGTATTTCATAAGCAAACATTTCAATTATAACTTGATTGAATGACAAGACATATACCAATAAGGAATATGAAGAACATGTATACTAGTTATCCAACAACAGCACTATAAACAATGTATCATCAATCATTGTTTCTCGTAGTTCAACCTAAGCAAATATGCTACACGGCTGATTACATTTTACAAACATATTTATGCCCTGAGGAGATGAGTTACACCTCTCATACTCCAACCGAACATTACTAAATCACAATTGGTACCATACATAGGTCATCAGAAGAGCTGGATTCCTATGACCTCATCCTCCTCAGTCAGTATGAGGAACAACATGAAGGACATCTTGTGTCTCTGCCATAATAGCTTTCCAGGGTATTCTGGCAACTTCGCTATTAGAGTCACAGTGGCATGATGTACTCTCTTTGCCATCGAGGGATTTCTTGTTTATCTCACATCGATGCGGCATTTACAACATCATCGGGAGATTAGTGATACATCATCCCGACATAAACATATAATGAAGGAATGAGAGATTAAAGTACATCTCACATCAATTCCCACATTAGGACGTAAGGATATTCACGTCCATAACCCCCACATACTCAAAAGTATGCTCTCCAGGAGTTCCCTTAGGAAAACATGTTTCACCATCATTTAACTTCTGACAATGATGGATCTATGGTCAGGGCTCTACATGATATCATTATACTTTATTTTTTAAGTACATTATGACATTCTTTATCATCAGTCATGTTTTCAGACATAAACCAATAAGACAATTGCTATAAAGAAAGAGTACTAATTGTATCAAGTTCATATCACATTTGTTAACATTGGGATGTCAATCCCTAACCATCTCATCATTGTGATTCAGGATCATGGGTGTTCAAACCCTTAGATCATCAAAACACTTATTACCAAGTAACATACTATCATCAAGTCATTTAACAGCATGACCTTGATTGTAACAATTTGGATATTTCTCATGGCTCATACAGCCTATAAATCCCATGTGTTACCTCTTACTAGGCAACATAGTGTATCATTACTTTCAAGACTTATAAAGTGCTTTCAATGAATATGACATCATAACTCTTACCTGGTTATGATCACTTCTTGATAAAGACATGTATGACTAACACAATTGATAACATGCACATTACATCTATATCAACACAGTACAATTTATTTCCAAGTTAAGTATAGAACACCACGGTCATGCTACCTTGCACGGTCGTGCAAAGGGAAACCACCATGATCGTGTTACCTTGCACGGTCGTGCAACTGAAGAATACCACGACCGTTTTATATCACCATGGCTGGTTTCTAGGGTTAGGGTTTCCTATATTGAATTCAATTAGGGTTATTCAATCCCTTTAACTTGCAAAGGCATAGTGATTCCTCACTTCATACCCAAGTATAGAATTTCATGCTTAAAATCATAACCCAAACTTAGGGTTTACTATTCATCTCATCACATTACCCTAGATTAGGGTTTACTACTCACACTACATCACATTATAATGAATTAAGATCATACTATCATCATGTATGGGGATTACTTCTCTTAGTGCCCCAAATTAGGGTTAAGATTCATTAACCATCATAATTAGGGTTTCCATGATCTCACTATGAAGGATCATACCCTAATTAGATGCATTCATACATATTGGAGGTTATTTACTTGATTTTCATTCATATAAGGAGTCTTCTCTCTCCTTTTTTCTATGAGATGATAATTACATCACCCTTGATTAGACTAAGTCAAATCAACCTTGACAACATAGGTTATGTGATCACCATTATGGTCATTAGGGTTTACTTGATCAAGGGATATTAGTCATACTACCCCATCAAGGGTACTTTTGTAATGTTCACCATTGGTCATAACATGCATTAATCCACTAATTACTTAGTATCTTAGTCACTTTAGATATCTATAAGGTTTAGGTTAGTCAACCACTAAACCATCTTGACCACTAAGGTATCAAACGTTCTTAACCTTTTTAGACCTCAAACGGTCTTGCAAACTAACCCTCCAAACGGTCTTGGATGGACCTTGAAACCATTTGGTGGTGTTGACCGTTTGGTCTAGTTTGACTTTTGAAACCGTTTGGTAAAGTGCACACTCAAGACCGTTTGCCCAAGATGAGGTGAAAACCATTTGGTCATGAAGACCGTTTGGTCAACTTTGACTTTGAAACTGCATGGGCAAAGTTGATCTTGAAACTGCATGAGCAAAATTGATCTTGAAACCGCATGAAATCAAACGGTTTGGGATCGTTTGGTCCCAAACGGTCTTGAGACCATTTGGTCCAAACTATCTCAAAACCGCATGGTCCAAAAAGTGTCTCAACCACTTCAATTGAGTTAGTGTTTCCAATGTTGAACCCCTCAATCAACCATGCACTTGTTAGCCACTTATCAATTGAGTCAATTAGGTCAAACCTCAACTGATTTGACCCTCAATTGACCCTCAATTGATCACCAATTAGGGCTTGGATCAATTGAATTAGGGTTTGGAATCGATCACCCTTCAACATGTATCAACGTGAGTCTAATTGATGTTGAACCATTGAACCATCATTCAATTTGGTCATGACCTATCCCCAAACGGTCTTGGGATCATTTGGGCATCCTCCAAATGGTCTTGAGACTGTTTGCTCAAGTCAACATCAAAATCTAACTCAACCTATTAAGGTTTGGCTCATTGATTTGATTATTAGGTCACTAATCAATTATACTTCAACTTGCTATCCTTAGATTTACAACCACTTGACCATAGTCAACCCTAGACCTCCAAACGGTCTTGAGACCATTTTCCCATTATTTCATCAAAAACCAAGTCATTCACTTAAGGGTTGAACCCTAGGTTTGGTCACCAAATCAACACTTAATCATTTATCAACTTGTTATCATTGGACCCTCAATTGGTCAAACCCACTTAACCCTAGACCTCAAAATGGTCTTGGGTGGTCACCAAACGGTCTTGAGACCGTTTGGATGATCCCCAAATGGTTTTGAAACTGTTTGGGTCACTCAACCCAAACTTCAACATGATTTTATTATTGAAATCAGCAATAGACCCGATTAGGGTTTAGGTGACTAATGTGCCTTCAATTGGTGATTATCTTGGAATTAGTTGATGATTTTTGGTGGGTGATTAGTTCATATTGTTTACAACAGACCTCCAAATGGTCAACGCTGGTCAACGCATCCAAACAGTCTTGTACCGTTTGCTTCCATGTGTTCTTGATTGAAACCGTTTGCTTTCAAACGGTTTGAAATCGTTTGCTCCCAAACAGTTTGGGAAACCGTTTGTGCAAGAGGTGGAAGACCGTTTGCTAAAGCAAGATTTAGGATAAACATTGGAAACAAAGTCATCATCTTATACCTCAAGAATAGGGGCTGTTCTTCACGGAATTGCTAGCAAGAACACTTAAAAGTGTCTAAAGGAGAAGAATAAGCAACGATTCTAGGAGAAGAAGATGCATTAACAAAACTTAAGGGTTAGAGTTATAAAACCCACCTCTTAGGACTGATTCAGAGCTCCAAGCTTCGTATATTTAATGGTGGATGAAGCTCCAAAGGTTTTCCAAGGTCTATTCTTCAAGATTTGGATGGAGAAGATGGCTAGAAAGAAGAGTTGTGTAAGAAAAACTAACAAACCAACCTTGTATTAGGGTTTCCTCCAAGAATTCGAGCTAGGTGATGATCAAAGCTTACCCAAGCCAGCTTGGTCATCCTCCTATGTTCCAGATCTTCCTCTTGGTCGGTCCAAAGTAAGAAGATGAGAAAAGAAACTAAAGGAACGATCCTTTGCTTTGAGGAAAAAGGGTGCTTATATATTTTTGGGTATTATCTAGGCAAAGAAAAAGATAGTTATTTCTCTTATTTCTTAAACCCATCCACTCATGCTTGCTCCACCCTTGGACACGTTTCTCCCTCCTTTCCACATGAAAAACCTATCTCTTATCGAAGGTTAAAAATGAAAAGAAACCATATATCTTAATAAGCTATATATATGAAAGGGCATTTTTGCTTAAAACTTGGTTATTTAAATATTAAGGCTATCTTTCTTACTTGGTCATTCAAATGAGGCGCCCCTCTCATTTTCTTTGCTCTAATTGATGCCAAGAAAATTGAGAGATACTCTAGAGAGTATATTTTACATGTTGCGCCCTAGATTTTGGGTAAATTGCACTTTATACCAAAACTAGGTTTCAAAGCATAAGGATTGCTCTACAAGCTATATCTTGGTGCTCAAGCTTGTGGAATCCATACCACTACATCATATTCATTCATATGATGTATCAACATCTGAGGAACATCTTAACATGTGCAATTTGCAAGTTAACCCCTCAACTTGGGTAATTTGCACATTAGTCCAAAATTAACAAAATAATATTGCAACATTGTTCAAAAGGGACTGAAATGGAAATATAGGTTCCTCAAAAGCTTTAATTACATTACACAAGATAACCACAAGCATCTATTCACATATTTAAGCAAAACACCTAGGGTTAGTTCATAACCCAGGTCAGGGATGTTACAAATTATCCACCCCTTACAAGGATTTCGTCCTCGAAATCAACAAAACATATTAAGAGAAAAGAGCAGGGTATTTCCTTCTCATCTCTTCCTCTAGTTCCCATGTGGATTCTTCAATACCACGATGATTCCAGAGGACTTTCACAAGATTTATGTCTTTATTTTTCAGCTTTTTAATTCTTTTGTCAAGGATTGACACAGGTCCTTCCTCATAAGATACATCATCATTCAATTTTACTTCCATAGGTTGCAGAACTGTTTCTGTATCAGGGTGACATTTCCTAAGCATGGAAATGTGGAACACAGGGTGTAACTTTTGTAACTCTGGTGGTAACTCTAGCTTATAAGCCACTCTTCCAACTTGTTCAATGATTGAATAAGGCCCCATAAACCTAGGAGCTAACTTCCCTTTCCTTCCAAATCTCAGAACTCCTTTCCAAGGTGAGACTTTGAGGTACACTCTGTCTCCAACCTGGAATTCTAAGGGTCTATGACGCTTATCACTGTAAGACTTCTACCTATCCTGTGCAATCTTTATCTGTTGTTGTATTACTTTAATCTTCTCAGTGGTCTGCTGTACAAGATCAGGACCTAAAAGTTGATATTCACCAGTTTCATACAAACATAGGGGTGATCTACAACATCTACCATACAAAGCTTCATAAGGTGCCATGTCAATTCTATGTTGATAGCTATTGTTATAGGAAAACTCTATCAAGCTTAGATGCAGATCCCAACTCCCTGTAAACTAAAGAACACATGCTCTAAGCAAGTCTTCCAAGGTTTGTATAGTCCTTTCTGACTGTCCATCAGTCTGTGGATGAAAAGCTATACTAAACCTTAACTGTGTGCCTAAGGCTTTATGAAGTCTCTCCCAAAAAGGACTCATAAACTGGGAACCTCTGTCAAAGACAATGGTAACTGGGACTCCATGCAGCCTTACTATCTCATCAACATACAACTATCCTAGCTTCTCAGCAGAATAGGTTGTTTTGACAGGTAAGAAATGTGATGTCTTTGTCAACCTATCAACTATTACCCAAACGGAATCATGTCCTTTGGTTGTCATGGGTAGAGCAACCACAAAGTCCATGGTTACATGGTCCCACTTCCACTGTGGTATGGGCAAAGGTTGCATTATCCCTGTAGGCTTCTGGTGTTCAGCTTTAACTTGCTGACACACAGGACACCGCATAACAAACTCAACAACGTCTTTCTTTAAACCAGGCCACCAATACATATCTTTCAGGTTTCGATACATCTTGGTGCTTCCTGGATGCATAGCATACATCGAAGAATGAGCTTCTTCTAGGACTAACTTCCTCAAGTTATCCACATCTGGCACTATCATTATGTCATGATAACAAGCTACTTGGTCATCTGAGTCATGGAAACCATCTCGTTTCTCACTTTCATACTCCGATCTAATCAGTTGAACTGTAACATCAACTTGTTGTGCTTCCTTGATCTGCTGTCTCAGAGTAGGTTTTATATGCATCTCAGCTAACTACCCGGCTAACAATGATACTTTTAATTGTATATTGTCTTGCCTTAAAGAGATAAGCATATTCCTCCTAGAGCATACCAAGGAATTCAGCTGTGCTTTATCTTGGGTTGGTGTTGTTGATTTCCTACTCAAAGCATCAGCAACCACATTGGACTTCCCTGGATGGTAATCAATTGTACAGTCGTAATCCTTGATTAACTCCATCCAGCGGCATTGCCTCATGTTAAGCTCATGCTGAGAAAAGATATACTTAAGGTTCTTATGATCTGTGAAAATCTGGAATGTCTCTCCATAAAGATAATGTCTCCAGATCTTCAAGTCAAGAACCACAACAGCTAGTTCTAGATCGTGTGTCGGATAATTCTCCTCGTGTTTCTTAAGCTGTCGAGAAGCAAAAGAAATCACTTGTTTATCCTGCATCAACACACATCCTAGTCCATTCTTAGAGGCATCACAGAAAACTATATATCCTTTTCCTTGTTTAGGTAACACAAGCACAGGTGCACTTGTTAACCTCTCCTTCAACAAGTGAAAAGATTGTTGACACTTGTCACTCCAGGTAAAAGGAACATCCTTCCTAGTCAACTTAGTCCAGGGTAAAGCTATAGAACTGAAGTTCTTAATGAGCCTCCGGTAATAGCCTGCCAACCCTAAGAAACTACGGATCTCCGTCGGTGTCTTCGACTGCTCCCATAGCAGAACAGATTCTACCTTTTTAGGGTCAACACGAATACCCAAGGCAGATATCACGTGTCCAAGGAAAGAAACTTCTGGCAACCATAACTCACACTTACTAAACTTAGCATATAGCTTGTGTTCTCTTAGCAAGGTTAGAGCCTGACGAAGATGTTGTTCATGTTGCTGAGCATCTCTACTATAGATCAGGATGTCATCTATAAAGACAACAACACACTGATCGAGAAAAGGTCGGAAGATTCTATTCATGAGTTCCATAAATGCAGTTGGTGCATTTTTTAGTCCAAATGACATAACTGTGAACTCATAGTGACCATATGTTGTCCTAAAGGCAGACTTTGGTATGTCACCATCCTTAATACGCAGTTGGTGATATCCCGACATCAAATCTATTTTTGAGAAGACGGTTTCACCACACAACTGGTCAAAGAGATCATCAATCCTCGGCAGAGGATACTTGTTCTTTATCGTTACTTTATTTAATTGTCTATAATCAATGCACAACTGCATTGATTCATCTTTCTTTTTAACAAAGAGGACCGGAGCACCCCAGGGTGAAGTACTTGGTCGGATGAAACCCTTCTCGAGCAACTCTTGCAACTGTTTCTTGAGTTTTGCCATCTCAGTAGGTTCCATCCTATGTGGTGTTTGTGCTATAGGTTGTGTGTTTGGGATTAGATTGATCTCAAAGTCAATCTCTCGAGGCGGTGGCACACCTTGAAGTTCTTCAGGAAATACATCTACAAATTCTTTGACTACAGGAACTTTAGCAGGGTTAGGACTATCCATGGTAGTATCTACCACATGGGCCAAGAATGCATAACATCCTTGCCTCATCAGCTTCTCAGCAACCATAGCTGACACAAGACAGGTGGGTAGAATCTTTCTTTCTCCTTGAAAGATCCATGTGTCACTATCATCAGCAAACACAATTTGCTTGGATTCATAATCCAAAACAACCTTATACCTTTCTAAGGTATCCATCCCAAGGATTATATCAAATCCATGCATCTCAAGTGGTATGAGATCCACTTGAATGTGATGTTCAGAAAAGAGGAGAATGCAGGGAGAACATACCTCATGCAACACAGCAGATCCCATCAAGGGAGTTTCTAGCAACAAACTATCTGCTCTATGACTTATAGTCAGATCGCAATCAAGAATCACTCTTCGAGTGATAAAGGAGTGTGTAGCACCCGGATCAATTAAAACAGATACAACGCAAGATGTAGACATATTAGAATATAACAATCCCATCTGACCTACCACAACCTGAGGGTTGATTACCGCATCAGGGGGATTCATCGTGTAGAATCTCGTCATTGCCTGTGGTTGATTCGGTGCTTGATGACTAGGTGCCGAAGATCCAGCTTGGGACGCTTGCCCACATCCTCTAGCGTTACCTGGAAACTGTCACCTTTGAGATCCTTGTTGACTCTACCTCTGAGGTTGAGTCACACTCACTTCTCTGGCTCTGTAATCCTTCATCAGATGTCCCATCTTTCCACATAGGTAACAACTTTTGTTCAGTTGCTATGGTTTGGGTGGTCCTGTGACCGACATAGATGCTGAGCTATGAGCTCCTTCTAGCGGTAAACTTCGTCCTCTACCCCTATTTGACGTCCACTGCGTCTCGATACTGAATCTAGGTGGTGGTGTAGGTGCAAAAAACCTAGGTTTCTTGAAACCTTTAGATGAAGATCCTTGGAATTGGGGATACATCCTCTTGTTCTAGGTTTGTCTCTTCTCTGCCATAGACCTTTCTACCCTTCTGACAGACTCCACGAAGATAGCAAACCTTTCTTTGTTCTCTAGGGCAGACACAGGAGTAGTCAATTCAGCATTTAACCCTTTCTCAAAACGCCTAATCCTTTCTTCATCTGTGGTCACCATGTGCAGACAGAACCACAACATCTCCATGAACTTAGCCTCATACTCGCTAATGTTCATTGGACCTTATCTTAACCTCTCAAACTGAGAGATTTTCTCGTCCAGAAATGTCTTAGGGAAATATATGTTGATAAATTCCCATCGAAAAACTTCCCATGCAATCTCCACACCAGGCCTCTTTTGTTCTTCCATGGTCCACCAATGACCAACACTCCCCTTGAGAAGATACACAGCATGTCTAACCTTCTCAGCTTCTGGGATGTTTAGGATTCTAAAAGCCTTCTCTAATTCAGTTAACCACAAGTCAGCATATGTTGGGTCAGCTGTTCCAGCATACTCTGTGGCTCCAACTCGGCGAAGTCGTTCAAACGTCTTGCTGATTCCTTGTCCTTCAGGATGGGTAGGTGCTCTAGGTGCAGGTATAGGCATCCTATCAGTCATGTGTGTCATGGCAGTCATAAACTTCCCAAACATGGCTTGAACGGCTGGGTTCCCCATGTCAATTGGATTGAAATGGGGTGGTTCAGGCATAGGTTCTTCAATATCTGGGTTTCTTGCACCTTCTCTGGGTGCAGCAACACTACTCTCTGCAACGTTTTCTTCGTGTTCGTCATGTGGTCCATACATCCTTAGTTTTATCTTCTCCTCCTAATGAGCAGAAGACACTATTAGACATACTGGAAGACACTAGAACAGACTCAACATCCTAAGTCCTATGTCTCTGTAGACTCAGCGAACCTAGAGCTCTGATACCACTAATTGTGGGATCTAACTTATAAAACATGAGATCAATGAATGCGGAAGCGATTAATTAGCAGCGGAATTATGGAAAATCACTACAAATTAAAACTTTTCATAAAGAGATTTATAAACGATGAAACTCTTTCATAAGAAAGTATGATAAGTTATTGACAAACAGATCCATCATTACATCTCTGTAATAATCACATCTCGAGGGTTACAAACATCAACTGTCCTGTTAACTATTTAAGGCAAGATACAAAATCTCAAGGCTTTACGCCAAAAATCTCAGATCTATATTAAACATCTACTGACTCCTAGGACCTGAGAGTATAGAGACGACACATAGGACATTCTATCTACAAGACTTTGACAGACAATGTCTCCATCTGAGGATCACTGTTGTCACTGATGTTGCTGCTGCTCACCCACCAATGGGTTCCTTCGTCCTCGGCGTCTACCTAAAAAAATTCGAATCCCACGGGGTGAGACAATTGAATAATTGTCCCAGCGAGAGTTATAACTCTCCGCCAGAAGCATTGTTATTGCAATACTGGAATAACATTTAAGCAATAGAACTATAAATATTTAACATCAGGTAAAACATTATGTAAGCTAAGTAGAACAATATTTCATAAGCAATCATTTCAATTATAACTTGATTCAATGACAAGACATATACCAATAAGGAATATGAAGAACATGTATACTAGTTATCCAACTAGAGCACTATAAACAATGTATCATCAATCATTGTTTCTCGTAGGTCAACCTAAGCAAATATGCTACACGGCTGATTACATTTTACAAACATATTTATGCCCTGAGGAGATGAGTTACACCTCTCATACTCCAACCGACCATTACTAAATCGCAATCGGTACCATACATAGGTCATCAGAAGAGTCAAATTCCTATGACCTCATCCTCCTCAGTCAGTATGAGGAACAACATGCAGGACATCTTGTGTCTCTGCCATAATAACTTTCATGGGTATTCTGGCAACTTCGCTATTAGAGTCACAGTGGCGTGATGTACTCTCTTTGCCATCGAGGGATTTATTGTTTATCACACATCGATGCGGCATTTACAACATCATCGGGAGATTAGTGATACATCATCCCGGCATAAACATAGAATGAAGGAATGAGATATTAAAGTACATCTCACATCAATTCCCACATTAGGACATAAGGATATTCGCGTCCATAACCCCCACATACTCAAAAGTATGCTCTACAGGAGTTCCCTTAGGAAAACCTGTTTCACCATCATTTAACTTCTGAAAATGATGGATCTATGGTCAGGTCTCTACATGATATCATTATACTTGATTATTTAAGTACATTATGACATTCTTTTATCATCAGGCATGTTTTTAGACATTAACCAATAAGACAATTGCTATAAAGAAAGAGTACTAATTGTATCAAGTTCATATCACATTTGTTAACATTGGGATGTCAATCCCTAACCATCTCATCATTGTGATTCAGGATCATGGGTGTTTAAACCCTTAGATCATCAAAGCACTTGTTACCAAGTAACATACTATCATCAAGTCATTTAACAGCATGACCTTGATTGTAACAATTTGGATATTTCTCATGGCTCATACAGCCTATAAATCTCATGTGTTACCTCTTACTAGGAAACATAGCATATCATTACTTTCAAGACTTATAAAGTGCTTTCAATGAATATGACATCATAAATCTTACCTGGCTATGATCACTTCTTGATAAAGACCTGTATGACTAACACAATTGATAACATGCACATTACATCTATATCAACACAGTACAATTTATTTCCAAGTTAAGTATAGAACACCACAGTCGTGCAAAGGGAAACCACCACGGCCATGTTACCTTGCACGGTCGTGTAAATGAAGAATACCACGACCGTGTTATATCACCACGGTTGGTTTCTAGGGTTAGGGTTTCCTATATTGAATTCAATTAGGGTTATTCAATCCCTTTAACTTGCAAAGGCATAGTGATTCCTCACTTCATACCCAAGTATATAATTTCATGCTTAAAAGCATAACCCAAACTTAGGGTTTACTATTCATATCATCACATTACCCTAGATTAGGGTTTGGAATCGATCACCCTTTAACATGTATCAATGTGAGTCTAATTGATGTTGAACCATTGAACCATCATTCAATTTGGTCATTACCTGTCCCCAAACGGTCTTGGGATCATTTGGACATCCTCCAAACGGTCTTGAGACCGTTTTCTCAAGTCATCATCAAAATCTAACTCAACCTATTAAGGTTTGGCTCATTGATTTGATTATTAGGTCACTAATCAATTATACTTCAACTTGCTATCCTTAAACTTACAACCACTTGACCATAGTCAACCCTAGACCTCCAAATGGTCTTGGGTGACCCCCAAACGGTCTTGGGATCATTTGGACATCCTCCAAACGGTCTTTAGACTGTTTTCCCATTATTTCATCAAAAACCAAGTCATTCACTTAAGGGTTGAACCCTAGGTTTGGTCACCAAATCAGCACTTAATCATTTATCAACTTGTTATCATTGGACCCTCAATTGGTCAACCCCACTTAACCCTAGACCTCCAAACGGTCTTGGGTGGTCACCAAACGGTCTTGAGACCGTTTGGTGATCCCCAAACGGTTTTGAAACCGTTTGGGTCACTCAACCCAAACTTCAACATGATTGTATTATTGAAATCAGCAATAGACCCGATTAGGGTTTAGGTGACTAATGTGCCTTCAATTGGTGATTCTCTTGGAATTAGTTGATGATTTTTGGTGGGTGATTAGTTCATATTGTTTACAACAAACCTACAAACGGTCAATACCTGGTCTATCCATCCAAACGGTCTTGGACCATTTGCTTCCATGTGTTCTTGATTGAAACCGTTTGCTTTCAAACGGTTTGAAACTGTTTGCTCCCAAACGATTTGGGAAACCGTTTGTGCAAGAGGTGGAAGACCGTTTGCTAAAGAAAGATTTAGATTAAACATTGGAAATAACGTCATCATCTTCTACCTCAAGAACAGGGGCTGTTCTTCACAGATATTCTAGCAAGAACACTTAAAAGTGTCTAAAGGAGAAGAATAAGCAACGATTCTAGGAGAAGAAGATGCATTAACAAAATTTAAGGGTTAGAGTTATAAAACCCGCCTCTTAGGACTTATTCAGAGCTCCAAGCTTCGTAGTTTTAATAGTGGATGAAGCTCCAAAGGTTGTCCAAGGTCCGTTCTTCAAGATTTGGATGGAGAAGATGGCTAGAAAGAAGAGTTGTGTAAGAAAAACTAACAAACCAACTTTGTATTAGGGTTTCCTCCAAGAATTCGAGCTAGGTGATGATCAAAGCTTACCCAAGACATCTTGGTCATCCTCCTCTATTCCAGATCTCCCTCTTGGTCAGTACAAAGTAAGAAGATGAGAAAAGAAACTAAAGGAATGATACTTTGCTTTGAGGCAAAAGGGTGCTTATATATTTTTGGGTATTATCTAGGCAAAGAAAAAGATAGTTATTTCTCTTATTTCTTAAACCCATCCACTCGTTCTTGCTCCACCCTTGGCCAAGTTTCTCCCTCCTTTCCACATGCAAAACCTCTCTCTTATCCAAGGTTAAAAAGGAAAAGAAACCATATATCTTAATAAGCTATATATATGAAAGGGCCTTTTTGCTTAAAACTTGGTTATTTAAATATTAAGGCTATCTTTCTTACTTGGTCATTCAAATGAGGTGCCCCTCTCATTTTATTTGCTCTACTTGATTCCAAGAAACTTGAGAGATACTCTATAGGGTATATTTTACATGTTGCACCCTAGATTTTGGGTAAATTGCACTTTATACCAAAACTAGGTTTTAAAGCATAAGGATTGCTCTACAAGCTATATCTTGGTGCTCAAGCTTGTGGAATCCATACCAATACATAATATTCATTCTTATGATGTCTCAACATCTGATTAACATCTTAACATGTGCAATTTTCAAGTTAACCCCTCAACTTGGGTAATTTGCACATTAGTCCAAAATTAACAAAGCAATATTGCAACATTGTTCAAAAGGGACTGAAATGGAAATATAGGTTCCTCAAAAGCTTTAATTACATTACACAAGATAACCACAAGCATATATTCAGATATTTAATAAAAAACACCTAGGGTTAGTTCATAACCCAGGTCTGGGATGTTACAAATTACCCACCCCTTACAAGGATTTCGTCGGCGAAATCAACAAAACATATTAAGAGAAAAGAGCAGGGTATTTCCTTCTCATCTCTTCCTCTAGTTCCCATGTGGCTTCTTCAATACCAAGATGATTCCAGAGGACTTTCACAAGACTTATGTCTTTATTTTTCAGCTTTTTAATTCTTTTGTCAAGGATTGACACATGTCCTTCCTCATAAGATACATCATCATTCAATTCTACTTCCATAGGTTGCAGAACTGATTATGTATGAGGGTGACATTTCCTAAGCATGGAAATGTGGAACACAGGGTGTAACTTTTGTAACTCTGGTGGTAACTCTAGCTTAGAAGCCACTCTTCCAATCCATTCAATTATTGAATAAGGCCCCATAAACCTAGGAGCTAACTTCCCTTTCCTTCCAAATCTCAGAACTCCTTTCCAAGGTGAGACTTTGAGGTACACTCTGTCTCCAACCTGGAATTCTAAGGGTCTACGACACTTATCAGAATAAGACTTCTGCCTATCCTTTGCAGTCTTTATTTGTTGTTGTATTACTTTAATCTTCTCTGTGGTCTGTTGTACAAGATCAAGACCTAAAAGTTGATATTCACCAGTTTCATACCAACATAGGGGTGATCTACAACGTCTACCATACAAAGCTTCACAAGGTGCCATGTCAATGCTATGTTGATAGCTATTGTTATAGGCAAACTCTATCAAGCTTAGATGCATATCCCAATTCCCTGTAAACTGAAGAACACATGCTCTAAGCAAGTCTTCCAAGGTTTGTATAGTCCTTTCTGACTGTCCATCAGTGTGTGGATGAAAAGTTGTACTAAACCTTAACTGTGTGCCTAAGGCTTTATGAAGTCTCTCCCAAAAACGACTCGTAAACTGGGGACCTCTGTCAAAGACAATGTTAACTGGGACTCCATGCAGCCTTACTATCTCATCAACATACAACTGTGCTAGCTTCTCAGCAGAATAGGTTGTTTTGACAGGTAAGAAATGTACTGTCTTTGTCAACCTATCAACTATTATCCAAATGGAATCATGTCCTTTGGTTGTCCTGGGTATACCAACCATAAAGTCCATGGTTACATGGTCCCACTTCCACTGTGGTATGGGCAAAGGTTGCATTGTCCCTGCAGGCTTCTGGTGTTCAGCTTTAACTTGCTGACACACAGGACACCGCATAACAAACTCAACAACGTCTTTCTTTAAACCAGGCCACCAATACATATCTTTTAGGTTTCGATACATCTTGGTGCTTCCTGGATGCATAGCATACATCGAAGAATGAGCTTCTTCTAGGACTAACTTCCTCAAGTTATCCACATCCGGCACTATCATTCTGTCATGATAACATGCTACTTGGTCATCTGAGTCATGGAAACCATCTTGTTTCTCACTTTCATACTCCGATCTAATCAGTTGAACTACAACATCAACTTACTGTGCTTCCTTGATCTGCTATCTCAGAGTAGGTTTTATATGCATCTCAGCTAACAACCCGGCTAACAATGATACTCTTAACTGTATATTGTCTTGCCTTAAAGAGATAAGCATATTCCTCCTAGAGCATACCAAGGAATTCAGTTGTGCTTTATCTTGGGTTGGTGTTTCTGATTTCCTACTCAAAGCATCAGAAACCACATTGGCCTTCCCTGGATGGTAATCAATTGTACAGTTGTAATCCTTGATTAACTCCATCCAGCGGCGTTGCCTCATGTTAAGCTCATGCTGAGAAAAGATATACTTAAGGTTCTTATGATCTGTGAAAATCTGGAATGTCTCTCCATAAAGATAATGTCTCCAGATCTTCAAGGCAAGAACTACAACAGCTAGTTCTAGATCGTGTGTCAGATAATTCTCCTCGTGTTTCTTAAGCTATCGAGAAGCAAAAGAAATCACTTGTTTATCCTGCATCAACACACATTCTAGTCCATTCTTAGAGGCATCACAGAAAACTATATATCCTTTTCCTTGTTCATGTAACACAAGCACAAGTGCACTTGTTAACCTCTCCTTCAACAACTAAAAAGATTGTTGACACTTGTCACTCCAGGTAAAAGGAACATCCTTCCTAGTCAACTTAGTCAAGGGTAAAGCTATAGAACTGAAGTTCTTCATGAACCTCCGGTAATAGCCTGCCAACCCTAAGAAACTACGGATCTCCGGTGGTGTCTTCGGCTGCTCCCATAGCAGAACAAATTCTACCTTTTTAGGGTCAACACGAATACCTGAGGCAGATATCACGTGTCCAAGGAAAGAAACTTCTGGAAACCAGAACTCACACTTGCTAAACTTAGCATATAGCTTGTGTTCTCTTAGCAAGGTTAGAGCCTGACGAAGATGTTGTTCATGCTGTTGAGCATCTCTACTATAGATCAGGATGTCATCTATAAAGACAGCAACACACTGATCGAAAAAAGGTCGGAAGATTCTATTCATGAGTTCCATAAATGCAGCTGGTGCATTTGTTAGTCCAAATGACATAACTGTGAACTCATAGTGACCATACCTTGTCCTAAAGGCAGACTTTGGTATGTCACCATCCTTAATACGCAGTTGGTGATATCCCGACATCAAATCTATTTTTGAGAAGACGGTTGCACCACACAACTGGTCAAAGAGATCATCAATCCTTGGCAGAGGATACTTGTTCTTTATCGTTACTTTATTTAATTGTCTATAATCAATGCACAACCGCATCGATCCATCTTTCTTTTTAACAAAGAGGACCAGAGCACCCCAGGGTGAAGTACTTGGTCGGATGAAACCCTTCTCGAGCAACTCTTGCAACTGTTTCTTGAGTTCTGCCATCTCAGTAGGCGTCATCCTATATGGTGTTTGTGTTATAGGTTGTGTGTTTGGGATTAGATTGATCTCAAAGTCAATCTCTCGAGGCGGTGGCACACCTGGAAGTTCTTCAGAAAATACATCTACAAATTCCCTGACTACAAGAACTTTAGCAGGGTTAGGACTATCCATGGTAGTATCTACCACATGGGCCAAGAATGCATAACATCCTTGCCTCATCAGCTTCTCAGCAACCATAGCTGACATAAGATAGGTGGGTAGAATCTTTCTTTCTCTTTGAAAGATCCATGCGTCACTATCATCGGCAAACACAGCTTGCTTGGATTCACAATCCAAAACAACCTTATACCTTTCTAAGGTATCCATCCCAAGGATTATAAATCCATGCATCTCAAGTGGTATGAGATCCAGTTGAATGTGATGTTCAGAAAAGAGGAGAATGTAGGGAGAACATACCTCATGCAACAAAGCAGATCCCATCAAGGGAGTTTCTAGCAACAAACTATCTGCTCTATGACTTATAGTCAGATCGCATTCAAGAATCACTCTTCAAATGATAAAGGAGTGCGTAGCACCCAGATCAATTAAAATGGATACAACGCAAGATGTAGACATATCAGAATATAACAATCCCATCTGACCTACCACAACCCGAGGGTTGATTACTGCATCAGGGGGATTCATCGCGTAGAATCTCACCGTTGCATGTGGTTGATTCGGTGCTCGATGACTAGGTGTCGACGATCCAGCTTGGGACGCTTGCCCACGTCCTCTAGCGTTACCCGAAAACTATCACCTTTGAGATCCTTGCTGACTCTGCCTCAGAGGTTGAGTCACACTCACTTCTCTGGCTCTGCAATCCTTCATCATATGTCCCATCTTTCCACATAGGTAACAACTTCTGTTCAGTTGTTGTGGTCTGGGTGGTCCTGTGACCGACATAGATGCTGAGCTACGAGCTCCTTCTAGCGGTAAACTTCATCCTCTACCCCTATTTGACGTCCACTGCGTCTGGGTACTGAATCTAGGTGGTGGTGTAGGTGCAGAAAACCTAGGTTTCTTGAAACCTTTAGATGAAGATCCTTGGAACTGGGGATACATCCTCTTGTTCTGGGTCTGTCACTTCTCTGCCATAGACCTTTCTACCCTTCTGAAAGACTCCACGAAGGTAGCAAAACTTTCCCTATTCTCTAGGGCAGACACAGGAGTAGTCAATTCAACGTTTAACCCTTTCTCAAAATGCCTAATCCTTTCTTCATCTGTGGTCGCCATGTTGACGTGTATTTTACTACGCGCTAAAAATGCAAGTGTACGCGTCGAGTAATATAGGCCTTTGTGAGGCCCGAGTCGAACACAGGGATACGTTGAATTATTGGAGACTTCTACTAACTATTTGCGATCAGCTAAGCCGGATAACAAAGTAGGGTTTGTTGTCGAAATTAAAAGAAAATAAAAATAAAACAAAGCAAACAATCTATTAAAGGTTGATTTAATCAATTCAAAAGGGTATCTTTAGGATTTCGGTTTCACCGCGGGTCAACATTGCATTAGGTTTCATATAACTCCTCAATCTTCTCTCTCTATCCGGGTAGTGGCCTGAAAACAGAATTACCCACTGTCGTGGTGTAATGCACTACTTAGGTTTAGGTTGATTCCACCGTCGTAGTAATCATTCCCCTAAACTAAGCGCATTATAGCCGATCTCTCAGTTTCCACCATTAATTTTACACCTCCTTTGTCAAGGGATTTATCGATTAATGTAGGTTTCGTCTCTTTTCAACCGTTAATCCTTCTGTCGAAGTGATTAAGGGCATTAAGTTATCATTATGGTGATCAAGCATAACAATATATGGAGAAAACGAAACTATACCACAGATTTAAGAGAGAAAATATGAATTATTAATATAAAACTGTCATACAATGCATTCCCCGGGCTACTCCCGGTCCTAAAGACAAAGGGGATTAGCCCCGCATGGTCATCTCAATGAAAGACAGAGGAGTAGAGAAGAAAAACATGGGAAACATGGAGCAAACTCGTGTAACCCCTGATACAAAGGTGTTCCTGGAGATCCTCCTCGAGAAACGTGCGTTTTGCAGTCTTCCGGTAGCAAAATCGCCCGTCGGAGGTGCCCGGATCGCTCGGTTGACGGCCTTCGTCTCTCGTCTCCTATCTCTCTCTCCTTCTTGGATGTTGTGCAACACAATGTCCTCTCCCCCTCGGGCCGTCCGTGCTCTTCTTAGGTCATAGGACCACTTTACGGCTCCGAAAAAGCTCAACCGTCGGATTAAAACGCTCCGTTTTAGTGCTGAAAATCGCCAGATCCCGACGCTGTCGATGGTATCGACCATGGCACAGGTTATTCCTTCTAAGATCGCGTTTTGGGGTTGCTTTTTGATGAAATGTCGATACTATCGACCTAGGGGTCGATAGTATCGACTCCGGACAATGCAAAAGTGCCTGAAAAAGTGCTGAAACATGTGTATAAGTCTGGGGATTATATAAAATCATATAATTATGATAAAAGAAGTATAATTTGATGCAAAAAGAGTTTAAGGGCCAACTATAGTGAATTATGCAAATATAATCAAGAAAATGACAAATACATGCATAAAATAGATATAAAATAAGCCTATAAAAGTGACTCAAAACCCATGCATCAAACTCCCCTAAGCTTAAACCTTGCTCGTCCTCGAGCAACAAAACTTTGGATCTGGTTGAGATAAGTCAGCAACAGGACATAAATACATGAAATGAATCTACATCATCCCCACTTTCTTTCCACAAACCGGCCCTCATTGACCACTGAACACTAACTGCCATCCAGGCGACCAAAGACCTATGTAAAAGATATCTATCCCCCAATCAGTGAAACACTATCAATTAAAGCAGTTAATATGATAAACTCATCAGGTCCATACTTGATGCATCTTGTGATCTCCTATCTACGTTGCTCATTTCCTAACTACCATCTAAATGGAAGCAGATCTCCTGATATTAATGAATGAGGAGAATATCATGGGTGGCCTACCGATTAGAGCAACGGGTGGATGGGATAGGTGGTTGTGGAAGAGATGGAAGCACATAATAGTCAATCATGCAATACAAAAATTAATGACCTATCATGATGCAAAATGCAAGTGAAAATGTCCTAATGTTACATTTTTGGTAGAATTATGCATGCACTATCATTCCGTCTCAAGGTGAGATGGAATATCTAAGAAAACTACACCATGTGCTTATTCTTCTTAGTATGTAAGTGAGAACATGTTCCTTTCTCCCTCTCATTCCTACTTACTTCTCAATTTTTTTTTCTTCTCTTTTTTTTTAAAATTTTTTTTTCAAATTTTTTTTCAAGCCCTAATTTTCATATATGACAATGAATTATTTGTCGGGCTCACTTCTTGTTACATACTTGTGAATCTGAAGCATTCTATATGGAGGGTATGGAACAAGTTCATCACCTTTAATGTTTTCAGAGTAACATAAGATACATGGTGTACAATATGCTCAAAAGATGTAAATGCAACTACATAATGACAGTTATGCAACTACTATGACATGCACCTAAGGATAATGTGCATGTATAACTACTCTATCTTTTTTTTCATTCTCATGCAAAAAATGTGAAAATAGTTGTAATGCAAGACCTATCTACATGGTATGCAATCAAAGAGTGAAAGACAGTAATGTGCTCCCATTTCTTATGGTGGAGTGTGAATGAAATTGCGGTGGATCAGATCACAAGACTAATTGACAGAACCTTTCGAAAATATCATATGTCCCTCTCTAAAGACCTGTGTACAGGGTAACTAAAGGATTTCTCTCTTAAACTTTAGTCTAAGGTCACGTCAGCATTTGGTCGGTTTGGGCTCAAACATCCTTGTCAATCACTTTTCCTTGGACAAAAAAGATGGTCATTCATGTCCCCGTGTCCTGAAGCTGACTCACCCAAGCACTTCCTCAGTTATGCCACTCAATTACTCACAAGAATAAGCTCAAAAAGTTTTCAATATGCTCATATTTTCATGTGCCCACAACCCAAGAGTAAAACTCCCAATTGAAACCATGCATTTATTGCTCCACAAATTACACTAGATAGATGTGGATCCTACAAAAGCAGTAAACCTAGAAATAAAAACAACTAATATTTCAAAAATAAAAGCAACATGAATAAGTAAGTAAAAACTAAGATAGAGGGTTGTTCCAACACCCCCCCAAGTTTGAATATGACTATGGCCTCATAGTCAACATTCTCACTTAAGAGGTGGAACAACGGTACCATTCGCTTTGAAGTGTGGTGAAGAAGGATGGTCAGATGCTCAAGTAGACCAAGTGATGCTTGCTATCTCCCTCCTTTTTGTGGCCCATTTTTGTGTCTTAGTGGTTCTAAGACGTGACTTGCTTCATCCATCTTTCCTCTGCAAAAAACGGTTCGAAAAAATCTCGTTTCGATACCTTTTACGGCATGTTTTATGTAGTTGTCCTGCAGGTGTCGATACTATCGACCAAGGTCGATGGTATCGACCCAGACTCAACGATTTTGTTGAATCGACGCATCTAAAAGCCTGGGAACTCAAAAGTGTCGATACTATCGACCCTAGGGTCGATGGTATAGACTTTACTGGCACCAATTTTTCTATCATGTCCAATCCCCAAGGTCAATGTACCTCTCCCAATGGCAGTGATGACATCAGTTGTAGCTTGGAACGGCCTTCCCAATAGCATCTCGCAACTTTGGAGCTGTGGCATGTCCATGACAACAAAATCTACCGGGAAGATGAACCTATCTACCTTGACGAGTACATCCTCGCACACTCCATATGGCCTTACAATGGACCCATCTGCCAACTCAATTGTTGCCGTCGATTTCTTTATCTCCTTCAACCCAAGCTTTTGAAATGTGGACAGAGGCATAAGATTAATGCTGGCGCCCGAATCACACTGTGCTTGTGGAAAATGTTGGTCACCTATTGAACATGGGATATAAAAACTCCCTGGGTCTTTCTTCTTCTCTGGTAAGCTCCCAAGAATGATTGAGCTCACCATTTCATTCATCCCGCATACATCAGTATCTTTGATCCGCCTCTTTTTGTTGATTATATCTTTAATGAACCTCCCATAGGCGGGAACCTTCTCAATAATTTCCACCTGCGGAATGTTGATATGCAGCTTGCGGAATATTTCCAAGAATTTCCTATAGTGTCGGTGCTCCTTCTTCGTCTTTGGATTGTCCCGATTTGACACATCTGCCGCATTGACACGCTTGTGAGGAGGCACATATGAGCTTTTCGGGGCCAGCTCCCCTAAACTTGCTTCAATTACTCCCTCTGACGTGGGCTTTGGCGAGACATCGTCAATAGTAATAGCTTGTTGTGGTTCCTCTCTCGCATTCGATGTCTCCACACGTGTACAAACAACCTTCAATTGTTCTTTTTCTCTAGAGGGAGATACAATATTCATAACTCGCTGTGATTTTCTGAAGAAAGGGTTTCCACCCGGCAGTCCATAATAAGTGCGTGGATACGGTATCGCCGGTGACGCATGCGTATTAAACGTCATTTTTCTTTCCTCTTTAGCTTCTTGCACCTGAGATTCCTCCTCATTGCTTACCACAGAAATATACTTGACCTGATGGTGTGCTTGGGCCACGTTTGCATTCTCGGCCGGTTTCTGTTGATTGGCGTGCTTGATGGCTGCCACTTCACTAGAAATCTGTGCCACGGTGGTTTCTAATGCCCGCATTTGTGCTCCATGGCTTTGTAGCGTCTGTCCAAACTTGGTTAGAATATCACCTTGAGATTGCAATTGCTTACCAAACATGGCCATCATCTCTTGGTTTTGTTGTACCATTTGACTTAGTAATTCAGTGTTCTTATCCTCGACTCTTGGTTGTGGCTTGGCATCCGGATCCTGCAGAAAATTATTCGGATCCTTCCATGAGAATTTTTTATCCTTCCGCCATGCATAGTCATTGTTTCTATAGCCCTGTTGTTGCATGAATTTCACTTGGGCCTCCTCATCTTCAGATGCATCTTCCTTAGTTAGCAGCTTCTTAGCTAGAAGATCTAACTTATCGTTTAGCTCCCTAACTATTCTGGATTCACCAGCAGCCTTGACCTGTTCCACTGCACCTATGTCGCCCCATGACTGTTTCCTAGCCATGTTCTTTAGTATCTCCCAACATCTGGTGTCCGTATTATTCAGAAAGAATCCGGATCCGGCTGAATCAAGATTACTTCTATCATGCTCAGAGAGAGCAAAATAAAAGATTTTCACTTGTGTTTCCCTGTCCAGCCCATGATGTGGGCATCTCCTCAGCATGACCTGGAATCGCTCCCAGGTCTCAGAATATGTTTCACCCGCCTGTTGGGTGAAATTGTGAATTTTCCTGATCATGTCGTTGGTCTTCTCAGGAGGGAAAAACCTTTCGAAGAAAACCTCCACCATATGATCCCAAGATTCAACGAACTCATCGTCGAGGTTATGTAGCCACTCTCTTGCTGCTCCCGCCAATGAACTTGGGAACAGCTTGAGGTACAATGCATCTTGTGGAAATCGGTCTATCTTCACCATATCACAGTTTTCAACGAACTGGCTGATGTGTGCAACCGGATCTTCATTTTTCAGCCCGTGAAATGCATTAGATTTTACCAAGTTGATCAGTGCCGGATCGATCTTGTATGTTGGTATGTCGATCCCCTTTTTCTTTATAGGCCCCTTTGAAGCTGATGAAGAAGACGCTTTGATCTTCTCCCATATCGTCTGTGGTTCGGCCATTTCTTCTGCTTGCTCTTACTCAGATTCAATCTATGTCGGTTTGGTGCTCTTGCTCGTAGTACTCCTCGTCCTCTGGTCCCGAAGGTGGAACCTCAGGTGTGCAATTCGCGTAATCTAATCTACGCTACGTGTATGCACCATGCAAAGTACCTGAAATAAGAAAATTCGAGTTCAATACAGTGCTATGACGAGTATAAAAATTATCGAACAATTTAAAAATATTTGAAGTTGTTTAAATCTAAATAAAAAAAAATTGGCCTAGAGTGGCCGCTCGTAGCACTCAAAGTGCCAACAATTCACCGTATCCCCGGCAACGGCGCCAAAAACTTGACGTGTATTTTACTACGCGCTAAAAACGTAAGTGTACGCGTCGAGTAATATAGGCCTTTGTGAGGCCCGAGTCGAACACAGGGATACGTTGAATTATTGGAGACTTCTACTAACTATTTGCGATCAGCTAAGCCGGATAACAAAGTAGGGTTTGTTGTCGAAATTAAAAGAAAATAAAAATAAAACAAAGCAAACAATCGATTAAAGGTTGATTTAATCAATTCAAAAGGGTATCTTTAGGATTTCGGTTTCACCGCGGGTCAACATTGCATTAGGTTTCATATAACTCCTCAATCTTCTCTCTCTATCCGGGTAGTGGCCTGAAAACAGAATTACCCACTGTCGTGGTGTAATTCACTACTTAGGTTTAGGTTGATTCCACCGTCGTAGTAATCATTCCCCTAAACTAAGCGCATTATAGCCGATCTCTCAGTTTCCACCATTAATTTTACACCTCCTTTGTCAAGGGATTTATCGATTAATGTAGGTTTCGTCTCTTTTCAACCGTTAATCCTTCTGTCGAAGTGATTAAGGGCATTAAGTTATTATTATGGTGATCAAGCATAACAATATATGGAGAAAACGAAACTATACCACAGATTTAAGAGAGAAAATATGAATTATTAATATAAAACTGTCATACAATGCATTCCTCGGGCTACTCCCGGTCCTAAAGACAAAGGGGATTAGCCCCGCATGGTCATCTCAATGAAAGACAGAGGAGTAGAGAAGAAAAACATGGGAAACATGGAGCAAACTCGTGTAACCCCTGATACAAAGGTGTTCCTGGAGATCCTCCTCGAGAAACGTGCGTTTTGCAGTCTTCCGGCAGCAAAATCGCCCGTCGGAGGTGCCCGAATCGCTCGGTTGACGGCCTTCATCTCTCGTCTCCTATCTCTCTCTCTCCTTCTTGGATGTTTTGCAACACAATGTCCTCTCCCCCTCGGGCCGTCCGTGCTCTTCTTAGGTCATAGGACCACTTTACGGCTCCGAAAAAGCTCAACCGTCAGATTAAAACGCTCCGTTTTAGTGCTGAAAATCGCCAGATCCCGACGCTGTCGATGGTATCGACCCCAAGGTCGATGGTATCGACCATGGCACAGGTTATTCCTTCCAAGATCGCGTTTTGGGTTTGCTTTTTGATGAAATGTCGATACTATCGACCTGGGGGTCGATAGTATCGACTCCGGACAATGCAAAAGTGCCTGAAAAAGTGCCGAAACATGTGTATAAGTCCGGGGATTATATAAAATCATATAAATATGATAAAAGAAGTATAATTTGATGCAAACAGAGTTTAAGGGCCAACTATAGTGAATTATGCAAATATAATCAAGAAAATGACAAATACATGCATAAAACAGATATAAAATAAGCCTATAAAAGTGACTCAAAACCCATGCATCACATGTGCGGATAGAACCGCAACAACTCCATGAACTTAGCCTCATACTCGCTAATGTTCATTGGACCTTGTCTTAACCTCTCAAACTGAGAGATTTTCTCGTCCATAAACGTCTTAGGGAAATATTTGTTGATAAATTCCCGTCGAAAAACTTCTCATGCAATCTCCACACAAGGCCTTTTTTATTCTTCCATGGTCCACCAATGACCAGCACTCCCCTTGAGAAGATACACATCATGTCTAACCTTCTCAGCTTCTGGGATGTTCAGGATTCTAAAAGCCTTCTCTAATTCAGTTAACCACAAGTCAGCATCTGCTGGGTCAGCTGTTCCAGCATACTCTGTGGCTCCAACTCGGCGAAGTCGTTCAAACATCTTGCCGATTCCTTGTCCTTCAGGATGGGTAGGTGCTCTAGGTGCAGGTATAGGCATCCTATCAGTCATGTGTGTCATGGCAGTCATAAACGGCCCAAACATGGCTTGAACGGCTGGGTTCCCCATGTCAGTTGGATTGAACTGGGGTGGTTCAGGCACATGTTCTTCAATATCTGGGTTTCTTGCACTTTCTCTAGGTGCAGCAACACTACTCTCTACAACGTGTTCTTCGTATTCGTCGTGTGGTCCATACATCCTTAGTTTTATCTTCTCCTCCTGATGAGTAGAAGACACTATCAGACATATTAGAAGACACTAGAACAGACTCAACTTCCTAAGTCCTATGTCTTTGTAGACTCAGTGAACTTAGAGCTCTGATACCACTAATTGTGGGATCCAACTTATAAAACACGAGATCAACGAATGCGGAAGCGATTAATTAGCAGCGGAATTACAGAAAATCACTAAAAATTAAAACTTTTCATAAAGAGATTTATAAACGATGAAACTCTTTCATAAGAAAGTATGATAAGTTATTTACAAACTGATCCACCATTACATCTCTGTAATAATCACATCTCGAGGGTTACAAACATCAACTGCCTTGTTAACTGTTTAAGGCAAGATACAAAATCTCGAGGCTTTACGCCAAAAATCTCATATCTATATTCAACATCTACTGACTCCTAGGACCTGAGAGTACAGAGACGACACATAGGACATTCTATATATAAGACTTTGATAGACAGTATCTCCACCTGAGGATCACTGCTCTCACTGATGTTGTTGCTGCTGTTGTTGTTGCTCACCCACCGATGGGTTCCTTCGTCCTCGACGTCTACCTAAAAAAAAGTTGAATCCCACGGGGGTGAGACAATTGAATAATTGTCCCAGCGAGAGTTATAACTCTCTGCCAGAAGCATTGTTATTGCAATACTGGAATAACATTTAAGCAATAGAACTATAAATATTTAACATCAGGTAAAACATTGTGTAAGCTAAGTAGAACAGTATTTCATAAGCAATAATTTCAATTATAACTTGATTGAATGACAAGACATATACCAATAAGGAATATGAAGAACATGTATACTAGTTATCCAACTAGAGCACTATAAACAATGTATCATCAATCATTGTTTCTCATAGTTTAACCTAAGCAAATATTCTACACAGCTGATTACATTTTACAAACATATTTATGCCCTGAGGAGATGAGTTACACCTCTCATACTCCAACCGACCATTACTAAATCGCAATCGGTACCATACATAGGTCATCAGAAGAGCCAGATTCCTATGACCTCATCCTCCTTAGTCAGTATCAGGAACAACATGCAGGATATGTTGTGTCTCTGCCATAATAGCTTTCCAGGGTATTCTGGCAACTTCGCTATTAGAGTCACAGTGGCGTGCTGTACTCTCTTTGCCATCGAGGGATTTCTTGTTTATCTCACATCGATGCGACATTTACAACATCATCGGGAGATTAGTGATACATCATCCCGGCATAAACATATAATGAAGGAATAAGAGATTAAAGTACATCTCACATCAATTCCCACATTAGGACGTAAGGATATTCGCATCCATAACCCCCACATACTCAAAAGTATGCTCTCCAGGAGTTCCCTTAGGAAAACCTGTTTCACCATCATTTAACTTCTGACAATGATGGATCTATGGTCATGGATCTACATGATATCATTATACTTGATTATTTAAGTACGTTATGACATTCTTTTTATCATCAGGCATGTTTTTAGACATTAACCAATAAGACAATTGCTATAAAGAAAGAGTACTAATTGTATCAAGTTCATATCACATTTGTTAACATTGGGATGTCAATCCCTAACCATCTCATCATTGTGATTCAGGATCATGGGTGTTCAAACCCTTAGATCATCTAAACACTTGTTACCAAGTAACATACTATCATCAAGTCATTTAATAGCATGACCTTGATTGTAACAATTCAGATATTTCTCATGGCTCATACAACCTATAAATTTCATGTGTTACCTCTTACTAGGCAACATAGCATATCATTACTTTCAAGACTTATAAAGTGCTTTCAATGAATATGACATCATAACTCTTACCTGGCTATGATCACTTCTTGATAAAGACATGTATGACTAACACAATTGATAACATGCACATTACATCTATATCAATACAGTACAATTTATTTCCAAGTTAAGTATAGAAAACCATGGCCATGCTACCTTGAACGGTCATGCAAAGGAAAACCACCACTGTCGTGTTACCTTGCACAGTCGTGCAACTAAAGAATACCACGACTGTGTTATATCACCACGGCTGGTTTCTAGGGTTAGGGTTTCCTATATTGAATTCAATTAGGGTTATTCAATCCCTTTAACTTGCAAAGGCATAGTGATTCCTCACTTCATACCCAAGTATAGAATTTCATGCTTAATAGCATAACCCAAACTTAGGGTTTACTATTCATATCATCACATTACCCTAGATTAGGGTTTGGAATCGATAACCCTTCAACATGTATCAACGTGAGTTTAATTGATGTTGAACCATTGAACCATCATTCAATTTGGTCATAACCTCTCCCCAAACGGTCTTGGGATCGTTTGGACATCATCCAAACGGTCTTGAGACCGTTTGCTAAAGTCAACATCAAAATCTAACTCAACCTATTAAGGTTTGGCTCATTGATTTGATTATTAGGTTACTAATCAATTATACTTCAACTTGTTATCCTTAGATTTACAACCACTTGACCGTAGTCAACCCTAGACCTCCAAACGGTCTTGGGTGACCCCCAAACGGTCTTGGGATCGTTTGGACATCCTACAAACGGTCTTGAGACCGTTTTCCCATTATTTCATCAAAAACCAAGTCATTCACTTAAGGGTTGAACCCTAGGTTTGGTCACCAAATCAACACTTAATCATTTAACAACTTGTTATCATTGGACCCTCAATTGGTCAAACCCACTTAACCCTAGACCTCCAAATGGTCTTGGGTGGTCACCAAACAGTCTTTAGACCGTTTGGGTGATCCCCAAATGGTTTTGAAACCGTTTGGGTCACTCAACCCAAACTTCAACATGATTGTAATATTGAAATCAGCAATAGACCCGATTAGGGTTTAGGTGACTAATGTGCCTTCAATTGGTGATTCTCTTGGAATTAGTTGATGATTTTTGGTGGGTGATTAGTTCATATTGTTTACAAAAGACCTCCAAATGGTAAACGCCTGGTCAATGCATCCAAACGGTCTTGGACCATTTGCTTCCATGCGTTCTTGATTGAAGCTGTTTGCTTTCAAACGGTTTGAAACCGTTTGCTCCCAAACGGTTTGGGAAACCGTTTGTGCAAGAGGTGGAAGACCGTTTTCTAAAGCAAGATTTAGGATAAAAATTGGAAATAATGTCATCATCTTCTACTTCAAGAATAGGGGCTGTTCTTCATGGAATTGCTAGCAAGAACACTTAAAAGTGTCTAAAGGAGAAGAATAAGCAACGATTCTAGGAGAAGAAGATGCATTAACAAAACTTAAGGGTTAGAGTTATAAAACCCGCCTCTTAGGACTGATTCAGAGCTCTAAGATTCGTAGATTTAATAGTGGATGAAGCTCCAAAGGTTGTCCAAGGTCCGTTCTTCAAGATTTGTATGGAGAAGATGGCTAGAAAGAAGAGTTGTGTAAGAAAAACTAACAAACCAACCTTGTATTAGGGTTTCCTCCAAGAATTCGAGCTAGGTGATGATCAAAGCTTACCCAAGCCATCTTGGTCATACTCCTCTGTTCCAAAGATCCCTATTGGTCGGTCCAAAGTAAGAAGATGAGAAAAGAAACTAAAGGAACGATCCTTTGCTTTGAGGAAAAATGGTGCTTATATATTTTTGGGTATTATCTAGGCAAAGAAAAAGATAGTTATTTCTCTTATTTCTTAAACCCATCCACTCATGATTGCTCCACCCTTGGACACGTTTCTCCCTCCTTTCCACATGCAAAACATCTCTCTTATCCAAGGTTAAAAAGGAAAAGAAACCATATATCTTAATAAGCTATATATATGAAAGGGCCTTTTTGCTTAAAACTTGGTTATTTAAATATTAAGGCTATCTTTCTTACTTGGTCATTCAAATGAGGCACCCCTCTCATTTTCTTTGCTCTACTTGATGCCAAGAAACTTGAGAGATACTCTAGAGTGTATATTACATGTTGCACCCTATATTTTGGGTAAATTGCACTTTATACCAAAACTAGGTTTTAAAGCATAAGGATTGCTCTACAAGCTATATCTTGGTGCTCGAGCTTGTGGAATCCATACCACTACATCATATTCATTCTTATGATGTCTCAACATCTGAGGAACATCTTAACATGTGCAATTTGCAAGTTAACCCCTCAACTTGGGTAATTTGCACATTAGTCCAAAATTAACAAAGTAATATTGCAACATTGTTCAAAGGGACTGAAATGGAAATATAGGTTCCTCAAAAGCTTTAATTACATTACACAAGATAACCACAAGCATCTATTCACGTATTTAAACAAAACACCTAGGGTTAGTTCATAACCCAGGTCAGGGATGTTACAACCAGGATTTAGGAGTGAGTCATCTGGAGTGGATCTGGCCCTAAATCCTTGCTATGAAAGTCTATGTCCAGATGGAATAGACTCCGTTGAAATGAAATATGTGAAATGTGAAATGAAAAATATGTGAAATATTGTGATATGTGATATACTGTTTTACTGGTTCCTATCTCATGTACCCGAGATGAGGACGTGAGCCTCTTTAGGCAACCTTGAGGTGGCCAGGGTCTGTTGTTGATATCTTAGGGTGGTTGGCTAAACCCTATGATAGTGACAGTGAGTAGTTGACACGAGAATCAGGCATGGCGACTTCTACCTGGTGAGGTACAAGCCAAGTAGTTTCAGGGCAAATGAATAAAAGATGATAAGTCGTATAGAACATGATTTGAATGATTATTGCATTCCTTGTACTGTTAGTTGATGATTTGTCATTGTTGATTAAGCTTCATGTTGTGGAAAGTAATCATGTTGCTATGGACATTTTTTATTTCATATTATGATCTATCATGCTGACAAGTTATAAATGATGGGTTTTATATCCAATCTGAATATGACCTGGATTGCCTGTTATTTGATAGTATTGCTTGGTAGATATCTATTATGTGTATTTCAGCTTCAGGACTGCAGGATGTGTTCCTGGTCCGGCTGGTGGAGTGTCACAAATATAATGTTATAGTTATGTATTGATTCAAAATGCTAAGAACTTGACTTATTACTCATGCAGTAGGATTCTTAATCTGAACTAAGAAGTATCTGTTGATTTGTTCATAGACATGCTTCAAAAGATGTTTCAAATTTATAATTGGTTTAAGTGATTACCTTATCTGTTGGATTAGATTACCATTGTAAGCTAGATTTGACTCATGATAGAACTATATGCTAGACTTTTCAATATCTACATGTTTATGTTAAGTTTATTATACTTAATCTAATGTTGATGGATGTACCTAGCTTGAGTGGGAGGTATCTACTCATTGGGGATCTATATGAGTCTCATGAGGTTGTTTTAAATGTTTTTAGGTATAATACTATCCAACGGAGAGGTCGTGATAAAGAATATATAAATAGAATAATCTAGATAGATTAAAATGTCCATGTACTCTCTCTTTCCCAGGATGGGTTGTAGATTAAGTTTGTTCATCAATGTACATGTATCTGATGTAAATTGAATTGCATATGAGAATAAGATTTGATTCTGGATTTAATGGAGTTGAATATGAGTTGTGATATCTGAATGGGATGTCCTTGATGTGACATTGATTTATGAGTTTGTGAACAAAGAAAAAGGAAAAATTTATCTGTGTTTTTTGTATATTGTTTATTCGCCTTTGTGGAGAATTCATTGTTTTATTTCATAATTTGGGTTTAGGTTTTGGGATTATCTCTAATGATTGGTATTTATAATGATCAAAAGAGTGGGTACCGACAAGCATGGTATCAGAGCCTAGGTTAGATGAGTCTGCAAGGACAATAGGGTCTAGGACTAAATGATAACGTGGATGTTGAATATAACCTGAATGATGTGCATACTGACTGAATTCAGTATCCAGATACTCTCATCAATTATTTGGGTATTGAGCTAAGCTAGTGTGGATCTACTAACTGTACCTCTTCTGGATGCTCTGACCAAGTATCTAGATGAACGCGGTTGGTAGTATAAAAAGATGCATGATGATAAAATGGTGAAAAAGAAAAGGATTTTATAATTCAATATGGAACATATGGAAAGCATGAAATTTCATATAAGAAAGATGAAAGCTTAATGGATTATGAAGACAAACTCTAATGAGTTTGAATTTGAGTATGAAATCTGAAATTGTGAGAAAAACCTATGAACTAAGATGCACACTAGATGATTTTCTTCATAAAGGAAATTGATTAATGCGGATGATAATATGTGAATGAGTCATAATCTTATCCATGAGATACACAATCAAAATTTTAAAAGGATGAGAAAGGTGATGTGAATCAGATCTTGATAAATGATGTATAACTAATATCTTTGAAGTAGTGTTTGTAATACTCAAGGAGAGATATGATGATGACAAGGGATGAAATGTCCATTAAATGCAAAAAAAATCATATGAAAGAAAGATAAAATGGAAAATTTTCTAACTAGATGTCGAGATAGATGAATTATTAGATGATATGATATTCTTCCATATCTTTTCATGGATTTTGGGTTGAAATCCTAAAAGGAGGGAAGAATTTGCAATGACCCGTTTTCAAATTAGTCATCTAATTAGGGTTTACTTGGATGATTGTATGCTTAACTAAGTTGATCATTGTTTAAAGCTTGATTAGGGATGGTACTTAATTTTTGATATTTTAAATATAATGAGAAGGTTTAATCATACTTTGATTCACATAATTAGGGTTAAGGTTTGGAAACCCTAATCGGCCCAAATTAGGGTTTTGATGACATATAAATACAAAATTTGATAAATATAGTGTCACACTAAATGATTTTTAATATTTTATGTGTAACTCTGATTTAATTAAAATTTGTATATGATTTGTATATATAAAATGTGAACAATCTTGAAAAATATAAGAATTTTTGAAGAATGTTCTGATGTGTTTGTTGGTCGAGTTTCAAATTTGACCGATCATATTTTTAGATTGATATAGCAGTGTGGAAATTGAATTTTATCTTTTTATTGGTATATCTAATTGATATTAAATTTTAACAGTAGTGGTTAAACTCCATTATATACACCCTATTCAATTGGTGTAATTTTTGGATAATTTTTTATCTCTACAGAGAGGGGTGTCGGTCGAGTTCTATGAAGGACATACTCGACCGACCATGCTGCTAACTACAATATAGTAGTGTAGTATTTGATTTTTAATTATTTATTGGAAACTTCAACTAATCTAAAAAATTTACTGTTTCTTTTTAAATAAATTTCAAACATTGGGTTTCATAATTTTTGGATTCGGTTTGAGTTTTGAAACGTGTGGTTTCTGTCGAGTTTATAACTCAGCCGACCAACCAGTCTGAGCAAAATAAAAATACATTGAGGGGCTTGTTTGCAAATGTGCTAAGCACCTGTATTAATATATATCACTAACCTAATACACAAGGAGCTCTCATAACTCACCCTTCATGTCAAAGAAATGAAATTCTTGAGAGAGCAGAGCTAGGGTTTTGAGTAGAGAAAGCGGTGGAGATGTTGACCTAGGGTTTCTCTATCCAAGATATGATGAAATCAAGTAAGTTTAGCTTATTTGCATAGCATTTCATGGTGAATCTTCTCTCACATGTCAAGATTCCGTCCCTCCCCTGATTTGATTCGAAATCACATCAAATCTCCCCCTTTTCTCACTCTTTCTCTTCTAATCCCCATTTCTAGGGATTCCAAGTTGAGAGGAGAAAGAATTGGATTCTTTTGCGAGAGTTTGATTGTGTTTCCAAAACTTCAGAGGTTGACCTACGGAATTAAGGTGCTTGGCACCTAAGGTGAGTGTTTTTATCCCTACTAAGCTTTGTATTCATGTTGAAAGCCTAATTCTATCCGACTAAAACAATCATAAACCTTGTTTGTACATGTATGTGATTGGATTTGATTTGGGAAAGATATTGGGGGATTCAATTCTACTGATTTTGATTATTTCTCATTTATTGGAACTTGATTAGTTCTTGATATATTAATTGAAGATCCATGGGTTTTTCTTATGGGTAGATTACTATGCTATTTCATGTGAATTTTGCCTAAAAATCAGCCCAATGACCGATATGCTTGGAATTGAATTGACATGTATAAAATCATATTTGAATTGTACTAGATTGTATGATCCAAGTGTATTATTGAATGTTAATGAAATTGAATGACCACATAAGTATACATTGATTCTCTCAAGACTTTTTCCTAGGAGGTGGAATTGAAGCCTTCTCTTCCAATAGAGAAAGTTACTCCCATCAAAGATTGGAAGGTTGATGAAGAATTTGCCATCTTAGTAATCACCCATATTCTCTTACTTGTAGAAGTATGCTTGGAGAAGACCCTCTCTGTTACCATTTGTTGGATCCTATGATGGATGATTTGATCTATAGGAGGGGTGAATAGAGCTAAAAATAGTTAAACAAAATTCATTAAACCTTCAAGATATATCACAATATAAGGTTGTTAAATAGGTAATTTTGAGTGCAACTAAAACATACATAGTAAGTATGAGGGAGTTTGAACAAGAACAAGTAGACAAGCTAGGTAGAGTGGTTCCTTTTCCAAACAAGGAGTGGTTACCTAGAGAGGTCAACCTCTAGGATTTCTTAACCTTGCTCCTTCATTATATTCCTTATAAGAGATACAACACATGACCTTCCTTTTTCGGGACAAGGATACCCTACCAAAGGACTTACCTATCCAACCAAGAATCTTCAAACTATCAAAGGACTTACCCACTTTTCAAGGAGTCTTCTACCTTTACCAAGGACTTACCCACTCTTGCACAAGTTTTCAGCCTTCAAGGAATTACCCACTCTTCTTGGATCTTCAGCCTTTGACTTTACCTTTGCCTAGGAGAAGCTTCCATCAAGGACTTACCCACTTGAGCAAGAGGTCTTCTGCCTTCATCAAGGGCTTCCCACTATTTTTCTTCAAGTCCTCAGCCTTGCCTTTAGCTTCTTCACCTCTCTTAGCCAAGAGAGAGAACCTTCATCTTCATGGTTGAAATGAGAGATTGGGATGTGGTGGAAGTGAGAGCTTCACAAGATATGCATGTAGGACGATCTTTCTTACAAATCTCCTGCTCACTCTAATGAATGTAGCAAGTGATTAAGCTTAAAGAGAAGAAGGAGGGACTCAACTATAGAATATGGACCTTCATAGTGCTTGTCTAACCATGGAATGAATCTCAAGGGGTCCTATTTATAGTTGATGATGCCTTCTATCAAGTGGGAACACTTAAGGACAAAAAATAGTCATTTTACAACTTGAAACAGATCTATTTTTGGTTCTTACAACTCTCCAATGATCTGATTCACTTTTTCTACATTTTCTTGTATAGTGCATTCAGTCGAGTTTCAATAAAGGTGACTCGGCCGATCCACTACCTACAAAGCATATTTTCAAATGATCGGTCGAGTTTGTTTGAGGTAACTTGACTGATATTCAAAATTCAACTTTGGCCGAATAGTCGACCGAATGAGATCTATGAAGTGGCAATGGACAGATTCACTTTATTTCCAAAATCCATCATGGATCGGTTAAGATTCAAACTCAGGTGATAAAGTTCTTGTGATGAATTTTCCAAAATGATTTTGAGTGATCAAATGTTGGAGTTAACTGCCCCTCATTTTTTCTAAGCTTAATTACAAGTCATACAATCATTACAAGTGATTTAGAACAAGACTCTAATGAATTTACATCATTTTACAAAAACATGCACTTGCATGACTTTGACTTGTTTATTCTCCAACTTAGGATTCGCAAGTTAGGGCATTTAGAGTGTGTCTATACCTAATATGAAATCACTCAAGTAGAAGCATTAGACACAATTAATTGGAATGGTTAGTCATCATCAAAACTAGGGTTTAGTCAATTTAAACCTAGAGTAAACATTGACTTAATTGACCTTGAGTCAAGAGTCATTACGCCTATGTTTTAATCTTATATGTTTTGTTGGTGGTCGACAACCATGTTTTGTTAAAAGAGGGTGGAGGTGATGATCATACAATTATTACAATACTTGGTTTTATCATCATGATGGTTAAGATGGTTAATGAGGTTCTTATGATTTTAGGGTTATGACATTGTAGCATTCTCATGTAGATTACTCTCTTTTTAAAACCCTAAATTCATGTGAACATTTCCTAAAAGTGTTCTTGAGATGATGATCTCACATGCATCATAAGCTATGATTTTATCACCATGTTCTAAGTTTTAGCCATCATGTTTTCCTTGGAGTTTTGAATGAGTTTTGACATGTGTTGAGGTTTGACTTTTTCTCTCCTAAGTGGTTTATCTTGTTGATCTCCATTGTGTTTGTTCTAGGGTTTGATGAACATGAACCTATGAGTTTGAGCTTTGTGACGCTTGGTGTTCCTGCTATTTAACCTTTATTTTGGTCGACGCACTATGTCATCTTTGATGCTTGGATGATAACCGTGTGTTGAGGTCAAGATGCCCCTCAGTTGGTCTTGGTTAAGACATGTGTGTGGGATGACATTTTGGTTGAGACATGTTGTGATGTTGGTCGCGACACCCTACTGAGATAGTTGAAAGATAGTTGAATGCAATGCCTTGTTGTGATGCTTGAACGCAACGCCTCATTGAGATGGATGGTGCAACATCATGTCTCAGTTGTGACATTGTGTTGTTCGCGTTCGCGATGATGTGTTGTTCTTGGTTGTGACACTGTGTTATTTTGGGTCACGACGCTGTGTTGCTTTGGGTCGAGACACCATGTTAGTAGGTGGTCAAGACACCATGTTAGTAGGTGGTTGAGACACCATGTTAGTAGATGGTCGAGACACCATGTTAGTAGGTGGTTGAGACACCATGTTACTAGGTGGTCGAGACACTATGTTAGTGGGTGGTCAAGACACCTGTCTTGAGCTTGGTCGTGACACCTGAGGAACTTTATAGGGTTGATACATATGTTTGTGTAAATGTTGAATGATGCCTAATTTTGTTTGGATAGTTGAGTAACAAAGACAATGATAATGTTCTAAACATAGTATACTCCAAGAAAGTGGGAGATGGCCTAACTAGGTTTGGTGATTGATTCATGATATGAAACTTAATCAGCCATGTGTGTGAACCCTAACCCTAATCCTAGGGTATGCTATATTGGTTGAGCTTGCTTGCATAAATAGCATTTGTTGCACTTTCTCCCTCCTACTAATATGATTCTAACCTTGCAGGTCAACTAAGTAACATAGCTTGTGAATGCTATGAAGATTTTTAAATGATACTAAGTGTTGTTTGTGAGCCTTGATGAAGTACATTGGAATCACGATAATGTGAATGTGTATACCTAGTCATCCATGTGTGTGAACCCTAACCCTAATCAACCATGTGTGTGAACCCTAACCCTAATCCTAGGGTATGCTATATTGGTTGAGCTTGCTTGCATAAATAGCATGTGGTTGCACTTTCTCCCTCCTACTAATATGATTCTAACCTTGCAGGTCAACTAAGTAACATAGCTTGTGAATGCTATGAAGATTTTTAAATGATACTAAGTGTTGTTTGTGAGCCTTGATGAAGTACATTGGAATCATGATAATGTGAATGTGTATACCTAGTCATAATCTGTATTACTTAAACCTAATACACTCCAAATATATGGGAGTTGATTAACTACAATTTTATGAATGAGTGCTGCAATAAAACCCTAATTAGCTATGCCTAGAATCTTAATTCTAATTCTAGGAACATATGATATACATGCTTACATTGCTTAAAGTGAATAGCATATTATGATGATTCTCTCTCCTATTTGTGTATATCCTAACCATGCAGGTAAAATGGGATGTCATACCTAATGATTTCTATGGTGAATATGTGTTATGACACAAGTGATGTTTATGTCTCTGTCAATAAATGATGAGCTAGTGATGAGGTACAAGCATGATGTGATTTGTCTTATGACATAGTGTAGGCTTAATGCCTAATGTGAGGTGATATCCTCCAGTGATATAATGAGGGATTAATATTCCCTATAATGATGGTAACCTAAGCCATATTTGGCAGTGATAACATGTATGATGTTGATAGCCTGAATAAGGCAGTGTGACAGTGATATCAAGTGATAGTGTGACAAGTTTATACTTTGTACATTTTATATCTTTCGAAGCTGTATTGTGCCTTTATCTATGTAGAAGTTATTTAGAGTTTGTATGTTGTAACTTGATTGATGCTAAAAGATACTTTATTGGCTTTGATAATCAAGTGAAACCCTAATCATGTAGTTTCCCTATACCATAGATCCACCTTCAACGTCACCATCTAGTTGGATGGTGAAATGAGTAACTCCCATGGGAAACTTGGAGTGCATATTATTGGATATGCAGGGTACTAGTGAAGATATCTCCTTCTATCCTTAAATTGTTGATATAGTGGTATGATGCTTTATTATATAAGGGCCATGCATGAGTTAGTTATCTAGCATTGTGCCATGTACCAAGGCGAGCTAGTTGTTTTACAGGACCATAGCCTAGACTTCGACTATAAGTTGTTGTCTTTGCAGTTTAACTATATGTCACTATGTTGTAGACTTGAACTGATCGAGTAGTGTTGGTAAAGATCATGGAGTCTGACTCTTCCATAGACCTTGTATGGTATTGATTTTGACTTAGCAGTGGTCAGTTGGATTTGAGTGGTATTCCTCAAATCCTCAGGGCATATCAATGAAAGATATAATACAAATGTATAGTGTATTTGGTCAAGTGCAAATAACATTGGTTGACCCCTTACCCTGATTATGTAGTGTTTCTCTTATGACAGTTATACATGTTCTTCATATTCCTTCTTGAAGTATAAGACGATCGATTACTCAGTTGTAGATACTTGAATTTCTTAAATAGTGTTAATTGCCTTGCTTATATCATTTAGTTGAATATGCTTATTTGTTAGTAGTATAAATTGTTGTTCAACTTACATGTGCTTATAATAGATGTTGACGGAGAGTTATATTTCTCACTGGGACTTTGGTCTCACCCCATGGGATCCACTTTTTAGGTGGGCGTGCATGCTGAGATAGACATGCAATAGAAATTGAAAATATGAGATATAGCTATTGGATCATGGATATGCAATTATTGTCTAGTAATAGAGTCCAATGTGTTGTCCATGTACACTCAGGTCCTTGGGTGTATTTTGTGAATATTGTACATCAGTTTGAGTTTTTGACTTTATGACATGATGGTACATACATGATTTATATGAGAACAAGTGATCATATGTAATAGGTTATGGCTAGATAACCAACGAATATTGATATGTAGTACCTTGTGGTAATGAATGAAATGCAAGTGGCACAAGCTTATAGCTTCAATTGTGGTTTATTGAGCTTGGGTTCCTGCCATGAGAATGGTTTAAATTCACTCATTTTATGGTAATACTATTATTAGTGATAATTATGTGCTTTGTTTTGAGTAATCTCACTTTGTGTGTAAAAGGGTGTAATGACCCGTTTTCAAATTAGTCATCTAATTAGGGTTTACTTTGGTGATTGTATGCTTAACTAAGTTGATCGTTGTTTAAAGCTTGATTAGTGATGGTACTTAATTTTTGATATTTTAAATATAATGAGAAGGTTTAATCATACTTTGATTCACATAATTAGGGTTAAGGTTTGGAAACTTTAGTCGGCCCAAATTAGGGTTTTGATGACATATGAATACATAATTTGATAAATATAGTGTCTCACTAAATGATTTTTAGTATTTTATGTGTAACTATGATTTAATTCAAATTTGTATATAATTTGTATATATAAAATGTGAACAATCTTGAAAAATATAAGAATTTTTGAAGAATGTTCTTATGTGTTTGTTGGTCGAGTTTCAAATTTGATCGATCATATTTTTAGATTGATATAGCAGTGTGGAAATTGAATTTTATCTTTTTATTGGTATATCTAATTGATATTAAATTTTAACATTAGTGGTTAAACTCCATTATATACACCCTATTCAATTGGTGTAATTTTTGGATAATTTTTTATCTCTACAGAGAGGGGTGTCAGTCGAGTTCTGTGAAGGACATACTCGACCGACCATGCTGCTAACTGCAATATAGCAGTATAGTATTTGATTTTTAATTATTTATTGGTAAATCCAACTGATCTAAATTTTTTACTATTTCTTTTAATCTCAATTTCAGACATTGTTTTAAAGTTTAATAATTTTTGGATGAGGTTTGAGTTCTAAAACGTGTGGTTTTGGTCAAGTTTATAACTCAGTCAACCAACCAGTCTGAGCAAAATAAAAATACATCGAGGGGCTTGTTTGCAAATGTTCTAAGCACCTCAATTCATCTATATCACTAACCTAACATACAAGGAGCCCTCATAACTCGTCCTTCCTATCAAAGAAATTAAATTCTTGAGAGAGAGGAGAGCTAGAGTTTTGAGTAGAGAAAGTGGTGGAGATGTTGACCTAGGGTTTCTCTATCCAAGATATGAGGAAATCAAGTAAGTTTAGCTTCTTTGCATAGCATTTCATGGTGAATATTCTCTCACATGTAAAGATTTCGTCCCTCCCCTGATTTGATTTGAAATCACATCAAATCTCCCCCTTTTCTCACTCTTTCTCTTCTAATCCCCATTTCTAGGGTTTCCGAGTTGAGAGGAGAAAGAATTGGATTCTTTTGCGAGAGTTTGATTGGGTTTCCAAAATTTCAGAGGTTGAACTACGAAATTAAGGTGCTTGGCACCTGAGGTGAGTGCTTTTCTCCCTCCTAAGCTTTGTATTCATGTTGAAAGCCTAATTCTATTCGGCTAAACAATCAAAAACCTTGTTTGTACATGTATGTGATTGGATTTGATTTGGGAAAGATATTGGGGGATTCAATTCTACTGATTTTGATTATTTCTCATTTATTGAAACTTGATTATTCCTAATATATTGATTAGGATACATGGGTTTTTCTTATGGGTAGATTATTGTGCTATTTCATGTGAATTTTGCCTAAAAATCAGCCCAATGGCCGATATGCTTGGAATTGAATTGACATGTGTAAAATCATATTAGAATTGTACTAGATTGTATGATGCAAATGTATTGTTGAATGTTAATGGAATTGAATGACCACATATCATGATTAGTATTTGTGTTAGGAAGTGAATGAAATGAGTCAATTAATCAATGTATACTTATGGTTTATGAATGAAATGTGTGAAAATGGAAACTAGGGTTTCCATGTTTGTGAATAACCCCAATGAACCCTTGAGTCATGATTGGATTACAGAATGATATGATTATTATGATATGTTGAACTAAGGAATGACTTCTTGAAAACCATAAAAGTTTATTATTAAGACGATTATGAGTGATAAAGTTAGAACTTGTATCTGATGTTGTAAATGTGATCAAATGTTGAAGTTGAAAGTATTAATACTTCAATTGAATATGATGAGTCTTACTAATATCATCTAAGTCTAACACATTTGTTTTAGTATAATAAATAATGATCATTGTTGATTATGGGAATGACATTAGTAGTCAATGACAAGGTACACTTATCTGAATATAAGAGACAATATGAACAAGATGTACTTAATGGTATTGCAAGATAAAGATGAAACTAATGAAGATAGTATGATGAAGTATTTTATCTTTTATTTTAATTACATGTCGCTTAACCCAAGTTAAATGAAATATACTAAGAACTTTACTTTGATAAATGTTATGTAGAAGAGAAGCATTATATGTAAAGTGAATCAAGAAAGATTTTGGTCCAGATAATGTAATGAACATGAAATGAAATAGTTGAGACTACTGAGTATAAAATGATGGAAAAAGATAGGAATTAGTAGATGATTCTTAGAATGTAACTCTTACCCTAAAATGATGAGTTTGATGATGCTAGTGAATGACAATATCAAATGGGGGATTAAGAGATGCACATAACTGTAGTTGAATTTAACTTAAAGATGAAAGTCGAGTATTTGAATTGATTTACAAGAATGTGTTCTTGAATTGTGAATTGTACTCTTAGAATGGACTAATAGTGCAAACTTCATTTGATAGTCAACGTGTGTTGATTAGTAAACCCATATGAAGAATGTGAAATAAAAGAAGAAGAGAACTAAGTCTGTTATGCATGTATATGCATGAAATTATTGGCATCTATTCAGATTGGATGGAACATGCATATGTTGTATGATAAATCTATTCTGAGTATGAGGAATGATACATGATATCTATATGCTTTTACTGTTGCTAGTTCAAATGCCTCTTCTAATATTTGTTCAGAACTATGATATACAATGAACTGGTAAGATTTATGTTGAAATTGAATTTAATATGCACTCCTTACATTGAGAAACCCTGATAAGGGTAAATGTTGCATAATGAGATTATGTTTAGGGTTGAAAGCCCACTGATGATGATAAAACCCTGATGAGGTAAATGTTGGACAATAAGATTATGTCTCAGACAGAAAGCCCACTATTGATGATTGTTGTGAGATGATGTAGAAGATAGAAATAATCATATGTGTTGCAATCTACAGATTTATTGTGCTTTTTACTTTGATCATTTTCCTTATTGATAAACTTGATCTGTTTCATGTTATTCTAGTTACGTGAGAATACACAAATATGATGTATGATGCTTTGAATTCTTTTAATATGAGTAAAAGAGACTAATAACAAGTAAAATGATGGAACATCTAGTTAGGTGCCATGAACACCGTGAGTTTCTCCCAAGGACCACACTGGGGAAACAAAATGGATCTCCTTGTAGTAATCGATGAATTATGAGAAGGATTTCCGGAGTGTGGATCAAGACCGTAAAGGTTAGACCACCAGGATTTAGGAGTGAGTCATCTGGAGTGGCTCTGGCCCTAAATCCTTGACGTGAAAGTCTATGTCCAGATGGAATAGACTCTGTTGAAATGAAATATGTGAAATGCGAAATGAAAAATATGTGAAATATTGTGATATGTGATATACTATTTTGCTGGTTCCTATCTCGTGTACCCGAGATGAGGACGTGAGCCTCTTTAGGCAACCCTGAGGTGGCCAGGATCTGTTGTTGATATTTTAGGGTGGTTGGCTAAACCCTAAGATAGTGATGGTGAGTCGTTGACACGAGAATTAGGCGTGGAGACTTCTACTTGGTGAGGTACAAGCCAAGCAATTTTAGGCCAAATGAATAAAAGATGATAATATGTGTAGAACATGATTTGAATGATTATTGCATTCCTTGTACTGCTAGTTTATGATTTGTCATTGTTGATTAAGCTTCATGTTGTGGAAAGTAATCATGTTGCTATGGACATTTTTTATTTCATATTATGATCTGTCATGCTGACAAGTTATAAATGATGGGATTTATATTCATTCTGAATATGAGCTGGATTGCCTGCTATTTGATAGTATTGCTTGATAGATATGTATTATGTGTACTTTAGCTTCAGGACTGCATGATGTGTTCCTGGTCTGACTGGTGGAGTGTCAAAAATATAATGTTATAGTTATGTATTGATTCAAAATGCTAAGAACTTGACTTATTACTCATGCAGTAGGATTCTTAATCTGAACTAAGAAGTATCTGTTGATTTGTTCATAGACATGCTTTAACAGATGTTTCAAATTTATAATTGGTTTAAGTGATTACCTTATCTGTTGGATTAGATTATCATTGTAAGCTAGACTTTTCAATATCTACATGTTTATGTTAAGTTTATCATACCTAATCTGATGTTGATGCATGTACCTAGCTTGAGTGGGAGGTATCCACTCATTGGGGCTCTAAATGAGTCTCATGAGGTTGTTTCAAATGTTTTAGGTATAATACTATCCAGCGGAGAGGTCGTGACAAAGAAGATATAAATAGCATAATCTAGATAGATTAAAATGTCCATGTACTCTCTCTCTTTCCCGGGATGGGTTGTAGATTAAGTTTGTTCATCAATGTACATGCATCTAATGTAAGCTAAACTGCATATGAGAACAAGATTTGATTCTGGATTTAATGGAGTTGAATATGATTTGTGATATATGAATGTGATGTCCTTGATGTGACATTGATTTATAAGTTTGTGAACAAAGAAAAAGGAAAAATTTATCTGTGTTTTTCGTATATTGTTTATTCGCCTTTGTCAAGAATTCATTATTTTATTTCATAATCTGGGTTTAGGTTTTGGGATTATCTCTAATGATTGGCATTTATACTGATCAAAAGAGTGGGTCCCGACAAAGGGTGTCACACTTAGGTTAAAAACAAGCAAAGGAAGCTCCACAAGCACCAAGAGAGGGTAGATCTGAACCCTAGGTGCACAAGCAAGGGGATTTGCCACGTTCTTCTACCTTGGGAACCTTCATTTATACCAAGAAAGGGAGGATGAAGATATAAGCATAAAGGAATAGAAATGGGTCCAAAGGGTTCGTTTGGGTGCAAGAGGGAAGGTATATAAAGCTATGGTTATGAGGGGAAAGAAGGTTGAGTGTCCTACTAGGTCTGCCATGTGGCCATGGCCTAAAACATCATGTCCATGCAAAGTAGTAGATCCATCAATTATGGGAGTCTGTAGGGGCATCATATGATGATGAACTCCCAGAGCGGACATTGGTTCCCAACACATGGTGACCATCATTTGTTGAAGCCCTTGATCACAAGGTGAAATTTGTCATTTGAGCACCCTCCTAGGTGAACCACCAACCCAAGGGGCCTCAAGAGGGGAAACTATCAAATGTCACACCTCCAGGGACCACCATTGGTTGTATTCTCACCAGGAGAACCATCAGATCCCAAACAAATAGGAGTACCATCAAGTTATGGTCTCAAAGATAGCTCATCTATGAGGGGGTAAAGCCTAACTCAACCCTAGAAAGGTATCTCCATGCAAAAAAGGTGAAATAAGGTGCCCCATGGACTAAAAAACTCAAGCATGATAAGGAAACATATAAGGAACCACAATAATGTGAAAAAATGCAAGAAAAACCTCAGATATGGGTAAATTACAGAGAAGCCCAAAATAAGCATAGAATTGCATAACTTGCACAAACAATGTCCAAACTAGACCAAACTTGAAACTTAAGCTTGTAACATGATATAAAAGAACATAAAATTATTTAATTAAGTTTCTAAGAACTTAATTATGATAATAAAGCATGTTAAACCAAAAAGCAAGGTGTGGGGTCTCATAGGCGTGTAGTTGGATGGGTATTCAGCCCTAAGTTTCACATTATAGATCAATCCACCACATCTAATGTTGATATCTCCATCTATGGTGGTGTATTTCATTACAACAAAAGCACAGTGGGCTTTAGAGAAGTTCTTGGGGTATAAAGAGTCAAGGTTGATGTGTTGTAGTGTAGCACCCAATGAGTGAGAAATGGCTTTGAAGACTTCTTCGCTCCAAAGATGAGGCGGGAGGTCCATAATAGATATCTATTCTAAAGCTCTAGAGGTAGCTGATATGCACCTTGCTCGACCGCCCAGCATGATATGTGCGCTTGAGCAAAACCATTCTCATATGTAAAAGTGAAGGTTTGACCTAGGATGTGTTCAAAGATGGATTTCTTGGGTAGGGAATAAGGAGCCTGGTGGGGGAGAAGATCTTAGGTTTGAGGATGGTGCAAGGCAAGAGCTTTAGTAATCTCAAGGCATTCAATGTCAGAGGGGTTAGGATAACTAAGGGTATCCACCATGATAGTGCAGGAGTTTAGGGCCTTAAGAAGGCACATAATATGTACCAAGAGATTAATGTAGCATTCAATGGAGTTGTTCTCCATTATAACTATAAGGGGCGTGAAATAATAGATGTGCATAGGGTTGTTTTCTGGCAGTGTAGAGGTAAACCAGAGAGTTGGTGTAGAGTCTGCATTAATGGTGGGTTCGTTATTTGTAGTGGTGGAGGTGGGTGTTGATATAGTATATGAGGAGAAGGTGTAAGACAGAGGGTCAGTAGTGGGGTTGTGTTTATGTAGAGAGTCATAGGTAAGCAGACAGAATGGATTTGTACATAAGATCTTCTGCACAGAGCTACATGAGAGTTGGTTGGTCAGGGGGAATTGGGGAAGGGAGGGGAAGGGTCATAGAGAGAGAGTGCTCAGTGATGTAGACGGTGGTCTGTAGGATTGAGTGGGTGTGTCAGTCGTGGACGGGGGATCTATCTGGGTCTAGGATTAGGGCATGCATAAGAGACATGGTCTGATTTTGCACGTGCATAACATCTAATGGGAAATTGACAATATTACTTGTGATGGCCAAATCTGAGACATCTCATCGTCTGATTTGATTTTTTCTAATGGGTTTTTTAATGTGTAACCTAATCCATGGGTGTTGTGATTCATGGTGAACAAGGTTGTCATGGTAGGAAGGGTGATCTATCATAGATAGATATATGGATTTCTCTAAGTCAGAATGCGCTTTGTGATGTGGTGAGGGCTTTTAGAGGGAGAGGAACATCAGATCATGAAAGGTGTTAAGACTGAGCATACCTGAATCGGGGAGGTCAAGGGTTCTCACTGCGTCTGGGGTCTCTTTGTAGTGTAGCAGAAGAGGTGCCCATATTGTCCAGTGGGTCCATCTGTGACTGGTTCTCTAAGCGGATTGGTTGATCACCATTTTAAGGTTGTGAGCATCTATAAGCCTAGTTCTGAATCCTCATTAACTTCCTTTGAGTAATAGTAGTTGTTGTGTTTAATTCTAAGGAGTCTGTGGATGTTGTGGGATATCTAGTTGCTGATGTTGCTGAATCAGATTTCTACCTTCATGTCTCGCTTAGAACAAAGAATGAGGTGCCAACCCATGTAAAGGTTGAGGGAGATCAACATTTCTCTACATCCATGAATAGATTGGAGTTGTCCTCTCTGCATAATGAAGAAATTTATGGGAAATGAGGTTGATCCTACAAAACTAAGGATGATACCATCTGATATGTCCCCGTGTAGGTATCTCCATGATCTTGGAAGGATGAAGAATCTGGTGGTTTTCTTGTCTAGGTAAACATCCAGATGGGTCATGGCGTCAATGGTGTGGTGGCAATGTGAGGGATGAGAGTGAAGGGGGTGGTGATAAGTCGAGTGTAGTGATATGTACTTAGAAGCCTCTGAGATTTGGAGAGCTTGTGTGTGAAGAAGCCACCAGTTCTCATATCCTACAGAAGTTGGTGTACATATAGAAAAGGAGGAGGAGTAATGACCCTGACTTAAATCCAAGGTGTCACCTGTGTGTCGATTCTCAAATACGAAGCGTCATACTGGGGTGTGCACTGTCAGGATGTAACACTTTTGAGTAAATGTTGTAGTAATGGCAAACAATAGCAATGAGTATTTTGTATTTATTACCAGTAAGTGACGACTATAGGCTCAAGCAGAGTAGTACATGAGTCCACCTATGCCAAAACTCAAGGTATGCTCACCTACCTACCTAGAAGTTGACATATTATAACTCACTAGAGATCTTTGTTGTTGCGGCAAAATCCTCATAGCATATGTGTCTCAATTAGGGGGAGTCCTGGACATAAGGCCGAGGGATGGTTTTGTCGCCCTATGCCTATGCAGGGAGTTGTGCTTTCCCTGTGTAGAGCTAGCAATGTGGGAAATCTCAAAGCAGTTCACTAATAAGTTGTAATTGCTGGCCGCCGAGGCTTTACCTTACATAATATGTAATTATAAAAAACAATGACAAAGAATAGTGATCATTTTGCAATTTCAAACATAAAAAAAATCATGTTCAATCGTTATATGAATTTTCTTATATAGTATATACAAGTCTCTTTGCACAATATATAATTTAAAAAAATGATAAAACTATAGTATACACACATAGATAATGGTGTACAATTTTAAAAAAATGGAAACTGTATGCACAGCCGACAAAGTAATGAAAAAAGGGAGACTTGTCATCAATGTTACTGCTATTTATGCTCATAATTTTGCTAAAAAAACACACCTCTTTATGGTCAACCTTGGAGAGGATTAGTGTTACTATCTCTGAACCATGGTTGGTAATTGGGGATTTCAACAACATTAGGAAAAGGGAAGAGAAGACAGGAGGATGAGAGGTATTAGCTATAATACTCAGCTCCTTCAACACCACCATTGACAACTTTGGCTTGATTGAACTGCCATCACTGGGCAATGAAATCTATACTTGGCACAACAGGCAGGGTACGTCTAAGAGAATAATGTGCAAATTAGATAGGGCCTTGGTTAATGATGCATGGCCAGACAAGTTCCCAAGCACCAAGATGAAGTTGCTAACCTGTGAGTTCTCTGACCATTTAGCAATAAACATCAACCTGAAGGAGCTTGCTAGGAAGAGACGACTGTTTCGTTTTCTCAATTTCTAGATGGACTGGCCTGGATGCAAGGACATTATTGCTAAAGCTTGGCTCACTCAACAACAAGGTAATCCTCTATTTTTTTTGCTCAAAAACTTAAAGCAGTCAAGACTGAACTCAAGCTTTGGGCTAAGACATACGTCAATCTTAAAAATCTGATTGCTAAAGAAAGATTAGAGATGGAGGATGTCTCTGCAGTGCTAAGATGAAACCCATTGGACTGTGATCTCATACAAGCAGAAAAGGTCACATATGATCACATTTCTATTCTATCTAAAGCTGAAAAGAAGAATTTACGGCAACGTAGCATGCTGGGTTGGATCTCCAATGGGGATTGCAATACTAAATTATATCATTCTACTGTCAAAAAATAAGATGCAATTAACTCCATAACTGAGTTTTATGACACTGACAACAATAGCTTGGTTGATGAATACAATATTGCTTATGAATCAATCAATTTCTTTGAAGGCTTGTAAAACCAGAATCAAGAGGATTGCGACACCAATAATCTTGATCTTGATTGGCTCCAACAAGTAACTAATAAATATAATGACTAACTTAGCAAGATGCTTGATATACAGGAACTTAAAGACGTTATTTGGAACATATGGCCGAATAAAAGCCCTAGTCTGAATGGCTTCAATGGCTTCTTCTATAGAAGCAATTGGGAGTTAATTAAAGATGACCTAGTGCGTGCTATTTCCTGGTTTTTGCAGGTGGAAACATGGTTAGGCATATCAACCATGTCTTTCTTGCACTTATTCCGAAGAAGGATATTGTCTCTACTCCTACGGATTATCACCCTATTTCCTACTGCTCAATGCTCTATTAATCCATTACTAAAATTATGACTGTAAGACTTGATACTATCATGCCCAAGCTCATCTCCATCAACCAAGGTGCCTTTGTACATGGTAGAAGTATTAAGAATTGCTCGCTATTAGTTGCTGAATTCACCTAAAACTTCAACACTCAAAATAGCTTTCCATCTGCATGTGTAAAGCTCGAAATTACCAAAGCCTTCGACTCACTTGGTTGGAACTATCTCTGGTGCTACCTAAGAGGTATGGGTTTTTGTGACACTTGGATATGATCGGTAAAACAATGTGTCACTATGCCTTCCTTCTCACTACAGCTCAATGGGAGTATTGTTGGATTCTTCAAAAATGCAAATGACCTATGTCAAGGTGATCCTTTGTCACCATTGCTCTTTGTCATTGCCATGTAAGGACTCGGTAGGATGATTTACAAGTCTATGTCTTCAAGGCAAATCAAATCCTACTCGGTTAGGCAAACTAAAGTCCTATCACACCTTTTATTTGCTGATGATGTGCGCTCATCTGCATTGAAGGCAGGAAGAACAACCTTAATAACTTGAAGAACCTCCTCCTTTCATTCGGCAAGATGTCAGGTATGAAATACAACCCCAACAAGACACACATCTACCTATCCAAATCATGCAAGCATAAATCTGAGCTGGTGGATACTCTAGCATTCAATGTGGTGGTTGGCCAACCAAATATCTGGGATTCCCCATGGCAGGGGGTAATCTCAGGCGTAGACATTTTTATGAGTGTCTGGACAAGCTCAAAGACATGACGAGTAGATGGCTAGGTTAAAAAATTTCCATGGCTGGCAGAATCATCCTCATCAAGCACTGTGCTATGGGACTTGTTATAACCCCAAATTTTAGGTTCATATGGTTTGAAATGTAATTTCCCCAATAAATGTATGATTATGGGAGTTGTATGAATTATATGTATTTAATGAATTCCCTTTGCAATATTTTCTTTTTGCATGTAATTTCGTGGATCATAATATGTTGATGAGTCCAATATGATTAAAAGAAAAAGAAGAAATCAAATAATGCATTATTAAGAAGGAAATTTGAGATAACGATGAAAATATAAAAGAAATATGTAGAAAGATGTATGATTGATCATCATGGATGAGATTTTGAATCCAAAAGGTTTCTAATGGTAAAAAAGAAACTAAATAAAGAGAATAAAAGAGTGAGAGAGAGAAAATATGTATAAAATATGTCTTTTTAAGTGATAACTTGCTTATGAAGAAAAGTCTCTCATACTTTTGAATTTATGTCCCAAACTTTGCACACAAGTAGTTAAAGTCATCTATGACTTTCCTTTAAAATATGGTATTAATTGGACATAATTGTTTTATGGAAACATGTAGGGTTCGTTCTCATAATAATGGGCTTTATAGAATAAAATCATAATAGTCTTCATGAGATGAAATATATGGGGAAAGGAACCGAGTACTTCCTAAATGTGTTGTACAACTTGGAAACCAACCACCGACCCACACACTTAGTCATGTATAAATACAGATAGAAGGGATGGAATATGATGGCTCTCAATCATGGGCATGCCTCCATCCATGACGCATTGTGTTATTCCTTAGTAGATCATGGTCCCTTCTTATGACATGATGCCACAATGACAGTGCCTTCTTCACTCTTCAATGTCTTCCACCTCCTTAACCCTATACTTCCCTTTTAACTCCTAGCAGTTCCCCATGACTGTGGCCAGAGACTCCTTTAACAAACTGGTCGTTGGGAGGCTAGTCTTCGAAGTGGGCGGCCCTGAGATGCACCGACTTACCATGGCCACATCACCGACTAGTACATAATAATGCCTACAGAAGGCAAGACCCTTCCAATAAATGTAGGATGAAGGACATGCAAAATTGACAAGGTTGAACGCACCTTCACGACGGGTTCGACGCAGCGTCATGCCCTAGAACCTGAACGACAGCCTGACCATCGCTAGGGCAGGATGATGGAGTAGTGCGGAGGGAGAAAGAAGGATTAGATCGTCAAAAAGGGTAGAGTTACACAATGTTGAGGGAAGAAAGACGACGATGCAACAAAGATCTTTAGGGGTTCCCATAACCACCGCACCAGCAATATCTAGGTTAGCTTTCTATCTCCTTGTTCCTTTTGTTAATCATCTTGCAAAACTTTAGATAGGTAGAAACCTTCACTCTCACAGACCCGACCTTCGCCAACCAAAGTAGGACCTGTCCAGGTCCGGCGGTAAGGGGCACTCCCCGAGCAGCCCCACCCTCGGCACGGACGGGAGGCACACCCGCGATCTGCGTAGCCGCTGGCATTGGGAGCTAGGGGGAGATATAGAGTCCAATGACCAAAGAGTCCCGAACCTATGTACATGAACGATAAGGGTATGACAGTCTTTTACTCTCTGTATAGTGGCCGCCTGGGTTGAATTTCTGAAAGCTAGTTCTGCTGACGTGTCAACGTGTCATTGGCCTGATTATATTTATTTTGCAAAAATCATAACTAAATATTGATAAGTCAGATTTAAACAAGTTATATATGAAACTTGATCAGGGGAATGAGAGAAACCCAAAGAAAATATAATTGATATCTAATTATGCCTTTTGTTCTAAAAATATGGTAATATATGATAAAGTGATGATTAAAATATGGAAATCCTAGTTTTGAGTATTATAATGTTGAAAACATTAAAAGCCTTTCTTTTATGCTACTATATGATCTAGTTGAGTATAATGATAATAAATGTAATGATAGTAATAATGATAAGGTAATTAGAATCTCCAATGTGGATAATCTTTAATGTGTGGAATTAGGGCTAAAGATCTTAACTTGCTATGTTGTTAATGAACATATGTGATCTAGTGATCTTAATGAAAGGATAAGATGGATATAGTAACTACGGTTCACCTCATGTTTAATATGCGATGGAAATAGGGTTAATACCCTTATTCCTTATCCAAAACCTAAACCCTAGATTAGGACCAAGTAGGGTATATTGTATTTAATGTGATTGGTGACACTTTAGAATTTACGTAATGCAGATTATATGATGGTTGCTTGATTTGCTTGCTTGATTGGACTATGCTTGAAGTATAATTGAATAATCTGCATGGAAAAGGTATGTGGGAATTTATGAGTACACACTTTAGTTTCCCGACATTTTCCCGATGTTTTAACGATTGCAATAAACTGCTTGGATGATTTTATTTCTACAATCTTTAAAGTGAATATGATTATCACAATTTAAGTATTTATATGACTTACTCGAACCTACATACCATCTCTGGATGTAAGATAAGGGACCAAACCCCAGAGGGAAGGTCAAAGTGCTCAAGCCCCAGAGGGAAGACCATAGGACACCCAGAGAGGTGACCCCAGGTACCAAGCTCAGGATGGAGAAGGTAGCCTTAAAGTCACTTGCAAGGACTTAACCCTAGAGAGGGTATCCCAGAGGATGAGTAAAAGTGTTGAGGAGTCATATTGAAAAACGTAATCTTGCATTATTAACAACTATTTGTTGTGATTATGTTGTTAGAATATATGTGCAATGTTTTGTTTGTCTCCACATACCAACATATTCATTTATACTGACTGACGTTTTATTTTTCGGCATTTTAGGTAATATGTGAAATTGGACAAATAGTAAAGTGGCATCTGTGAAGATCAAAGATAAAATAATAAAGGAGGATTAGGTAGATATAATTCTACTACGGGTAGAAGTCCCCGTTACCTATTTTTGAAGGTATGAGAAAGTAAACTTTTATTCCAGTTTTCAATTTAGTATTTCGTAGAATTTATTACTTATTTTTTAATATTTGCAAAATCATTGATTCTATTTTTGGGATAACACCTTTGAATTCTTGGTCTTCCTTAATTGGGGGTTATCGGGAAGCGGGGTCGTTACAGGACTAATAAACTACTGGTTATGGCAATACAAGATTCCTCACTCTGTCCTACATCGCATGGAAATCATGCTCAGTGATTTCCTTTGGTGCATCCCGGTTCATTCAGCTAGGTGGTCCCGTCTTGCTTTTCCTAAGGGTGAAGGTGGTCTCGACCTGAAGCTATTAACTAGACTAGCTGATTATCACACCATGAGAAGAGTCATAAAGATGCTCTTTGGTGAGTCTGTTTGGAGTTCTTGGATGAGGTTAAGATACATTTCTGACCTCAGTACCACACCCATGTATATTCAAGGTTACTCAACGTCTTGGAGGAGAATGAATGATGTATGGCCTAACTTCATCAACCTTGATGACTCAGGCCTATGGGACCTTTGTAGGCAAAAACAAAATGAAGACAGAAATCTGTGACTTCCTCGTCACTAGCCAAAGTGGAGCCTAGATTCTTACAGAGTGATCAAATCTATTCTACCTACCATGGACAAAATCAGTAGATGGTCTCCTAGTGTGGACACCCGATGCTGCCTATGTAAAAATAATAATGAAACAACTGAACACCTCTTTAGTAGATGCTCCTTCTGGAGATATTTTTGAGGCCGATCTCAACTCAAGTTGAACATCAGATGCTCATATTCATTAGTCCATTGTCTGTGAGATATTGGCAGGGTCAGGAAATCCCAAGCTATCTTGGAACTTTGGGTTCTCAGTGCATGTGTTCATACCCTTTGGTCTGAACGTAACAATAGAAGACATGGGGGTAAGGAGGTGGACTATGTGGATCTCTTTACAACCATAGAAGCAAACATCAAGATGCTATATAATCTCTATAAAGCTAAGACAATCGACATTCCTTCACAATTAGAAATTGGAATCTATGCTAGTTGACCAGCTTTGTAGTCCTTGTTAGCTAAATGTTTTTCATTTAATGTAAATTATACATTGGTTGCAATTTGTAACTTTGTTCCGATTCTTTTGGTTTGGAAAATATTTTTTATTTAGATTTTCAAAAATTAAAGTAATGACAAAAGTCTGGTATACACTAGGGGACTTGTGGTTATGCGGATCTGGCCGTATTGGATTGTACATCATGCTCCAGCATAGTAAAAAAAAATTCGGTTTGAAGGAGCAGAAAAACGGAACTGATGCTGTAGTTTCGAACAAGCAATGAATGCAGGATCGCGATATCCTTTTCAAAATCGCTGTTCGCCGTGATCCGGCAAGGCTTTCCACAGCCCGACACTGCAGCGCCCTACGAAATAGCCCCATGTGCGTCCTCCACGGTAATGTCAGATAAACCAAACGTGAAGTTTGGTATTACATGGATCTTCAAAACAGAAAAGTCCATGTACATGGATTATCGGAATGCAGTATTTCTGTAAATCCTTCAAAATTCTAACAAACCAAACATGTCCTACATAGGAAACAGTATTTAATAAAAAAAAAAAATGAAAATTGCATACACCGCCGACATCCTTGCATTAATGGAAGTTGCATTCAGTCCGCTCGACATTCACAGTTCACACGCGGCGAAACGGCGCTCGCCCTTATCGCAGAACCCCACCCGGGTTGCCGACTCGGTGACGGAGGCCAATCAGTAGGGCTAGGGCAACCGCGGAGGCAAAAGAGGGGGAACGGGAACCCCAACCTCGCCGAACACCAGATTCTCCATGGCGATCTACCAGGTCCTCGTCCGCCTACTCGATGGAAAGACCCGCTGCCTCAATATCACTTACCCTTGCGTCACCGGTTACTCCCTCAAGCTTCACCTCCACGGCGAGACCCTGATCCCTCCCCAATTCCTCCGCCTCGTCTCCGGTTTCCGCGAGATCCGCGACGAGACCCTCCTCTCCGCCGCGGCGGATGGGTCTTATCCCTCCTGCACGCTCCTCCTCCGCCTCCCTGGAGGCAAGGGCGGGTTCGGGTCACTCCTCAGAGGGGCGGCCACCAAGGCCGGGCAGAAAAAGACCAGCAACTTTGACGCGTGCCGCGACATGAGCGGCCGGAGACTCCGTCACGTGAACGCCGAGAAGAAGCTTGAGGAGTGGAAGGCCGAGGCCGAGGTCCGCAAGCTGGAAAAGGTCGCGGAGCAATTCCTCAAGAAGAAGGCTAAGGAGGTGAAGAAGAGGCCCAGCGGGGACGTGGAGAAGTATATACAGAAGTACAAGGAGGAGTCGGAGAGGTGCATGGAGGAGGTCGAGGAGTCTGTCAAGCAGTCGTTCATGCTATACGAGAAGTCCAAGAGGAAGGTGCTTTCTTCCTCGGGTCCGGCGTCTAAGCGCGTGAAGCTATGGTGAGTTCCCAACAACCTATTTCTTCGCCTCATTTCACTTGCTCGTTTAGTTTATTGTGACCGACCCTTGTGTTCTTATGTAGGCTTGGGAAGGAAAAAGTGGATGAGAGCGATGACAGTGAAGATAGCGACGACGAAGATGACACTGAAAAGAAATCCGTGGTGATTGATACTGTGAATCAGTGGGACGGCGAGGGGAGCTCAGGAACTACTTCTGGCCGCCAAACTGATGGAGAATCGTTGGGTGAGGGATCTGAAAAGAGCATCATTGAAGACGACAATGGTAACATTCTGCACAGCGGTATACAGGAGGTGGGAGGTAGCTCTGAGGAAAATGATCACACTACATCCAATGATGGATCTTTGGAACCTGAAGTTTTCCCACACGAAGACATTGCTACTGAAGACGGCATTGTATCGTCCATGGAACAGCCATCTAAAATTGACAAGCTCGTTCTTATTAGTGACGGGACTGTCGAATCGAATGGTATGTTTGATTGCCAGCAGCATGATCAGAGCCCGATCATGACACCCACTGAGCCTGTTGCGTCTTCCATGGAAGTCGACTTGGTTGAAGCCACAGAAGAAACTCCGGTAGTTAAGCCCATGCAAGATGAAAGCTCTGTTGTTTCTCCAGTGGAAAATCCTCAGCATACTGATACCGTGAATCACCAGATGGATACATCTGAGGTTGCTGAAGCAGCTTGTGAGGGCACTACGGTAGCTACTAAGGAGAAATCACTGAACTTTGAGGAGTTCAACACAGCAGCCGAACTTGAGGTATCCTAAGTATCTCTGAGCATCAATGTTAGATATAACATTCTTTTTACATGACAAAAAAGAAAATATGACATTCGTTCTTCAAAAAAATATAACTCCACAACTACAACAGCAATTTGAAACGAGTACTTACCAGAATACTTTATGTTTTGTCAAAGAAAAACCTAAAAACTGTAAACTGAAGACGTGCACTTAAATGTTTCTTTTATTTAGACAGTTTTATTATGTTAGCTGCATATTTTCCTGTTTGCAATAGTTGTCCTTTCCCATTTTATATGTATAGAGATATGTTGTTTTCTGTTATGTTTTGTTGAGTGTCATGTGCATAGCATGTGCCTCACTCATGCTGATTACTTCTGTAGTTTAGTCCCATATTGCTCACCTCTGCTTTAGTCTCTACTCTCTTCTGTTATATAAGAGACTGCATTGTACACTGTTTTATTCACTCAATAAACAAGCCTTGGTTTATCTATATGGTATCAAGAGCAGGCCCAATCCCCCTTTTTTTTCCCACCCTGGCCCCATGCCCTGAAGTGCCCCCCGCCCCGACGCCAACCCCCCAGCGCCGCCACTCCCTCTCCCCTCCCTGTTGCCGTCGTAACACCTTCCCCCCTCACCCATCAGCTGCCGCCACTCCTCCCTCTCCATCCCCGCCTCCATCTTCTTCTGTCTTCACAAATCCCATCCTCTTCTCCTAGCGGGTAACTACTCTTTCGGACATCAATAGATCTCTCACGTTGAGAGTTCCCTACGTCTCCGGTTCTTTTTCTGCCTGCGCCTCATGAAGGATTATTGATTTCCTCATGACGGCGTAGGTTCTTTTCATCTATCTCTGTCCGAATACGGGTCCTCCTGATCTGATGCGTCAGATCTCTGCTGCTGCTACTGCCCCATAGAGGGTTCATTATTTATTGTCTGCCGCTGCCCGTCATGGGTTATTTAGTTGCTGCCTGCTGCTGCTACGCCACCATCCTACTATTGCCTGCCTCTGCCCAATATGGCATATGTGGAGCCTCCTAGATCTCTCTGTGTTACCACTGTCAAGCTCGATGGATTCAACTACCATATGTGGTCGGCGTCCTTTGTGCTATATGTGAAGGCTCAAGGCCGATACTCTCATCTTACTACTGATCCACCTCCTGCCCTTGATGCTACTGCTGACGACAAGGCCAAACAGACTTATGCCCAATGGTCTAAAGACGACTCGGGTGTTATGTCCTTGCTTCTCAACGTCATCGAGCCGCGCATTAGTCTCTCCTGTGCCTTCATGATTCCAAAGCAATGTGGGACTAGCTGTCTCATGTCTACTCACACCAGCAAAATCCGAAGATGGTTTTTGAAAATTTTAAAAACCTAGCCAAGGCGTACTCCTCATGTGTGTCTATTGAAGATTTTTACAACCAGTGCTCCGCTCTCTGGAACGAGTATGAGATCTACCACCCGCTGACTGCTGACATCAAAGAAGCTCAGAAACAGCGCAATGAACTCCAACTGGTTTAGTTCCTGGCTGCACTTCCCGCTTCTTTTTCAGGTGTGGTTGACCAAATACTGTCAAGCGATCCGCTACCGACTCTTTGCGATGTTCTAAAGCGGGTCCAACGACTACCATCTGTATTCTCTACACCAGCCATTGAGCATCCTGCCTTGGTTGCTCGTACTACTGATTCTGGACGTGGCCACGGTCGTGGATGTGGCCGTACAGGACGTCCACCACCTTCTGGAGGAAGAGGCACTTGTCAAGCCACTGGACCTCGCTATTGCAATTGGTGTGGTCGTGACAATCACACTGAAGATGGGTGCTGGATCAAGCACGGCAAGCCAGTCTGGGCAAACCAGGCCTCCACTGAAGCTACTACAGAAGCCGCATCCGATCCACCAGCTGCTCCTCCATCCACTGACTGGCTTCGCTCTGAGTTCGAGAAATTCTTTCAGGAGCGAATGACTCAACTACCCTCGACATCGACTAGAGGCTCCTCTGCTATGCTGACGTCTCCCTCTGTTGGTAACCAAAAATGGTGTATGGACTCTGAAGCGTCTGTTGACATGGCATACGACCTCCACTTATTTTCTGCCCTATCTAAAACTTCACATATTCCATCGGTCACCGTTGCTAATGGCTCGAAAACACCTGGACATGTCATTGGCACCGTTCCGTTATCTCGCAAGATGAATCTTCTCTCTGTTTTATATATACCTCAATTTTCTGTTAATTTACTATCTGTGAGTAAAACTGTCAAATAACTTCAATGCTATATTAAATTTGATCCCTCTAGTTGTGTTTTGAAGGATCTCCGCACGAAGACGAGGATTGGTTCGGGCCATGAAGGACCAGATGGGCTTTACTACTTAAATGGACCATCTGCGGCGTCATCTCTCTTATCTACATATGTCCGGCTGGGTCATCCGTCTGCTGCGGAGATGAAGCTTCTATTTCCTACTTTAGCTGAAAATAAATTCTCTTGTGAAACATGCGTTTTGAGTAAACAAACGAGGTCTGTTTTTCCTGCAAAGAATGATATTGGGTTTAAAGATATGTTTGATATTGTTCACTGTGACATCTGGGGTCCATGCAGTGTCCCGAGTCAAACTGGTGTTAAGTACTTTTTGACATTTATTGATGATTATTCCGTGCTACCTGGCTTTTTCTGCTAAAAAACCGGAGTACTATTTTGGACAATATCCGCATTTTCTTCTCTGAAATAAAAACCCAATTGAATAAAAACATCAAAATTCTCCGTACGGACAATGCCCTAGAGTTTATGCAAAAGTCTGTCACCTCTTTTTATTCTGATAATGGCACCATACACCAAACCACTTGTCCCTATACTCTTCAGCAAAACGGTGCTGCTGAACGCAAAAATTGCCATCTCTTAGAGGTTGCTCGCACTCTTCTTATCCATTACAAAGTTCCTCACCGTTTCTGGCCTGGGGCAATCACTATAACATGTTTTCTTATAAACCGTATGTCCTCTTCTGTTTTACAAAATCGCATCCCTTACTCTATCTTGTTTCCTGATACAACTCTGTTTCTTGTACCACCTCGCATTTTTGGGTGTACCTGTTTTGTTAAAAATCTGCGCCCATGAATGTCGAAACTTGACCCTCGGTCTACTAAGTGCATTTTTTTGGGTTATTCACGAACTCAAAAGGGCTATCGCTGTTTTGATCCGAAACTTAGAAAGTGATTTGTTAGTGCGGATGTTGTCTTCTTTGAGCATATGCCCTTCTTTTTTGAGGATGGAGCAAGTCTAACTCCTGATGTGTTGGCACAAACACCTCTACCGGACATAGTTGAAAATATGTCTGTATCTGACTAGCCTGAAGAACGTCCGCTGCAAGTGTACAAACGCCGACCGAAGACGAGCACTCCTTCCATGGCCCCTCCACCAATTCCTACGTCTGCGGATGATCAAATAAACACTGAGGTAACATCTGATCTACACCTTCCTATCAGTTTACGAAAAGGTGTATGCTCATGTACTAAGCATCCTATCTATCATTTCTGTACATCTGATAATCTGCATAAAAACTTTGCCTGCTTTACTTCTGCACCATTTGTTGTCAGTATTCCGAAAAATGCTACAGAGGCTCTTGCTATTCCAGCATGGAGGAAGGCAATGGACCAGGAAATGCAGGCATTATGTGATCGCAAGACATGGGAACTTGTGGATCGCCCTACTTCTTGCCCTACAGTGGGTTGTCGTTGGATCTTTACTATTAAATATCAGCCAGATGGAACTATTGAACGTCTCAAAGCTCGTCTTGTCGCTAAGGGCTACACACAGACATACGGTGTTGATTATTGAGACTTTCTCTCCTGTTTTACGGTTAAACTTTGTTCGCATTCTGATTTCTGTAGTTGTGAATAAAGACTGGTCACTATCAACTTGATGTGAAAAATGCATTTCTTTATGGAGATTTACAGGAAGAAGTATACATGGAGCAACCACTTGGATTTTGTTGCTCAGGGGGAGTGTGCCTCCAAAGTATGTAAGAGCTGAACAAGGCTATCTATGGTCTCAAGCAAAGTCCACGAGCATGGTTTGACAAGCTCAGTCAAATTTTAGTCACTTTTGGCTTTTGTCGTTCTCATTCTGACCATTCAGTCTTTATTCACAAGACAATAGCCGAACTTGTGATTCTGATTGTTTATGTGGATGTTATTATATTATCTTGGCAGTGACACAGTGGGCATACATGAAACTAAAACTTACTTAGAGAAGCATTTTGTCACTAAAGATCTAGGAAAACTTTGATATTTCCTGGGCATTGAAGTCTCCAGATCATCTGCAGGACTATGTCTTTCTCAGAGGAAATATGTACTTGATATGTTGCAGGAAACTGACATGCTAGGTTGCAAACCGGCTAACACTCCACTTGATCTAAACATGGACTGGGATGATGCAAACTCTCCTTATGCTGATCATCACCAGTTCAGGAGGTTGGTAGGCAAACTTATTTATTTGACTGTCACACGAGCTGATCTTACTGCTGCTGTCAGATTCATCAGCTGGTATCTTGACAAACCCCGTCAATGTCATTGGGATGCTGTATGCCATATTCTGAGATATCTTAAAAGTTCTCTAGGGAAAGGCTTGATGTATAAAAAGCATGGCCACTGCAACCTATCCGGGTTTTCGGATTCAGACTATGCAGGAAGTCGTTCTGATCGGAAGTCAACTTCAGGCTACTGTACATTTGTGGGTGGAAACCTTGTCACTTGGCGAAGTAAAAAACATACTGTTGTCGCTAGATCCAGTGCAGAGGCGGAATACCGAGCAATGGCTCATACTGCTTGCAAACTGTTATGGGTTCAGAGTCTCCTTCAGGAGTTTGACATTTCTTATTCTAGCCCTATTCCTATGTTTTGTGACAATAAGGCCTCCATTTTTATTGCGAGCAACCCCACATTTCATGAGAGGACATTGTTTAAACAAAGGGCTGCACGGACTGCATAAGCAGCCTGCATATACTTACCCGCTTATAAGACCGATTAGTCAGTGATTTTTGGATAGACATGTGTTATCTTGGCCCAAACTAGATTATATATTTATTGATAACATTTTCTTGATGTACTATTTCTATGTATGTCTTGTACATGAGACACATGCTTATTTAATGTTTGTTATTTTGGGCCTATAGGACATACTCGCACTTTTTTGTACGATTTGTTTAGTATGGATTGTTATGTACTTGTGCTAAACCATTTTGTGCATGCTTCATTGGATTTTATGTTCAAATGATTCTAGAATGCATTCTAAATGGGGCTTTACTTTTCATCGAAACTTTATAAATAAATCTATCTCAAATTTTAGAGTCTAAATATGTAATGTACAAATTAAATATGCGACTGTGTGATTACTTTATATATACTAATTAATTAAAAAAAAATCAAAACCGCATATAGTTCCGTATATACCGCATATACTCTAGAAGGTGACCTCTCCGCACGCATAACGCATACCACTTTTTAAAACTATGACGAAATATATTGAGGTTGATTGTCACTTTATTCGAGAAGCGGTTCTCATTGGCAGAATTTGCACGCCATATCTCAGCACCGACCATAGTAACAAGTTCGGGATTCGGCGACTTTTCGGCTGGCTGGAAAAAATCGGAATTCGGAAAAAATCGAGAAAAGTCGTGAAAAGATTGATAAATTTTGGTCAAAGTTCGGTCAATTATTAAGAAATAATCGAGAATAAGTCAGCTATATAAGTATATACATATATATGTATGTATATATATGTATGTATGTGTATATATATAGATAAATGTCTGCATGTACATACATATATGATGCATGTAACTATTACGGCCACAAGACATATGATCAATGAAATGAAAAACGGGCTGAGCGCCCGATTAAACGGCCGCTTAATCGGCCCAATGGCCCAGCCGTTCGATTTTTGGCAAAATCGCGGGTTAGCTTTTTTTGTAATTAATCGGCCGTTTTTCACCCGTTTTTTCCGTTTTTTTGCCCTTTTTTTCCCGCTTTTTGGCCGTTTTTTGTCCGTTTTTTTTAAATTTTGCTGTACACCTGTAACTTTATATAAACTATATGGTCCCAAGTATTACTGACTATAATATATTAAACTTATATACATTAAATATCCTATGATAAGCCTAGTTCTAATAGAATGCATACTTGTATGCAAGTTGGGATAATAGGGTACTGTTGTAAAGTGTAATTTATACAAGTAAAATATATGTAACTATTATCTAATTTTAAAATGCATACTTTAGTTAATTGTACTGCTGTAATGTATGACTAATTGATGATATGCACATATAACAATAAGTTAGAAAGGTATCCAATAATGAGTCTATTGTTTACTGTATGCAAGTTGGGATAATAGGGTACTGTTGTAAAGTGTAATTTATACAAGTAAAATATATGTAACTATTATCTAATTTTAGAATGTATACTTTAGTTAGTTGTACTGCTGTAATGTATGACTAATTGATGATATGCACATATAACAATTAGTTAGAAAGGTATCCAATAATGAGTCTATTGTTTACTGCTTAACTATGTAAACATGTGATGCAAAAATATTTCTGAATCATGTATGTGGGGTATTTTATCTATGTCAAATCTATTATTTATTATATTATGGCTATAATTATTGTCTTATAGCTATCTTATAAACTAATTGGGTGTTTTTACTGTTGGGTAGAGTGTTTAGAATCTTTAGATATATATAAAAGTTTCAAAGAGTATTAGTATTTATATACATATATATGTAATTTTGTATAAAATTATATAGGAAATTAAAACCCATTTTTTAAAAAATCGGCCGCTTACCGCTTAACCAGTTACAAGGTGCTGTCCGCACGGTTACCGCTTAACGTTTTTTAAAACATTGCATACAATCTTAGTGAGTGAAAAAGTAGGAAAAGAAGTAAAAAATAGTTGAGTAATAACATCAACTGTCCAGAGGAGTGGGGGGGGTTGAGGTTTAGTGTGTATTAGGAATTTTGTGCACATGGTTTGATAAAAAAAGAGTAAGCGACTTAAAAGAAAAAAATCGTGAAAAATCGTGAAAAGTCATGAAAAAATCGTAAAAATCGTATAAATTGCAAAAAAGCGGGATTAATCGTGAAAAGTCGTGAAAAATCGACGATTGGCGTATTAATCGTGATGAATATTCGGGAGCCTATAACATCGTGAAAAATCGCCAATTTTTCTGTAAAATTCGGAGACTTGTTACTATGGTACCGACAAGCAAGTTGCAAACATCTTCACAAAGATACTTCCCAAAGCTCACTTTCTGACTCTAGTTGACAAGCTGGTCATGTTCAACATCTATGCTCCAGCTTGAGGGGAAGTATAGAGATGTGTTGTTTTCTGTTATGTTTTGTTGAGTGTCATGTGCATAGCATGTGCCTCACTTATGCTGTTTACTTCTGTAGTTTAATCCCATATTGCTCACCTCTGCTTTAGTCTCTACTCTCTTCTGTTATATAAGAGACTGCATTGTACACTGTTTTATTCACTCAATAAACAAGCCCTGGTTTATCTATAATATGTATATTAGATTGTCATGTTCTCTATCCTCTAGTGCAGTTGATCGACTTATTTTTAGTGATATCAGAAAATCCGAGGTGAAAACACCTAAATCACACCTATATTATATTGTTAGATTGGTAGAAGTTGTTAGACTTTGGATTTAGCTCCACGACGTTGCTGCTAAAATATGACATCCACACCAACTCTAAAACATGATCAACACCGATCAATCTATATTCTTGAAAATAAGTGCGATTTCTGAACCATCTCTTTTGAAGGAAGTAGTGAGTGTGAGATGAACAAACAAGGCAATGGTGCATATGATATTGTTGGTGGGAGAACATGTATACTTTCAATTTCTGGAAGATGATTTGTGGGAATGCTATGTCTTGATGTGGTTGTGGAGGGGGAAGGATGGCATCATAAGTTGTTTGTTGCTGTGGTTTCTGGTGCTTATGCTGACTGGTTATGGGTGTTGAAGTGTTTATATGATATCATGACTGTCAAATTGTCAATGTATCAGGCTACATACATAGCTAATTAGCTATGTGGGACATTTGTCCTGTATGACTCCCATATGGCGTGTACTATATTATACAACTATAAGTGTATGGAACATACTGTAGTAAAATTAGATATAATTGATATAACCATGTCTTATTTGGCAAGATTCACTATTATGAGGTATTAATATTCTATACGGTAATCTAAACATCATATAAGTTGGATTTTTGCTGATGTGGGTCTTTACAAGTCAAGTTCAGTTTTTTGAGGTACTAAGGCTCCTATAGATAAAATTTTACACATCTTGAAAGTCAATGTCGGACAATTTGACATTTTCCCGATTCATTATTTGTCTATGTTGAACAACGTTGTATGATGACCATGTTTTTGAAAAACACACCTGGAGGTTTTAGAGGCATATGCCTCGAGGCGAGGCAGACTCTAGTGTGCCTCGAGGCTTAAGCCTATTGAGAGGTGTGCACCTCAGTATGTGAGAGGCGTATTGAGGCGTTGAGGCATTTGTGAGGTGAAAGTCTCAGAGTCTGTGTCTAAAAAAGACTATATTATCCTATTCGGGGCTTGATAGGGGCCAAACTAACCCAAAATTGTATGCATATAGATATATTTATCTATGGTTTTGTATGTTTCTGTTGACAGCTATAGATATGGTACATATCTCATTATATATGCATGCATGTACTCGCATACTCGTGTGTGTGTGTAAACTGTGTATGTATATGCATGTGTGTATACTTATAACTTTGTTTTTATGTATAGATATGCATCTATATACATGTTTATTTGTAATCGTGCGCATGTGTGTAGATATATGTATATATGTGCATATAAATACATATATATATGTGTGTGTGTGTATATATATGTGCACATATGTAAGGTACAGTCTGAGACTTATGCCTTTGTACAAACCAAGGCTTGTATGTATATCTCTGTGCGCGCACACATGCACGCAGTGCACGCACTCAAACACACACACACATTGGGTAGAGTGTTTTGCCAGGATGTTGTATAGAGTATATCCGGAGTGCAGGCACATATGCAGGGCATATGTCGATCTAGATTTTTTATTAATTAATTATATATGAGCATAGAGTCATTTACATATATATACATACATGTATAGTATGCTATATATACATAGTAAGTATACATGTATAGTATGCTATATATACATACATATATGCATATGTTTGGATGTGTTGGTCTTTATAAGTAGTTGAATGAGTAGACAAGCACTGCACGTGCACGCGCGCGCACACACACACTGGGTTGAGTGCTTTGCCAAGGTGTTACATACAGTATATCCGGAGTGTGAGCACATATGCGGGGCATTTGTTGATCTAGATTTTTTTATTAATTAATTATATATGAGCATAGAGTCATGTACATGTAAATATACATGTATGGTATGCTATATATACACATATGCATATGTTTGGATGCATTGAGTCTTTATAAGTAGTTGAATGAGTATCTATACAAGATATTTGATAAGAAAATGCGCACACAAAAAGTGGCTGCATGTGCGTTTAGGACCGCATAATGGACTGCATAGACATGCGGTTCAGAGAGGTGACAAACCACATATGTGGCCTCATGCAGGTCATATGAGGACAGTGGCCCAGCTAATTGTGAAAATGAAAGTGGGAATTGTGTTAACTTGAAGAATAAAATCAAAGAAATGACCGAAATTTTTAGAAACATAGTAAAGTTCAGGTAAGCTGTTTTATCACCTATATGAGAAACAAATCCAATTATCTAAACAAATAATTTGTTGAAAGTGAGCAGGCATTGCAATTTGATCTAAATAGACAATTCACTAATGATTGATGACTGCTTGATATTCAAATCTATACTAGGACTAAATCATGAAGATTTTATGCAATAAATATGTTGCTTCAGAATATGCACAAAATGTTATTTTCCCAGAGCATGAACAATCAAGGATAAACAAATAATTACACAATTACATATATTAAATTTGATGCCTATGAAGTTTTGAATTTTTGCTTCCACCATAAACAATAAAGGATAAACAAATAATTACATATATTAAATTGGATGTCCATGAAGTTTTTGAATCTTTATTTCACCCTTGTAGTAATCAAGGTGAGAACTGAGAAGGCTCGAGAAACCTTAAATTTGAGATGTTGATATACAATGTTCGATCTGTATATTATGTCCACTCATTCAGTCAATACACTTATTTATAAGGTAGATTAACTCTTGAATTATAATATCTGCTAAATCTTAATCATCCATTACCTTCTCAATCTTATACTATTTGTTAAAGTTTATTTAAATATTCCATATCGACAAGTTGTTTTGACTGTCGAGAGTTCTCAATCACAATTGAGTTTCGGGACTATATATTAGTCTTCCCATGAACGTGCTCTGAAACAATTGTCAGAAGCGAGATAAGAGGGGTTGGTTCTAGTATTAACAATTAAAATCTAACAAAAAATGCTTGTTGAGGAAGAGTGAGTTCTTTTATTTTTATTCACCTAACTGTATTATAGAGATGTGTTTTCTTGAGCGTCATGTGCTTAGCACGTGCTCCACTTATTCTTTTTCTTATGTTGTTTAGTCCCATATGGGTTGCATCTTAGCTAGTCTCTTTTTCTGTTTGCTATATAAGAGACTACAATGTACACTGTTTTACTCATTCAATAAACAACAATTCCCCATTCTACATGGTATCAAGAGCAGGCCTCCATTTTCTCCCACCCTAATTTCCCACCCATGACCTAACAACCCCCCCAGCCGCCGGCGGCAGCCTCCTGCCCGCTCCTCTTCTTCCCTTCTCTCCCACATTCCCTCACCCTAATCCTCCCTAGCCGCCCCCCCCCCCCCCCCACACACACAGCCGCCCGTCGCCCCCACTCCATCCCTGTCGCCGCTGCTTCCAGCAGCCCTCCACCTCCAAACCGCCACCACCACCCCATGCCCGCTCCTCTCTTCATCTATCCTATCTACCCATCCATACCCTCTTCCACCGTATTCTCCACCTAAAACAATTTCTCCACTCCTACGTAAGGCCTGAACACTTTCTAATTTTTTACGTCTACGACCGGGCTTCCGTCAGTTCTTGCTCGGGTTTCCGCTGGCCATCTAAGTTGAGAGTCCTCTTTGTCCGTGGTTTTTTCTGCCTGCGCCTCATGGGGGAACGTTGAGTTTCTTCTCATGCCGACGTAGGTTTCTATGCATATTCTGCCCGTTTTCGGGTTCTTCTGATCTGTTGCGTCAGATCCCTGCTACTTCTGCCCGTTTTGGGTTCTTCTGCTCTGCCCATTAAGGGTCTCTACTGCTTCTACGGTGTCGACGTCTACTGCTTCTATGGCTTACTCTGAGCTCCCCAGATCTCTGTGTGTCACTACGGTGAAACTCGACGGCGGGTCCAACTACCACCTATGGTCGGCGTCGTTTGTTCTCTATGTCAAGGCGCAAGGTAGATATCACCATCTTACGACCAATCCTCCTGATGCTCCTACGGCGGATTCTGATGACAAGACTACACAAAGCTACATCCAGTGGTCCAAGGATGATTCGGGCGTCATGTCTTGGATCCTCAACAGCTCTGAGCCCCGGATCAGTCAATCTCTTCTCTGCCATCATGATGCCAAGGCGATGTGGGATCATTTGGCACATGTGTACTCCCATCAGGAGAATCCAAAGCGGATCTTCAAAATCTTCAAACAACTCGCCAAGAAGGAGTTTTCCACTGACACGTCTATTGACGATTTCTATAATCAATGTTCTGCTTTGTGGAATGAATATGAATTGTATCACCCTCTAACTACTGATATCAAGATTGCCCAGAAACAAAGAAACGAACTTCAACTTGCGCATTTTCTGGCTGCCCTTCCTGCCTCCTTCTCGTGGGTTGTTGATCAAATTCTATCAAGCGATCCACTACCCACTGTTCGTGATGTCCTCAAAAGAGTTCAGAGACTGCCTTCTCTGACTCCCACACCTGCTCCTGAGCATCCTGCACTAGTTGCGCACTCTTCTGACTCTAGTCGTGGCCGTGGCCGTGGTCGCGGTCGCGGTGGACGACCTCCTCCTTCTGGCGGCCGAGGATCTTCTACACCAGGTCGAGGTACTTCTCAAGGCCCACGTCACTGCAACTGGTGTGGCCGCGACAATCACACTGAGGACCGATGCTGGATCAAGCACGGTAAACCTGCTTGGGCTAACCAAACCGCTGATGATGCTGCCGTGGCTGAATCTCCTGCTGAAATATCACCTGCACCAACCAACACTGATTGGCTCCGCTCAGAATTTGAGAAAATGTTTCAAGAGCGCCTTGCACAGCTACCCTCTACATCAGGCCCATCTGCCATGCTCACCTCATCATCTTCTGGATACAAACAGTGGTGCATCGACTCCGGTGCTTCCACTCATATGACTGGTGCTCTTCATTTATTTTCAAAACTTAGTACAACAACTCCGATATCATCTGTCACTGTTGCAAATGGATCTAAAACTGCTGTTCACGGCACCGACACAGTTCCTCTTTCCCAAAAGCTGCATCTAAATTCAGTTTTATACATTCCAAAATTTCCTGTTAATTTGCTTTCAGTCAGCAAAATGATTAAACAACTAAACTGCTCTGTCAAATTTGATCCCTCTGGTTGTATTGTGAAGGATATCCGCACGAAGACGAGGATTGGTTCGGGCCGTGAAGGACCTGATGGGCTGTACTACCTGGATGGACCACCTGCTCCGAAGGCGATGATCTCTACCTTTGTGTCAGGTCTACAGTTGCATGTTAGGCTTGGATCTCCATCTGCAGCAAAATTGAAGCATCTTTTTCCGCACTTATCAGGCGATAAATTTTCTTGTGAGACCTGTGTTATGGGCAAACATTCTAGATATGCTTTTCCTGCTAAAAAAGTTATTTCTTCTAAAGAACCTTTTGAATTAGTACATGCGGATATTTGGGGACCATGTTCTGTGCCTAGTCATTCTGGTGTGAAATATTTTTTGACTTTCATTGATGACTATTCTCGTACCACTTGGCTGTTTCTGCTCAAAGGTCGAAATACTGTGTTAGATTGCTTTCGTACTTTCTTTGCTGAAATTAAAACACAATTTGGTCAATCTATTAAAACCCTTCGCACAGACAATGCCCTTGAATTTATGCAACAAGATGTTACTTCTTTTTGTGTGTCCCAAGGAACTATCCACCAGACTACTTGCCCATACACCCCACAACAAAATGGCGTAGCGGAACGGAAGAACCGACACCTTCTTGAGGTTACTCGCACCCTCATTCATTATAAAGTACCTCATTGTTTTTGGCCTGGTGCTGTGTCCACCGCATGCTATCTTATCAATCGCATGCCATCCTCTGTTTTGAAAAATCAGGTTCCGTACGCCCTTTTATTTCCTGATAAACCTCTGTTCTCTGTGCCGCCTCGTATCTTTGGGTGTACATGTTTTGTGAAAAATCTTCGCCCCGGTCTCACCAAGTTAGATGCTCGGTATGTGAAGTGTGTGTTTTTAGGATACTCTCGCACTCAGAAAGGCTACCGCTGTTTTGATCCAGTTACGAAACATTGGTATGTTAGTGCGGATGTGATATTCTTTGAACATATGCCCTATTACTCTGCTACCGGGAAACACTTGACTCCTGATATTTTGGCTACCACTCCACTACCGTTGGTAGAAGATATGCCTCCTGCTACTGCGCCTCCAGAACGCCCTCTACAAGTCTACAAGAGAAGACCGAAGCCCGTCACTGCCCCGACCAAACCAACTCCTCCGTCTGCGGATGATCCACCACCGGCTGAGGTATTTTCTGACTTGGATATTCCTATTAGTTTACGAAAGGGTGTTCGTTCTTGTACTCATCATCCTATTAGTCGCTTCTGCTCATCTGCCAATCTCAGTGATGACTTTGTCTATTTTACATCTGCTTTATCTGCTGTGACTATTCCTAAAACCGCCAAGGAGGCGCTTTGTCATCCTGCCTGGAAACATGCTATGGAACAGGAAATGCAAGCTCTGAATGACCAACATATCTGGGATCTGGTTGACCGACCATCTTCATGTCATCCTGTGGGTTGTCGCTGGATCTTCACCATTAAATATCAGCCAGATGGTACCATTGAACGTCTGAAAGCTCGTCTCGTGGCAAAAGGATATACCCAGACTTACGTGGTTGATTATTTTGAAACTTTTTCTCCAGTAGCTCGTCTCAATTCTGTTCGCATTCTGATATCTGTTGCAGTCAATAAAGACTGGCCTCTTTTCCAGCTTGATGTGAAAAATGCCTTTTTATATGGCGATCTACAGGAGGATGTCTACATGGAGCAACCCCCCAGATTTGTTGCTCAGGGGGAGTCTGCTTCAAAAATCTGTAAACTTCGCAAGGCGATATATGGCTTAAAACAAAGCCCACGAGCATGGTTTGACAAACTTAGTAAAATCTTACTTTCTTTTGGCTTTCGACGGTCACAGGCTGATCACTCTGTTTTCATACGAAAAACTACATCAGGGCTTGTTATTCTCATTGTGTACGTTGATGACATTATCTTATCTGGCAGCGATAATGCAGGGATTCAAGCAACCAAAAACTATCTAGCACAACATTTTATCACGAAGGACCTTGGTAAATTACGATACTTTCTGGGTATTGAGGTTGTTAGATCTTCTGCAGGATTGTGCCTATCACAGAGGAAATATGTTCTGGATTTATTGCAAGAGACAGGCATGTTAGGCTGCAAGCCAGCCAACACACCTCTGGATCCCAATATGGATTGGGATAGTGGATCCTCTCCCCCATATGCTGACCGACACCAGTTCAGGAGACTAGTAGGCAAACTTATCTACCTGACTGTCACTCGAGCTGATTTAGCTGCTGCTGTTGGGTTTGTTAGTCGGTATCTTGATAAATCACGCCAATGTCACTGGGATGCTATCTGTCACATTCTTTGATATCTCAAAAGTGCTCCTGGGAAAGGACTATTATACAAGAAGCATGGCCATTGTGACCTATCTGGTTTTCTGACTCTGATTATGCAGGCAGTAGATCTGATAGAAAATCCACATCTGGATATTGTACTTTTGTGGGGGGCAATCTGGTTACATGGCGCAGTAAGAAGCAAACGGTTGTTGCACGATCTAGTGCTGAAGCAGAATATAGAACGATGGCTCATACTACATGTGAGCTTCTGTGGGTCCGCAATCTTCTGAAGGAATTTGACATCTCTCCGACTAGCCCCATCCCTATGTTCTGTGACAATAAGGCATCGATTTTTATTGCGAGCAACCCTACTTTTCATGAAAGAACCAAACATATTGAAGTCGACTGCCACTTTGTACGAGAAAAGGTTATGTCTGGACAGATTCACACTCCATATATCAGTACGGAGAAACAACTTGCAGATATCTTCACCAAGGTGCTACCCAAAAATCGCTTTCAGACGCTGATTGACAAGCTGGGCCTCTTTGACATCTACGCTCCAGCTTGAGGGGGAGTATAGAGATATGTGTTTTCTTGAGCGTCATGTGCTTAGCATGTGCTCCACTTATTCTTTTTCTTATGTTGTTTAGTCCCATATGGGTTGCATCTTAGCTAGTCTCTTTTTCTGTTTGCTATATAAGAGACTACAATGTACACTGTTTTACTCATTCAATAAACAACAATTCCCCATTCTACATGTATCAATGACACCAAATGTTGAGGTGATATATGGAGGTCTGATTTGAACTATCACGTTCGAGTAATGTGTAAAATGATAGGAACTTGATATACGAGCCTATATTGATGTTGTGTAGTGAAGAACTGGATATTTTAAGGAAATTGTGTAGTTTACAACTGCAAATTCTGATCCTTCCAATACGGCGTTTGGACATTTTGTTAGAGCAGCAATGGATGCATAGTGTGCTAGATTTATTTGGGCTTGAATGGTTGTATAATACAAAGAAATAAATCAGTACATTACTGTTGCCAAAGTATAGTATGCATAGTATGTAATTTAAGAACTGATGCTAGTCTAATAGAACAAGTGTGTTTGCTTTCAGTACCAGTCTTGTTATTAGTCATCATCATCCTCTGTTCGAACGAAATAGGTCTTTTATTGGATCTGTGTTCCAGTGGATGCAAACTGATTGTACCAGTCTTTTTCAGTTTTTCTACACTATATGTGAAGTTAGAAACATAAATGTAACTTAAGATATGAGTTCATGGTACGGAGGTAGGAATAATCAATTCAGGGGATAGAGGGTATGTTCACCAAGTATTGATATGATGGCGTGAAGGTGAAGGTAACCTGGAGAGTGCACACGTCAATTACAATGGATTTGATGGAGGAATGCAGCAGCATAATACATTTAATGGTATTCATGCTCTTTGTCCTCTTATTTGATTTTGACTGTTAAGAGTCTCAGGTTGAAGGAGCTTAGCCTCTTCAAGCCAAAGTGATAATTGTGCAAGTTTCGCAGGCTTGCTTATTAGAAGACAAATTATGCAAAATGAATACATATACAATGGTAAACACATTATTGGTGTAGACTGTAGCGCTTGTAGTAAAAAAGTATGCAAACATACAACTAATTTTTTTTTTTTGCTGAAACGTATTTGTGTTTCCATCTTGGCTCAATTTTCTTTTCTTTCACAGTTATATCTATATGATTATTTTCTTAATGTCGACACTATATTATTATACTGCTATCCATAAGTTTTTGACGCTTGCTGATGTAATTGAATTTTATTCTGGCAGAGTTTTGGCATGGATAGACTAAAGACAGAGCTGCAAGAACGGGGTTTAAAATGTGGTGGAACTTTGCAGGAGCGTGCTGCAAGACTCTTCCTTCTGAACACAACTCCGTTGGAGAGGTTGCCGAAGAAGTTGTTTGCCAAGCCCGGAGTAAAGTAGAATCCCAGCTGTTCTAATTGGTTACTTGTTTGTCTTGTTACTGGCAAGTCGGTGCTATTTAAAAATAAACTGGTCTGACTGAGAGACCCGGGTTCGAATTTCAGCTGCCGCTTTGGTTTACCACCCTCCCGACGTTCGGCCTCTGTCACGGGCGTGGGAGAGGGGGAGAGAATGTCTCTCTTTATCCCAAGATATATACAAGTCCGTTGTACTAGCTTATTATCTGGAAAGCTTGTTTGCACCTGGCACGATGTGTATCCAGTAAACTGGCGCATAAGCACCTGTCCACTGAAGGTTCATTTCTGGGGTTGCTGGCTGTAACTTGGTCAGCATCATAAACCGGTTTGTAATTATTTAGTGAGCAATCAGAGGCGCCTTGCCATTTCCATTTAACGAAAGATTGCTTTTTCCCGTTGAGTTGACCGACAGAATCTGATGGAACTTCATAGCTTGACTGTTGTCTGTTTCAGTCCTGCACTTCACTGCAGTTTTGCCAGTTCTCCTGGAAATTTGATTCCTTGCAGTTTCACTTGTGTATAGGTCCTTAAATACGATCGCATGGGCTTCTTAATCATTAGTAGCTAACGATGGATCCAGAATATTTTGAAATTGTTTCCAATTTTTTGTGAGCATACTGTACAAGAAGAGACTGCTTATGCGCTAGGGCATAGATAAGAGATTCTGCTTTTGCGCTCAACACAATTTTGTAAGGGACTGAAATGTCCAATATGTTAGAAATTCTCTAAATAGCCCCACCGTAAATAGAAGTTATACAAAACTTGGCGAACCAATCGAGCCCTGAATGAGTTGTACTGCAGAAAAGTCTTTACTTTGTGCAGAACACCCGTCTCCGTTTGCGAGGTGATAATATGCTAGGAAGAACAGGTACCCCTTACTCTATTTTCAGATTAGACGTTCAATATCCTAGATACAATAATCTAAAGTTAGTGCATGGCATATCCAATATGGGCATGTTTGGTTTCACGGATGTGGCAGTATTGGATTGTATTTATTCATCCAACAGTGGAAATATTAGGTTTGTTTCTTAGAGACGAAAAAGATGAGAAATCCAGCACTTTTGAGCATAGTAATGTTCTTTTCAAATTGGCTGGGCAGCGTTTTCCAACGGCCACATCTCGTTGAGGTTCTCATTCAACAGGTGTGACCGGTGCCTATCGTTCAGCATAGTTACCAGCTGCCCTTTTTTTCTCCTTCAAGGAATCTGTTCGGGCTGTTTCATGTCTATATTTGAACCAAACATACACTACCCTTCTTTAGGATTTTTCTATATCCCGTCCAATCTTGATTCCGGATTGACTAACTGTAGGGTTTACCTTAATCCAACTGACTCCCTATATGATAGCCGATGCAGAATGTTATGGGGTGTTTAATTCAATATAGGGTTACATTATACATAATAAATAACAACTTGAAACTACTCGGTTGGCTCCCTGTAATTAGAAAAACGCTCTACAGTTCAACAATATAATCCATCAATTTAAAGACATCTTTATCTCACCTTTTGGTTACAGTTGGAACGAGTTTGGGGTTCTCACTACTAGGGTTGATCCTTCCCTCATCGTCACTCAACAAATTAAACACAAACTTAGATAAATATAGATCTCTCTTATTATCTAGTAGAGGCTTAAGAAAACCTATCCATTGTCCTAGTCCCGCTTATATGCTTATCTAAACCACACAGTTACATTACTTGGTTATGGAGGGACTTCTTCACCATTGAAGAAGCTTACTCTCTTCTTTCCTTTTGGACGTGTCATTTCCTTTCTCAAACAAGTCCTTTCGGAAACTGAAACTTCTGCAAGAGTGAAATTTTTTAGCTGGCTTCTTGGTCGCAACAGTCCCCTCACAGGTGAAGCACTTCTAGGCAACCCAGCTTTCTCTACGGAGCTATATAGAAACTGTTAACAATCCATTGTTTTACAGTCTCTTCTCCACTCAAATCACCGCACATCAGATCTATTACCCAATGCGACCTTCCCTTGCATCCATAATTTTAATGAAATCACCACTCGTTGTTGTCTCTTGCTCATTTGGAAGGAAAGGGAAAAATAATTTATAATAGCGCAGCCATTTTTTTTTTTGAGAGCAAATGGATCGATTCATTACTTGTTAGCCATACGGCATCTACAATTGGGGAGAAAGATACAAACAGAACATACAAACGTCACGTTCAGTAATCCAAGGGCACCACAACTCATATTGGAACGAGAGAGAGACATTTCTGCATTGATTCTTCTTCCTTGAGACTGTCTAAAGCAGCTTTTCCTGAAGAATTCCTTCAACTTGAGCGTTAAGTAGTGGTAGGGGGCTGGAACAAGACGGTATTCTGCTCGTATATCAACTCAAACGAAGCCATACAACTGAGTAATAAGATCAATCCAGAGCGAGATTTAGCCGTAACCAAGGTTGAATTACCGGGGAAAAACCCAGAAAAACCACCGCCTTCACAGAGGAAGGAGAAACAATCCTTATTCAAAGGAACAAGCAACGCCGATATACGGCGGAACAAGGCAGATAGCCTGCCAGAAACAACACCCAAACGAAAAACCTGCAAGGCAGAAACAAAGGAGGGAAACCCGCCTCCTCCGGAACCCCAGCGAGGACACCCCCACCAGCCACCCGCCTCAGCCTCAAGGCAGATCTGAGCAAGAATCTGCCAGGAGAAGAGCACCACCACCTCCTGCAAGCAACACGCCGAAGAGAAGACCCGATCCCAACCAGGTCGCACGGCCGCCGCCCAGGGGGGAGAGATGAGGAGCTCGGAGAGGCACATGCAAAAGGAGACCGGAAAGAGAGGCAAGTCGAGGAGGAGGCCCGGGGGGAGAAGGTGACGGCCCAGCAGGACGCCTGACCCCCTCCCCCAGGCTTGAGCGCCGCACGCGGGGGGAGCCCTAGATCTCCACTGTGGTTGCCAGAGCCCTAGACGACAGGGAGCCGCCATTTCAGATTCTCTCTTCGATCACCGCGCAACCACTTTGTTTGTTTATCGTGTTGAACTTATTCGGATTGGGAAAGACTTATACTCCCAACTTTTGCTAAGAACGAACATATAATCAGTCTTTGTCTACTCACTGGTTCTTTCTTTGCATCTTTCTTCCGCAGGTGCTGTAGGGAGAGAGACATTCTCGAGGACCTTCATCCGAGCAAGATTGAATTTCCCTCTTCTAACACAGTCAATTAAGGTTCTCACAACCCGCTTACTTCCCGAACCCTCAACTCATCTCAGACTTATTATGAATCATATTTCGACTAAGGGCCTCAACTTGTGGTTGGCTAGTGCGATTCTTCCTACGGTCACACACTAATCCATGGAATGGTGGTTAGATGCAACTCCAAGGGAAAACATGTTGTTAATTTTGAATTTGCGTTGTTACATGCAACAACGAAAGGTGCAATTAAGTTAGCAATTCAAGCCTGATCCAGATAAAAAAAGTAGAATAAATCAATACATGAGAAAAAAAATGAATAAGGTCAGGATCAAATCAGGTCGTTCGTCAAAAAATGAACGTGATATACTTATAGAAATCAACGCCTTACAACCCTTTTGGATAGACACCGTTCTCCTAATCGACTTGGTCATGAACCTGAAGAAGATACGTCTCACTCGTGTTGATGACGAACGATGCAGATGAACAAGTTGCACTACAAGTGCAGCTCAACGACCACATGAACTACTGCCTGACAGGTTGCATCTTGGAAGGAAGAAGATAAACGAACTTGCTACGTCCAGGAGTAGGTCTCTACGTAACACCACGAAAGCGACGACGACAAAAGATTTCGACTTTAGGGTTCACAAACACACACTCGAATGGTTGATGGCTGTGTTCGAAAGATCTATTTAATCCTAATGACCAGAGACATATTTATAACCTTACATGCTCCAATAATCCTATTCCCATTAAGACACGACCACTCGATTGCTCTTGTACATATTATGAAAAAAATTGCAAAAGAGACATTTTCCAGTTAGGATTAATAAATCTGATTAGTAAAGAAATAATTAATTAAATTAATAATTAATTACGTAGTTGTATCCTAGTACAGAAAGAAGACAGAAGATGAAAGACATTCTCCACAATCCACAATCCACAATCTATAAGCCCAAGCCCGTGCCCGACCAAGCCAGGCCAGGCGAGGTGTGATGTGGCACGCATGCATGTGTGTGTTGTGGTCACTATACCCACCAAGGAGGTGATCATACCGTCCTCCTAGGACCCTGGGACACTAGTGTCACATGTGATCCTATATATAAGGACCACAAAAGTTCTAGGAGTGAGCAATATGGGATAATTTTTTTTCCCATTTGCACTAGAGATAAAAATACCTATCTCACATGTACTAGCCGCACTACATTGGGTTTAACCCATGCTATATACATGGCCGTAGAAACCATATATCTAAAAATCCCCCACAAAGTCCCATGTGTAGTGTGTTCTACCATTCAGTCCTCCATATCGTGCTTTCAGTAGATACCTTTCGGTTTGCATCTACATGAGTTATCCAACTGTGACTCCTGCAGGAACTAGGTGATCAAAAGTCTTGAACCTGAACCTTGGGTGCAGAAATATATGTTGGTAACAACAAAAATAAGACATGGTAGAAAAAAAATGCATTAAGGCCATGCATACAAAATTTTATGTCATGATTGATAATAGAGAACAACCCAATTCTCTTGTTGTGGCGTACACAACATCAATCATTTAGTTGAAGTCTCTAAGGATGTACTACTAACATCATGTCCTAAGACTTGACACCATTCATAGACTAATCTCTTACTAACTTGCAGTCATGACACTAACAAGTTTCCCAAGGGATAGACACATAGGTGCATGAAGCATCAAAGTAATTACATAGTGTCATCTAATTCACCTGACCGCTTGTTATTACCACATTGAACCCAATTTGTGGGATCTCCAATCTGTTGGGTTGGGTTGCTACTGCCTACGAATAATGAGGGGTTTCAGTCCCATCCCCAATCTGGATTTTTTCACTAAGGCTAAGGGAAGACCTTTAGTGAAAGGATCAAATGTATTTTATTTGATACCGACATAGTCCACAGCCACGACCCCATTAGAAACTAACTCCCTTACAAACTTGAGTCTGACTTGGACGTGTCTACGATGTTTTTGATTGTACTTGTGACTATTTATCTTGGAAATAGTTGTAGTGCTGTCACTGTGAACTGAAATTGCAGGAAGTGACTTCTTTACCATAGGTAAACTGGATATAAGTCTGTGTAGCCATTCAAATTCCAATCCAATTTCATCTAAAGCACACAACTCTGCCTCAAAAGTAGACTGAGACAATATGGTCTATTTCTTAGACCTATAGGAAATAAATCCTCCTCCCAACATGAATATATATCATGAGACACCATTAGTCCAAGAGTTTATGGCAATCCAACTTACATAAAAATATCATTCAACTACATAAGGATATTTTCCGTAATGCAGCACAAGGGAACAAGTTCCTTTGATATACCTCAAAACTCTGTCAAGATCTTCCCAATGGGTCTTGTTGGGACAACTTGTATATCTACTTAACTTACTCACGACAAATGCAATGTCTGGACGTGTGTAGTTCATAAGATACATCAAACTTTCGATTATCTAAGAGTATCATAATTGAGACACTGAAACCCTAGTCTCATTCTTGAACAAGGCCTTGGATGAATCATATGAAGTCTTAACATGTTTATGTGATGTGCACTCAAACCTCTCTAGTATCTTCTCAACATACTGAGTCTGGGAGAGAGTTATATCATAATTATACCTTATGATTTAAGCCCTAAAATCACATCACTGACACCCATATCTTTCATCTCAAACTTGCTACACAAGAATGTCTTTATATCATTTACTACTTTCATATCAGAACCAAAAAGCAGGATATTGTCGACATATAAGCATAACAAAATGAATCCATCATTTATGATTTCACAGTACAGACACTTATCAAATTTATTAGAAACAAAGGCAATGGATGATATCACAGAATCAAACTTCTCACACCATTGCTTAGGGGTTTGTTTCAAGCCATATAATGACTTAACAATTTTACACACTTTAGAATCATTCCCACGACCCACAAATCCCTCAGGTTGTTCCATATATATATCTTCCCAAAGATCACCGTGTAAGAACATAGTCTTCACATCTATTTGATGGATACAGAGATTATAAATGGAAGCCAATGCTATAAGTGCTCGGATTGTAGTCATACGAGAAACAAGGGAATATGTATCAAAATAATCTATTCATTCCCTCTGTGTGTAACCCTTAGCAACTAACCTAGCCTTATACTTATTGATTGTCCCGTTTGCATTAAGTTTCTTCTTAAAGATCCATTTCATCCCACTACAGAACAACCAGGAGGCAAATCCACCAATTATCAAGTTCAATTTGAGAGAATTGATTGAATTTCATCAATGACAACTTCTTTCCAAAACTTATCTTCTAGAGATTCCATATCTTGTTTGAAATTTATAGGATCATCCTCAATACTGTAAGTGATAAACTCACTTCCAAATTCCTTGGATGATCTAGAACGTTTACTTCTCCTTGATTCAACTATTTCTTCAAAATCATAAGATTCAAAAATAGCCTGTCCTGAGTCGTCCCCCACATTTGTCATCCTTTCCACGTATTCGGGAATGGAACATGTGGTGAATGAATTCTCTTATGATACTTCATTGGGAACATCAAATTTCATGGGAAACACATCCTCAAAGAATGTAGCATCACGTAATTTCACAATTGTATTGACCTCAATGCCTGAGATATTAGATTTTACAATCAAGAATCTGTAGGCATAAATTGTCTCTCCATAACCCAAGAATATAGCATCAACCATTTTCGGTCCCAATTTCTTCCTTTTATGTTCAGGGTCAAGTATCTTAGCAAGGCACCCCCAAACTCAAAGATATTTGAGTCTCAGTTTTCTTCCTCTTCATGACTCAAACGTACTACTCTCTATATGTTTGTGTTAAACTCTATTCAGAAAATGGCAAGCCGTATTCAAAGCTTACCCCCACATGCAGTTGGGTAGACCTGAGGTTTGGAGTAAAGAATTTATCATATCGATAAGGGTTAGGTTTTTACGTTCAACTATCCCATTAGATTTTGGTGAATACGGAGCAGTAACATCATAAACTATACCATGTAATTTACAAAATTCTAAAAACAAATTTGAGGTATATTCTCCTCCCCTATCAGACCTTAATCGTTTATGTACTTTACTAGTTTGAGTTTCAGATTCTTTCTTATAAATTTTAAATTTATCCAATGCCTCATCTTTACTTTTAAGCAAAAAGACATAATATTATCTACTAGCATCATCAATAAAAGTTATAAAATAAAGTTTTTTATACCTTGTAGCAATACAATTAAATTCATAGATATCCATATACACTAAATCTAATATTCCTAATTACTATTCAAAGAATGAAAAGATTTCCTAGGTAATTTAGCTTGCACACAAATTTCACATTTATTATTGCTAATTTCAGATTTAGAGATTAAATTCAAATTCATCATACGTTTCATTGAGAGAACATTCACATGTCCCAAATGTGTATGCCAAACATCAAAAGATACAAGATTCATGTATAAAGAACTATTATCATTCAAATTTAAATTAGAACTTAAAATAAGTTCTATAAGAATCTTAAACAAGTTCTCCATATCACATAGATACTCCTTGCCAAAAATAAAGAATCTTGAAGGTGAGTAATAATAGCCTTATTACATTTACAATATATTCTAAAGCTATATCTAACTGAAATTGTGCCACTAATAATGTTGCATCATATTTATGAAACATGTCTGACTCTATGAAGCGTTAGAACCTTTTCTGAAGGAAACTTCAAGTCCACCATCCTTCTCCTTTGACTTCTACAATGGTGGAATCATCCAAAGTCACAGATCGACCTTTTAGAGGCACGATAAGACACAAATAGGGACTTGTCAGTACACACATGCACATGAACCCCAGTGTCTATAATCCAATATAGTGGTTTAAAAATAGAAAGAAATTCATATTTTATGATACGTACCCATCATTGAGGTTCAAGGACGCAGTCATCATGTTGACTACAACCTCCTTAGTTGTATATGTGACACCTTTCTTGGACTTCTTTGAAGGAAAATCCTTATTCCAGTGGCCAACCTGTCTACAAGTCTAACAAGATTTATTCTTTGATTTCTTCTGGATCTTGATCTTAGGTTTAATTGAATTCTTAGATTTCTTATCCTTTTTCTTAGCAGTAGTAAAATTAACAACCACATTAACATCAGTGGGTACTTTGATAGTTTTTTCTTTCATATGCTCTTCCTAAATATTAATGTCCATAATGAGATCGTTCATTGACATGTCTCCTTTGCAATGCTTAAGAGTCATGCCAAACGACTCCCAAGATTTTGGGAATTTCTCAATGATTGACATTGCAACAAACTTTTTAAGAAGTACCATGCCTACATCAGTGAGCTCTTGCACCAAGAGTTGAAAATCGTGTGTTTGATCAGAAAAAGATTTACCCTCAGACATATGAAACTTAAGCAAAACACAATATTTTTTAGTTCCCTGATTCGCAGTATTGTATTTCTTTTCTAATGCCTTCCACAAAACCTTAGATATAGTAACAGGCAGCTTTGAGTATGAGTCATACAATTTTTTGTTTAATGCAAACAGAATCAACCCTCGACACGTCTTATCACCCTTCTTCCATGTTGCAATTATATAAGCATTATCAGGAATAATTTCATCAACTTTGGGTTCGTCTTCTTCTAAATACTGATCATACCCTATCATGTTAAGCTAGATTTACATCCTACTTCGCCAACAAGTAAAATAAGTTTTAGTAAATTTTTCAGGCATACTAGACATATCAATTTTCATGCCAGAACCTTGAGCAACCATATTTAAGTAACAACAAATAATGATTTCTTTAAGAATGCTGTTAATTTTGAATTTACGTCATTACATGCAACAATGACAGGTGCAATTGAGTTAAAAGTTCAGGCCGATCTAAATAAGAAAATGTAGAATATTCCAATGCAAGAGAATAAAAATAAACAAGGTAAGGATCAAACCAGGTGGTTCGTTGAAAAATGAACGTGATATACTTAAAAAAGTAGTGCATGAAAACCCTTCTGGATAGGCTCCGTTCTCTTTGTCGACCCGTTCATGAACCTGAAGAAGAGACGTCTCACTCGTGTTGATGACGAACGATGTAGATGAACCAGTTGCACTACCAGTGTAGCTCAGTGACCGTAGGAACCACCACCTGATAGGTTGCGTCTTAGAAGGAAGAGGATGAACAAACTTGCTACAACCAGGAGAAGGTCTTTACATAACACCATAGAAGTTACGACGACAGAAGACTTCAGCTTTAGGGTTTGCAAACACACACTCGAATGGCTGACGACTGTGTTCGAAAGATGTGTTTAACCTTAATGACTGGAGGCATATTTATAGCCTTACACGCCCCAGTAATTCTATTTTCATGAAGACGCAACCACTCAATTTCTCTTGTACACATTGCGTAAAAATCCATAAAAGAGACACTTTCCAGTTAGAATTAATAAATCTGATTAGAAAAGAAATAATTAATTAAATTTATAATTAATTACGTAGTTGTATCTAGTGCAAAAAGAAGAAGGAAGATGAAAAACATTCTCCACAATCCACATCCACAAGCCCAAGCTATTGCCTGGCCATGCCTGGCCAGGCAAGGCGAGGTGAGGCGAGGTGTGGCGTGGCGTACGTGCATGTGTGTGTGTGTTGTGGTCACCATACCCACCAAGGAGGTGAGCATACCCTCCTCCTAGGACCCTTGGACACTAGTGTCACATGTTATCCTACATATAAGGAACATAAAAGTTCTAGGAGTGAGCAATGTGGGATACAACTTATTTCCCATTTACGCTAGAGACAAAAACTACCTCTCTCACACATGCTAACTGCACTACATTGGGCTTAACCCATGCTATATACATGGCTGTAGCAGCCATATATCTAACAAAACACACGAAGGATCTTTCAAATTTATAGTGGACCGAGTCCGACACACCTACTTAAACGAATCACACATACTTGCAACCACACAGGGTCCTATTGTAGTATCGACAAGCGGTAAGAAAAAGGTCAATCCTTAGGGAGAGAGGGGTACTAGAGCTATGTTAGTTTGAGCTACATTCCTAAAGTGAAGAGTAAGGTTTTTAGGGTTTAAAAGTGATTTTGGATGATTACACTAAGATTGCAAGCAATAAACCACAAGAAGAAAACTTAATTATAAAACTCTAAGTTACCCTAAGCAAGTTAAGACTAAGAAGCTAGGCAAAATGATTAACTAATGAAGAGCAATGAATTACAACTAAGCTACACTAGACTAGTAATGCAAATTAAAAACTAAGCTACACTAGACTAGTAATGCATATTAAAAACTAAGAGACATATTAACTAATCAATAGCAATGAATTACAACTAAGCTACACTAGAATAGTAATGCAAATTAAAAACTAAGAGACAAATTAAGAACTAGAGCAAGCAAGAACTTAGGTTATCACTAGCTAAAAAGATTAACACAAACAAGCTCAAAAGAGAACTAACTACTCAAGTAAAATCTAGCTACCAAGAACTGAGAAATTAACTAAGAAGCAACAAAGGCAATTAACTGTACTAGCATTAACAAGCTAACTTAACAAGGTGGTTTTTAGCAATGATATGGATAGGTGGGCCGTTTGGGAATGATACGATGATATTCGTTGGGGGGGGGGGGTTAAGAAAGCATGCAAGTTTTATATCTTCAATCTAGATTGCCAAACCAAACAAGAAGACAAGTCTATTTGAATCTACCCTATGCTACTAGTTGGGAAACTAGGACTAGGTGTAATTCTGATAGGACTTGGCAACTCTAGTGTAAAGAGGCGAGATCTCCTCCTTACTAAAATTTAAAGGAAGTACAAAAGATCCATATTTTTTTTAGAAAGACAAAAGATATCGAGGGATGCATGTATAATATTCCAAGTAAATAATCATGCACCAGATACATTACAAAATGTCAATAGCAGCGGAAATAAAAGTACTAAGCCTATTACATGAATTTCATTGTTCATTACATGATTGTTCCCAAAAGAAAAAGATAAGAGAAAAGGATCTAGCTATAGCAACCTAGACATCCTTTCAAATAGGTTGAGATCTACTCCTGAGATGAATTCATTCAAACTTTTCCTTCTCCTTGCTCAACACCAGCACCTGGGTGGCTGGGAAAGCACCCAACAAAAAGAGGAAAGAAAACAAGGTATGTGCCACAAAACTAATCTAGGATGTCAAGATAAGTAAAGCAAATAAAAACAGACCAGGGTTCATCATATGATGAAGATAATAAGAGTATGAGGCTAAATTCAAAAGAAACTTGCCATTAACAATTATATCAAAAAGGATTTGCATCTAAGATAATTATGCCTACCTAAGTAAGTAGAGTTGAGGCACCTACCAGATCTCTAACCTTAGTTGAGGGGAGAATAAAACATTCCCAGTCACCTACAATATTATGGGGAGAATAAGACATTCCCCAAGGCGATTATTTACATGCCCTCTGTGGATGGTTGTACATAAGTACCGCTACTTTAAATTAAATAGAACATAAATCCACATACTAGAAAAGTAGTCATGTAAAGAGTAGTCACAATATTCAATAAGCATGGTATTGGGGTATAAGACCCAAACAAGAAGAAATTATAATATAATTTGAGGCATGAACAACATTATGATTCAAGAATAGAATATTTAGGGTTCATTTAAGCCTCATTAGGGAAATATAGGGTTTGGATGAAATTATCCCAACATAGGGTGTAAGAAATGCACATACCTCTCTTATTGATATCAATTACTAACTTTCACCACTTTAATTGAGTCCAAGTTCCACTTTACCTATTATCAATGTATTAACATGTATTATATTACATTAGTGCACATTAATGTATAGAAACCCTAATTTTAGACATTTTTTAGAAATACTCAAATTTAGACACTTAAAACATCACCAGTAAACTTATGAAGTTCTTCTGACCAAGAAAACATATTTTTATGTTAATTTTGGAGTTATGATGATTAAGATGTAATTTTTATGGATTTTATGCATTAAATTCGTTTAAAAAAATCACCCTTCGTCAAACCATGAAATCAGACATTTACAATATTTTTATTATATATATATTAATTTTCCAATTCCAAAACATATTTATTTTTCAAATTTGGATAAGTAGTTTAGAAGATATGAATTTTTCAATACTGACCAATAGGAAATTGCCACATCATTAAACTGATCAATATAATTGAAGAAAAAGGGAGAGGGAGAAAACACCATTTGACCCAAGATCAGGTTTGAAGTTGCATAGGTAACCAAACTATAGCTTCTAGAGAAGGTAAAACAACAAGAAACCAAAACCCTAGAAGAACATGGTAAAAAGAGATGGAAATCATCGATTTTCAACATAGAAGCATGAGTTTTAAGCATGTACTAAGAAATATATGAAAAGGGGATTAACAAAACTTGCCTATAGGAAGGTAAGAAAGTAAAAACAAAAAGGATCCCGAGATTAGAAGGTTTGGTTGCTCCAAGCCAAGCTCCTTTCTTGAGCAAAGATCACCTTCTCCACTTTAGAGGTGCAAACCCTAGCAAAAGTGCATGGAGATGATATGTTTTAGGGTTCTAGGTAGAGTTTTACCATGGAAGGTCATGAATCCAACACAGAATAAGGTGGGAGGATACTAACAGCATGAAAATAGGGAAGGAAAGGAGGATTCTTACTAGTTTTGGTCAAAATCACCAAGGCGGAGCTTAAGAAATCCTAAACAGAGAAATTTGGAACCCTAGGAGCCTTCTTCACCAAGGTAGGCACCTTCTTTTACATTGGGACAAAAACTTCATGGATAAAGATAGAAGGGACAACGCTCTAAGCTATAAGAAAGAGAAGTATATGATTTATTCTTGGATTGGGAGGTGGGAAGGGATATGCATGGCTTTATAAAGAAGGGGGCAAGCATGAGGTGTCTATGTGACTTTCCATGTGTCCTTAGGCTAAGGCTTCATGGCCATGCAAGAGGACAACTCATAGACTCTTCTTGTCTATCAAAGGTCGGTCCCAAGAGCCCCTAGAGTCTTCTAGGCCATTCCCACCGTCCTTCAAACAAAGAAATAACCCCATTGGTTGATAGCTTTTAAAGATAAGCACATTTATAAAGAGGGTAATCCGTATATTGCCCTTGGAAAGTAATACCTTCAAACCAAGGTGAGACCAGGTGCCCCATGGTTCAAAATATCGTTAATGGTAAGGGAATATATAAGGATTAAAATTCAGGTGATAATTTGCAAAGAAAGCCTCCCAATTGGGTAAATTGCATAAAAGTCCAGAATGTACCTAAAATTGCATAACTTGCACAAACAACATCCAAATCGAACCAAATTTGAAACTTAGGCTCATTTTATGTTTTCAAATCATATAAAAAAGTTAGATTAAGGTTTAAAGTACTTACTTATAGTAATTAATCTTTTACTAAGGTATTTGTGCATAAACCCTTATATTGGTACAATTAGTGAATAAATGTTCACTAAACCACTATAAATTCCATTAATTAAACATAAATGACATAAATGATAGAAATGAGAGGGAAACTTGGGAAAAAGTTTTACATGGATATTACATCTAAGATTCATTATGTTACAACAATCCACCCCTTTAAAAGGATTTCGTCCTCAAAATCTCAAGCAAAAAGAGAAGGGTGAGTACGTAACATTTCATCTCTCAACTCCCAAGTGGTTTCTTCCAGACCATGATATTTCCACAAAACTTTTACCAGTTCAATCTCTTTGTTCTTCAACTGCTTTACTCAGGAGTCAAGAATCTTCACAGGTAGCTCTTCATAGGTCAGATTCTCATGTATCTCCAAAGGCTCAACAGTAAGCACATGAGAAGAGTCCTTCACATACTTATTCAACACAGAGACATGGAACACATTATGAATCTTATCATAGGAAGGAGGTAAGGCTAAGCGATATGCACAATCTCCAACCTTATCTAAGATTTCAAATGGTCCAACATAGAGGGGACTCAACTTGCCTTTAACTTTAGATCTAGCAATAGAACAGATAGGCTTGATCTTTATAAATGTATAGTCACCAACTAGGAAGCTAACATCAGACCTCTTCTTGTCAGCATACATCTTCTATCGATCTTGAGCAGTTTTCATGCGTTTCTTTATCAACTGCACCTTTTCTGTCATCATTTTCATGTCATCGGTCTTCACTAGAGAACGTTCACCGACATCATCCCAATGCAAAGGTGAACGACATGGTCTATCATAGAGAGCTTCAAAAGGTGGCATACCAATACTAGCTTGGTAGCTATTGTTGTAAGCAAACTCAGCTAATGGCAGATACCGATCCCATGCACCACCCCAATCCATCACACCAGCATGAAGCAAGTCCTCTAGAATTTGAACTGTTCTCTCAGATTGACCATCAGTCTATGGGTGGTAAGCAGTACTGAAATGCAACTCAATACCCATCTCCTCCTTATTCTGACCCCATAAATGATAAGTAAACTTTGGGTCACGATCAGAAACTATTACCTCAGGTACTCCATGCAGACGTACGATCCACTCAACGTACAAATGAGCCATATCCGCAACTTTGTAATTGGTTTTAAAAGGCAAGAAATGAGCATATTTTGTAAGCCGATTAATAACCACCCAAACAACATCATAACCTTTCTTGGACTTGGGGAAACCAGTAACAAATTCCATTGTGATATTCTCCCACTTCCATTCTGGAATTTTAAGAGGGTGAAGAAGACCACCAGGTCGTTGATGTTCGATCTTGACTTACTGACATGTCAAGCACTTCGCAACGAATAGAGCTATATCATTCTTCATGTTCTTCCACTAGAAGCTTCACTGTAAGTCCTTATACATCTTTGTTGTTCCAAGATGAATAGTGTACTTGGACCCATGAGCTTCACTCAGAACCTTCTGTCTCAGATCACCAACATTAGGAATCCACAACCTTTCTTTGAAGCGGACAACACCATCCACTCTGACAGAGAAGTCAGATTGCAGTTTCTCAGTTAAAGCTTTCATCTCCTCAAGCTCAGAACTCTCTAACTGTGCAACCAAGACTTCTGAGATCCAGGTTGGTGTAACGGTCAAGATGGACATATGAACACACAACTTGTCTTCATCCACTGATTCAACAAGCTGAGGTCTCCATCTAGCCACATGTTTAAGGTTTTCCCATACTGAACATCTCAGAGCAGCACAAACTGCATCCTTCTTGCGACTTAAAGCATCAACTATGACATTCACTTTACCAGGATGATAGGTAATGGTGAAGCTGTAATCTTTAAGATATTCCATCCACCTACGTTGTCGCAAGTTCAGATCCTTGTGAGTCAACAAATATCTCAGACTCTTATGATAAAAAAAGACTTCAAACTTTTTACCATAGAGATAGTGTCGCCAGATCTTCAAAGCATGAACTATGGCAGCAAGCTCTAAATCATGTGTAGGCCAATTAGCTTGATTAGGTTTCAACTGTCGAGAAGCATAGGTGACCACCTTTTTGTCTTGCATCAAAATGCACCCTAAGCCTTGTCTAGATGAGTCGGTGTAGATGACGTAGGGTATACCCTCAATTGGCAAAGCAAGCACAGGAGCAGAAGTCAGGCTATTCTTCAGCTTCTGAAAACTGTTCTCACATTTTGGTGTCCAAGAGAACTTGACCTCCTTTCATGTCAGCTTGGTTAAAGGCAAGGCCAACTCAGAGAAGTTCTTGATAAACCTTCGATAGTAACATGCTAAGCCAAGGAAACTACAAATCTCTAAGGGATTCTTTGGAGCTTTCCACTTGGTCACAACTTCTACCTTTGCAGGATCAACAACTATATGTCTGGTAGAAATCACATGACCCAGAAACATCACTTCATTTATCCAGAACTCACACTTTGAGAATTTTTCATAGAGTTGATTTTCTCATAGTGTGTTGAGTACAATCCGCAGATGCTCATGATGTTGTTTTAATGTCTCAGAATAAACCAAAATGTCATCGATAAACACCTCCATGAACTTGTCAAGGTATGGGAAGAACACTCGGTTCATCAAGTCCATGAAGGCAGCAGGGGCATTTGTCAAGCTGAAAGGCATGACCATGAATTCATAATTCCCATAGCGAATTCTGAATGTCATTTTTGAGACATCATTATCCTTCACACGCATATGGTAGTAGCCACTTCACAGATCCATCTTGGAGAACACAGTGGCTGACTTTGGCTGGTCGAACAAGTCATTGATGCGAGGAAAAGGATAACAGTTCTTCACTGTCACTTGGTTAAGCATGTGGTAGTCCATACACATCCACATCGAACCATCCTTCTTCTTCACGAACAGGACAAGGGCTCCCCAGGGTGAAACACTGGGGCGGATGAAGCCCATGTTGAGAAGCTCTTTTAGCTGCTTATTTAGTTCGGCAAGCTCGGTAGGGGCCAAGCGGTAAGGCGACTTTGATATTGGTGAAGTTCTAGGGTACAAGCTCAATGGAGAACTCCACCTCCTGAATTGGTGGAAAACTAGGTAAATCCTTGGGAAACACGTCTAGGAAGGCCTTCACCACATCTATGTGGTCGAGAGAAGGAGGTGTAGTCTCGAGGACTATAGAGGCTAAGAAGGCTCTACACCCTTGCAAGACCTTTTTAGTTTTGATGGCAGAGATAACAAATTGTTGATCTTCTCGCTTCCTACCCTTGACACACAATCTTCCCTCAACAAGATTTGATAAACTAACCTTTGATTCTTCACAAAATAAAATAGCTTTGTACCTCTTCAACCAATCCATTCCCAGGATGACATCAAAGGCGGTCATGTCGAGCAAGATGAAATCTGAGGGAAACATTATACCAGATATACAGAGGTCCATAGTCGGAGTTTGGAGATACAAAGAGCAGATTTTACCACTAGGGGTTTTTTACATCTAATATATGATCCATATAATCAGATTCAATTTCTAACATAGAAGCAAGCTGACATGATATGAAGGTATTGGATGAGCCATAATCAAACAATGCCTTTATAGGATGCATATTAAGATGCAAGGTACCTTCAATAACTTCATTATCTTTGCCTGCTTCCTCAGCATTAAGAGCAAACACTCTCCCATTCCTCCTTTCCACTGGTGGTCACCTCGGGTTATGGTTGTTGTTGTTGTTATTATTCCGTAGAGGCAGATTCTGCCTTGGCTGTTGTGGCTGCTGGGCATTATTCTGTCCTTGCTGGAAACAGGGGCAAAGTGGTCAGATATGCCCAACTTGGCCACACTCATGGCAGGTCGGAGGATGCCGATTGTCTCTACGAGTAGGTGCATTGTTGGCAGGACATCTCCCTGGAGGATGGTGGCGATAGCACCTATTGCACCGATCTCATCCGCGATTCTCATTCTAGGTAGAGTTATTCCTCTTGTTGTTGTTGTAGCCATTACTATGTCCATAGGATTGGAATCCTGGGTAGGAATCCATGGCCATGGCCTTATCCACCATCTACTGGAAGGTGAGTGGAAGCTGTGGAACAAGACTTCGACCCACTTGGTAGTTCAGGCCCTCCAAGAACAATGTTGCCCTTCTCTCGCCTCCAAGGTCGGTGGCATAGTGTTCTAGAAGTAGGAACCATTGAATGTAGTCGGCCACACTCATGCTTCCCTGCCTGAGGCTATAGAACTCAGCTTCCTTCTTCCTCAAAAAGGCATGAAAAATGTACTTCTCCCTGAAGAGCTTTAGGAACTGGTCCCACTCCATGGTAGAGGTGTCTCGAGTGCGGGCAACACCAATCCACCAAACACATGCCGGTCCATCCAACACATACGTCACGAATCAAACTTTCTGGAGAGGAGGGCACACCATACCCTCGAAGGTCCGATCCAACGCCAACACCCAGTCATCGACTTTATCCACCATGTTGTGTTCACTTTCACCCTTGAAGTAGGGTGGCTGCATCTTTATGAAGTCAGTGAGGGTGAACTCCCTCGGCTTGTTGGCATTGGTAGCCACTGTGTGGAGCTGCCCCATCATGGTGGAGAGCAACTGGCACAACATTGCCAACTCTTGCTTCAGTGTGAAGGAGGGGGTGCCCAGAGTAGCAAGATTGACCATACTATGGCTGACAGGAGTCACAAGAGTGTTTCCCACATTGGAGTCATTAGGGTTTGACTCCTTTCCCTTGTTCCTACTGTCAAACAAGTCACCTATCCTAAAAGGTAGGGTTAACATATTAAGTTCCCAGGAGTATTTGAATCATAGATGAAAAAGAATAGAAGCATAGACGAGAAAAGAATATATTGAATGCTATCACCTAAAAGCATACTATTTTGGGCAATTCGTATCGACTCAGTCCAGGTTGGTATCATATGGGAACAGGAGTCCTCGTAAACCAAGCTAGTGGTGCGGAGGAAAATATTACCAGCCCCCAAAACCCTGATCCATTCTAGACACCTTTGCTTCAACTTCATGTCCTAATAGTTGCCTAAAGGCTCTGATAACATGCTGTAAAGAGGCGAGATCACCTCCTTACTAAAATTTAAAGGAAGTACAAAATATCCATCTTTTTAGAAAGATAAAAGATACTAAGGGATGCTTGTATAATATTCCAAGTAAATAAGCATGCACCAGATACATTACAAAATGTCAATAGCAGCGGAAATAAAAGTACTAAGCCTATTACATGGCTTTCATTGTTCATTACATGATTGTTCCCAAAAGAAAAAGATAAGAGAAAAGGATCTAGCTATAGCAACCTAGACATCCTTTCAAATAGCTTGAGATCTACTCCTGAGATGAATTCCTTCAAACTTTTCCTTCTCCTTGCTCAGCACCAACACCTGGGTGGTTGGGAAAGCACCCAGTAAAAAGGGGAAAGAAAACAAGTTATGTGTCACAAAACTAATATAGGATGTTAAGATAAGTAAAGAAAATAAAAATAGGATAGGGTTCATCATATGATGAAGATAACAAGAGTATGAGGCTATATTCAAAAGAAACTTGCCATTAACAATTATATCAAAAAGGATTTGCATGTAAGATAATTATGCCTACCTAACTAAGTAGAGTTGAGGCACCTACCAGACCTCTAACCTTAGGTGAGGGGAGAATACAACATTCCCAGTCACCTACAATATTATGGGGAGAATAAGACATTCCCCAAGGTGATTATTTACATGCCCTATGTGGGTGGTTGTACATAAGTACCACCACTTTAAATTAAATAGAATATAAATCCACATGCTAGAAAAGTAGTCATGGCAAGAGTAGTCACAATATTCAATAAGCATGGAAGTGGGGTATAAGACCCAAACAAGAAGAAATTATAATCTAATTTGAGGCATGAGCAACATTAGGATTCTGTTGGTATGTATGCCCTGAGAGCCAATCATGGGATGATTGGTGGGATACATTAAGATTGATTTGATAAGCATCAAAGGCAATCTTCCAATTCTTTATGGTTCAGTCATATGAGATAATGATAGAACAGATTGAATGTATAGAGAATGACAATACTCAATGACGTATGCTTTCAGGTTCAGGACCTGAACGATGAGATCATACAGATGCTAAGAGTTTGTACATTCTTATTATGTCCCTAGTCAAATGTCATTGTGGAAGGTAGATAGACATCAATGACACATAAGACTAGATTGTGGTGTTGGTTGATGATAGAATCTCATTAGTCATGATATGGAGATATCAAACCAAACACATATGTACTTGTTAGAGAACAAGTGTACCAGACAGACCCACCGTGAGTTTGACACATGGAACCATGACATGGTAGTCACAGTAAGTTCTCACAGTGATGGTGGTGAGTGTGATTCTTTGACCTAAAATCACTACACTCAACACATGTCGTTGGGTACACTTTGACATCATCAATCACAGTCCTACAATATGGGTTGTTATAAAGGTGATGATTGGGTGGCTTTGACACATGGGGCTTTTAAGGGGTGAGTGATAGATATGGGATTTGTCCCTCCCAAGGAAGTTTGATATCCATGGCCACTTGATGAGTAGGATTGAGATAGGCGTGCGCACGCATGTGTGAATCAGTATGTGATATTGATGTCTTACATATCTCCTCCAGTCTACTCTGAGATCAAGAAAGTGAATGAACGTTGATAGGATGACTGTTCCATGCCTTGAGTTTATTTGGGATATCAGTGACAAATGAATTATACATTCACTGTAACACCATTCATAGATTGTAGGATTGAAAGTTATTCTCCAACTTTCCTTTTCACTTGGGTAGCATTGATGTGTGACTAGGCACCACTCTTTGCTTGTGAAGTCATAAGTGTTATAGACTTTCATTGCCAATGTGAAGTGGGCCTGTAGGGTCACACACATAGGATTTAACCTGGAAGAGGAGTTTATCCACAAATGATGTTTAGATTGATTACTAAAGGAGTTTAGTAGTTCAATTAAATGCTCAATCAATTTATAGCTTAGTATCATAGTGTTCAAGGTGTTGGACTGATTGATTAGAGTATCAGATTGATTGAAACTGCAATTGACTGATTTTTGTGCAGTCTGCACTCCCAACCGATCGGCTCATGTGATGAACCGATCAGCTCGGCTTGGTGAACTGATTGGCTCATGTGATGAACCGATCGACTCATGACAGGTTGAGATGACCGGTTCAAGGGTTGAACTGATCGGCTCAACTGGTCCAACCGAGCGAGTTGGGAAAGTCAGGTTGGCAAGAAATTTCTCTTCATTTCACTTGTCCAATTTGATTGGAACAATGATTGGTTTTTGGATCAATTCGAAACAAAAGAGGAAAAGTCAATCGGGAACTGACCATGACAGTGAACTGACCGGTTCAGAAGTGAACCAATTGGCTCAGGTGTCCCAACCAATCAGTTCAGGTGTGAACCGATCGACTAAGGTCCCCAACCAATCTTTTCATGCTTGAAACGATCGGTTCAGCTGGCATAGTTGGTTATTTTTGTGGAAAATCTCGAACCCTTCTACTCCTGCTTTAATCCCGCATTTCCTGGGGTAGAGAACCCTGTCCCATGACCCTCCTATATATATAAGGGTATTGGGGGCTTCTCAGGAACAACAACACATAACACCAGTTGCTCTGTAAAGTTGTCGTTCACTCTGGTTGTGGTAACTGGGAGAGCCTGAGCAAGTGCTACCCAACAAGGGAGGCACAACAAGGGAAAGACAACTACAAAAAGGTGACTGGTGGTAGGAAAGTGTGTCAGTGACTAGTACACCGACAAGAGGGTAAAACTCCCTCTGGTGCCTTTTACGACAAGGCGATTGGAGTTCCAGGTGGTCCGTGTGGACTACTACAGAGGCGGGAGACTTTTGCCACTCAAATGACAAGTGTCAATCCCGACAGTCCCTGTGTGACCAGGAGCTGCACAGACACCGTCCAAGACCAGAGGTGCAGACCGCGTAAGCCGCGAGGTAATGTCGCCGAGCAAGTCTCGAGACAAGGTACACCTCTACAAACCATCCTTCCTACTGTATAGATGTTGACATGATTCCTTCGTTATGGGTTTGGGGAGACATTTTTTTGTTTCTGATGCCTTCTCTGCCTCCCCTAAAACCCAACAGATTCAAGAATAGAATATTTAGGGTTCATTTAAGCCTCATTAGGGAAATATATGGTTTGACTACAATTATCCCAACATAGGGTGTAAGAAATGCACATACCTCTCTTACTGATATCAATTACTAACTTTCACCACTTTAATTGAGTCCAAGTTCCACTTTGCCTATTTTCAATGTATTAACATGTATTAGACTACATTAGTGCACATTAATGTATAGAAACCCTAATTTTAGACCTTTTTTTAGAAAAACTCAGATTTAGACTCTTAAAACATCACCAATAAACTTATTAAGTTCTCATGATCAAGAAAACATATTTTTATGTTAATTTTGGAGTTATGATGATTAAGATGTAATTTTTATGGATTTTATGCATTAAATTCGTTTTACAAAAATCACCCTTCATCAAACCATGAAATAAGACATTGAAAATATTTTTATTATATAGAAGTTAATTTTCCAATTCTAAAACATATTTATTTGTCAAATTTGGACAAGCGGTTCAGAAGATATGAATTTTTCAATACTGACCAATAGGAAATTGCCACATCATTAAACTGTTTGAGATAATTAAAGAAAAAGGGAGAGGGAGAAAATACCATTTGACCTAATATCAGGTTTGAAGTTTCATAGGTAACCAAACTAGAGCTTCTAGAGAAGGTAAAATAGCAAGAAACCAAAACCCTAGAAGAACATGGTAAAAAGAGATGGAAATCATCGATTTTTCAACATAGAAGCATGAGTTTTAAACATGTACTAAGCAATATATGAAAAGGGGATTAACAAAACTTGCCTCTAGGAAGGTAAGAAGGTACAAACAGAAAGGATCCCAAGATTATAAGGTTTGGTTGCTCCAAGCCAAGCTCCTTTCTTGAGCAAAGATCACCTTCTCCACTTTAGAGGTGCAAACCCTAGCAAAAGTGCATGGAGATGAGATGTTTTAGGGTTCTAGGTGAAGTTTTACCATGGAAGGTCATGGTTCTGACCTGGAAGAAGGTGGTAGGATACTAACAACATGAAAATTGGGAAGTAAAGGAGGATTCTTACTAGTTTTGGTCAAAATCACCAAGGAGGAGCTTAAGAAATCCTAAATAGAGAAATTTAGAACCCTAGGAGCCTTCTTCACCAAGGTAGGCACCTTCTTTTACCTTGGGACAACAACTTCGTGGCCAAGCATAGAAGGGACGATGATCAAAGATATAATAAAGAGAAGGATAGGATTGCTTCTTGGATTGGGAGGTGGTAAGGGGTAGGCATGGCTTTATAAAGAAGGGGACAAGCATGAGGTGTCTATGCGACTTTCCATGTGTCCTTAGGCTAAGGCTTCATGGCCATGCAAGAGGACAACTCATAGACTCTTCTTGTATACCAAATATCGGTCATAAGAGCCCCTAGAGTCTTCTAGGCCATTCCCACCGTCCTTCAAACAAAGAAATAATCCCATTGGTTGATAACTTTTAAAGATAAGCACATTTATAAAGAGGCTAATCCCTATATTGCCCTTGGAAAGTAACACCTTCAAACCAAGATGCAACCAGGTGCCCCATGGTTCAAAATATCATGAATGGTAAGGAAATATCTAAGGATTAAAATTTAGGTGATAATTTGCAAAGAAAACCTCCCAATTGGGTAAATTGCATAAAAGTCCAAAATGTACCTAAAATTGCATAACTTGCACAAACAACATCCAAATCGAACCAAATTTAAAATTTAGGCTCATTTTATGTTTTCAAATCATATTAAAAAGTTAAACTAAGGTTTAAATCACTTAATTATGGTAATTAAGCTTTTACTGAGGTATTTGTGCATAAACCCTTATATTGGTACAATTAGTGAATAAATGTTCACTAAACCACTATAAATTCTACTAATTAAACATAAATGACATAAATGAGAGGGAAATTTGGGAAAAAGGTTTACATGGAGATTACATCTAAGATTCATTATGTTACATCTAGGTTTCTAGGATAAGTGGTATTAGGACAATTGAGAGCCAATGGTAGGAATGGGGGTAGAGATGAGGGTATTTCACCTCATTTTACTCACCATCTAGCCTTTAGAAAACTCTAGGCAATTTCACTAATCACTGTTACACTAGCTACTTAGATCTCACACTTACTTGTAGGAGAAGGGAGTTGTATGTAGGACTAAAGGATGCTAGCTAGGGATCTACTAATTGGACCTAAGAGCAATTCCTAAAATTGCCACATACAACCCCTTCCCCCTAGAAGCTAAGTGTTTTCAAACATCATACAACAAGCAATCCATGTTTAAAAGAACAGATCACAAGTAGAATAATAGAAAAATGAGATATAAGCAAGAGACAATCATGACAGAATGGAAATATATTCATTACAAGTGATTTTCCTCAAACATGGTATCAGAGTAATATTTTAGTCTCAAACAACCCACCACAAGGGGCTTAACTACACATGACTAGACAAAAGAGCAAAGAAAAGAGAAAAAAAGAGGTAGAAATCCATGAAGCTCATGATAGATCTTCCTCTTTCACCTCCTAATAGCTGCAGAACATCCTACCTCCTCTAAGATGGATGAAGAGCATGGAAAGGTAGGGGATTATGGTGGAAAACCTAGAAAACTAGAGTTCTATGGTGGAAATGGAGTGAAAATGGAAGGTGAAAGGTTTGAAAACAAGGAAATGGCTAAGAAAGCTCTAGAGCACTTGTAGGGGTGCTAATCTAGTGATGTGGCCACCACCCATATATATATAGGTGGTGGTGGAAGCAATAGGGTAAGTTGTTGGAAATTCAGTACAGAAAAAGGTAGGTTTTAGGTGGAAGCACAACCGTTCTAGGCAGAACGACCATGGTGGGTGGAGGTCAGAACTGCCGTAGCGGTAGAGAACGACAGTGGAATGTCAGGTTGGAGGTGGTGAAATGAAGGTTGGTAGTATGACTGTAATGGGCAACACGACTATGGTGGAGGCTAGATAGAACGGCCGTGTTGGGTAGCACGACCGTGGTGGGCAAGGTGGAATGGAGGTCGTTCTCTTCAGTACACCTATTCTGGTCTTTGGCACCACAACCGTGCTGGTTGACACGACTGTTTTGGGGCTTCTTAGTTGGTAAGACTTCATATGGATTTGGCTTGGTCAGCCTTTACCTAACCAACTACCTAATACTATTTTATGACGGTAGGGACGATTGCTTCCAATATTGACCAGAAAGACACCAAATTCTCATTAGTAGCATGACTGTTTTGGTAGATTTGCTGTAGCATGTCAAAATGGATATCAACCTGTGATTTTTGCATTAGCAAGCACGACCGTGCTGGGGTCTTCAGTGCACTTTGAGCTCCATTCTCTGAAATCCATGGACTTCTTGCTTGGGTTAACTTTTCGCCACCAAGGATAGGTTGGGAAAACTTTGGGGTCTTCTTTGGACCCCTCTATCTCACTCATCCATCTAACGTGGTCCAAGTACCTAAAAAATATGCAAAGAACGTCCATAAATGCATTTGACAATAAAATACTCATTGAAGGAATTAACTTGTATGCTAACATATTTAGATGTAATTGAAATGCAAAAAGACACAAGATAAAACCCTAAAATAAGACTGTATCATTGGCTCAATCACTGTTGGATTTACTGACATTGACTAATTAAATGTTTGTATGGGTAAAATCTAAAGTAGGTGAAACTAATGCATAGGAGTAGGTGAAAATAATTTTTGCTTGTTTTACGAATGGACCCATTCAGGATGTTAGTCTCATATTGCCCACCTCTAAGATGGAGTATGGGTGAGCGTATGTTATTGTTGCCATAAAGATTCAGAAAAATGTATGCTCACTAGGGGTGAGTATAGTGACCACCATGCCTCGTCGGGCTGTGACCCGTGGGCCGTGGAGTATGGGTGAGCATATGTTATTGTTTCCATAAAGAATCAGAAAAATGTATGCTCACTAAGGGCGAGTATAATGAGTATAGTGACCACCATGCCTCGTGGGGCTGTGAGCGGTGGGTTGTGAGAACAATCTTTAGTCTCTTTTTTGGACAAAAGAAAGCTACTAATTACATTCCGATTAAGAGTGTACAAATCTTTTTGAACACTTTTACATTTGAATAGGAAAGTGTCTTTTTGTATTTCTAAAACATATACAAGAGTAACTCTGTGATGATGACTTTCCGGATTTCTTTTAGTTGAACATGTGATATCTCAGGTGTGCTATAAAGAAAACTTTTTTAGGTTTGAGCACTTAGTGTTGATTACACTTTCTCACTTTCAAGATTAGTCCTAACCGTCGTAACCTTGTTATAGCTTGTTGTCATCCCTGCCTACGTTGTTGTCTGCAGAAAAGTTCTCTTAAGCGAACAACAACATTCTCACGATTTACTCCAGTGTCCATCATGCAGGTGCGAATTCCCTGTTCCCATCATGCAGTCCCTTGAGTGGCGGTACTCGACAGTTGTGGAACCTTGTCTAGCGGTTTGCTGTCAACACTTGTGTTAGACGATTGTTTCTTGTAGGCTCTTCATTAGATCCTCCGGGAGAAAGACGCTCCTCCGACATATACTAAAATGTTGCTTTTTTTATAAGTAACACATATTAGAATTCTGGGCCATTTGATTTGGAGTTCCTGACTGAATTTATTTATGTTCGTTTACTTTGTTTGTTCTTATAATTTCTAATCTGATTTTTTCATTTGACATGTAAAAGCTATAGATTTGATGACAGTTATATGTTATTGCTTGTAAAGACCAATATACTTTCATAAAATCACAACTAAGTTTCCGGTGATTGACATTATTTCAATCTCATTGATGTATGGCATTTTGTGTTTTCTGGCTTCCTAGGCTATACATATCTGAATGCATTGTAGCCTATGGGGCCTTTTTTTTGTTGCGTAGGCGGGGTACACTGCTACACCTTACATTAGGACAGCGTGCAATAATACGTTGTGGTTTTGTGTGTGTTATTTGATATATAGATGATAGGCTGAAGGAGTGACAGTACCGAGGGGTGTTAGGTAGATAAGTTTTTGCTATATGCTGCTTTTTATCGGATGGTTTTGCATGCGTATTGAGGGTAAGACGAACACCAAGCTCTCTTATTAAAAAAAAGTAGTTGGCTATACACACTTCTCCTTACTTTACTGAATGATAGTAGAAACATTTACAAATCTCGATAATTTGTATGGTAAACCGTCATATGATTCATATAATAAGTAGACAATCACAACTCGCAACCAAAGCGTTAACTAAGCAAGAAAGGGAGGTACGAGGGGCATGGGTGAGCCAACCTACCTAAACAGATATATGGGGATGGCTAGGGTAAAAGTGAAGTAATTTTTGGCAGAATCTTCGAGTCTAAAAATCTCTTATGCATAATACAATTTGAGCATGCACAACAAAAATATTAATTCTTATCGGTAGAGCTAAACATCAAACAATAGCCAATAAGAACAAATTTGACAAAGTAAATCACAAATTCTAGTAAACAAAAACCTTCACAAGAATACAACGATCTTTGCTTTCTCACAATCCATTATCCACAATAGAATTTCTTAACCCATTCTCATGTTGTTCTTTTTTGACTATCATTTTTGCTTCTCCTTGTCTGTCCAAAATGTTGTCCCACATTGGTACACCTAAAATTACCATATTGCAGCACACGCTTTAGCACACCTTCACAAAATACTATAGTTTATTTATAACACTCATGTAGTACTCTATAAGACAATCTTTAAATATAAGGCTAACCCAAAAAAAAAAGTAGGAAAGGATAAGGCTAATATATTAAAAAGGATCATAGAGAGATAATGCAAACTTAATAAGTAGGAGAGAATAATGTTAAACATTATCTTAGACTCCAAATTCATTAAAATTTAGATTTTATTAATATTGTTAGATAATATTTAATATCTTAAAATAGGATAGACGTTACCCCAACAATCTCCACCCTAGATCTTATCCGCTGAAGTGTAATTAATTCTTCAATAAAATTTGCTCATATTCTTCTTCTATGCTTCCATCCTAGGAAGCTACTTCAATTTCTAGAAGTGTTTTACCATACACACCTGTTCGGATTGTGTCTCTAGATTTCACTCTCCAAACCCTTCAAATGAGAACTCCTCAAATTGTATATTTGAAAAAATATACAACCTCTACTAGCGGTTGGAAGAACCACATTCTTCGCACCTTTGAGCCCCATGCAATGGGTTGTGCCTTTTTTGAGCCATGCTCGTTCGATGACACCTCATGATTGATCCTACCACATCTTCCTCCTTTCAATAATTGACAACTTCAACTCTGCACCTGTTGAAGTTTTCACTTGAATTTACAGACATACACTAGACTGCACATCAGAGTTGAGTACACATAACACTATTTGGGTTCATGATACCTATTGCTCATGCGACTGCTTCATCAATGCCTTCAATGTTAGTAAAACTCTCATCAACCATCCTATTTTGGTTGAAAATATCCAACCTATCGACATGGTCCATCAGACCAAGTACTCTTCATGATCACTGGTCCCTTGCAACCTCGCGTTGATGTTTCACAACTAGTGGATTCAAGCACTGTCTTGGATACTGGATCATTATTGATATTAGAGACATATTGAACACCAAATATTACAATAACAAGTACACAATTCCATTTTTCTATCATGGTTTTCTACCAAATGGTCCCCAATGGTAGTCGTCGATGTAGTCATGATTTTATGTGCAACGACCCTGACCTAGGTTATGAGGTAACCCTATTTGTTTGGGTTAAGTAAGTTGCTTAGAACTATAATATAATCCTCTAAGGTATTTTGTTATCATGTGACACACTTATGTTTCAAGTTTGGTCCCGACTGAATGCTGTTTGAGCAATGTTCCTTTGTTTTGGACCAAAGTGCAATTTACCCAAGTTGAGGGGCTATATTGCAAAATTTCACACTGTACCCCATGTGTTTAAGAATCATAAGAGAGAGAATTATGCTAAGTGATGGCTTGTGGAAAGCCTAAATTCCATGTTTGAAGTTGTTTGAACAATGCTGGAGCATTGTGCACCAATTTTGGTACAAGATGTAATTTACCCAAAATGTGGGATTGATATGCAAATGACCACATATAGAGTGTTACTACTTCCTCTATGTATCATTTAGAGTAGATAGAATGAATTATACACCATGTTTGAATCACTTATGAGTGATGGTAATCTTGGTGATGAAATGACCAAGAAAAGGGTTGAATTTGGAAGCTTAACTTGAGTTGTATCAAGTTGTATATATGAGTGTCTATCGGCCATGGAGCCCAAGGAGGTTTCCCATATCGTTTTTTTGAGCTCTTATAAAAGTACATATCGTGCAAAGAACCTCAAGGAGGTGAGGTGTGACGGCCAACAAGTTTCCTTAGAAAAAGTGTATCAGCTTGACTTAAAATAGTGATTAAACCTAGATGACTTATCCAAATGGATAAGCAATGGACGAATTTGCATATCTAGATGATCCTCAACCTTTTTGAATGTCAAGATAAATGTTTATGCATGCATTTACACGTGTCACCCATGCATGACACGTGACACCTACTAGTTCAAAATGATGACACCTCATTTTTTCCTTCCTTCATGAACAACAAGTATATATACCCCTAGTTTCACCCCTTGGTGCAATTTTACGACCCTTACCACCCTCCTACCCTGAGGTATCGTGCATAGAGCTCCCATATCGTGAAGGGATGCGGTGGTATCGTGCATAGGCCTTGGGGTATCACCCATGGAAAGACCATATCGCCCAAGTAGGTGATATCGGCTATATAGGGTGATATCAACCATAGAGTGAAGTGTTTTGACTCCAAGTGAGTGCCATATCGTGAAAGTGAGTATCATATCATGAAAGAGGGGTGGCATGTCGTGAAAGAGCACAAGGGTATCATGCATAGGCCTTGGGTATCGTCCATAGAAAGTATATCAACCATAGCATGTTGATATTTCCCATAGCAAGTTGATATCGGGCAATTGAAGTGATTTTGGCCACAAGTGAGGGGGTATCGGCCACAAGCAAAGTTGTGTCGGCCAATAGGAAGTATCGCCAAATAATTGTAGGGTGTCGGCCAATGAGCTAAGGAACTCAAAAATTAACCCTAAGGTAAGCTATAGTTGTCTTCAAGCTTGAATTGAACCATGGAATTAGGGTTATGATCTACCTTTCTTTTCTTCTTCACCAATTGCTTATCCAATGTGATTCCTTGTATACGAAGGAGTTGTGAACGAGCCTTGGACCTTTGATAAAGTCATCTTCAACCTTAGGAACATGGATATTTGGAGCTTGAATCTTTGAAGTGGTTCTTAAGGTGGGTTATATAACTTGAACTCAACCATGTTATTATTCATCACCTAAATTGCTGTATTTAATGATCTACTTTTAATTCCAAATTTACTGAAATAGTTGATGAAATTATGAGTTCTAGTAGTTTCTTAGACCTATTGACATGAACTATAATAGTTAGAACAAAGGTCTAGATCTTGAAGATGATGATATTACCTTGTAAAAGTGATATCTGGTGCAAGCATACAAGCAAGCATCTCTAACCCGATATGATGATGCATCTTCTTCACTTGAATGATATGGATATGAATGAATACATTGTTGCACGATATGGAGGTGTAGTATACACCTCTTGCATGACAGGGAGTCAAGTATAGACTCCATGCACGATACAAGGTTAAATGAATACTTGTAAGTTGACATGAAACCCTAACTTGGGTAACCCGATATGAGTAAAGAATAGCAAGTGCTAATGCACGATATGGTAGCCCGATACACAACCATAGTTGATGTCTAGCCCAACATGGGTAACACATATAAACCCCTCTAGCCCGATATGAATGGTGTGTATATACTTCTAGCCTGATATGGTGGTGCCTATACACCTATAACCAGATATGGTGAACATGTGCACACCTTTAACCCGAGACACCTTGTAAAGGTGAGGGCAAGATACTCTTAGGAGTGATGAGTGAAACACCAAGTAATGGTGTGGATAATACCTTGATAGGTGAAACACCTAGAGTGGTTGATAATGGAGAACCTTATATCAATAATGTCTCAACCTGAGATGAGTCCATATCAATTGATGATAGTTGGGCAATTCAAATGTGTGACTTATGGCCTATACACTCCATGATAAATGTGATAGTTTAAGTGCATAAAGTATTAGGATGGGAAATACCCTAATAAAAGATAAGTTGATGAACTTAAGTAAGTAAGAAGTGATAAAAGAAGTGATACATCAAGACATGATAGATATCACATCCATCACCTCAAGGTTGATACACCTTGATGTATCCTAAATCCAATATACTTGGATGAGTAACACATGAAGTGTGTTATGTCAATTGTTACATTGAGATGTAATAAGTTTAATACACTTTGATAAGTGTGGGCTAACATACTTTGAGAAAGGGTTAAGCCAAGTTAATAAAGTATGATGTAATCATACCCTGGTAAGGATGAGAGACGAACTCATACCTTGTGTTGATGATTCATTTAATGATAAATGATGAGAATAAATAAGTATTATTGAATACTTATGATATCAATATATGCTCCTAGATGTGTGGAGAAATGAATTAGGGTTTGAATTAATAATATGAACTTGAAACCCTATCCGGCAATAAGAGGAAACCCTAACCCTAATAGTTGTTGCCTAGTGAGAGGTGACAAGTTGTTTAATGGCCTTGTGAGCCATGTGAATAGTTGTTGCCTAGTGAAAGGTGACAAGATGATTAATGGGCCTGGTGAGCCATGTGAATAATTGTTTCCTAATGAGAGGTGACAAGATGCTTATAAAGGTCTAATGTAAGGAATGGTAATGTGCAAAATAAACTAAGGGGAATGGAAACCAGTAGCTTCATAATAATAATAAATGGTTATAATAATAATGAAATCTTAATCATACATGCTTTATGCTTATAGTCAATTAAGGGCTATAGTGTTTTGAATATGCTTAAAGGAGATAAGAGGAACACTTGTAGTATGTAAAGAATGTGAATTGATATGATGGCTTGCCCAGGGTATAATGCCTAGTAAAAGGATGTGATAATCAATGATGAATTTAAGGGATTGATATCCCATAACAACTGTGTAATCAGGATTGGTTAAAGTCCAATACCTGGCAGAGGCATAAAGCCTGTAATTAGGAGTGGTTAGAGTCCACTGCCTGGCGGTGTAATCAGGATTGGTTAAAGTCCAATACCTGGTAGAGACGTTGATAACCTCCAATTTTGGGATGATTATCTTAGTCTTTTCTTTAGTTTTTCACACTCTTTCTTAATTAGAATTAGACATAATACCTAAATATTCCCTCTTATTGTAAATATACTATTAGACTAACTTTTCCCCTTTATATTTGTAGAAAAAGACACAAAAAAATCATAAAAGACTAAACTAGCCTCAAGACCACATGGGCTCAAACGGTCCCAAGACCGCATGAAGCCAATCGGTCTCGAGACCGCATGGAGTCACACGGTCCCAAGACCGCATGAAGCCAATCGGTCCCGAGACCACATGGAGTCACACGGTCCCAAGACCGCATGAAGCCAATCGGTCCCGAGACCGCATGGAGTCACACGGTCCCAAGACCGCATGAAGCCAATCGGTCCCGAGACCGCATGGAGTCACACGGTCCCAAGACCGCATAAAGCCAATCGGTCCCGAGATCTCATGGAGTCACACGGTCCCAAGACCGCATGAAGCCAATCAGTCCTGAGACCGCATGGAGTCACACGGTCCCAAGACCGCATGAAGCCAATCGGTCCCGAGACCGCATGGAGTCACACGTTCCTAAGACCGCATGAATCCAATCGGTCCCGAGACCGCATGGAGTCACACAGTCCCAAGACCGCATGAAGCCAATCGGTCCCGAGACCGCATGGAGTCACACGGTCCCAAGACCGCATGAAGCCAAACGGTCTTGAGGCCCAAACGGTCTTGAGGTCCAAACGGTCTTGAGGCCCAAACAGTCTTGAGGTCCAAACGGTCTTAAGATCCAAACGGTCTTAAGGTCCAAACGGTCTTGAAGTCCAAACGGTCTCCAAACCGTTTGGACTTCACTTAAGGCCTATAAATAAGACCCTAAGGGTCCTCAAAAGGCATGAAGTTTTTCAGACATCCAGAGGCTGCCTCAATCACTCCAGAGCAAATCCGACTTCCATCCTCCGCCCAGGGGCTACCAGTCTGAGATCCACACTCCATCTCGAAGCTGCTTTCTCTCTCTTCACCAAAGAAGGTGGGAAGAGGGGATCTCGTCATCACGCAACCTGTGAAGCTGGTGGATCGTCTCCCTCTCTCTCCAAGGGGTTGACTTTCCTCTCTCCTTTGTGGGGATGACGCTCTCTCTCTCTCTTCTCGCCTCCTTCTTTTTCCTAGTTATGAGCGAGTAGTCTCTCTCACTAGGGTGCGGGGAGTAGCCCCACTACCCATGTTTTCATATCATGTAAATGTAATCCATAGTTTGTAATATAGAGTTGTTATCCTTTCAGTTCAACATCAAACGTTTAATGAATGCTTGTTGCTTGATCACCAACTTGTGTTATCTTTTGTCTTTTAGTATGAATTGTCTACGTTTGTACTATTAGATACGAAACTCATTTGTATGTTGGTTCTTGGTGCATGTATCCACCATGCATCTGTTTCGGTATCCATGAGTGTCTTTCAAGAAGTGGAGTATACTCACTCCCATCGTTGTACTTTCATGCTATGAAATGGAATCAGTTGATGTGTGAAAGTACAACCTTGGTAAGTCGAGGAACACACTTTGAGAAGGGAATGATGCAAAGCAGTTGACCATTCATTCGGGGATGGCTGGCGTTGCATCATTCCCACACTTCTTGTAGTTAGTTCTCCAAAAGGAAACTAAATCTACGAAGATACTAACTGACTAAAACTCTTGTTGCAGGCTATGTTTTACTTTGCATGTCTTGATCCATGTGTAGTGGCGGTGAAAACCAATCACACCCTAGTGACTTTTATCATTGTTTAACTTATTTAAATTTACTTGCTTGCTTTATTTTACATGTTCTTAGTTTAAAAACAACAAAACCAACCTTTCGATCTAAATACCAACTAATAAGTGATTAAGTGAAATTCCAACGTTTTCTATCTTGTTGCAACCAACAAGACCGTTGTCCCGTGGATTTGACCCTTAACTATACGACGATAAGACTTCCACATATCTTAGCACACATGGGTGGAGTTCTCTATCTAGTATAAGCAAGGCTAAACCTAAAGACTTACCATCTTTAGGATTTTTAGTTGGTGCACGCAATTCCACGTAAGTGGAAGCTCCATCAAAAATTGGCGCCGTTGCCGGGGACAACGGAATGTTTTAATTTCATTTAGTATATTGCTAGTTGGTTAGGATTTTACACTTTCTTTTAAATCATTGATCCATATCTTCTTGAAATCATTATATATCTACCATCATCTAAAAGGTGTTTTCTTTTCTCTACTCTGGTAGAAAACGTGTATGCGATCATCGGATAATCGCAGATTCTCCCCTGATCCAGAGTATGACTCTGAGGTAGAGAGAAGCTTCCATCGCCGCATTAGACTCAATCGCCAAAGAGCCAGGCAAATGGCTGAAGATCAACGCCAGGCTGCATTGGTGATGGAAAGGGTCAACGCCGCCATCGCCGCTCAATGAGCACAACTCATCGCTGATACTCGTGCTCAAATTCAAGTGGAGATTCGTGTGGAAGAACAGGCCCACATCCGAGCTGAAAATGAGGCAGCAAACCAAGCTGCTCAGTTGGAACTAAGGAACAAGCATTTGAGGGATTATGCTGTCCCAAAGAACTACGAAGACAACCATCCGGTTCGAACTCCGATCATCAACATTCCCAACTTTGAGATCCAGACCCAATGGATCCATATCATGCAGGGCATCTCATTCTCTGGAGGTTCTGGAGATGACTGCATGGATCATCTGAAGAAGTTTAAGGCACTGTACCGACTGGTCCCACAGGCCGGAGTTGCCTTCGATGCAATAATGCTTCATCTGTTTCACTTCACTCTGTCTGGGAGAGCTCTGAGCTGGTATAACTCGCTTGACAGGGAGCCAATAATCACCACATGGGCTCCCCTAGAAGAAAAGTTCTTGGAGAAGTTCTTTCCCCCTTCACTGACTTACGAGATCAGGGGGCAGATTAATCACTTCTCTCAACTTCCCGGAGAATCACTTGCTGAAGCATGGGAAAGGTTCAAAGAGCTTCTGCGAAAGTCCCCTCATCACGAAATCTCCCAAAACCAACCAATAGAAACATTTTATAGAGGAGTGAGTGATGACATAAAGCAATTTCTGGATTCCTCATCTGGAGGAAACTTTATGAGAAAGAATTACGAGGATGCCTAGAAAATAGTCACACTCGGAGCTGAGAATCAGTCCAACTGGGGACGATCAGCTGGCAAAGGAGTCCTCAAGTTCTATAAAGCCGAAGAATCAATAGAGATGAAGGCTATTGCTGAAGCCTTGAAAACCATAGCTCATAAGCAACAAGCTCTCGAAACTTCTCTTGGAGAATTTGAAAAGAAGAAAAATTCTCAGGTTCAACAGGTCAAGGCTGCCACAGGGACCTGTGAAGCCTGTCATGCATCTGATCATCCAACTCTTTCATGCGGTATGCTTTACAATGTGATGATGGATATGCATCCACCATTATAACAGTACGAACCAATCATTGACCAATCTGAAGAGCAATTGCTAGAATAAGTCAATTCTATTCATTCCATTCCTGGACGAGTTTATTATAATCCTAATCAACCAAGGAACCACCCAAGATTCCAATACGGGAACCCTACTGGGACCGCAAATCCACAACACCATACACAGGGCAGATCCTCTAGTAGGTTGCCACCTGGATTCCCAAGCAACTTCAATCAAAATCAAGGGAACCCCAGGAATAACTTTCTGAGATCCAACTACCCCAGGAATCCATCAGCCTACTATCAGTATAATCATCCTCCTCTCCACCCACAGCTGCACCCTCAGTTGCAGCAACCTCAGTTAGCGCTGCCTTCACAACAACCTCAACAAGGACAACAACAACTTACTCAGAAGAATACTCCTTCTGATCCATAGGATGAGATGACTTTGATAAGGCAGATGCTGCAATCTCAACAGACTATGCTTGCTAATCAACAAGCTCAACAAAAGGCAGTAGAGGCTCAACTTGCCCAAATTGCTGCACAACTAAAGCCTCCAGCAGGCACATTTGCAGGGCAGCCTGAATCGAATCCCAGACACGGACAGAACATGCCTGAACAGTTGAATGCTGTTACTATGAGATCTGGACGTACCCTTCATGAAACCACCAGGATCACCCTTGATGATGATGATACACCTACCTTTATGACAAATGAGAGCCCGAAGCCAGGAACGGAGAAGTCCACAGAGAATGCAAAGGGCAAAGGAAAAGAACAAGTGTCCACAGAGTCGGAAATCTTACAGTATAAACCAAGGATCCCATATCCAGGAAGACTGCGAGAAATGAAAATGGATACCAGGTTCCAAAAATTCAAGGAGGCGATGAAGAAACTTTACATCGATATCCCACTCCTTGATGCCCTCTCTGAGGTACCGGCTTGGGCAAAATACCTCAAAACTCTGTTATCAAGGAAGTACATCATTGAGGAACAAGAAACTGTCAAGCTTGCCCAAACCACCTCTGATATCATCCTCAATAAAATGCTAAAGAAGAAGAAGGATCCAGGTTCCTTCGGAATTCAATGTTGCATTGGAAATGCATCAACCAAAAAGGGATTAGCTGACCTAGGGGCCATCATATCCATTATGCCCTATTCTATGTGCAAACGATTAGGTTTCACCGAATTGCTGCCTACAACAATGACAATTCAATTAGCTGATTCTACAATCACCGCACCTCTGGGAATTATTGAAGATATTCTAGTTAGGATAGGCAAGAATGCCTATGTCCCGTGCGACTTTGTCATCATGGATATTAAGGAAGATCTGAGATACCTGATAATTTTTGGCATACCTTTCCTCGCTACTGCCAGAGCACTTATCGATGTTGAAGCTGGTACCATCATTCTAAGGCTAGGAAAAGAAGCAATTCATTTCCGAGTCCTCAATAGCATGAAAGGCCCCAACATCTAAGAGGAGGTTTTTCTTTTAGACGCAATACAACAGATGTCTCAATTAGAAATATCTAAGCCATCAGACGAATTAGAGAATGTTCTAACCAACCCAGAAGTCGAATTCTCTGCAAATGAGTTGGTTCAATAGTGTCTGCAGCACTTAGAGAAGGCCAAAGAAGCACCAACGGCCACCTTTGAAGAACTCAAAGCTGTCATCATTATAGAAGCAACTGAGTCACCTAAGGCTCCTGAGATGAAGACCCTACCTAGGGGGCTTAAACATGTTTTCTTGGATGAGGAAAAATTATGCCCGGTCATTATTAGTTCCACCTTAACAGAAAACCAGGAAGCAAGACTTCTGCATGAGCTGAAGAAACACAAAAAGGCCATTGGATATAAGATAACTGACCTGACGGGCATAAATCCTGCCCTATGCATGCACATACTACCCATGGTCGAAGACTTTAAGCCATCACGCGAACATCAGAGGAAGATGAACCCTAATCTTAAAGAGGTGGTTTGCATGGAGGTCCTCAAATTACTAAAAGCTGGCATAATCTACCCTATCTATGACTCCCAAGTAGTTCCTAAAAGGGAGGCACTACTGTTGTGCTTAACGACAAAAATGAGTTAGTACCCACTAGGACGGTGACAGGGTGGAGGATGTGTATCGATTATAGGAAACTGAACAAAGCCACGCGGAAAGATCACTTCCCTCTGCCCTTTCTCGATGAAGTCCTAGAGCGTTTAGCTCATCAGAAATACTTCTGCTATCTAGATGGTTATTTCGGGTTCTACCAAATACCAATACACCCGGAAGACCAAGAGAAAACTACCTTCACCTGCCCTTTTGGAACCTATGCTTTTAGAAGAATGCCTTTCGGGTTATGTAACGCACCCGCTACCTTCCAAAGGTGTATGTCTTCCATTTTCGCAGGATTAACATAATCCATAATGGAAGTGTTTATGGATGATTTCTCAGTTTATGGAGATTCTTTCGATAACTGTTTAATCAACCTTGGACAAGTTTTACAACGTTGTGAGGAAACAAACCTTATAATGAATTGGGAAAAATGCCACTTCATGGTAACTGAAGGTGTCCTCCTCGGGCACAGAGTGAGTGACAGAGGGATCTAGGTCGATAAGGCTAAAATTGATGTTATCTCGAAGCTGTCGCCACCAAAAGATATAAAAGGAGTACGAGCTTTCTTGGGCCATGCAGGGTTCTACAGAAGATTCATTAAGGATTTCTCAAAAATAGCAAAACCCATGACCCAACTCCAGACCAAAGATACTGAGTTCATCTTTAACCAAGACTGCCTGCAAAGTTTCTCAACTCTCAAAAATGCTTTAATTTCTGCACCTATACTGAGAGCTCCAGATTGGTCGCAACCTTTTGAAATCATGTACGACGCAAGCGATTACGCCATAGGAGCTGTGTTAGGACAACAGATCGACAAGAAACCTTACATTATTTACTACACATCTAAAATGCTAGATGAAGCACATACGAACTACACTACTACATAGAAGGAGTTCCTGGCTGTCATCTATGCGTTTGAGAAATTCCGCTCCTATTTGATTGGATCCAAGGTTATCGTTTACACCGACCACTCCGCCATTCGATACCTAATTCAGAAGCAAGATGTTAAACCCAGACTTATCCACTGGGTGTTGATGCTTCAGGAATTCGATTTGGAGATTAAAGATAAAAGCAGAGTGGATAACGTCGTAGCCGACCATCTGAGTCGCATTGAAGTTGAAGATGAAGATAAAATCCCTATCCGAGATTCTCTTCCAGACGACCAACTGATGAAGGTTACTTATGGATTCCCTTGGTATGCGAATATTGTCAATTATCTAGCTATAGGAATCATTCACCCATCCGCTTCCCACCATGACAAAAGGAAATTCCTCCATGACATAAAGCAATATTATTGGGATGAACCTTACCTGTTTCACCTTTGTGCTGACGGACTTTTCCGTCGCTGCTTACCGGAAGAAGAGATCACCCCCGTCCTAGAGCATTGCCATTCAGGACCCACAGGGGGCACATGAGTGCAAAGAAAACTGCTATAAAAGTTCTACAATCTGGTTTCTTCTGGACAACCATAGCAAAGGACTCCTATGATTTTGTGAAATCTTGCAACAAATGTCAATTTTCTGGTAACATATCCAAAAGGAATGAAATGCCCCTCACAATGTGGCAAGAAATTGAGCTTTTCGACGTGTGGGGGATAGACTATATGGGTCCTTTTCCTTCTTCCTATGGTTTCTCTTACATCCTGGTTGCGGTGGACTATGTCTCGAAATGGGTCGAAGCTACACCCACAATGTCTAGCGATTCCAAACCAGTTATTAAATTGTTCAAAGATATCATTTTCCCCAGATTTGGAGTCCCCAGAACTGTCCTATCAGATGGTGGGACCCATTTCCTGGAACGAAGTTTTGAGGCCCTGTTGAAAAAGTACGAAGTCAACCACAAAGTAGTAACGCCTTACCATCCACAGACCAGTAGTCAGGTTAAGGTAACGAATAGACAACTAAAGGCAATCCTAGAAAAAACAGTTAACAGAAACCGCTCTGACTGGTCAACCAAGCTTCCCCATGCCCTTTGGGCATACCGAACAACTTATAAAACACCAATCGGGACAACCCCATTCCATTTGGTATATGGGAAGTCATGTCATCTTCCAGTGGAACTAGAACACAAAGCTTGGTGGGCCATAAAACAGCTAAATTTCGATCTTAAAAGTGCCGAAGAAAATAGACAACTCCAGCTGTAGGAGCTCGAGGAGCTCTGAATGACCGCTTATCAAAGTGCCAGGATCTATAAGGAACAAACCAAACTGTGGCATGACAGTCATCTTAAAAGGAAAGACATCACCATCGACGACAAAGTACTCCTTTTCAACTCCAAGCTCAAGTTGTTCCCCGGAAAACTCAGAACAAAATGGTTCGGGCCCTTCACCATAAAGCGTATATACCCAACTGGAGCTGTCATAATTGTCGACAATAACGGAGGAGAAAGGATGGTCAACGACCATCATTTGAAAAAATATTACACTCCAGCAGATAAAACACCAAAACAGACCATTGAAATCAGAGACGCCACGTCGTCAGCATAACAACATCAACGCTTCGTCGAGCCAACGACGTAAAACCCAGACACTACTTGGGAGGCAGCCCAAGATTTCAACTTCTTTTTTTATTTTCCGTTCTTTTATTTACCTTAGGTTTATCTTCTGAAAATATAAAAATCTCACATAACCAAAACAAACATAAAAATATAAAAATCCTTTCGACCTTAACCCTCCCAAACGGTCCTGAAACCGTTTGGGACCAAACGGTCTCCAAACCGTTTGGGACCAAACGGTCCTGAAACCGCTTGGAACCAAACGGTCTTCAAACCGTTTGGGACCAAACGGTCCTGAAACCGTTTGGGACCAAACGGTCTTGAAACCGTTTGACCTGGAGAATTTATAGGGTCAACCCCTGATCCCTATAAATATAACCCTAAACCCCCAGTCTTCTCCTTCTTTCTTTTGACTCTCGAGCTTTCTCTAACTCTTGCGCAAGAGCTATTCATGTGCCTTCATCTTCCTGCTCCCGTGCAGCTCAGTTTCTCTCCATCGAGAAGGATGAACTCGTATTCATGTCTGGTGATATTCTAATAATGGTAGCCACGCTTTGAGAGACTATACAGTTTAAAGGATCTCTCGCCGTAAGCTTAATGGCTGCTTATCAATTTCTCCTCGGCCAAAATAACCCCACAACATATATGGCGTCCCCATACATGAAGGATGATCTTTTAAAGCTAAAGAACTTCAGAACAACTGAAGCGATGATCTCCTTTCTACAACACACAACGCCGAAATTCATCATGCTACCCTTCCTTTATCACGAGCACTGGATGCTCCTGGAAACAAACCTACCAGAAGGAACAACTACAATCTATAACAGTTCTGACAGCCAATACAATATACGACAGAGGAATTATGTCGTGACACCAAAGATGCCCACAGAGGTAGTGGCGAAGGAATGCACTGACAAATTAATCGTCTTTTTAAGTCAGCATACAAGGGCTTATGGCAAAGAACATTTTCATCGCCCAACCTTCAACCACAAATGTCCACAGCAAATTTGGCAGTCAAATGACTGCAGCTTCCATGTCCTCTACTGGATGTACACCATCATGGCCTTTCAAAGACCAATAGAGGATATGACAGATGTGGATTACCACACCCTTTGCGGAAAGTTTGCTACTAACCTACTCTGCACACCTGGTGCAAACAAAGGATTAACAGAAGCCTAATGCCCTTGTCCTTATACTTCTCATCCTATCACCTTGACACTCTGAGGATAGCGTGAGTGATAAGTTAGGGGGGGAGTACACTGGACAAGGGCGAGGTATCATTTCTACAAACCTTTCTTCTCAATTCTCCCTTTTTATTTCTGTACAAATTCTTTTACACTTTTAGTCTTTGCTTTTCTTTTTAGATTCCCTAACAATAAACCCCACTCATATAGCATAGCATCCCTCTTGGAACAAGATCAACCCCTACCGACTTAAGAATCCAGTAGTCCTCAAGAATAAGAATAATAATAGCATAAAGGCATGTAACAGTGAGTTAATAAATTTCCTTCACGCTTGACTTTCATGATTTTTCTTCAGTTCTACATCAGACTCTTCAACAAGTCAATATCAAATCCGAAGCAAGCCAAATATTCTGAAGGACAGGAGGGAAATCAGTGAAATCCAAATCAAGGAACTTTGCAAGTGGACCACCAACCAGAAAATAAGTGCATGTCGGAATATTCTAAGAACCGTTTTCTTCTTTTTAATAAAAGAGGCTTGGCCGCCCAACCAAAAACCCAAATATCAAAATCCCAAGCCTGTGAGTTTTCGAATAAAAGCCAGAGTGTTGAATAAAAACATGAGAGTTGTGCCATGCATAAGGACTTATACGAAGAGCCAATAAAGGTCTCACCCGGCCGGTACATTCAGCTGCCCTCACGAAGGCAGATGTCTCGTGCTCGGTAGTGAGATCCTAAGGTCTCCAAATATATGAAAAGGCTGATAAAGGGCTCACCCGGCCGGTACATTCAACTTCCCTCATGAAGGCAGATGTGTCGTGCCTGGTAGTGAGTTCTTAAAAGCATAGATAAGCCCTCTCCCACTAAAAGGGACAGTTACACAAAAGCCCTTAAGCCAACCCTCATAACCACTCTAGTTTCTGATAGGTTTTCAAAAGAAGTACAAAACTGATTAGAATCAATGACATGCACATAATAACATCAGGCAAAAGGTGATCCCAATACGAGCTATGTGATTTAGAGGAAACCTGAGATCCGCGCAACTCTCTATACCTGAAAGAATTAAGGCAAGCAGAAGCTCTAATAAGACCTCAGGAGATATCTGGTTTAGAACTGAAGCAAGAGTATGGAAATCTTAACTAAATAAAATCACCTCACCATTACATGCCTCAGCTCTATCTAGCTTGAGGACAAGCTAGACTCTAAGTTAGGGGGGGGGGTGATAACCTCCAATTTTGGGATGATTATCTTAGTCTTTTCTTTAGTTTTTCACACTCTTTCTTAATTAGAATTAGACATAATACCTAAATATTCCCTCTTATTGTAAATATACTATTAGACTAACTTTTCCCCTTTATATTTGCAGAAAAGACACAAAAAAATCATAAAAGACTCAACTAGCCTCAAGACCGCATGGGATCAAACGGTCCCAAGACCGCATGAAGCCAATCGGTCCTGAGACCGCATGGAGTCACACGGTCCCAAGATCGCATGAAGCCAATCGGTCCCGAGACCGCATGGAGTCACACGGTCCCAAGACCGCTTTAAGCCAATCGGTCCCGAGACCGCATGGAGTCACACGGTCCCAAGACCGCATGAACCCAATCGGTCCCGAGACCGCATGGAGTCACACAGTCCCAAGACCGCATAAAGCCAATCGGTCTCGAGACCGCATGGAGTCACACAGTCCCAAGACCGCATGAAGCCAATCGGTCTCGAGACCGCATGGAGTCACACGGTCCCAAGACCGCATGAAGCCAATCGGTCCCGAGACCGCATGGAGTCACACAGTCCCAAGACCGCATGAAGCCAATCGGTCCCGAGACCGCATGGAGTCACACGGTCCCAAGACCGCATGAAGCCAATCGGTGCCGAGACCACATGGAGTCACACGGTCCCAAGACCGCATGAAGCCAAACGATCTTGAGGCCCAAACGGCCTTGAGGTCCAAACGGTCTTGAGGTCCAAACGGTCTTGAGGCCCAAACGGTCTTGAGGTCCAAACGGTCTTGAGGTCCAAACGGTCTTGAGATCCAAACGGTCTTAAGATCCAAACGGTCTTAAGGTCCAAACGGTCTTGAAGTCCAAACGGTCTCCAAACCGTTTGGACTTCACTTAAGGCCTATAAATAAGACCCCAAGGTTCCTCAAAAGGCATGAAGTTTTTCAGATGTCCAGAGGCTGCCTCAATCACTCCAGAGCAAATCCGACTTTCATCCTTTGCCCAGGGGCTACCGGTCTGAGATCCACACTCCATCTCGAAGCTTCTTTCTCTCTCTTCGCCAAAGAAGGTGGGAAGAGGGGATCTCGTCATCATGCAACCTGTGAAGCTAGTGGATCGTCTCCCTCTCTCTCCAAGGGGTTGACTTTCCTCTCACCTTTGTGGGGATGATGCTCTCTCTCTCTCTTCTCGCCTCCTTCTTTGTCCTTGTTATGAGCGAGTAGTCCCTCTCACTAGGGTGCGGGGAGTAGGCCCGCTACCCATGTTTTCATATCATGTAAATGTAATCCATAGTTTTTAATATAGAGTTGTTATCTTTTCAGTTCAACATCAAACGTTTGATGAATGCTTGTTGCTTGATCACCAACTTGTGTTATCTTTTGTCTTTTAGTATGAATTGTCTACGTTTGTACTATTAGATACGAAACTCGTTTGTATGTTGGTTCTTGGTGCATGTATCCACCATGCATCGGTTTCGGTATCCAGGAGTGTCTTTCAAGAAGTGGAGTATACTCACTCCCATCGTTGGACTGTTATGCTATGAAATGGAATCAGTTGACGTGTGAAAGTACAACCTTGGTAAGTCGAGGAACACACTTTGAGAAGGGAATGATGCAAAGCAGTTGACCATTCGTTCGGGGATGGCTGGTGTTGCATCATTCCCACACTTCTTGTAGTTAGTTCTATGAAAGGAAACGAAATCTACGAAGATACTAACTGACTAAAACTCTTGTTGCAGGCTATGTTTTACTTTGCATGTCTTGATCCATGTGTAGTGGCAGTGAAAACCGATCACACCCTAGTGCCTTTTATCATTGTTTAACTTCTTTAAATTTACTTGCTTGCTTTATTTTACATGTTCTTAGTTTAAAAACAACAAAACCAACCTTTCGATCTAAATACCAACTAATAAGTGATTAAGTGAAATTCCAACGTTTTCTATCTTGTTGCAACCAACAAGACCGTTGTCCCATGGATTCGACCCTTAACTATACTACGATAAGATTTCCACGTATCTTAGCACACATGGGTGGAGTTCTCTATCTAGTATAAGCAAGGCTAAACCTAAAGACTTACCATCTTTAGGATTTTTAGTTGGTGCACGCAATTCCACGTAAGTGGAAGCTCCATCAGGCGTAAAGCCTATAATTAGGAGTGGTTAGAGTCCACTGCCTGGCAGTGTAATCAGGATTGGTTGCGAACTAATACCTAGCAGAGGTGTAAATCCTGTAATCAGGAGTGGTTAGAGTCCACTGCCTGGCGGTGTAATCAGGATTGGTTAAAGTCCAATACATGGCAGAGGCGTAAAGCATGTAATCAGGAGTGGTTAGAGTCCACTGTTTGGCGGTGTAATCAGGATTGGTTAAAGTCCAATACCTGGCAGAGGCGTAAAGCCTGTAATCAGGAGTGGTTAGAGTCCACTGCCTGGCGGTGTAATCAGGATTGGTTGCAGACCAATACCTGGCAGAGGTGTAAAGCCTATAATCAGGAGTGGTTAGAGTCCACTGTCTGGCGGTGTAATTAGGATTGGTTAAAGTCCAATACCTGGCAGAGGTGTAAAGCCTATAATAAGGAGTGGTTAGAGTCCACTGCCTGGCGGTGTAATCAGGATTGGTTAAAGTCCAATACCTGGCAGAGGCGTAAAGCCTGTAATCAGGAGTGGTTAGAGTCCACTACCTGGCGGTGTAATCATGATTGGTTGCAGACCAATACCTGGCAGAGGCGTAAAGCCTATAATCAGGAGTGGTTAGAGTCCACTGTCTGGCGATGTAATCAGGATTGGTTGCCGGACCAATACCTGGTAGAGGCGTAAATCCTGTAATCAGGAGTGGTTAGAGTCCACTGCCTGGCAGTGTAATCAGGATTAGTTAAAGTCCAATACCTGGAAGAGGCGTAAAGCCTGTAATCAGGAGTGGTTAGAGTCCACTGCCTGGCGGTGCAATCAGGATTGGTTGCGGACCAATACCTGGCAGAGGCATAAAGCCTGTAATCAGGAGTGGTTAGAGTCCATTGCCTGGCATTGTAATCAGGATTGGTTAAAGTCCAATACCTGGCAGAGGCATGAAGCCTATAATAACATAGGATTGGTCATAGCCCAATACCTGGAATAATTGCACAAGATTGGTAATAACCCAATGCCTAGAATAATGTCACAGGATTGGCATAGTCCAATGCCTGGACATAATATGATGATGAATACTCATATGACTGGTACAATTCAATATCTGGTTAGCATATTGGCTGAGGCTAACAGATAGAAATGAGAACGATTCATGGATGACATGCCATGATAATGAGTATCACATGATAAGCTTGAGATGTTGATATAGTATGATGGGTAAATGATATACATGTTCTTCCTATTCCTTATAAAGATAATAGATGATTAGTGCTCTATCATAGATAGTTGCAATGCTTTTAAATAAGAGAATATTCTAAACTGCTTATCCTCTGCTCAGTTTAATACTATTTAACTGTGATAATAATATTGTTGGTGGAGAGTTATATCTCCCGCTGGGGCAATTACAATTGTCTCACCTCCGTGGGATCCAAATTTTTAGGTGGACGTGCATGAGGAGGTGAAGATCTTTCTGTAGAAAAAGAACAACAACAGCAGGGACAACAGTGACAACTCATGTTGAGTGTATTGTCTGTCATGTCTTGTAGATAGAAGTCCTATGTGTCGTATCTGTACTCTCAGGTCCTTGGAGTTGGTTTGTTATGGTTTCATGAACGATATGAGGTTTTTGGCTTGTAATCCTCGAGGTTTTATGTTGCTTCAATATATGTTTTGACAAAGCAACTGTTATATGTTATCCTCGAGAAGAGATGATACAGTGTATGTACAATGTGAATAATGATGTATATAAAGTTTTGGTTCTACCTTAAAGAGTTTTCATAGAAATGGATCTCTTTGCAAAATAGTTTTAATTTTAAGTGATTTTTGTTAATCCATTGTTTATGTTGAAATTCTGCTTAATTAGTAACAATTTGTTTGTCGGTTTGGTGACTGTCGTTACAAGTTTGGTATCAGAGATTAAGGTTTGCTGAGTCTACAGAGACATAGGACTAAGGTGTTGAGTCTGTGTTAGTGTCCTCCAGTATACCCTATAGTGACTTCTGCTTATGTAGAAGAAAGGGTAAAGTTTAAAATGACTAGAGAACATGAGGAACACATTGCTGAGAACAATGTTGTTGCACCAAGAAAGGGTGTAAGGGATCAGGCAAGAAAAGAATGAGTGCATGAGAATTCCTATCTTGACCTAATCAGGATAGAGAATCATGTTTTTATGCTCTTGTGAGGCAAGTTAGGACAACAATGATGCATATAATAGACTGGATACTAGCATTACAACCGAGATTACCAGTCCTCAATATAGAAACTTTGGGTTTTGAAAGGGTTCCTAAATGACATAGTCATGTTGGAACAGTGGAAAATGTGGGAAGAATTAACATATGGCAAGAAAATAGACTCTGCCATAAGTATAGATAGATAGTACATATGTGATGGAAATGCCCAAGGAGCGATAATAAGCTGAGAATTAAGGAAAGGTCTCTACAATTCTAGAGACATTTACATAGTTATTCTAAAAAGCCAAAGTTTTTGATGCCATCAGTACAATAAATGCCTAGTATACCAGGGAAATAGCCACTAAGTAAAGGCAAAGGTCCTAACTTTCCACCTATAAGAACCCATGGCTTAGTCTCTACATCGGTAATGAGACCGATAAGACTATGGTATGAGGATAATACATGGACATGTTAAGCATACTTTACCCTTTTATTCAAAAAGAAGGGAGTAAATGACCCAACAACCGAGGTAGGCTCAGTAGGGCTTATGAAAGTTACAACCTAATAATGTAAAAAGGCAAAAGAAACAACATGAAATAGCTAATCTCTATGTTTGAGTCAACTTGAAGTGGTGAATGACTGTGAGGGGTGACATCTGATATGTATTATCTTGATTTTATCTGGTAATCATAAGAAGGTAGTTGTTGTTGAACTTCTTGTAATTAGTCCTATGAGGACATGGGGAAGAGATAAGAAGGATAAAAACCTATATTCAAATTAATATTCTCTTATATGTTTCGAAATTTCTCTCTTCATGTAGAAAAGGAAGAGACGTAAAAGAAACACCTAGAGAAGATCTGAGATACAAAGTAGTAAAAATTTGAAGAAATGAAACATAATATAAAACAAATGCATACTACCTAATTTCAGTCCTTGAATACCCTGGCCAGGTATTCATCTATTGAAGGTAAGGTAAGTATGACACTCTTAGATTGTTATCTTTTTGATTACTCTGATCAAGTAGTCATTCTGAAACAATCCAAAGAAGCCTAATGAAGAAGAAGACGTGGCATGGATATTTCTACCACATTCTAATTGATATACGAAGGAATTTGATTTAATTATAAATCAACTTATAAACAAAAGAAGAATATGTGATGTGTTTCCAGCACATGTAATGGATACCAAGGTAAGGGAATCTGGTATCAGATAAAGTATGTTGACCACTTGGAGTGGTTAACTGTGAAATTAAATCGGTTATATAATATAGCATGCACATCACATGTTAGGGGTTTATGCCTTGCATAAACATGACATTGAGATATTATGAGACTTTATGAGATTATGTATGAATAATATCTGTCTCCCTTTATCTGGGATTTTGGGGACGAAATCCTTGTTAGGGGTTTATAACTTGTAATGACCCTGACTTGGGTTATGAGGTAACCCTATTTGTTTGGGTTAAGTAAGTTGCTTAGAACTATAATATAATCCTCTAAGGTGTTTTGTTATCATGTGACACACTTATGTTTCAAGTTTGGTCCCAACTGAATGCTGTTTGAGCAATGTTCCTTTGTTTTGGACCAAAGTGCAATTTACCCAAGTTGAGGGGTTATATTGCAAAATGTCACATGTTGAATGTACCCCATGTATTTAAGCATCATAAGAGAGAGAATGATGCTAAGTGATGGCTTTTGGAAAGCCTAAATTCCATGTTTGAACTTGTTTGAATAATGCTGGAGCATTGTGCACCAATTTTGGTACAAGATGTAATTTACCCAAAATGTGGGATTGATATGCAAATGACCACATATAGAGTGTTCCTACTTCCTCTACGTATCATTTAGAGGAGATATAATGAATGAGACACCATGTTTGAATTACTTATGAGTGATGGTAATCTTGGTGATGAAATGACCAAGAAAAGGGTTGAATTTGGAAGCTTAACTTGAGTTGTATAAAGTTGAAAAGCTTATATATGAGTGCCTATCAGCCATGGAGCCCAAGGAGGTTTCACATATCGTTTTTTTGAACTCTTGGAAAAGTCCATATCATGCAAAGCACCTCAAGGAGGTGAGGTGTGACGGCCAATAAGTTTCCTTAGAAAAAGTGTATCGGCTTGACTTAAAATAGTGATTAAACCTAGATGACTTATCCAAATGGATAAGCAATGGACGAATTTGCATGTCTAGATGGTCCTCAACCTTTTTGAATGTCAAGATAAATGTTGATGCATGCATGTACACGTGTCACCCATGCATGACACGTGGCACCTACTAGTTCAAAATAATGACACCTCATTTTTGCCTTCCTTCATGAACAACAAGTATATATACCCCTAGTTTCACCCCTTGGAGCAATTTTACGACCCTTACCACCCTCCTACCCTGAGGTATCGTGCATAGAGCTCCTATATCGTGAAGGGATTCTGTGGTATCGTGCATAGGCCTTGGGGTATCACCCATGGCAAGACCATATCTCCCAAGTAGGTGATATCGGCCATATAGGGTGATATCGGCCATAGAGTGAAGTGTTTTGACTCCAAGTGAGTGCCATATCGTGCAAGTGAGTATCATATCGTGCAAGAGGGGTGGCATGTCATGCAAGAGAAAAAGGGTATCGTGCATAGGCCTTGGGTATCGGCCATAGCAAGTATATCGGCCATAGCATGTTGATATTGCCCATAGCAAGTTGATATCGGCCAATTGAAGTGATTTTGGCCACAAGTGAGGGGGTATCGGCCAAAAGCAAAGTTGTGTCGGCCAAGAGGAAGTCCATATCACCCAAGAATTGTAGGGTGTCATCCAAGGAGCTAAGGAACTCAAAACTTAACCCTAAGGTAAGCTATAGTTGTCTTCAAGCTTGAATTGAACCATGGAATTAGGGTTATGATCTACCTTTCTTTTCTTCTTCACCAATTGCTTATCCAATGTGATTCCTTGTATACGAAGGAGTTGTGAACGAGCCTTGGACATTTGATAAAGTCATCTTCAACCTTAGGAACATGGAGATTTGGAGCTTGAAGCTTTGAAGTGGTTCTTAAGGTGGGTTATATAACTTGAACTCAACCATGTTATTATTCATCACCTAAATTGTTGTATTTAATGATCTACTTTTAATTCCAAATTTACTGAAATAGTTGATGAAATTATGAGTTCTAGTAGTTGCTTAGACCTGTTGACATGAACTATAATAGTTATAACAAAGGTCTAGATCTTGAAGATGATGATATTACCTTGTAAAAGTGATATCGGGTGCAAGCATACAAGCAAGCATCTCTAACCTGATATGATGATGCATCTTCTTCACTTGAACGATATGGATATGAATGAATACATTGTTGCACTATATGGAGGTGTAGTATACACCTCTTGCATGATAGGGAGTCAAGTATAGACTCCATGCACGATACAAGGTTAAATGAATACTTGTAAGTTGACATGAAACCCTAACTTGGGTAACCCGATATGAGTAAAGAATAGCAAGTGCTAATGCACGATATGGTAGCCCGATAACAACCCTAGTTGATGTCTATCCCAAGATGGGTAACACATATAAACCCCTCTAGCCCGATATGAATTGTGTGTATATACTTCTACCCCGATATGGTGGTGCCTATACACCTATAACCTGATATGGTGAACATGTGCACACCTTTAACACGAGACACCTTGTAAAGGTGAGGGAAAGATACTATTAGGAGTGATGAGTGAAACACCAAGTAATGGTGTGGCTAATACCTTGATAGGTGAAACACCTAGAGTGGTTGATAATGGAGAACCTTATATCAATAATGTCTCAACCTGAGATGATTCCATATCAATTGATGATAGTTGGGCAATTCAAATGTGTGACTTATGGCCTATACACTCCATGATAAATGTGATAGGTTAAGTGCATAAAGTATTAGGATGGGAAATACCCTAATACAAGATAAGTTGATGAACTTAAGTATGTAAGAAGTGATAAAGGAAGTGATACATCAAGACATGATAGATATCACATCCAGCACCTCAAGGTTGATACACCTTGATGTATCCTAAATCCAATATACTTGGATGAGTAACATATGAAGTGTGTTATGTCAATTGTTACATTGAGATGTAATAAGTTTAATACACTTTAATAAGTGTGGGCTAACATACTTTGATAAAGGGTTAAGCCAAGTTAATAAAGTATGATGTAATCATACCCTGGTAAGGATGAGAGACGAACTTATACCTTGTGTTGATGATTCATTTAATGATAAATGATGAGAATAAATAAGTATAATTGAATACTTATGATATCAATGTATGCTCCTAGATGTGTGGAGAAATATATTAGGGTTTGAATTAATAATATGAACTTGAAACCCTATCCAGCAATAAGAGGAAACCCTAACCCTAATAGTTGTTGCCTAGTGAGAGGTAACAAGTTGTTTAATGGCCTTGTGAGCCATGTGAATAGTTGTTGCCTAGTGAAAGGTGACAAGATGATTAATGGGCCTGGTGAGCCATGTGAATAATTGTTGCCTAATGAGAGGTGACAAGATGCTTATAAAAGTCTAATGTAAGGAATGGTAATGTGCAAAATAAACTAAGGGGAATGGAAACCAGTAACTTCATAATAATAATAAATGGTTATAATAATAATGAAATCTTGATCATACATGCTTTATGCTTATAGTCAAATAAGGGCTATAGTGTTTTGAATATGCTTAAAGGAGATAAGAGGAACACTTATAGTATGTAAAGAATGTGAATTGATATGATGGCTTGCCCAGGGTATAATGCCTAGTAAAAGGATGTGATAATCAATGATGAATTTAAGGGATTGATATCCCATAACAACTGTGTAATCAGGATTGGTTAAAGTCCAATACCTGGCAGAGGCGTAAAGCCTGTAATCAGGAGTGGTTAGAATCCACTGCCTGGTGGTGTAATCAGGATTGGTTAAAGTCCAATACCTGGCAGAGGCGTAAAGCATGTAATCAGGAGTGGTTAGAGTCCACTGCCTGGCGTTGTAATCATGATTGGTTGCGGACCAATACCTGGCAGAGGTGCAAAGCCTATAATCAGGAGTGGTTAGAGTCCACTTCTTTGCGGTGTAATCAGGATTGGTTAAAGTCCAATACCTAGCATAGGCGTAAAGCCTGTAATCAGGAGTGGTTAGAGTCCACTACCTGGCGGTGTAATCAGGATTGGTTAAAGTCCAATACCTGGCAGAGGCGTAAAGCCTGTAATCAGGAGTGGTTAGAGTCCATTGTCTGGCGGTGTAATTAGGATTGGTTGCGGACCAATACCTGGTAGAGGTGTAAATCCTATAATCAGGAGTGGTTAGAGTCCACTGCCTGGCGGTGTAATCAGGATTGGTTAAAGTCCAATACCTGGCAGAGGCGTAAAGCCTGTAATCAGGAGTGGTTAGAGTCCACTGCCTGGCGGTGTAATCATGATTGGTTAAAGTCCAATACCTGGCAGAGGCATAAAGACTGTAATCAGGAGTGGTTAGGGTCCACTGCCTGGCGGTGTAATTAGGATTGGTTGCGGACCAATACCTGGCAGAGGCGTAAAGCCTGTAATCAGGAGTGGTTAGAGTCCACTGTCTGGCGGTGTAATCAGGATTGGTTGCGAACCAATACCTAGAAGAGGCGTATAGCCTGTAATCAGGAGTGGTTAGAGTCCACTGCCTGGCGGTGTAATCAGGATTGGTTAAAGTCCAATACCTGGCAAAGGCGTAAAGCCTGTAATCAGGAGTGGTTAGAGTCCACTGCCTGACGGTGTAATCAAGATTGGTTGCGGACCAATACCTGGTAGAGGCGTAAAGCATGTAATCAGGAGTGGTTAGAGTCCACTGCCTAGCGGTGTAATCAGGATTAGTTAAAGTCCAATACCTGGCAGAGGCACGAAGCCTATAATAACATAGGATTGGTCATAACCCAATACCTGGAATAATTGCACAAGATTGGTAATAACCCAATGCCTGGAATAATGTTACAGGATTGGCATAGTCCAATGCCTGGACATAATATGATGATGAATACTCACATGACTGGTACAATTCAATATCTGGTTAGCATATTGGCTGAGGCCAACAGATAGAAATGAGAATGATTCATGGATGACATGCCATGATAATGAGTATCACAGGATAAGCTTGAGATGTTGATATAGTATGATGGGTAAATGATATACATGTTCTTCCTATTCCTTATAAAGAGAATAGATGATTTACTGCTCTATCATAGATAGTTGCAATGATTTTAAATAAGAGAATATTCTAAACTGCTTATCCTCTGTTCAGTTTAATATTATTTAACTGTGATAATAATATTGTTGGTGGAGAGTTATATCTCCCACTGGGGCAATTACAATTGTCTCACCCCCATGGGATCTAAAATTTTAGGTGTACATGCATGAGGAGGTGAAGACCTTTCTGTAGAAAAAGAACAACAGCAGCAGGGACAACAGTGACAGCTCAGGTTGAGTGTTCTGTCTGTCATGTCTTGTAGATAGAAGTCCTATGTGTCATCTCTGTACTCTCAGGTCCTTGGAGTTGGTTCATTATGGTTTCATGAACGATATGAGGTTTTTAGCTTGTAAGACTTGAGGTTTTATGTTGCTTTAGTATATGTTTTGACAAAGCAACTGTTATATGTTATCCTCGAGAAGAGATGGTACAGTGTATGTACAATGTGAACAATGATGTATATAAAGTTTTGGTTCTGCCTTAAAGAGTTTTCATAGAAATGGATCTCTTTGCAAAATGGTTTTAATTTTAAGTGATTTTTGTTAATCCGTTGTTTATGTTGAAATTCTGCTTAATTAGTAACGATTTGTTTGTCGGTTTGGTGACTGTCGTTACATTATGTGCCTCTAATGCTTGCTGACCATCTCAAACGAACCCTGGTCTAATACCACTTGAAGTAAACTTATGCTGAAGTTTCAAGCCTAAGAAACAAATATATCCCAAGCATGCACAATGAAAATAATAACAACCCCCTTCGACAGAACATGAATGCCAAATGATAACCAATGAGAATAGATTTGGTGAAATTTCTATTAAGAAAAATCCTTCATAAGATCACAAAGATTGTCTCTATCTCATAATCTATTTTTCACAACATAATCCCTTAACCCACTCTCATTCTTCCCCTTTTGGCTATTGATTTGGCTTTTCCTTTTTGTCTGACAATGTTGGCACACAATATTGTTCCACGTTGGCACACCCAAAGTTACTACACATTCGAACACAAACATTGACACACTATATCATATGATACTATGTATTATTTATAGTACTCCCTTAGTACTCAATAAGACAATCTCAAAAGACAAGACCAACTCATAGGAGGTATGGGAGGATAAGAGTAATCTATTAAAAAGAATAATAGAGAGATAATATCAAACTTAATAGATAGACGAGAGGATAATGCTAAACAATATATTAGATTCCAAGTCTATAAAATTTTGGACTTTTTAATATTTTTCGACACTGTTTGATATCCTAAAAATGGGATAAGAGACATTATCCCAACAAAAGAGACCCCTAAGAACAAAGGTAAGTGAAGAAAATATAGTACTTAGGGGTAAGATCCTGATACGAACCCCTAGGGGACTTTCAGATCTAAGATATACTAAAAACAACCCATTGGACGCAAAAAGTGATAGTTAAACCACAACCAAGCATCACATCTTCACCAAACTCATGGCAGTTTGAAGAAGAAAAAGACACTTGTGCCAATAATATCTCTCTAGATCATCCTTACCATCCTGGACCATAACGACATGAGAAAGGTGAGCAAAATTTCTTTATCATTGATTATCCAAACTTGAGTAATATGGTTGGAAAATTCTGTAAATTAGGCCAATCTGGTAATTCTATATCGATTAATTAGTTATTAGGTTATGATTCGATTGAAAATGTCATTTATCTGGTTAATGAAATCAACAAAATCTATCATAATTTGCTACAAAAATATCATATAAATATGCATATACACATAGTTGTACGTTGATTTCAATATATATATATATATATATATATATATATATATATCTACTTGCATTCTAATCAAGCTTTAGTGAACTTTTTAATCCTTATATTTGTATTCAATGTAACTATGCTACGATCATCAACCATAATGTTGTGAATGCTTTTCAAAAATATCATTGTGAAACTTTTATTTTGCTAACAAAATTACTCTTTGGATTAATCATAAAATAATTGATAATTACAAAACTAAATACATCTCACTTGGTTAATTTAATGAATAAACATGAATATATTAATTAACTAATTGATCACAACAATTTAATAATTAACCTAAAACTAACTAATTGTTCATTCTTATGGGGAGCGACTTTTTTCCTCAGAAAATCTACAATATATATTGTATAAGTAGGGCGATATCTAGATGATAATCACATACAAATACCATATATGATGTTAGTAATATTTCTAACTATCTATTATTGTATTCAAACTATAATTTCAAAAGGATACAAGACATAATGTGGTCTAGTTTATTTACAATTTTATTATTTGGATCCTTTGTCATAAAGATTATAGTGAACAAATTTATGCTTCACATTAGAAGGAAGTATATGATGACATAGAATTGGTCCTAGTGTATAGTTAATATCATTTTTTTATTATAAGGAATGGATCTTGAGAGGGGATCCACTCCCTACTAAATAAAATAAAAGGAAACCTCCCATATGCCAAACCACAATCAAATTTCCACAAAGGGATGATAATCAAACTATTTAAAAATATATTTCAAGATACCAAATTGTAGCAGCAGAATATAAAAGATCTAACTTTTATAATGCTTGATTAAATGATAATCCTTCACCACACAAGGTATCACATCAAAAAAAGAAAACTATAGCATAGGTCAAATTGAGGGTTATCTAACCACCTCAAATCTACCTCCCAAGAAGGATTAGCTACTTGAGTGAGTCATGGTCAACTTTGGCACACTCCTTGCTCTCTACCTAACATGTTGAAATAATACCCCATAAGAGAAGACAGGTGGACATTGTCAACATAAGAGCCAACATGAGCATATTAATAGTATTGAGCAATGTCATCAAATATAACAAGGCTTCCCATCCAAGACGAAAGACCATCCAAGTGGATATAAAAAAGAATATGAATTTCAATAAGATGATAAACAACAATGACACTTTCCATAATAAAAGTAAGGTATGCCACAAAAGAACCCATATATATATTGGGGCACATAACCCGTTAAAAATAACAATAAACCTACATGCAAGTGAGATAAACATAGAACTAGAAAAATATAAATAAATAATGGCAGTTAGGTCACATAATCCTAAAACTTGATAGAGAAGGACACAAACCAAGCTCCCCAATATGTAAAGTGGGCATAAGAAACGGTTATGTGGCACATAAAATCCATCCCTAAACATAAAAGGCACATAATCCCATAAAACCAAAGTAATTATACAACTATACGACTACTAAATCACAAAGTATGCATAAATGTAGATGCAAGTGAAAGTATAGTCACAAAATATAGAGTTGATGAGATTTCCATCATACAAATAGATAATATGAAACTTCCCCACCACAAAAGTGGGAAATTAAGGTTTCATCTCATAATGAGGCATAATCTAGTTTAATTCCACAATTTGGATTTCAACATGAAGCAAAGTGCAATTTTTGAGTTCAACACGAAATGGAGACTATGCAAGAATATCAAGACTCAAACTTATTAAGATTCGACCCAAATAGATCATCAAGTCAAGAAAGAGAAAATTCCTTAACAAATACCTCTAAGAGGCCCAAAAGAGAGATAAATAGGATTAATTGCTAAATGATATCAGGGCATGCAACATACATCAAGAGAGGGTAAAATTAGGTAATTTCTCAATGTGATTTCAGAAATACAACATATCTCAAAATTGTTTGTTAACTTTTCAAAGTCTAAAATCTAGATCTAAGTCATGGTTCTTCTTCACCTAATATTAAATTATATATACAAACAAATAATTAGTATGTATATCATAAACCCTAGATTAACTATTCTTATTCTGACCAGATTTAGGTTATGAAAACCATGTCATTGTGTAGATATTTTTATTACACTGAATATATTTTATTTTATTTTATTCATGAATTTAAAGTTTTAACCAATGAAAAACTCTAGAAAAGACACATCATAAAATAAACCAGGCATCTAGATATGTATTGTTGAGGTTGCCCAACAGGAACACGCCACCTGGCTCTTAGCCCACCTCTTTACTGGTACATGGTGCTAGCATAAATCAGGTCCTTGAAATGACTTATTTTCCCATTATATTATTTCACAAGAATTAAGAGCATCAAGGGCATATCAAGGAAAACCTGGGATGTTCCCCTCTGTCACGACCCTGGTAGGACATAAAGGAAGGAGTAGGTCTTGGGACTGCTCCCATAGGATAAGGGTGTATCAGGGAAAACCCAACCTGGGATGTTCCCCTCTGTCATGGCACTGGTAGGACACAAAGGAAGGAGTAGGTCCTGGGACTGCTCCCATAAGATGGGGGACTCCACAAACGAAAGTGGCCAAGTCATCAAACAAAAAAGATATGTTGGTGAGACTCCGACAGATTTAGAGAGCAATAGAACCAAGAAAACGTCTGCATAAAAACTCAAACGATGAAACAACAATAAGATTTAATAGGAGAAGAAGGTGGGGATCTACCATGAACAGAGAGTAACTAGAAGTTTGTATGGGCTCATATGAACTCAATGAAAAAGTCCTACTGCCCCGAAAAGGTCTGTAAATTGCCAACAGAGGTGATGTCGATGAGAAGATGCTCTAGAGTTTGGTAGATAATTTGGAACTTTGGCAAGGGGGTATGAAGACACAAACACACTTGGTAACCTCAAGATGATTTATAGCCAAACAATTGAGTCAGGGTTCCCCTGAGTGTCGCCACCAAAATAGTAAGTCAAGGAGTGGACATCAAGTAGGGTGGAGCAGAGGGGGATAAATTGGGTGAAATTGGGAGTTGTTATAGGTTTGAGGAGTGCCATCAATGGTTTACTAGGATTCTTATAGCTTTGGTTTGGTATTGTTACTTTTAGGAAAGGGGACAACGAGAGGAATTTTAGGGTTTCTTTATAGGAAAGGATTTAGGGAGAAAAGTTGGGATCATCATGTGCGTAATCACAAGAGGATTCAAAAGCAAAAAGATCTTTGCAAATCATCAAGAGTTGAGGAAAGAAAGTAGGCAAGAAAGGTACCATGTGAACATAAAATTGTTCACGGGGTATCGGCTTCTGACCCAGGGTAAGATAAGGCTACCCATCCATTTGATTGAGATTCAACGGATGTGAGGGAGTCTGTATATTGAAATTAGGGATGGCTACAACTAACAACTGAAAACTATTGGAAACCCAAATTGAATCACATGATTGCCAAAAATTGAGGACTTTAGGAAAACATAGGTATTAATTGGAATCTTATACCAAATTAGTCATTACACTTTACACATATCTTTCAAAATCTATTTGAAGGTGTATTTAAAGTTCAAACTAGATTAAACTTTACTATTAGATTAACTTAAATCTATAAAACCCAAATATGCCTTTACTTTCTACTATTGAAGACATCTGGTATTTTATTTAATATGTTTAGATCATAACATATATTTTCTTTCCTTACTGAATTTAGGGACCGTTTGGATGGAGTAATTCATCGCGAGATTGTATTTATATGTGGTCGTCTAACTACCAACATTTATAAAGTTGCTGTTTGGGGTTCACAACAATTATTGATAATTATTGGCATTTGGGTAGCGGTACTTCACTGTTTTTAAACTAGGTACTTTCCAGTCACGCCGATATCGGCGTGATTCGCAATCACCAACACGCTCGACTCGTCCGTCACATCCATCATACTTTTCCCGTCCTTACCTTCCTTCCGTCTCACCTTGTCCTCCAAATATTTTGCCCCTACTTCTGCACGCGTACCTTCTCCCTTATTCCTGCACTACTCTCCCCCGCCATCCATGTTCCATTGATAGCATTTTGCACGATCTCAATTAAAACCAGCTGATGTGATTTTTCCAGAAGCACAATCTCTGACATTCACTCCGCTCACCCATGTATAGAAGGTTAGCAGGAGGTTGTGGTCCTGTAGGAGCAACACTGATGCGTAAGGAGGACAACTGACCGGATCCAAACCAACTTGTTCGAAATTGCAGGATTAAGAACCGCTACTGTTAGACTCCTACAATTCGGAAAAACATATGCATTCTTCAGCGCCGCACCCAAACGACCCCTTAAGGAATTCAGGAAAACTCAACTAAGGTGAAAATGTACTCCCTATCTAATTGGTACCAAAAATAAGGATTCTTCCATTATATTTGGGTTTTGAGATATCCTTTTATTAGTTCTAATACAATTAGAGTTTTAGGCGTAACACCATTATATTATTATAACATTACATCATTACCATCATTATCTATTATTTAGAGTCCCATTATCTTCACATTGTTACCAAAAGAGTTTCCTTATATTATTATGTAGAAATTTACATATTAATGTAGAGTCCCATATTAACTTATTTTTTCCACTAGTTTACTATTTATTTATATAATGGATCATTATTCATATTTATGGACATGGTATCAGCAATTATTATTCAAATTCGTGTATTAAGCACATCATACCTCTTCTTAAACATATCTTAGACATGTTGTGAATATTAGTGAGAAAAGGAAACATATGTGACATATTTTCTAAATTCCATACATGCTAGCACACATATAGGTCATTATGTTAATATGAATGTTATGATTAAGACGTTGATTATAGAATCTAATGCCACTCAATGTGTTATTTGTCTTCAAGCCTATTTATGTTATAGTTACCTTTGGTTTAACCATGTTGTATGTATGAATTATATTCATTAGTGTAGTAAACAACTACATTAAGGTATAACCCCTCATTATTTGGTCAAATCTAAGGAATCAAGCTTACTATCCCTTTAATCATGGAATAGGGTAATATTCTAGGTTTTGGTATGTTATAATGATTATGACAAAATGGTAGATAAAGGGTCCAAACTAGCATATATTTTCTTTTTTCCAGTTAACAAAAGACTTCTATGCCCAATTATCTAGTTGTTGATGATAACCATGGTTGAACATCTAATATTCTAATTCTTTTTACTATAGTGTAAGACAACACTAGTGAAGCTATAATAATGATAATCATCAACTGATGTGAAGTGATTAACCTATGTCCAAGTGACCTTGCATTTACCCTAGGTAAAATGATAAGCTTGATAAGATTAAACAACATTTACTTATTATATTCTAGGATGTTGAATGTTTTCTTTGGGTGGTTTGAGCGATTAAATATCCATATATTGTGGGAACCCTCTATTTTGATTATGTTTTTTTGTTTTACCGATAAACTCAAGGTTAGGGAAACCTTAATTTCTATTTACAATTTTATCTTATTTTTTTAATAATATACTTATAACATGTGTATATATCATGATTTGATGATGTAATAAATAAAAAAGCATAGTTCTAATGAAAAATCCTAATACAACTATTTGGTAATGTCCAAATTTCTAAATCATAAACTTTTAGCATGATTATGGGGGTGCTTTGGGTAGAAAAATGGGCAAGGTGAAAGGGAAATGAGGCAAAAACCAAGGATAGGGACATAGCCAGTATGGACCACAAGGGAAAGGAGGGGGATTAGAGATTATGAGAAAGGTGAGGGTCAGATTTTTGATCCATCATAGAGGATTAAGACACCAATATAAATACCATCTATAGAGCTGGTTAAATTAGACCTACGATGTCTATTTTGTACTGACACCTAAGTGAACGAGACTACAACTAAGGACCTTATGCATCAATGTATAGGATACGCTAAAACTAGAAACACATATCCATTATTAGTTGCTATGAAAATAAAAACCAACAACACATAGCGATATCAACAACAATTATAAGATTTTTATGGGATTATAGTTATTGGTTTAATAGATAGGAATTTCCTACACAGGTCTATGCCGTCAGTTAGACTCAAAGAAACCAACAACACATAATGATTTTAGTAAACAACTAGTTGTGATTTTTTCCTAAAGTAACAGACATTGTACTTCCTTGTCAATTGAAATTTTATTGTAAATAGAGTTGTATTGTCAGTTTTGATGAAAAACTGACAATAAAAAGATACATCTTCCATTTTTTATAGCAACTGCCATCACATGTATGGTTTTTTTATATAGCATGTCTAGAAACCTACTGTCTGACTGTTTAGAAGGATGCATAACTTACAATGTCTTAGAACAACAAGTTCCATCCCATGTTCATCTTAACAACAAACCAACATACCTACAAAACTTGCAATAAAAAATGCATACAAAAGTTCACATCCACACAATTCATTGACAAGCATGCATTTCTCATTCCATCATCATTTAATTCCACTCTCATGCACATACACAATTCAAAAAATAGACATTCAATTCTATTATCCAATTCCATTCTCATTACATGTACAAATGTAATTCTTATTGAATTTATTTCTTTTCAAATTCATTCACACATATGCATATAACACAAACATCATTCACATATGACCAACAATTCACTTGCATTAAATATAAAGTTGTAAAAAGTCATAACCATCACATGTATATAGAAATAATGACATCAAAGTTTAGCAAACTCATATTTTGTCCCAATCATATAGAAAGTTGACTTTCTTAATGAAAGACTGTGCCCACATTTATCATATCTCTTCCAACTATTCTTTTGTACATGGATTTATTTTTCCAAACAAATGCAAAGAGAATGACATAATTGATGAATCATATTTAATCTTCTTATATTATTAAATGAGACTATTTACTTATGATGATCAAGACTATATAGATTACCTTTTGTATACAATGGATGTCTTGTGAAACTTGTTGACATTCAGGTTCATATACCACATCACGTAGTATTCACATGTTCAATTATTATCTTGTTTATAAGGTACTATAAACTTATAGTTATGTAAAGTGGTAATAAATAAAAATAAGCATAATTGGCATATATGCATTGGAGTCAGAAAATTACCTAAACATTCTTCAAAATTAATACTTTCTTTTTTTAGCTACATTTCTCAGGACTCTCTGAATGCTTTTATACCCCTATAAGTTAAAGTAATACATTTAATTTAATTAGTAAATAGTCATGTAATGATGCATATATTAATATATGTCATGGATAACAAAATTTACTTACGCTACTATTGTCACTTTTAATGCATGACCCCACTCCATAATTTACAACCCAAATGATCTAGATAACACACAAATAGCATCTTGGGGACAACTAATAACAACTCCCAGTGCTTATCACTGAGTGAAAAGAAGGCAATCAAAAGTATTACTTTAAGAAAAGTTCCCAAAACTTATTTAACATTGAAAGCAGCTATAATGTAACGTCTCAAGAATTGAGGCCTTAGATAACATGATCTTAAAAGGAATGATTGGAATACCCACATCACCAAGGTGTACCTCCTTTCAGGGATCCCATCACTAAGGAACTCCATAGTTAAACATGCTCATATTGGAGTAGTACTAGGATGGGTGACCAGTCTGGAAGTTGACCTTAACTTGCGTGTGAGTAAGGACAAAGAGTGTAGTTAAGGCTAGTGGTGATTAGTGGGGTCAGTTGTCATTCCTGAAACTCTACCAGAGCCTTAGGCAGTGGGCATAGGCATTACAAATGTTATCAGAGTCAATTCCCCTCTAGTAGGTGGGGCCCACTTGGGCCTGTGGCATGCCAATCTTTGAGCCGTGCGTTACACACATTTTGGAAAGGGTTATCCAAGTTGATGGAGCTTCGCATGCGCTAGTAGCATCCAACCATATTGGATAAGTGATCCTTTTAAGTAAAGAATTCAGATCCACAAGATAATCATAAATGTGAATGAGAAAATGAGTGATCATTTAACTAAACAATTAGGAGCCCAAAAATAATCATAAATGTGAACGAGAAAATGAGTGGTCATTTTAAGTAAAAAATTAGGAGCTCGATGATAATCATAAATTTGAATTACAAAATGAGTGATCCTTTTAAGTGATGGATCCCCCTTGCATTGGTAGTCGTGATCGGGAGTTGGGTGTACATGGGACATTTGGGTCTACACTAAAATGGGAAAAGATTATGAGGCTATATAGTTAAACCTTGACAAGGACGTCAAGAGTCTAAGTGGGGGAGATTGTAATGTCCCAGGATTTGAGGCATTGGATAGCATGATCTTAAAAGGAATGATTGGACTATCCATATCACCAAGGTACACCTCCTTTTAAGGGAGCCCATCACTAAAGAACTCCATAGTTAAGTGTGCTTAGCTTGGAGTTGTACTAGGATGGGTGACCAGTCAGGAAGTTGACCCTGACTTGTGTGTGAGTGAGGACAAAGCACGTCGTTAAGTCTAGTGGTGATATGTTGGGCCAGTCATCATTCCTGAAACTCTACTAGAGCCTTGAGTAGTGGGCCGATGCGTTACATATAATCACACTCTTTCCACAGTATCAAAATATTTGATTACAATAGAGAAGTAATTACTAGCAGATGCTTGGTCTCTATCTACACAACTAATCAATGATTGAACAAAAAATGCCACATTGGTTAATGTAAATTATCCACATATCATATATAAGTAGCTCCAAAACACATATGTATGTATTAGTATATAATAAAACAATTGAAGATATATTTTCACATATATACAATGAGGTATATATCCATAATATCTCACAATATATAAAGTTCTATCACAGTTGTATTCAACCAATCATAAGTAAATAGATCTACAATATCTGTCAAGAATACACTACTATCGTGATTTTGACCTATAACGTCCTCCTAGATATGAATCATCATAATTGACCCCTATTATATTGTATAACTACAATGCCATTGCCCCATACACATGACCTAGCGATTCAAATAGGTAATTTACAATCTAAGAAGGTAATTGAGGAGGAACTGGAGGAGGAACTATAGGGGGATTGTTAGGTACTATGATCTGTATGTATTCTCATATTAGTCACTAATTATATAAACAAACAAAAACAAATCACAAATGCAAATGCAATATAATTTTGTCATACATTCTCATAGATAAATTTGGCTTTAGGCCACACATCCATGCCACCTTTTGCATGTCCTATCTTGTCGTGCTCACGCTGGCCATACAACAATGGTGTTTATTTCCAATCTGGGTAGACAAGCCTAATAGTCAAACGAACCGCGTTGTTAGTCATTATAACACCATGACTTGTGTCACCTAGAAGGGGTGAGAAAGCATCACCCAGTGTAATGATGTAGAGGCTAGGTTCTAGTAATGCAAGACGACATGACCTCAATGCCTACAATATTTCATATAGTGTTATATATACCCAAAGACAACATATTGTACATTCACTTGAAAGAGTATTGTATCACAAAAGACCTTACAATCAGCGTACTAGGAGGATCCATGGCATTACTCCCAACCACCTCTGTGTAAGGATGGTCCACCTCAGAAGAAGAGTGGTGTAGCCAAGATATTGTCTGAGGAGGTTGAGATTGAGATTGAGAAGTCTGACACTATCTCATTGCTTCTTTTGTTCTCTCTGAAATCATGTCCTCTACCTCCTCTTATGACAATTTACCTTTCTTGATAGATCTGCACTTTTCATGTGATGTGCCAAAAACTGAATATTATACCTACACCACCCCTAACATGACCAAGATGCTCTATTGTACTCAGAGCAACTGTCATTTCATCCCTTTGGCCCTCAAGGATGAACTTTCCTTCTTTTCTTTTCTTATAGAGTGTAAGGATGGGACCCGAGAGGGGATCCACTCCCTACTAAATTAAATAAAAAGGAAACTTCTCATATATCAAACGCCACTGTAATTTTTTTCGCTAAAGGGATAATAGCCAATTTATTCAAAATATATATATCATGATACCAAATGTAGCAGCGAAATGTAAAACATCTAACTATAAAAAACTTGATTTTATCACTATCCTTCACCATAAATGGTGATACATATGAAAACAAACACATAGGATCAATATAGGGCTATCTAACTATATCAAGTCTATCTCCCAAGCATCAACTCCTTATACTAGGTCCACGTCTTTTGTATTGCCTTCTGTATCCTATGCCAAGGGTTGTTCTACCTTTGGGTGGGTTGAACAACAACACTCAGGAGGAGGAAAACAAAAGGAAAAGATGTCAGCAAAAATTGAGTATGTCCAATAAATAACAACTAGGAAATACTTAAGATATTTGGAGAGGCAAGGAAAGATATCAAGTAAAGGAAAAGTTCAAAAGAAAAAGTTCCAAGAGGATTTAACATGCCAAAAGATGAGGCATTATAAAAAAAGATATGCTTTACTGAAAGAAAATCTTGACATATAACAATAATAATATTTCATAAACCATGCATGTAAACAATTAGATCACTTTTATATATGTATGATCGAGACCCATAAATCTCAAGCCTAAAAATATTTTGGGTGGAAAACACAAACCCTGGGCGTAGTATGCACACCCCTATAAATATGTGAGTGGAATACACACACTTAAGATGGAATGCACACATCCAATTATTATGGAAGTACAGATGTACTACTACAATCAATAAAATATAGTCTATTTGCACACACACAATAATGTAAAGGCAAGATTCAAGTTTGGTTATTAGAAATATGAAATAAATGAGGATGAGATCATCCAAGTCACATAATAGGCCAAATGACCATAAGTGATAACATCAACAATAATTGAAGATGAAACAAGAAACTTGAAAATATAATCAAGGATAATCAATTTTTGACCAAGTAATGCCTCATATGGAAAAATTTATTAGTCATCATAGTATTTCCTACATAATTGGGAAAGATTCACATACCTTAGTTGAAATACTAAATAACCAATACAATACAAAATCATGGTAAGAGATACACCAACCTATAGTCATTATATATTCTTTGAATTACGATCTCAATATTTTATTATTCTTTTTATTTATCTACTTAAAAAAACTCTTAGTGCATTAAAACTATGACAAGGGAACATTGACCTACTGCCTTGGAGACAAAGTCATTTGATCTTTAACATGTTGGGTCGAAAATAGCCTTAGCCAAATAGACTCATGATCTTCTCTGACCACAAAAAAGGTTAACAATTGACTAGTCACATGGATTAAGATCTTCATATTCTTGATCATTGTTGAAGAATAAGACATGACTGCAGATCACTAATTATCTTCAAAACATCTATGGAATGTCAAAGGGATCAAGAAAGATCGAGGTATTGGTTCAAGTTTGCAATGTCCATGAATCCGGGTTGTCTACAATGTCCAAACTCCTTCAGTTCTAGTTCAATGGTATTAGTGGTTGTAGCTTGTTGCAGGAACTCTTAGATCTTTAACACAATTCACCATGTATTGTCGTGAAGTTTGAATAGTCCATCGACGTGATGAAAATAACTAAGGGAAAATGTCAAAGTTAGTGAAGCATGATTTGTGCACTGCAAACATGATGTTTTGATGACGTTCCATGCTTCTTTCAGAAAGAGGGAATTGTGGTGGTAAGATATGTTGCTTCATGGGTATGGTGGAGGGGAAGAAAAGGGAAGGGAGAAGAGAAGAGGAAATCATGAGCAACCTTCTGCATAGCACCAACTTAAATAGGCTTGCAGATATAGAAAGGAAGTAGGAGCTTTTATAGATACAAGAATAAGAGTCAAAGGTTGTTATCTGATTGGTTTTTTAAGGAAACAAACATTAACTAAACAAAGTAAATTTGACATGTAGTCTAATTATGATGTGTATAATACAAAGCTAACATGTATTTCTTATTTTGAAACTATTTAATAAGTCATTTGATTTATTTGTATTCTTTTAGCATTATCACGATAATTTACTTTATAATTTATTTATGGCAACTTAGAATTATCCAATTGACGTGGAATATCATTAATAGAGAACTTAATATAATAGAAATCCGAATTTGACATTATTTCTTATTTTAGATTATTTAATGGAATATTTAATATATAATGATGTTTTGGTTTTTTGTAAATAAATATTATAATAATGTATATTTCATTAATATATTTGGATTATATTATCCTTTGGAAAATATCTACTCACAAGGGAAGTATATCCTTTCTATATTGCTTTAAATACATATCGTCATGCTAATTTTCTATTAAGTATGTGTAACAGAATTTTATTTTAAGGAAAAGGCCTCTATGTAATTAATGTTAATATAATTCTAATTCCAATCTCCTCAAAACTATTCTAAACTTGCATATCACGAATTTGATTATAACAATAAATTATAAGAGAAACATGTGAAGATATTCACAATGCTTATAATATAACATTTTTTGTTAATTTATCTTAAATCAAGATAATGATGATGAGATTACCATATGGACAATTTTCTACTTTTGAGAAATTTAGGAGAAAAGTGCTAAGTTTTTTTAGAAAATCGCACAAACAATGTTGTTGTTATTTTTCAATTGGTATTCATGTATTTATTAGATGTAAATTTTATGTTGCAACATATTCTCAATATAATGTAAACTTCATAATGAGAGTCAACTTCCATTATGATAGGCTAGGGAGGATAATTCTACCTACATGCCATTCATATATAAGAGAGAGAGACAATAAATTAGATTTTCTGTAAAATTCATATATTGTATTAAATGGGACAATGCCATTAAATTCCATATAGAATCACCATATTTAGAAATGAGAATATTATTGGAATTCTTTCATGATGAACAATTTCACACATTTACTGCAAATGATGTACTAGTTTCCATAAAGCCATTTGTTAGTGAAAGACAATATTAATTGTCTCGTTAATATTTAATTAGACATTTATGCATGTTAAAACTAGATATTCAAAGTGCTCGCAGCTCCCTAGCGTCTAGGGCTCTGGTGACTACAGGGGTGATCTAGGGCTCCCCCGTGTGCGACGCTCAAGCCTAGGGGAGGGGGTCAGGCGTCTTGTTGGGCCGTCACCTTCTCCCCTCGGGCCTCCTCCTCGACTTGCCCTCCTTTCCGATTTCCTTTTGTAGGTGCCTCTCTGAGCTCCTCATCTCTCCCCCCTAGGCGGCATACGTGCGACCTGTTGTGATCGGGTCTTCTCTTCGGTGTGTTACTTGCAAGAGGTGGTGGTGCTCTTCTCCTGGAAGATTCTTGCTCAGATCTACCCTAAGGCTGAGGCGGGTGGCTAGTGGGGGTGTCCTCACTGGGGTTCCGGAGGAGGCAGGTTTCCCTCCTTTGTTTCTACCTTGCAGGTTTTCATTTGGGTGCTAGTTTCTGGCAGGCTATCTGCCTTGTTCCGCCGTATATCGGCGTTAATTGTTCCTTTGAATAAGGATTGTTTCTCCTTCCTCTATGAAGGTGGTGGTTTTTCTGGGTTTCCCCCGGTAATTCAACCTTGGTACGGCTAATTCTCATCTTTTCTCTAGATTGATCTTATTACTCAGTTGTATGGCTCCGTTTGAGTTGATATACGAGCAGAATACCATCTTGTTCCAACCCCCTACCACTACTTAACACTCAGGTTGAAGGAATTCTTCAGGAAAAGCTGCTTAAGACAACCTCAAGGAAGAAGAATCAAAGCAGAAGTGTCTCTCTCTCATTCCAATATGAGTTGTAGTGGCCTTGGGTTACTGAACATGACGTTTGTATGTTTTGTTTGTATCTTTCTCCCCAATTGTAGATGCCGTATGGATAACAAGTAATGAATCGATCCATTTTCTCTAAAAAAAAAGACATTTATGCATATTTTTAACATTAATTCATATATATGTATATCATAATGTATATTGCTACATGTCTTGTAAGTATTATTGGGTTTGTCTACTGAATCATGACATAATTGTATAAATACATTTTATAAAGTAGAAATGAAGTTTACTTATATTGTTACATGTTACTCCAAACCAAAACAATTTTTATATTTCTTTTCATTCAAATTTCTACTTAGAATTTTGTTATAATTCTTATAAGAAATAACGACTTAAGTTTCCCAACAAAAATAATTTTCTCATCAATAAGAAATCAACTTCTATGGCCAATAAATAGGAGAAATTACTTTCGTCACTAGATTCCACTTTTCAAGTCATTTATTATATCATTTAATTATGTTGGAGTTCAAATTATATTTTCCTTCCTTAATAAAATTAAGGCATCTATATTGTTCAATTAATATAAAACTTGGAAATCAAGCTTATTGGGACCGAAGGAAACACATTTTCCAATACATTTCACTTTTGGAATTTCCTTTTTTGAGTTATGGCCCCATTCAAATATTTGTCTCATTACCACTATATTTATCAAAATATTATATCTTTATTATCAACATTTATTGAATTAAGTGTTATTATATTCACATTCTTGTCAAAAGAAGTATCTTATATTTTTACATAAAATTCCACATTTAATATATTTAGTCTATTAGTTCTATATTTATTTAAATAATAACACATTATTAATATTTATGGCATGGAATTATCAATTGTTATTCCAAAGCATATTATTAATTTTTATTTAGCCATTATGTTAGTAAATAAAATATATGTAACATATTTCATGATTTTATTTACATGTTGGCACATAATTAAGTCATTATGTAAATATGTTAAATTTTTACCCTTGTTTGGTCAAATCCATGAAACCAATCTTACTTTATTTCTAATCATGGAATATGGTAGATTCTAGGTTTTGGTTCTTTATATAGAGATCCCTCAGATCATCATCAATAGTAATGGGTCACTACACCATAACAATCAAGATAAAAAAATGAACATGCACTCTAAGAGTAGATTTTTTTCCCATTTTTACAGCCACCTCAGTAGTTGTGAGGCTTGGTATTTCTTCAAAGTAACTCGTCCTTGCACCTATCCACTCTTCATGTCGAGGTAGAGGTGTAATAGTAGTAGAAGACACAACAAACCTAGGTGTAGGTTGGACAGTAGAAGACAACTGTTGTCTCTATTGACAATGCTAGTCGTAAGCACTTGGACCCAACTTGTGGTCGTGTATATTATTTGCATGCCTTTCTTTTTTAGCATTGTGTATAGCTTGGATAATCCAAAACTTATGCTAATCACATAATACATTGAATTCATCTGATTAATCATAAAAAAAGAATTTTAAAGGAGGCTTATTACCTTGAATTCATCGATTTCTCTTGAAGCAACAAACACTTCCTACACATTCTTATCAAGATAGGTCCATTGCTTAGTGGCGGGCTTCTTCCTCTTATCATCCATTATGTATTCTCTTGTCAGAATTGACCAATAATAACTCAATATCCTCTCACAACATTGCATTACATTTTTATGGTACATGTTTTTTTATCAAGGTCAAAGATTCTCTGCAAAAGGTTCATATATTTAATGGCATATTTTTTAAACAGTATTGTGAATATATTTAAAAATAGAATATCTCACAACTACGTCCTTCTATATGACATCTTTAATGGCAGGATCAACTTTATGCCAAGATTTTATTACTATTTCCACTTTTCTATGAACAATAGCCCCTAAATATTACCTAAAAGAACTATGATTCATCCCAATAGATTTCCTATTTCATCAAATTCAATGGAAAGTTTTAGGCCTCTACCCCTTTGTGCTACTAAATTGTTCATAAAAGTAATGCCTCTTTTATGTCCACGATCATGATGCTCCTCAGAATAAGATCCTTAGGGTGCACATCTTCAGACTACTCATCCTAAAATTGTCAAGAACCACATATAAGTGATAAAGAATGTAACTTATATAACTGTGATAGATAATGCAAATTGTACATCTATGTAATAAAACAATTCAACTAACCCCGAACTCGTCATCATGGTGCAAATCATCATAGAGCTCATCCTAACGGTGCTCATCCTCACAGTCAAAATCCATCAAAAAAATTCACATTAAAAATAGTCAAAGAATGATATATAAGTGATAAATAATGTAAAATGCACCTATAGAATATGAAACATATATAGTAATAAAGAATATAAAATGCACATCTTGTAGGGAAATATGGCGTCAGAGATGGTAGTGGAAAATGAAATTTTCTTTACCATGTTCCTCATAACAAGCAAATCATGTCAACAACTATGAAACATGAAGGAAGGTGCAAGACATATACTTGGTCCCAGAGCAAGCCTAATGTTAGTCCTTGTAGAGTTGTAATTGTTTCTCAAGTAGCACCCCGAAAGCAGGTGACGACGACCTCCTAATGTGTCACCACCGATGGTGGTTGATGATGTCCTCCTAGCATGTGGCAACAACCTACACGCCTATACATACTCCATGTGGACCATCAGGAACTTCTCATCATGCTTTTAGAGACGATGAGAATGAGTTGTCAATTCATATTGTCAACATGCTAGTGTCAACTTTTCTCCTCATGTATATCTCTCCTTTTTATGGGTAAGATGCCTCTGGCTCTCACATTACACAACCATGAGATGAGGAGTCTTGTCATATAAGAGTGTTGAGAGCCTTGGCCACACCCTCTTTATATAAGAGTGGATAGGATAAGGGTTTACAAACCTTAGGAATATGAAAGGTCAGATCTCACAATTTGTCAGGGGTTGCAAATCATCAGTCAGTTGGCTGGAAAATCAAGTCGGTCGATTGGTTTGCTTTCCTATTTGCAAACATACTACCTTTTAATATGATGATTAATGCACATCATTACTTCAGTAATAATCTCTTGACCTATTCCTACCGACCGTCCAGTCAGTTGACTATATTACTTAGTGAGTCAAATGGACACTCCAGTCGGTCGACTAGACACTCTAGTTGGTCAATTGATTCCAAATCAGTCAAATGGTATTCCCATTTAGTTGACTGGACACTCCAGTCAGCCAACTAATATCTAACGTTATTGAAGTTGGTTACGTAAACACTTTAGTAACCAAGTTAAACCTTATCCATAAGTAAAATTATATTCCAAGTGCATCCTATGCGTGTGACCCAATATGTCCCAAATTACATTGGCAATGAATGTCCATAACTAGATTATGACATCATAAACAATGAGCGATATCTAGAAACACTTCATTTCTACACAAGTAATTGGATATGTTGGAGAACAAATTCAACCTACATTCATGATCAATGTTACTATAATTGTATAGTTACTTTATCTCAGATCCATATTGAATGCTAGGCATGGAACCATCATCCTCTTAATACTCAATAAGTGTTTCTTGCACTAGAGTAGACTATTGAGATATAAGTGAGATCAATATCTTTAACTCACATGATCATGGCCATGTATTTCTCTATCTCGCTTATCAATTGGACAAGATATCAACTCTGAAAGGAGGAAAAAATCCCATCTACATCACTCACAATCAATCCCCATGTGTCACAATGTACCCCAACACCACCTTTATAGCATCCCTTATTCAAGGTCAAGTAGGACGATGCCAAGTTCATTGACAACATGTGATGACTGCAATAACTTTTGATCTAAGAACCACATAACCTCTATCATTTTGAGAGTTGATTATGACTACTATTTAATGGTTCCATGTATCACTCTCAAGGTGTGTCTGTCCATTACATTGTTCTCTAACAAGTACCTTTGTGTTTGGCTCGATATCATATATCATGACTAATGAGATTCTATCATCAACCAACACCCATTCTAGTCTTATGTATTATTGTTGTCTATTTTCCTTCCACAATAATATCTAACTAGGGACACAACAAGAATGTACATACTCTTATCATTACATATGATCTCATTGTTCAAGTCCTCACCCTAAAGACATATATCATCTAATAACATCACTTTGTAGACATCTACCATATTATATCATTATCTCTTAAATGTAAAAAAAATATAATACACAAAATTGCATTTATTGTCAAATCAAGTACATGATGCCACATCACAATCATCATATGATTGGACCTTTGGGAATACATAATAGAAAACTCCCACTTGAACTTCAACCAATAACCCATGAATTTAATCCCAAGTGATCTAACATGACCATCATGTTTCTGTTGCGAACATGATTTTGTCAGTAGGTTAACAATATTGCTTTTAGTTGGTACCGTGCAAATCTTCACATTTTCTTATTGTACAATCTCTTATATGAGATGGAAGAGCCAAAGTATATGTCTGGAATGCTGATGTGATCTAGGTTCCTTAGCTTGTGCAATAGCTCCATTGTTTTCATAGTACAACTCTACTCCATCACTAATGCTTGGAACCATCCAATTCCTTAATAAACTTCTTGATCCAAACAACTTCCTTTGCTGCACTCGAGGCAATAATGTATTCAAATTCTGTTACATAATCAACAATTGTCTCTTGCTTGGAACTTTTCCAACTCATAGCTCTATTGTTAAGGCAAAAGACAAATCTAGATTGTAATCGATAATCATCTTTGTCAGTTTGGAAGCTTGTATTGGTGTAATCCTATACACCCAACTCTTCCTCACCACCATAAATAAGGAACTGGTCCTTAGTCCTTCTCAAGTACTTAAGCATGTTCTACATAGAATTTGGTGACTTTCACCAGGATTGACTGATATCTACTCATCATGCTCAAAGCATACAAAACATTAAGAGGAGCACATATTATTTCATACATGATAGATCCAATAGTCGATGCATATGAAATCTTACTCATATGTTCCCATTTTTTACAAGAACTAAGTATTAGGCTCTAGAGAAACTAATTCCATAGATGACGTGTAAGTTTCCTCTCTTTGAGTCCTTCATGTTGAACATCTTTGTTAATGTATTTACTCTGTCTTAGGCCAAGAAGCCTTCTAGATCTACCTCTATAGATCTTAATTCCTAAGACAAAGGATGCTTTTCCTAAATCCTTCATATAGAAGGTTTTCCCAGCCAGTTTTTTTTGCCAATTTTAGGTAGAGATGTCATTTCTCATCAATAGTAAGTCTTCTACATACAATACAAGAAATAAAAATTTGCCCCCACTAACCTCCTTGTTAACATAGGGTTGATATTCATCTTGACCAAAGAAAAACTCTTTGACTGCCTTGTCAAATTAAAGATTCTAGTTCTGAGATGCTTATTTCAATCCATATATTGACTTTTGTAGCTTACAAAATTTATTTAAAATACTTGGAACTATAAAACATTTAGATTATATCATGTACACATCCTCAATAAGATTTTCATTAAGGAATGTAGTTTTAACATCCATCTGCCAAATCTAAAGTTGTCATGCTGCAATGACAATCATGATCCTAATGGATTTAACCATGGAAACTAGAGAATTTTTTTTGTCACAATCAACACCTTGAAATTGTTTGAAACCCATTGCAACCAGCCATCCTTTTTAGCTTTGTACATTACCATCCATGTCAGTCTTCTTCTTGAAGATCCACTTACACCCTATGGGTTTTACCCCTTCAGGTGGTCCCACTAAGGACCATACATTGTTGGTGTACATGGGTTCCATCTCATATCTCATGGCCTCAAGCCTTTTCTCAGAGTCTAGTCCCTCTACATCTTCTAGGTAGTTTTTTGACTCATCATCTATGACCAACTCACTACCTTCTTGAGACACAAGATAACCCAATCTTTCATGATCTAGGCATGTCCTACGAGATTCTCATGGCCTCAAGCCATTTCTCAGAGTCTGGTCCCTCTACATCTTCTAGGTAGGTTGTTGGCTCATCATCTATGACCAAATCACTGCCTTCTTGAGTCACAAGATAACCCAATCTTTCATGATCTAGGCATGTCCTACTAGATCTATGAGGTTCATGTGTTACATGAGGAACTTGAGATTCTACAATGGTTTGTGAGTTTCCTTGTTACTTTTGTACCTCTATAGGTTCAATAATTTCTTGTTGGTCTCGAACCTCTTCGAGTTCTACTTTCCTCCCACCAATATCTTTTGAAATAAATTATTTTTCTAGAAAAACAACATCCTAGTCAACAACTAATTTATTGTCAGATGGGTTATACAAGTAACATCCCTTAGTTTCCTTGGGATATCCAACAAAATCACAATTTTCTAATCTAGGGCCAAGCTTAACATGAATTTTTTCCTGAGATAAGCTTCACATCACCAAATCTTCATAAAAAGACATATTGGGATGCTTCTCAGTCCATATCTCATATGGCATCTTTTGAACCTATTTAAAAGGGTATTTGGTAAGTGTAAACACTTCTTTCTGATACACCATTATGTTACAATACCATGGTCTCATAGAAGGTCCTCAAACACTTGGCTTAAGTATTCTCCTCCTCGATTGGATTGAAGCATTTTAATACTTTTTCCAAGTTGGTTTTGTAGTTCACTCATGAACTTCTTGAACTTTTCAAGGGATTCAGACTTGTATTTCATGGAATACACACACCCATATCTACTTAGACTATCAATAATGTGATGAACTACTGGTAACAACCTCTAACATTTGTTCTAAGGGGTCCACATACATCAGTATGGTTGAGTCCTAATAGACCACTCACTCTCAATATTTCCGGTGAAAGGAGATTTTGTCATCTTGCCCAACAAACAAGACTCATATGTTTCTATTGGTTTGAAATCAAAAGAGTCTAGATAACCATATTTATGGAGTCTAGAAATGCTTTTCTCATTTACGTGACCTAGACACAACGCCAAATATATGTTTGATTTGAGTTTTTGAGTCTTATTCTTTTGGTATTTACATTATATACACTTCTCTCTAGATCTAATAAGTATAGACCATAGGACATAGCAGAACTACCATAAAAGATCTTACCTTTACTAATAGAACATTTTCCATTGTTTATATGAAATTCAAGTATACTCTTGTCCAATTAAGATATAAATATGATGCTACTACTAATAATATGCACATAATAGCAATTCTCTAACTCTATTACAAGCCCACTGGTCAGAGAGAAGTCATAGGTTCCAACTGCATTGGAAGACTCTTGCTCCATTAGCAACGTGCAGTTCAACCTCATCTTTCTTTAAAGGTCTTCTTCTTTTTAGATCATGCACATTTAAGCAAATGTGAGATCCACATCCAGTATCCAATACCCAAGATGAAGTAATGGAAAATTTAATCTCAATAACATATATACATGAAGTAGAGATCTCTATCCCTTGCTTCATGTTCTTGAGTTTCTTTGAGTGAAAAGGAAAGATTCCTTTTACACTTACCCTTCTCCATATCTTGACTGCAAAAGACTTGGACTTTAGCTTAGACTTGGAACTTTTATTGGCCTTGACTTTTCCCTTGGACTCCTTTCCTATGATTACCATCATAGGTTTTTCCTTCTTCATCCATTCTTCAACATTTATCAACATGCCAAGCAATTTAGACAATAGTTTAGCAAATTTACTCAAGTAATATCACTTGATATATTGACTATATGATTTAGGTAACAATTGTAGAATCATATATGTGGCCAACTCTTGGCCTAAAGGAAATCCCATTTTTTCTAGATTTTTCACATACCCAATCATATTGAGTACATGGGGCTCTAATGGATCTCCTTCTGTCATCTTGCATTCAAAGAGTTCCTTGAAGACATTGCACCTTTCTTGCTTTGCATGATTTGTAAGATGTTTTACCATCTTGAGAACACTCATGTTTTCATGTTGTTTATGCAACTCATAGTTCATAAAACCTAGCATAAGGTCTTTATTGTCTACATCATCATTGACATGCTTCAAGTAAGCATCCATTTCAGCCTTAGGCACATTAGGAGTGGGTTCCTCTAGCACTGGTGTTTCAAGGACATAGAGCTTGCAATCATGAGTGAGAACATTTCTCAAAATTCTAAACCAGTGATGGAATTCGATCCCATTTAATATGTCCTTCTCAATCAGTGATCATAATGATAAGGTGTTTACTATTTATTTCTATAAAAGAAAGTTTGTATTTGTCAAAACACTTTCTATTTGATATGATAATATTGACGACATTAGGTAGACCTTCAATTACTTTTTATCCCACTATTTTGGTGAAACTAACAGCCCTCACTATTAATTCAAAAGATTGCAGTGTACAATCTTCTAGTGACCCAAAATCCATATTTCATCAAATCATAAGTCAGTGATGAATGCATATTTGTCAGGGTTCAGTCACCACGTTGGGCCCAATTTTGCACCGATTTTACACTTTTATTGCTCAAAACTCTCATACACATGTTTGCTTAGCCTAATTGGATTTTCCCTAATTTTGTTTGGTTTATCCATGGTTCTAATCAATTTGTGCACTCATTTGCAGGTCAAAATAGGAACTTGGGCCCAATCTTCTCTCGACCCATCTCTACAGCTCACGGCCCCTGTTATTCCTTAACCGCAATTGTGTTTCGTTCTTCTCCTAATACCGCGATCGCGGTATTCTCCTAACCCTAACAGCAGACAGCGACCATTCTGCCCCTCTTCTAACCGCAACCTGTGGTGTCTCATCCACCAATAACCACAATCACAGTTCTATCCTCCACCTACACCGCGACCACCCCTCTCCAAAAACAGTCTTCCTCTCCACCAACACCGCCTACACCCCGCAATCGTGACCGGCTACTCTCTCAGGACTGCGATCGAAAGCATCACCTCCAGGCTGGTCGTGTTCTTCACTACCCTAACAACTGCAGTTGTCTCCCCTCTGCATCCAACGATCAACCATGATCATCGTTAACCCCCACCTTCGACGCCTATACAATCGTGACCTCCATCCTCCTCATTGTGACATGTCGTTCTCATCTAAACACCACGATCCATACTTGAGACCGTTATCTGGGATCATCCTCAACGCTCACACCTACCTTGTCATCACAACCTTCATCCCATCTGCACCTACTCCTTACAACCTCCCATGCCCGACTACCATCTTCTCAATAACTGTGACCGCGACAATGGCTTCTCGCCACTGCGACCCTTCCTTCTCTACCCATGGTTTCTATGATCAACTCTCTTACCCATGATTTCTTCACTGTCACACACCACGATCACCTCCGGTCTACCGCAATTGCAACCTCTTTGCATCTTCCTCTGCACCAACCACCATCGCCGCCTCCTTCAACCATCATCAACATCTACGCCACCACATGCAGTCAGCTAGACCGTGACCTGCAACCCTAACCAGAAACCACGACCAGATCTCCTCACACCCACGGTCCCTCCTTTCACAACAAATAAACCGTGACTGTGGTTTAACCTTCAACATTGCAACCAGGTCGAGTGCCCAAGCAACCGTGATCTCAGCACAAGAATCACAACCAAAGGAAGATAACAAGAACCGCTACCTGCAAAACTTAACCACAACCTACTGCTCATCACAACAACTGCGATCATTGCAAAAAGCAACCATGACCGTGGAAGTAAGTGGTGGCCTGCACCTATAAATAGGCCACCCACCTGACTTGTCAAATTACCCTCTCCAGGCATCGTTAGGCTGTAGGTCTATCCTCAACCTAAGGAGACGGTCTCCTCCACATCTAGGCTACGTCCAAGAAGCATTCTACCCATGGTGCATCCATCTATCCGCTCCATCCAACCCATTCATCCAGATCTGAGGTGGAAACCCAGATCTACAATTGTCTTCATCATCTACTTCGTGCCTACACCACCATCATGTCCACGAGCTACTTCTCCTATTGTGATCAAGGACTATGAGAAGAGAGAGAAGGTGGAGAGACATCTGTCCCATCTGCCGTGGTGTTCTTCCCTCCTCGTCTAGATCTGCCCCAATGTTGTGTAGAAGATTGTTTCTCCATCGAGCTGCGATCATCTTCTTCACCATGCTCATGGTAGAATCTTCACTCTCTTTTGTTCTTCTTATTTTTCTCACCATGAGCGAGTAGTTTCCTTTCACTGGGGTGCGGGGACTAGCCCCTTTGCCCGTACTTTCATGTCCAAATTATTAAACATTCCATGGCTTGTATATAACTTTTCATTTCGTTATTAATCGTCGATGTGTGCTGTAAGGACCCTGACCTCCGTTTAGGGCTTATCCTGTTTGCTTTGCTTAAACCTGATGTTTAGTTGCTTGCTAATCACCTTTAGTGGTGATTAGGGTTTGTTGGTGCTTTGTTGAGAGCTGGAGGTGCTATTTGCAATTAACCGAAGTTTAGGGTTTGTGGGCAAGTTTGCCACCTTGTGAGGTGTTCCTCCCTCTCCTTGCTTGCTCTTGTGTTGAGAGGAAGGTTTGGGCTCGTTTCTTGAGTTCCTTTGGGCTTGGTTGAGCTTGTTGGGCTTTGTGGTGCCTTGTCCTTTCTTCTTTGGACCTTGTGTCAGGCAAGAGTGCCCTGTGTCGGCCTTGGTGTGTCGGCCTGTGCTTGTGTCGACCAGTGGTGTGTCGCCCAGGGTGTGTGTCGGCCATGGTGTGGAGGTGTGTCGCCCATGGACCCCTTTGAATCTCTTTGACCTCATTTGTGTCACCACTAGTGGGCACTTGGTACTTGATGCTTGCATGTGGAAATGGCCTTGGACATGTGTTTAGGGCATGTTAGAGTGGTGGCTTTGCACATGGACAAGTGTCCCTAGGTGGGTGACACCTTACCTTGTCTTTCCTTGGTTTCTCCTCCATCCCCTCCTATATATGCGTTTCCTTTCTTTTGCTAAGGATCCCTTTAGTTCCTTAGTCTCCCTCTCCCTTCGTGCACGACACCTTCTTCTTTTGCAAGCTTGGTGGCCGATCCTTGCCTTGGAGTCTCCTTCTTCCTCTAGTGGTGGCCGAACCCTAGAGTGCCTTGCTCTTCTTCTTGTGGTGGTGCTAGGAGCTTGGAGCTTGCTTAAGGCAGGTTACATAACTCCTAACCCTAACTACACTACCTTCTTTTATGTTGCTATGATCATCTCGGCTATGTGTGTTGCTAGTTTAGCTTCTTGCTTAGTTGTTTCTTGTTGGACGATCCATGTTCTAGGGTTTCTTGTTGAGAAACACCCCTTTCTCTCCTAGGCCTAGAGGAGTGAGCTTGAGTTCTATTAATATGGGCAATACTCTTCTCTCGCTTAAGTTGAGAGGTGAGCTTGTGTTCTAGTGGCTTGAGCAACACCCTCCTCTCACCATGGACTTGAAAGGTGAGCTTAGTGGTGGTTGTATCCATTAGGGTTTTGGTGCCCTAGTGTTTGAGGTTAGTGGTGACCCTGTCGGGTTGCACCTTGGCCGATATGGCCTTGGTGTTAGTGTTTCCCGATATCCCCTCTTGACCTAGAGCCTTGGATGACATATGTTGTGGCTGTGTCGAGCGTTGCACCTAGTCCCTGCCTTGTGTGTGTGTCGGGCATCACACCTTGGTGAACGTATGTGTTGGCTTGGTTTCGTTATGCCTTGTTGTGGTGGAAGTGTTGCTAGCTAATATGTGGTGGGCGTCACCCCTTGGCCTTAGCTCTGCGTGTGTTGGCCGACAGCACAACACTTGATGGGCGTTGCATGATACTCTGTTGCACGCCACACCTTGCACGACATGCCTATAGGCTCAGCTGCCCGACAAGCTTGGTGGCCGTTGACCCTGTGTTGCACGACGCACTGTTGCACGTTATAGACTGAACTGCACGCCTGGATGCCCGATATCCATGATGCACGACACGTGTTGCACAACACACATAGGTGCACGATATGCCTGACACACCGTTGTCGATGCATGTGGTTGTACGACACATGCTGCACGATACACCTAAGTGTACGATACATCCTGAGATAGTAGGTCGGAACCCTTGCTGTTATGCTTGGCTGATATGTGCTGGTCTGCTTAACCGTTATGCGTTTGAGTGTTGGGCGATAGGGGAGAGTACCCTACCCGATACTACCTTTGGTAAGGGTAGTGGGCATTTCTAGTGAGGGTCTTGCTCCTTATATGGACAACTTATGTGCTAGATCTTGTTCTATGATGTCACGTTTGGTTGACAATAGTGACCCTTGATATGCTTGATGGTAATTGCTATAGTAAGTGCACATATATGTAACTTGACATGACATCTTATGTATTTATGATCATCTGGAATTATCTATTTAATGCTGAGGAAATGATAAGCATATAAGATGCTTGCATGATGATATGACCTATGTCTATGGTCACAGGTTGAGACATGAATGATAACGTATATAATCATCAATGTTGTCCTATGATTGATAATACGATCTTTCTGTACTAACCATGCAGGTGATGCATAGACAGGTAAAGGGCTATAAGGTAGATATGATGAGTAACATTGCTTTGATAATTGCTCTTGATGATGAGATAACATACATGATGTGTTTGGTCTGAGAACCTAAGTTTGGCTAAAGTGCCTAAGTTGATGAGAATGCCTTGAGAGGCAGTGGCACTATGTGATGAGGGATTGAGATCCCATGGCAATGTGATGATCCTTGAGATGGATCTAGATGAATGGCAAGAGGCCATGTGATAACATGTAATGTTGGATCCTTGTGATGGATCAGAATGATGTTGATTACAACAAAAGCATAATATTGAGTTTCATGCTATTTATTCTTGTTATAAGTTGCATTTTATACAACCTGGTTGAATCTTGCAATCCACATAAAAGATACTAACTAATCACAGTGGAATATATCATGTAGTTGCCTTGGCCATAGATCCATCATTGTTAGGAGCTAGTGATGGTGAAACGAGTTCTCCTGTGGGTTAACCCGGAGCACATATTGTTGAATATGTGAGGTTTCTCCTAGCCTAAAATAGAGAGGGAATCGAGTGCAGCTGCGGTTGCAGACTCAGGATATGTATAGAGCATGGTGAACAGGCCCATGGCTCAGGATATGTGATATGAGAGCATGAATGCGTTCATGGATCAGAGCACGGTGAACAGGCCCATGACTTAGATATACTAGCACCGAGACCTATACCAAGGCGGGCTAGAGGAAGGGTAGCCTATGGAGCTGACCTTGTGGCTGAGGCCACTTAAGCATGAGACTGCGGTCCTGCTTTGGTTCTCGTGCACTGACCACGAGGTGGGAGGTCGTGGAGTCCGGCTCTTCCATTGACCTTGTATGGCACTGACTCCAGGTTTCGCAGCCGTTGGTTGGATTTGAGCAGTACGGCTCACTTCCTCAGGGCATAATAACATGTAATCCAGCCGTATAGTATTTACTGCTTAAGGCAAAACACAGAACATTGGTTGAGGCCTTGCTTGTGTAGTTAATCTTGTCATACCTTGCAGTTACTTATACGTTCCTCATGTTATGTGGTAAGACCTTATAAATCTTATCTTGTTAATCGTGTTCCATAAAGAGATATCTTGGGTATATTCCTTCCATACATCTGGTAAGCTTGTCGGTATGAATAGTTTTACTTTATAAACTGCTCTTGTTATACCTCTTATCAGTTATCTGCTGTTGTTGCTTTATCTTCCTGAGGTTTTGTAGTTTCGGCGGGGAGTTATGTTTCTTGCTGGGACTGTGTGTCTCACCCCGATGGTTTATAACCTTTTTAGTTGTTTGAGCTAGATGTGGTGGTGGTCGCGGAGTTGCGGCTGAGCAGCAAGACGAGCAGTAGAAGGAAAGAGATGGACATGCTGCTGTTTTGGTTGTTTTTTAGTAGAGTCTTAGAGCCATCCCTGTACTCTCAGGTCCTTGGGAGTGTTTTGACGTTGTTTCATGATGTATAGCTGATGATGTTTTGCATATCCTGTTGCTGGCCAGATGTGGGCCGTTATGTATGTATAAACAGGCGATGAACTCATGTGATGGCTAGACAGCTGATCTCCTAAGCTGTGGACACATGTCAAGATCTTGTAAGTGTTTATATAACCTATTTTCCTTGCAGGATGAGGACCTAAATGTAATAGTTTCTCAATTATTCTGCTTTCCGCAATCAGTTTTAATTAACCTGTGTTTTTGGTAATTTGTGGTTTATGGTGATTTCCGCACATTTTTGCGTAACACCTCGCTATCTGTGTGATAGCGGGATGTGTTTCCACATGTGCTTGTGGATTGATCACCTACTTGCATTTATCTTGTTCGTTCCTATGTTGCGAGAACTTCAATATGTTGGATGTGAATGTCGATTAACGCAGTTGACTCCCAAATGAGAAATCATATGGTATTCCTTGAGGTCGTAAGTATATGATCCGTGAGGGGACGATCCATCTAGCCCATGATGATGCTTATGTGTGCCTAAACATCCGAACAGAGGGCCACAACTTTAGTTGGATATCTGTATCTTTGGAGTCGTAAGTACATGATTTAGATGGTGACAAGAAATCTGATGCCTAAGGTGATACTTACGTGAACCTAAACATCCTAATGGATGGTTTATAGAAGCTCTATTTGGATAGTTAGATCTTGCCTGGATGTTTGTGATTGGATATGTTTGCATGAGTAGTAGTGGTGAAACCTGGGACCACCCTAGTGATTCCCATAATTAATCTTTAATCAACTTTTAATCCTGCTCTTTACTTTCCTCGCATTTAGTTTAATTAACCTCAAACCAACCTTTGTTCTAAATATTAGTCTTGATTCAACTAAATTCAACTAGTAAAAGATTCTTAAAAATGTTGTCCCTTGGGATTTGATCCTCAACTATACTGCGATAAGACCTGTCTGCTTGTGGGTGGTATTATTGCACAAGGTTTTGGTAAAACTCAGGGATTCCAGCCCTGGATGAGTTTGTTAGTGCGATAATAGACCACATCAAATTCTGGCACTGTTGCCGGGGACAACGAAATCAGCTAGTCAAATCTAGTTGCATTAAGGCTAATATAGGTTTTTGCTTTTTATTTTGATACTATCAATCATTCACTTGAATTCGGTTCTACTCCGTCACTCTTACTTCTGAAAGATCTTTCCATCCTAGGTACCCTCAAAGACTAGTGCATGCACCACTTGAATAGTTCTGGCCTTGCTGCTAGCTTTGACCCTGAGATAGAAAGAACCTTTCATCATCAGAGTAGAGAGAACCAAGCTAGGATGGCACAAGAGGAGGAAATTGCCCGAAGGGTAGCTCAAGCCCTTAATGAACAAAGAGAAAGGCTTATGCAAGAAGCCCAAGCTGTAGTTCAAGAAGAAATCTAAGTAGCTCAAGCAGCAACTCAACAAGATGAGTTACAAAAAGACCTTCGAGAATTCTCAATCCCTAAAGCTACTGATGTTCACCACCCAGTACAACCTCCTCCCACCAATGCTGCCAATTTTGAGATCAGGGCACATTGGGTTACGCTGCTTCAGAATAGCCTTTTCTATGGTAAGAAAGGAGAAGATAGTCAAGAACATCTTCTGAGGTTTATAGATCTATGTGCTATGACAAAGAAAAATGGAGTCACAGATGATGCCATCAGACTCTATCTTTTCAAATACTCTCTTGCCGATAGAGCCATGAGTTGGTACAACTCTTTGCAATGTGAACCCATCACCACATGGGAGCAACTTCAAAATGTCTTCCTGGAAAAATTCTATCCTCCTTCTCTCACCTATGAAATTAGGGGCCGAATAACACAGTCCACTCAGGTCCCTGGTGAAACCCTTACAGAAGCATGGGAAATATACAAAGAGATTCTATGCAAGTGTCCCCACCATGGCATTCCTAAGAATCAACTCATTAAAATATTTTATAGGGTTGTGGATGATGATATCAAGAAGTTCTTAGACTCCTCATATGGGGGAAACTTCATGCGCCAAAGCTATGGTAGCGCATGGAAGGTTGTCACCCTTAGAGATAAAAATCAAGCCAACTGGGGTAGACCCGTAAGTAAAGGAGTGCTAAAGGTTGCTATGGAAGAAGCTAATCTTGAGTATAAGTCTATCACCGAGTCTCTTAATCTTCTAGTTGCCAAGCAAGACCAACTTGAATCATCTTTTGCCGCCTATGAAAGAAGACGTTCACCCCCTCGACAACAAGAACAAGTCAAGTCAGCTTCACTATTCTGTGAAGCATGTAAAGGCACCGATCATTCTACAATAGCCTGTAATATCCTCTATGATGTTGTTCTGGGCAATACTTGTACCCAAGGAGATAATGGTCAAATGGAAAATCTGAATGTTGTCAACACTATCCCTAGAGAAGGATATTATAATATGAATCAGAACAGGAACCATTTGAGTTTTCAATATGGAAACCCTTCTGGAGAAAAAAAATTGTGACAACTTGGTTCAAATAATCAATAAAGAGGTTTGCTAGGATTCCAATATAATCAGCAACAAAATTTCAGGAATCAAGGGAACTTTAGAGGTAACTTCCAGAATAGAAACTACAACAATTATCAGAACAATTCTCATTTCCAAAATCCCAACCAAGTCCCTTATCAACAACAAGGACAATAAGTCAGTCCCATATATCCTGATGACAAACTCTCAGCCATTGAGAAGATGTTGCAGTCACAATAGACTATGATAGCGAACCAACAAGCCCATCAAAAGGCTATTGAATCTCAACTAGCTCAACTGTCGGCTAGCCTCAAGCCACCTGCTGAAGCTTTCGCTGGCCAACTAGAGAATAATCCTAAGCATCCTGAGCAACTGAAGGCTGTCACTACCAGGTCTGGAAAAGACTATTCTGATCCTCCTGTAAAGACACCCATGGTTGTTATGGATGATGATGATCTTGTGATTGCCTAAGACTCTATAGTATATGAATCTCAACTGAAAGAACCACCAACCACTGATAAGACCGACAAAGAAAGTTAAGAAGAACCTATTGTTACAAAAGCAGAAAACACACCTAAGCCAGAGGTACCAGTGTACAAGCCTCTTCCTCCTTTCCCAGCTCATTTGAAGCAGACAAAGCTTGACACACGTTTCAACAAGTTCAAGGAAGCAATGAAGAAGCTTCATGTTGATATACCCTTTCTTGATGCTCTGACTGAGATATCAGCCTGGACAAAGTACTTGAAGTCTCTCCTCACAAGGAAGTATGTAACTAAAGAATACGAGACATTTAAGTTAGCAACAACCACTTCTGATATCATTTAGAGAAAGATGCCCAAGAAGCAGAAAGACCCAAGATCCTTTGGGATTTTGTGCCATATTGGTGACTCTTCATGTAAGAAGGGATTGGTCGATCTTGGAGCTAGCATCTCTATCATGCTACTTATCTTTTGCAAGAGGCTATGGTTTGTATAACTGCTTCCAACTGGTGTGACAATATAGTTTGCTGACAATTCTATGACTCTCCCATTGGGAATCATCGAGGATGTCCCAGTCAAGGTAGGAAAAGACTTTCATGTCCCATGTGACTTTGTCATTATGGACATAAAAGAAGATGCCAGATACCCTCTTATCTTTGTCTGTCCATTCCTTGCCACTGCGGGAGCTCTGATTGATGTTGAAGCAGGAATCTTGATCCTTAGACTAGGTAAAGAAACCCTCGATTTCAAGGTTTTTGAAAGTACACAAAGACCAAGCATGCAAGAAGTAGTCTACTTGATTGATTGCATAGAGAAAATGTCACTCATTACATAAGAGGATTATGAAAAAGACAATCCTTTAGAAGTGGCTCTAACAAACCCATCTACTGACAACTCCATCGACGAACAAGTAAATGATTGCATTCTCCAACTTAATGCTGCCAAAGAAGATCCTGAAGCTAAATTTGAGGAACTCAAGGCTGTGAATGTAGCTAAAGACCTATGTGAGAAACCAAAAGCTCCTGAAATGAAGACCCTACCTGAGGGACTAAAGTATGTGATTCTGGATGATCTCAAGGTCTGCCTAGTTATTATAAATTCTAATCTAACGACCGAATAAGAAGATAAACTCCTGAAAGAATTAAAAGAAAGAAGAAAAGCTACCGGCTAGAAGATGAGTGATCTCACCGGGGCCAGTCAAGCGCTTTTCATGCACAAAATCCCAATGGTGGAAGACCACAAGCCAACTGTTGAACATCAAAGGAAGCTGAATCCTAATATGAAAGAAGTTGTTCGCCTTGAGGTGATTAAACTGCTCACTACATGAATCATCTATCTTATATATGACTCACCATGGGTGAGCCCTGTACATGTTGGCTCAAAGAAAGGTAGCACTAATGTGATACAGAATGAAGATAATGAACTCATTCCCACTCGAACAGTTACCAGGTGGAGGATGTGTATCGATTATAGGAAGTTGAATAAGGCAACCCGTAAGGATCATTTCCCGATGCCTTTTTTAGACCAAGTTCTAGAGCAATTGGCTCACCAAGAATATTTCCGCTATCTTGATGGTTACTTTGGACTCTATCAAATTCCTATACATCTTGATGACCAAGAGAAAACTACTTTCACTTGCCCTTTTGGAACATACGCCTTTAGAAGGATGCCATTCGGGCTATGTAATGCGCCTGCAACCTTCCAACGCTGCATGGCAACCATATTTGCTGGTCTTACCGAAACTATTATGGAAGTTTTTATGGATGATTTTTCTGTATATGGGGATTCATATGAATCATGCCTGAAACACCTCTCCCTGGTCCTCAAATGATGCGAAGAAGCACATCTAGTGCTGAATTGGGAGAAGTGTCACTTTATGGTAAAAGAAGGCATAATCCTTGGCCATAGGGTCAGTAATTAAGGAATTGAAGTGGACAAGGTGAAGATCGAAGTGATTTACAAACTCTCTATCCCAACCAATGTAAGAGAGGTTCACACGTTCCTTGGTCATGTAGGCTTTTATAGAAGATTATCAAAGATTTCTCCAAGATAACCAAGCCTATGACCAACTTGTTACTAAAGGATGCTGATTTCCATTTTGATGAAGAATGCATCAAAAGTTTCAACATCCTCAAGCATGATCTTACGACAACAACTATCATCTGAGCTCCAGATTGGGGGCACCCATTCAAAATTATGTGGGATGCCAATGATTATGCAATCAGTGCAGTTTTAGGCCAATGTATAGAGAAGAAACATCATGTCATCTACTACGCATCGAAGACCCTTGACGAAGCTCAGAGGAATTATGCAACTATCGAGAAGGAACTCTTAGCAGTTGTGTATGACTTTGACAAGTTCAGATCCTACCTCATTGGTTCGAAGGTCATTGTTTATATAGATCATGCTGCTATTCGTTACCTCCTAAAAAAGAAAGATGCAAAACCCAGGTTGATCAGATGGATTCTCCTCTTGCAAGAATTTGATCTGGAGATAAGAGATAAGAAAGGTACATAGAATGTTGTGGCTGACCACTTGAGTCGTATCCATACCCTAGATACTCAAAAGATCCCAATTAATGACTCTCTTCCAGATGACCAGCTCATGAAAGTCTCAGAAGCTACTCCTTGGTACTCGGACAATGTGAACTACCTCGCTGCCAGTGTCATCCACCCTAAATGTACTGGAAATGTACTGAAGAAATTCATGCATGATGTGAGGCAATATCACTGGGATGAACCGTTCCTCTTCAAGCTCTGTGCTGATGGTCTCTACAGATTTTGTATCACTGAGGAAGAAGCCCAACTTGTTTTTGAGAAATGCCACTCAGGCCCAGTTGGAGGCCATACGAGTCCTAAGAAAACTGCTTCGAAGGTTTTGCAATGTGGTTTCTTTTGGACAAACATATCTAGAGATGCCTACAACTTTGTACTATCATGTGACAAGTGTCAGAGAATGGGTAACATTACGAAAAGAGATGAGATGCCACTTAAGATATGGCAAGAAGTGGAGATTTTTTATGTTTGGAGAGTGGACTACATGGGCCCATTCCCATCCTCGCATGGATTTTGCTACATTCTAGTCGTAGTGGATTATGTCTATAAATGGGTAGAGGCCATACCAACAATCACTAGCGATTCGAAACCTGTCATCAAAATGTTCAAAGACATTATATTTTGCCGTTTTGGAGTCCCACGCACTGTGATATATGACAGAGGTTCTCATTTTTTGGAAAGAAGCTTTGAAGCATTGTTAAGAAAATATGGTGTAACACACAAGGTAGCTTCCCCCTACCACCCACAAACAAGTGGGCAGGTAGAGGTTTCGAACCGTCAACTCAAAGCTATCCTAGAAAAGACAGTAGGATACAACCAAAAGGATTGGTCAGTCAAAATCAATGATGCCTTGTGGGCCTACCGAACTACTTTCAAGACTCCTCTTGGAACAACACCCTTCAGACTCATCTATGGAAAATCATGTCACTTGCCCGTAGAACTCAAACACAAGACTTGGTGGGCAATCAAACAACTGAATTTTGACATTAAGAAAGCTGGCCAAGATAGGATGCTGCAACTTCAGGAACTGGATGAACTCCGAATGACAACTTATGAGAATGCTAGAATCTATAAAGAACGCACAAAGTTGTGGCATGATGGTCATCTGAAAAGGAAGGACATTCAAGTGGGAGACCAAGTTCTACTGTTCAACTCAAGACTGAGGTTATTCCCAGGGAAACTCCATTCTTGATGCCGTATATTGTCAAGAGCATCTATCCACATGGTGCATTCACTTTATGGAGTGAGAAGTTAGGAGATTTTGTGGCAAATGGAAAACACATGAAAAGATATTTCACCACTATCGACATGCATGCTGATACTTTTCTGGATCTTTCCAAACCAACATATCTACCAGAAAATTGAAGGAGTCAAGTCAAGCCAACAACATAAAACAAAGGCGCTTGTCGGGAGGCAACCTGACTGTTACCTTAGATTTTTACTTTGAGTTCTAGTTTTAGACGATGCATCGCAAGATGCAATCTTAAGTTTTGATAATTTTCATTCTTGAAATTTCAGACGGAGGACATGTCGCTGAAAGGAATGAAACCACATCTAGTGGACCAACTAACATGATTTTCCCCCTCCATCTTGGATTTAGAGTTTGCTCAGGATGAGCAAATTTCTAAGTTTGGGGTGGAGGGTGGGTGGTACGTACTTTACTTTCCACCCACTCCTATATGTTTCAGACTTAAGATTTTGTCACTACATTTTTGAGCAAAATTTTCAAAATTTGAAGTTTTCAAAGTAGTTTTGTATAGAAACTTGATGAAGTTTTGATGGTTTTGTTTCAATCAAAGACATTACCTAGTCGGCTATCCCATTTTTCCATGCAATTTTGAATCATTATACCCTCCTTATCCGAAGAGAAGCCTCAAGGGGGACAAATTCTAAAACTAGCCTATTGATAGAAATCACCGTGTGAAGCTTATCAATCCTAACCTCATGATAAGTGAAAATGGCAAGTATCTATCGAACTGAGAGGGATCAAACACATTGTGCTTCCTAACTGAATAGTGGAACAATAGCATGGAATCTCCACCGAATCCTCATCAAGTCATTATTTGAGCAGAGTATGATAAAGAGAACAACCCGATGTACTGAATTGTAAATCAAGTTGCATTCTGATCCGAACTCTCTTCTACACTTCTTCTATCATCTTCTTACCCCTCCATCCATAAAAAAGAAACGAAAAATAGCCAAAATAGTGCCAAACCCTAAGTTTAGAGTGGCACACCTCCTCCCTCTTTATTCACTTCTTCCATACCCCTCACTATGTAATAGGGGAGTACCACCAAGAAAAGATGCCAATGCGCACACAAAAATGCAATCTCGAGTCAAATAGAGGAGAGATTCGTACAAAAAAATAATAATAAGAGTTACAGTCAACGAAATTGCAACCATATAATAAAAATATCGAGTCGAATAGAGGAGATATTTATTTCTTCCTTCCATACCCCCATTCACTCCCTTTTCTACCTAATGGCACAATGAATGCCTACTTTTGCCAATATCTTAAAAAGCACCAGTGTCAGATCAGGTGCATACTTGTTGTTTAATAGGTATCTCTGGACTCTTACAAAACTCTTAGACATGCTTGATGTTGGAAAAAGTAGGGAGGAAGTGATGTTAGAAAACGAACTCAGGAACGAAGATATTGGAAGATGTGTTCATTGGTTTTAGGAAGTTGAGATTCTTAGTCATATAGTATAGAGAAGAAAAGCAATCGTGATGTGAAGAGGAGGCAACCACACGAGTGAAAGTATTCATTTGGCAATTGTTTCAGATTTTGTGTTACTCGAGGACGAGCAACATTTAAATTTGGGGTATTTTGATGAATGCATATTCGTCAGGGTTCAGTCGCCATGTTGGGCCTAGTTTTGCATCGATTTTACGCTTTTATTGCTCAAAACTCTCATACACATGTTTTCTTAGCCTAATTGGATTTTCCCTAAATTTGTTTGGTTTATTCATGGTTCTAATCAATTTGTGCACTCATTTGCAGGTCAAAATAGGCACTTGGGCCCAATCTTCTCTTGACCCATCTCTACAACTCGCGGCCCCTATTATTCCTTAACCGCGGTCGTGTTTCTTTCTTCTCCTAATACCATGATCATGCTATTCTCCTAACCCTAACAGCAAACCACAACCATTCTGCCCTGCTTCTAACCACAACCTATGGTGTCTCATCCACCAATAACCGCGATTGCAGTTCTATCCTCTGCCTACACCGTGACCTCCCCTCTCCAACCGTGGTCTTCCTCTCCACCAACACCGCCTGCACCCTATAATCGCGACCTGCTACTCTCTCAGGACCGCAATCGACAACGTCACCTCCACCCTGATCGCATTCTTCACTACCCTAACAACTGCTGTTGTCTCCCCTCTACATCCAACGATCAACCGCGATCATCGTTAACCCCCACCTACAATGCCTCTACAATTGCGACCTCCATCCTCCTCACCACGACCTATGGTTCTCATATAAACATTGTGTTCCATCCTCAAGACCGCAATCTGGGATCATCATCGACATCAGCTGGATCGTCCTCAATGCTCACACCTACCTAGTCATTGCGATCTTCATCCCATCTGCACCTGCTCCCTGCAACCTCCCATGCCCAACCACCATCTTCCCAATAACCACAACTGTGGAAATGGCTTCTCGCCACCGCGACCCTTCCTTCTCTACCCACAGTTTTATGACCAACTCTCCTACCCGCGGGTTCTTCACTGTCACACACCGCGATCACCTCCGGTCCATCGCAACTGCTACCTCTTTGCATATTCCTCTGCACCAACCACCATCGCCACCTCCTTCAACCATCATCAACATCAACACCACCACCTGTAGTCAGCTGGACCACAACCTATAACCCTAACCAAAAACTAAGACCAGATTTCCTCACACCTGCGGTCCCTCCCTTCATAGCAAACAAACCATGACCGCGGTTTAACCTCCAACACTGCGACCAAGTCAAGTGCCCAAGCAATCGCGACCTCAACACAAGAATCGTGACCAAAGGAAGAGCACAAGAACTGTGACCTGCAAAATTTAACCGTGACCTGCTGCTCATCACAACAACCGCGATCAGTGCAAAAAGCAACCGCGACCGCAGAAGTAAGTCTGTGGCTTGCACCTATAAATAGGCCACCCACCCGACCTATCAAATCACCCTCTCTAGACACTGTTAGGCTGCCGGTTTGTCCTCAGCCTAAGGAGACAATCTCCTCCACATCTAGGCTGCGCCCAAGAAGTGTTCGACCCCTGGTGCATCCATCTACCCACTCCATCCAACCCGTTCATCCACTGAGGCAGAAACCCAGATCTGTAGCTGTCTTCATCATCTACGTCGTGCCTATGCCATCATCATGTCCACGAGCTACTCCTCATACTGTGAGCAAGGACTACAAGAAGAGAGAGAAGGTGGAGAGAGAAGATCTACCCCGTCTGCCATGGTGTTCTTCCCTCCTCATCCAGAGCTGCCCCAACATTGTATAGACGACCATTTCTCCACCGAGCTGTGATCATCTTCTTCACCATGCTCATGGCAGAATCTTCACTCTCTTTTGTTCTTCTTGTTTCTCTCAGCATAAGTGAGTAGTTTCCTTTCATTGGGATGTAGGGACTAGCCCCATTTACCGTGCTTACATGTCCAAATTATTAAACATTCCATGGCTTGTATATAACTTTTCATTTTGTTATTAATTGTCGATGTGTGATTGTGGATTGATCACCTACTTACATTTATCTTATTTGTTCCTATATTGTGAGAACTTCAATATGTAGGATGTGAATGTCGATTAACGCGGTTGACTCCTTGATGAGAAATTGGTTGGGATTCCCAGAGGTCGTAAGTTTATGATCTGTGAGGGGATGAGCCATCTAGCCCACGATGATGCTTCTATGTGCCTAAACATCCTAACGGAGGGCCACAACTTTAGTTGGATATCTGTATCTTTGGAGACGTAAGTACATGATCTGGATGGCGACAAGAAATACGATGCCTAAGGTGATGCTTACGTGAACCTAAGCATCCTAACAGAGGGTTTGCAACAACTCTATTTGGATAGTTATATCTTGTATGGATGTTTGTGATTGGATATGTTTGCATGAGTAGTGGTGGTGAAACCTGGGACCACCCCAATGATTCCCATCATTAATCTTTAATAAACTTTTAATCCAACTCTTTACTTTCCTTGCATTTAGTTTAATTAACCTCAAACCAACCTTTGTTCTAAATATTAGTCTTGATTCAACTAGATTCGACTAGTAAAAGATGAAAAACCACTAGAGGGGGGGGGTGAATAGGGTTTTATGATTATTTTAAAGTAATTTAACTCAAACAACCACAATTGAAATAATAAGAAGGAGACAAGGTGTTTAGAGTGGTTCCAACCTTAGCAAATACTAAGGCATTCAATCCACTACCCGATTGCTTACCCAATTGGGATTTTGAAAGTATTAAATTTTATTACCTCGCAAGGATATTACATAAAATTTACAATACTTTCTACACCCTTTAGACAACCTTCACCTTGAAGTAGTTGCACCAACCTTGAAGCAGCCTTCTTGAAGTAACTTCAAGCTCCCCCTTGAAGTAGCCTTCCTCTTAAAGTAGCTTCCCATTGCAACAACCTTCTAGAAGTAGTCCAAAGATCTCCTTCTTCACCAAGAAGATCAAACCCTATCCAATCTGCAACCTCCAACCCTAGGAGTAGCAAGGAGAGTAAAGAAATAAGAAAGAACAAGAAAGGAAATGGAAATTACAGTTACCACTTTGAAGTACACGACTTGATTTCCTATATCAAGTGTTTTGATCTCCTAACCAATGAGTATGGAAGTGTTGGTTTAGTGGATAGGAGATACTAGCCTATATGACATGAATTTAGAGCAAGGGAAATGAGTAGCCAATGCTAGTGTTGCTCAATTGCTCAAAACAGATTGCCAATTGCAAGTATGTAGGCTCAAGTATAGCACCAGTGTATATTAGGGTGTCCTAAGGCTTGTCCTATTTATAGGAATGGCCTATGAGTGCTTAAGGACCTTCTAGACACTTTCTAGGGGTTCTAAGTGCTTAACTAGACGTTAGGTACACATTAGTTGCTTTAGCAACAACTAGTTAATTAACTCTGAAAATTGCAGACAGAACTCTTCTCGGTCAAAGAATTGTCGACCGAGAGTCCTTCTCGGTCGAGGACTTGTCGACCGAGGGACTGTCTGGAGCAAGTGTATATAACATTATTCTCCAACTACCAACTACCTTGTCTGCTGTGTCTAACGGCTACTTGGGTCTTTCTCGATCGAAGAGTTTGTCGACCGAGAGTGTCTCGGTCGAGGATTTGGTCGACCGAGATTAACCCTGTTTCAATGTTTTACGCTAAGTACTAAGTTTATGTATGAGTGTGCATTTGTGACACTATTGTAGGGATGACCTATCTAAGTCTTGTGATTGGCTAGGGAAGATCTAACACTTGATTTACATGATATCTAAGTACTTGTACATTATATACTTGTACAAGTTTTTACATTTGATTACATTCATGACTTAAAGAAAATTAGCATATAGATCTTCCAAGTATTTGTCATCCACCTTATTCCTGCAACACTCAAGTAGCACGTTAGATCCACAAGAATGAAATGTTTGTCATCATAAAAATAAAGGGATTATAATAATGTCCAATTTATCCAACAATCTCTCCCTTTTTGAAGATGACAAACATTTCCTAAATATAAAATAAGGAAATATAAATCATATGAGTTTCATACCTGAAGTTTACCTTTTTGTAGCCATTTTTGTTTTGTAAGTGGTGGGTGCTGGCCGAGATATTATGAAACTCATTTTATTTTATGTTTTTGATTTTATTTATTTCTCCCCCTTTGTCATTTCAAAAAGATATCCAAGATAATCATTTAGTATGACTTTTTATTTCTCCCCCTTAATTTTATGTTATGCTCCCCCTTAAAGAGATATTCAATTTAAAAGCAAGGGATTGATGCAAACAAATTAATGTTAAATTTAGCCACAATTTATTTCTCAAGCATTTGCAAAGGATGTTAAGCCTTGAAATGATATGAGTTCCTTTTAGGTTCATGGCATATGCGTATTGATTTCTCACCCATTTTACAAGAGATGTTAAGCCCTGAAAATGAAATGAGAATCCTTTAAGCTTAGAGTACATGAAAAGTGTCTCTAACCAAATACACAGGATGTTAAGCCCTAATTTGTTTAGAGAATTCCATTAAGAACAAGATATATATCATATTCATGAAATTTGTAGATTCCTTTATTTTCATAGCCAAGATTAAAAATACTAAGGTCATAACAAGCTTCAAATGATGTTTATAATGTTTTGTAAGCTTCTTAATCTTATAATCAAGATAGTTTGTGTGAGCTCCCCCTTAATCTTATAGTCAAGATAATTTAAGGATTCTAAGGTCACAATCAATATTAGATCATAATAAGTTGACCTTTTATGAGAGTTTATGCACTAAAATTACACATTTTGGATCAAGATACTAAGATTAAGTGCAGTAAAATGATGTACAAATAAGCATTTTGAGTGATACCTAGTATGAAGATGTTTGACCTTGATTTTCCTAGAATGTATGTTTTATATTCATATAAGCTTTGCTATGGGTACATAAATATCAAATCCCATTTATTCTTGTATCCTTATTTTCATATTAATCATAAGATCCTTTAGAAGCATATTTCCTTGAAAGCAAGATTAATGTTAAGATTTTGCAAATAACTAGATATTAATATTCTTGTTCTAAGAGATACTATTTGACTTGTCATAGCGTCATCATTCATTTATTACAAGCCGTGCACACAATAATCATTAACTATTATGTCAAGATGCATTTATGCCATATAGTTTTAGTGTTATGTAAGATAGCATTTTCAATGATAGCATCATCTTTAGTTGTAATGAGTTGAATTACAATGATCATTTGAAAACAATGTTCATTTATGGTTTGTATATATAGATCAAAGATTATTTTAGACAAACCAATGAAACACAATGATCATGGCACAATGATTATGATAGAACAGTAGAAATGTATTCACAATACAATGATCAAGAATCAAGCATATAATCATGATCATTTAAAATACACATGGTTCCTATATAGATAGACCAAGAAATACTTTAGGAAAAACCATGTGAACAGTAATTTCCTAATAATGATTCATATTTTCAGTCTTAAGTCAAACCATTTAGAAAATAAACCAAAATAATCTCATTCAGGTTCATAAGTTTTCAATTTTATGACATACTATGTAACTGAACATTCCTAATAAACTTTTTCAATCAATGAATAAGGTTTGTAACCCTTTTGCAATATGTTTAAAGATTTCTTATGCTATACCTTAATTCAAAAAGATCAACATGTCTTGTTTCAAAGATGATCTCCATGATTTATTCTTGATTTGCATTTTGAATCAATAACAATTTAATTGAAAGCAGGTTCAGCATATTTGCTGCAGATTTGAAAATAGTAACCTGCTCGGTCGACTATTTCTCGATCGACAAGTCTCTCGGTCGAACAGTTTCTCAACCAAAAATGTTTCTGTACTATTTTAGAATTGTTTTCAGTGAGTAAAACATAGGTTATTTATGTAATTTGAAAACTCAGTTTAGTTGAGATGAAACATTTAAATATCAAAGTAACATTTAGGTTAAATCTCAACTAATCATATACAATTTTCTAGGTTTTGAGAATCCAAACTAAAATAAGTTAGTTGAAGATGTATATTTAGAAATTTTAATTTCTTGGATTAACTTGGTGTCCTATTATGTTAAGTTGAGATATACAGAGAGATATACAACTTAGAGTCTTTGGTCATATCTCAACTTAATTTTATTCATTTAGTTGGGGGTTTTTGGAACCCATACTAACTCAACATCCTTTTTCTTGTATGGACATGAGAAATAATAATGTCCAAGATGCAAACAATAATGACAACATATGGAATCAACCTCATATCTCTTTCTATGCTTTTGTTCTAGGTTGTTCTTGGGTACATATGTATATTTTCCTTTAGGTACATATATAGATTGATTTTCTAGCGCTTGTGTCTTTCTCCAACTAGGTTTTTGATAAGATTTTCCTTTAGGATTATAACCTAGTCCTCTCCTTCCAATTTGATGATAAGAATTATTTAAATTTTTATCAAGGGTATCATTGTTATTCAAACTACTAATTTCTCGTTGCAACTTAACAATCTCATTCATTCTCTTTTTGATATCTAACTTTGCTTGATCTAGATTAGATGATAAAGAGTCTCTTTCTTTCACAATAATATCATCATCTAGATGTGTACACAAAAGAGGTTGTTTTTGAAGATCATTTAACTTTGCAAGTAATCCAACCTTTTCTTGAGATAGAAGATCGTAATTTGTTTATAGAGTAAAAATCTTCACATTACAATCACTTAGAGATGATTTCAAGGTATGATTTTCAGAAATAATGCTATCTTTTTCAAATCCAAGATCATTTAATTTAGCATACAAATCTTCATTTTCAGATGTGATAGCAAGAAGTTTAGTATGTAACTCATCATTTGCTTTATTAGACTTCTTTAATTTCTTCTTGCACTCAATATACTTATTATGTGTTTCTTCAAGACTAGCAATTAGCTCTTCTTTTGATAAATCAAGAAGGCTTACCTCTTCTTCTTCTTCATTGGTTGTAGCAATGAGACAATTTTTGTGCACCTCTTCCTTCTTTTCTCTCCATGGGCAACCAAGTGTTGTGTGGCTTGTTCCTAAGCACCAACTGCAACTTGTTGAAGATTGGTCCATACTTTTCCTTTGCTTGCGATTGTAGACACCACCACCCTTCATTCTTCAAGACTCGATTAGAGCTCCTTGAAGCCTGCTCTGATACTAATTGAAAAACCACTAAAGGGGGGGGGGGTGAATAGGGTTTTATGATTATTTTAAAGTAATTTAACTAAAACAACCACAATTGAAATAATAAGAAGGAGACAAGGTGTTTAGAGTGGTTCCAACCTTAGCAAATACTAAGGCAGTCAATCCACTACTCGGTTGCTTACCCAACCGGGGATTTTGAAAGTATTAAATTTTATTACCTCGTAAGGATATTACATAAAATTTACAATACTTTCTACACCCTTTGTACAACCTTCACCTTGAAGTAGTTGCACCAACCTTGAAGTAGCCTTCTTGAAGTAACTTCAAGCTCCCCCTTGAAGTAGCCTTCCTCTTGAAGTAGCTTCCCGTTGCAACAACCTTCTAGAAGTAGTCCAAAGATCTCCTTCTTCAACAAGAAGATCAAACCCTCTCCAATCCACAACCTCCAACCCTAGGAGTAGCAAGGAGAGTACAAGAAATAAGAAAGAACAATGAAATGGAAATTACAGTTACCACTTTGAAGCACAAGACTTGATTTCCTATATCAAGCGTTTTGATCTCCTAACCAATGAGTATGGAAGTGTAGGTTTAGTGGATAGGAGATACTAGCCTATAGGACACGAATTTAGAGCAAGGGAAATGAGTAGCCAATGCTAATGTTTCTCAATTGCTCAAAACAGATTGCCAATTGCAAGTATGTAGGCTCAAGTATAGCACAAGTGTATATTAGGGTGTCCTAAGGCTTGTACTATTTATAGGAATGGCCTATGAGTGCTTAAGGACTTTCTAGACACTTTCTAGGGGTTTCTAAGTGCTTAACTAGCGGTTAGGTACACATTAGTTTCTTTAGCAACAACTAGTTAATTAACTCTGAAAATTGCAGACATAACTCTTCTCGGTCAAAGAATTGTCGACCGAGAGTCCTTCTCGGTCGAGGACTTGTCGACCGAGGGACTGTCTGGAGCAAGTGTATATAACGTTCTTCTCCAACTGCCAACTACCTTGTCTGCTGTGTCTAATGGCTACCTGAGTCTTTCTCGGTCGAAGAGTTTTTCGACCGAGAGTGTCTCCGTTGAGGATTTGGTCGACCGAGATTAACCCTGTTTCAATGTTTTAAGCTAAGTACTAAGTTTATGTATGAGTGTGCATTTGTGACATTATTGTAGGGGATGACCTATCTAAGTGTTGTGATTGTCTAGGGAAGATTTAATGCTTGATTTACATGATATCTAAGTACTTATACATTATATACTTGTACAAGTTTTTACATTTTATTACATTCATGACTTAAAGCAAATTAGCATATAGATCTTCCAAGTATTTGTCATCCACCTTATTCCTACAACACTCAAGTAGCACATTAGATCCACAAGAATGAAATGTTTGTCATCATCAAAATAAAGGGATTATAATAATGTCCAATTTATCCAACAAAAGATTCTTAAAAACGTTGTCCCTTGGGATTCGATCCTCAACTATACTGTGATAAGACGCGTCCGCTTGCGGGTGGTATTATTGCACAAGGTTTTGGTAAAACTCAGGGATTCCAGCCCTGGGTGAGTTTTTTAGTGCGATAATAGACCACGTCAGTCATCTTTGACTGATTGCCCATAACTTGACTATTTAGGTAGGAAACATTTGCCAATTGCATCCAATGCAACCCTTAAATAGATGGTATGGACAACTCATTCTCATATTCCACATATATGCTTCTAGACACTTAATCTCATTAAGTCCACCTAGATAAACCTTAACCAAAAGCCAACACAATATAAGTACACCCTGCTTTGGCAGACCCACATAACTACCATCACACTTCCATGAGATAGATGACACAAAATTCTTTGGCATAACCTATGCTTAGTAGATTAATATTTTCATGGGTGCTACTTATGGAAAGAAACTAAAACTTAATGTTTATTAATAGATTTTATTTATAAAAACATATAAATATCCAATTATCACACACTTATAATATGTATCATATACATACTATATCTAAAAACAAAACATGCAATCACAAATATATGAGATGGTTATGGCCATTATAATACAGTTCTTTGGAACCACAAAGAATAGCTATCCATCTAAGGTCATACATCACATGTAGCGGCCTTTACTGGAATAGTTGGTTATGGGAACAAGTCAGTTGGTTGATTGGACTCTTTCAATTGATCAATCCATCTGCCTATTGGTCGATTGGTCTCCGCTGATTGGTTGACTATTCTTAGAGAAAGCAATTGTCTACTCCTTCACTCAGTCGATTGGGCCTCCAATCAATTAATTGGATTCTTATGATCTGTTGTCTCTTTGGTCCTCTGATCAATTGATTGGACTTGACTCGCTTGGTGCAGAATGCCTTCTCATCTGCCAAAATAGAGATTAATGCTAATCCTTTTATGTATTACATTGTAAAAGTGAAACCTTAAGTTTACATTTGAGGGAAGCATTAATTTACATATGGAGAAAAAGAGATTCCCAATATGAAAATAAATTAAAAAGGCATGAAATAAACCTTTCAACCATGCACACATATCTAGGGGTAGAATCAACTTTGCCCCCCATGGCTACCTCTTGCTTTTACGGGTAAGATGCCTCTATCTTTCACATTACAACATCTGTGAGATGAGGAGTATTGTCATGCAAGAGTGTTGACAGCCTTGGTCACCCCCGTTATATAGGAGTTGATGGTATAACATTTCACAAACCTTGGGGATATGAAAGGTTAGATATCAGGTTTGATGACTGTTGCAAATCACCAGTCAATCTACTGGAACATCCAGTCAGTCGATTGGCTTTCTTTCCTATTCACAAACATATTGGATTTTAATGCAATGATTAATGCACATCATTATGTCAGCAACAATCGCTTGATCCAATCATACCGGTCATCTAGTTTGTTGACTGGACACTCAAGGTGGTCAACTGGTATTCCCAGTCGATCCAATGGACACTCCATTAATCCAAATGATAACATGTGTTGTTTAAGTTGATTACCTAAATACTTTAGTAACCAAGTTAAATATTATCCATGAGTAAACTCCTATTCCAAGTGCATCTTGTGCATGTAACCTTGTAGGTCCTAAATTACATTGGTAGTGAATGTCCATAACCAGATTATGACATCACAAACAATGAGCAGTATCTAGCAACACTTCATTGCTACCCAAGTAACTGGAAAGTTGGAGAATAACTTCAACCTACATCTGTGATAAGTGTTATCGTAATGGTATAATTTCTTCATCTTAAATATCCAGATTGAATGCAAGGCATGGAATCGTCATCCTCTTAATACTCAATCTGTGTATCTTGAACTAGAGCAGACTATTGAGATACACATGAGCTCAATATCATATATTGATTGATATGGTCATGGCCATCTATTTCTCAATCTTTCTTAACACGTGGCTAGGATTTCAACACCGAAATGAGGGAAAAATCCCATCTATATCACTCATAGTCGATCCCCATGTGTAAAATGTACCCAAGCACCACCTTTATGGCAACCCTTATTCAAGGTTACATTAGATGGTGTCAAAGTTCATCGAATGACATGTGATGAGTGTAGTGACTTTAGGTCTAAGAACTACAATCATGATTATCACTTCGAGAGTTTATTTTTACTACCAGTTAATGGTCCCATGTATCACTTTCAAAGTGGCCCTGTACAGTATACTATTCTTGAACAAGCACCTATGTGTTTGGCTTGATATCATATATCATGACTAATGATATTCTATTATCAGCCATCACACATTCTAGTCTTATGTATTATTGTTATCTATTTTTCTTCCACAATAATATTTGATTAGGGACATAACAAGAATGTACATAATCTTATCATGCGTATGATTTCATTGCTCATGTCCTCAACTTGAAGACATATGTCATCGAGTAACATCCTTCTTTAGACATCTACCATGTTATATCTGCTGGGTTTTGTGGAGAAAACATGTGCGGTGGAAGCAACAAAAAAAAATTCCACGCAACCCAAAACAAGATCTCATCGACAACTGCATATTCAGAAAGAGTGTTTGCGGGATATACCTTATCGTGGAGCAAGTCCGATGATGTCCCGCTACACAATGGTGTGAAACATTGTTGATCTACATGGATGGAACTTCTCTCCCATTCACTGAGTGCATCGCAGGAAGATCTGACGATGCTCCTTTTGTGTGGTGATGTACACCGCTCATAGCATGTATGGATAGTCATTGATGTCCTCTGAACGTCTATGTCTCTACTTCATCTACACGGATGGATTGGAACTCCATGTCGTGCTTATAAAGCTAGTGGGAAGGAGTCATCTCTGTGCGGAAACATGCTAGCATCAGGATGCTCTCCTTTCTCTCTGGAAGACGGTGATGACTACAGTTTACGTACGTGAGTGTAAACTGAAAAGCCTCTCTCAATATCTTATATAGATATCGGTCGTCAAGCCCCTTTAAATATGAGACAAAAAGAAATAGGGTTTCCTAAACCCATCGGTAAATAGAAACACTACGTTAATTAAAATTCTCATAGATTAATTAGAATATTATGGAATTAATTAATTAACCAAATAATCACATTAATTGATTAATTAATATTTGACTCTTTGCAATAGCTCAAGATGGCTCTATGGGTATATATATATATATATATATATATATATATATATATATATATATATATATATATATATATATATATATATATATATATATATATATATATACCAACAGACTCCCACTTACGCTTAGAGCCAGTCACTCCAATTAATTGGCTCAAAAATTCCAATATTATTCTAATGGATTACATAAAAACTTTAGTAATCAATGTGATTCAGAGAAATTCCAATCAAATCCACAATTATACTCCTATTCCAACACATCCTATGCATGTGACCCGGTAGGCTCCAAATTATATTGGAAGTGATATCTATAATCATATTATGATTTCACAAGCAATGATTGGTATCTAGCAAGACTTCATTGCCACCCAAGTAATTGGAGAAGATGGAGAACAACTTAACCTATCATTTATGATTGGTGTTATAGTGATTGTATAGTTCCTTTGTCACTGATATCCAGATTGAACTCGAGTCATGGAACTGTTATCCTTTTCAATGTTCAATCCATGTTCCTTGAACTAGAGCAGACTATTTGAGATATATGTAAGCTCAACATCACATATTGACTCACATCAGCATGGCCATGCATTTCTCAGTCTCACTTATCAAGTGGCTGGAATATCAAACTCCCATAGGAAGGACAAATTCCATCTACATCACTCACAATCATCCCCATATGTCACAGTGTACCCAAGCACCATCCTTATGACAATCCTTATTCAGAACCATGGTCAATGATGTAAAAGTACACCAAACGACATGTGATAAGTGTAGTGACTTCAGGTCTAAGAACCACAATCACCACCATCATTATGAGATGCAACTCTAACTACCAATCATGGAATCCATGTGTCACTCTCAAGGTGGGTCTGTCCGATACAATGTTCTCTAACAAGTATCTATGTTTTTGGTTTGATATTTCCATATCATGGATAATGAGATTCTTCCATCAACCAACATACATTCTAATCTTATGTGTTATTGATGTCTATTGATATTTCCACAATAACAACCGATTAGGGACACAACAAGAATACATACTCTTAGCATACATATGATCTCACTGTTCAGGTCATCAACCCGAAGACATATGTCATTGAGTATATTATTCTATAGAAATCTATACGCTTTATGGTCATCTCACAATACAAAACACAAACATATAGATTGGAAACTTGCCTTTATTGATATGATCAATGTAGTATTACAAATCGTTTACATAGTATTCCATTACAATCATCAAATGACTGTATCTATGGGCATACATACCAACAGATTCCCACTTGCACTTATACCCAATCACTCATGAATCTCAATCCAAGTGATTGAACATGTCCGTCATGTTTCTACTATGAAAGTGCTTTTATGAGTGGGTCAGCCACATTGCTTTCTATAGGTACTATGCAAATCTTCACATCTCCTCACTATACGATCTCTCATATGAGATGGAATCGCCATAGAATATGTTTGGAATGTTGGTGTGATCTTGGTTCTTTAGCCTATACAATTTCTCTGTTGTCGCAAAACAACTCAATTGCATCACCAGCGTTTGGAACCACTCCAAGTTCAGAAATGAACTTCTTGATCCACACAACTTCCTTTGTAGCATTAGATGCAACAATATATTCATCCTCTGTGGTAGAATCCGCAACCATTTCTTGCTTGGAACTCTTCCAGCTCACAACTCCATTGTTCAGGAAAAACACAAACCCAGATTGCGATCTATAGTCATCTTTGTCAGTTTGGAAGCTAGCATCGGTGTAACTCTTTACCACAAGCTCTTCCTCACCACTGTATATCAAGAATTGATCTTTAGTCATTCTCAAGTACTTTAGGATGTTCTCTATGACTGTCCAATGACATTCAACTGGATCTGACTGATACCGGCTCATCATGCTCAAAGCATACGACACATTAGGATGAGTACATAACATTGCGTACATGATAGATCCAATTGCTGATGTATATGGAATCTTAGTCATGCGTGCCCATTCATCACATGAATTAGGACATTGGGCTTTAGAGATTGTAACCCCATGGGACATGGGCAAGTTTCCTCTCTTAGAACCCTCCATGCTAAACCTCTTTAGCACCTTGTCAATGTATGTGCTCTGGATTAGGCCTAGAAGCCTTCTAGATCTATCTTTATAGATCCTAATTCCTAGTATATTGGATGCTTCACCTAAATCCTTCATAGAGAAGGTCTTTCCTAGCCAACCTTTTACTGTTTGAAGAGTAGGGATGCCATTTCCCATCAATAGTACGTCATCCACATATAATATGAGAAATACGATTGTGCTGCCACTAACCCTTTTGTAAACATAAGGTTCATGTTCATTTTGACTAAATACAAACTTTTTGACTACTTCATCAAAATGTAGATTCTAGCTCTGAGATGCTTGCTTAAATCCATAGATTGACCTTTGTAGCTTAGAAACTTTATTGGCTTCCTTCGGATTGATATAACCCTCAGGTTGTGTCTTGTACACATCCTCGAGTAAATTCCCATTAAGGAATGTTGTTTTAACATCCATCTACCAAATCTCATAGTCATGATAAGCTGCAATGGCAAGCATGATCCTGATGGATTTAACCATGGAAACTGGTGAGAAGGTCTCATCATAATCAACACCTTGAATTTGATGGAACCCTTTTGCAACCAATCTACCTTTATAGGTTTGAACATTTCCATCCATGTTGGTCTTCTTCTTGAAGATCCACTCGCACCCTATGGGTTTTACCTCTTCTAGTGGATCCACCAAGGTCCATACTTTGTTGGTGTACATGGATTCCATCTCAAATCTCATGGCTTCGAGCCATTTCTCAGATTCTAGTCCCTTAGCAACTTCTAGATAGGAAGTTGGCTCATCTGCTATGCCCACTTCATCACTGTCTTGAGTCACGAGAAATCCAAATCTCTCAGGCTCAAATCGTGTCCTACTAGACGTACGAGGTTCCTATATTACATTTGGAACTTGAAATTCCATAATAGTTTGTGAGTCTTCATGTTCCTTGTGTACCTCCTCAGGTTCTCTACTTTCTTGTTGGTCTTGAACTTCTTCGAGCTCTACATTCCTCCCACTGATTCCTTTAGAAACGAATTCCTTTTCAAGAAATACAGTAGTCCTAGCAACAAACACTTTGTTGTCATTTGGTGTGTAGAAGTAGTATCCCCGAGTTTCTTTAGGGTATCCAACAAAATAGAATTTTTTAGATTTGGGTCTAAGCTTTTCAGGAAATTGTTTCCTAACATAAGCTTCACATCCCCAAATCTTTAACATAGACAAATTGGGATGATTCCCATTCCATATCTCATATGGTGTCTTTTGAACCGATTTGGAAGGTACGCGGTTAAGTGTAAACGTTGCAGTTTCAAGAGCATATCCCCAGAATGATATTGGAAGTTTGGATGAACTCTGAACTCATCATTGATCGTACCATGTCTAATAATGTATGATTCCTTCTTTTTGACACACCATTATGTTGTGGTGTACCAGGTGGAGTTCATTGTGATACCATACCACAATCTCTCAGAAGGTCCTCAAACTCTTGGCTTAAGTATTCACCACCTCGATCTAAACGGAGTGCTTTAATACTCTTACCAAGTTGCTTCTCTACTTCATTCATGAAAGTCTTGAACATTTCAAGAGATTATGACTTGTGTTTCATAATATATACATAGCCATACCTACTGAGGTCATCAGTGAAGGTAATGAAGTATTGATAGCCTCCTCTAGCATTTGATCTAAAAGGTCCACATACATCAGTATCTATGAGCCCTAGCATGTGTCCAGTGAAAGGATTCTTGGTCATATTTCCTAATAAACATGCCTCACATGTCTCTAATGATTCAAAATCAAAAGAGTCTAGATAACCATCCTTATGGAGTCTAGATATGCACTTCTCGTTTATGTGCCCAAGATGACAATGCCATAAGTATATTTTGTTTGAGTTGTCAAGTTTTAGCCTTTTAGTATTTACATTGTATATGCTAGTCTCAAGTTCTAACAAGTAGATACCATAAGAATAGGGGCATTGGCATAAATGATCTCATCTTTAGAAATAGAAATCATTCCATTCTTAATGTGAAATTCAAATCCATTCTTGTCCATACAAGATACAGAAATAATATTTCTATTAATGGAAAGTACATAATAGAAATTCTCTAATTCTATTACAAGGCTCGTAGGAAAAGATAAACTAATAACTCTAACTGCGGTGACAACAACTCTTGCTCCATTAGCAACCCACAACTCGACTTGGCCCTTTCTTAAAGGATTACTTCTTATTAGATCCTGCATATTAGAACATATGTGAGATCCACATCCGGTATCTAGTACCCATGATGAAGAAGTATTTAAGTTTATCTCAATAATGTATATACCTAAAGTGGAGATCTCTATCCCCTGCTTCTTCTTCCTCAGTTCCTCCAGGTAGAGAGGATAGTTTCTTTTCCAATGTCCAGCCTGGTAACAATGGTGACAACTGGCTTCTTTGGAGATCCCACCTTTAGCTTTGAGCGCGGATGACTTTGGCTTTTGCCCGTCTTTAGAACCTTTCTTAGCCTTGCCTTTGCCTTTTGACTTTCCCTTTGTCTTGCTGATCATCATCACAGACTTGGGCTTGTCTTTCTTCATCTATGCTTCAACTGTCCTCAACATGCCCAACAATTCTGACAATGGCTTGTCAAGATTGTTCATGTTGTAGTTCATGACAAAATGACTATATGATTCAAGAAACAATTGTAGAATCACATCAATATCCAACTCTTGACCTAGGGGAAATCCCAGCTTGGATAGACTTTCCACGTACCCAATCAAAGTGAGTATATGGGTGCCAACTGAGTCACCCTCTTTCATCTTGCTCCTAAACAAAGCCTTGGAGACATCATATCTATCCTGTCTTGCTTGATGCTGATACATGTTCTTGAGATGTGTTACCATATCCATGACATTCATATTCTCATGTTTCTCTTGCAACTCATAGTTCATTGAGCATAACATCAGGCACTTGACGTCCACAACATCATCAAGGTGCTTCTTGTAAGCATCCTTTTCATCCTTGGGCACATTTGCGGTGGGTTCCGCTGGCTCTGGTGTTTCAAGGACATAGAGTGTACACTCATGCATGAGAACAATTCTCAACATCCTAAACCCATTTTGAAAGTTAGTTCTGGTAAGTTTGTCCTTCTCAAGGACCAATCACAATGAGAAAGTGTGAGTGTTGTTTGCCATTTGATTGCTACAAAAGAAAAAGTTTGCATTTAGTTCAAAATATTTTGACTTGTAAAGATTTGTTAAATGTGATTAATTAGGCCTTTAATTAATTACGCTCTCACTATTTTATTCAAATTGATAGCCCTCACTATCAACTCGGAAGATTGTAACGTACAACCTTCTAGTGAGCCAAGATCCAAAATAATTGGATCAATGCCCAGCCAACGCCGGCATCAAAGACCAAATACTAAGGTAGGCAACTTTTTCCAATTGCATCATATGCAACTCTTGGATAGATGATCATGCACAACTTCTTGCCATGATGCATCTGTGTGCCTCTAAGTACTTGATCCTATCAAGGTTCCCTAGTTAAGTCCAACCCATAAGCTAACACGATGAGTGTGCACCTTGCGGAGGCAAACCCACACACCCACCATCACACTTCCACAAGATAGACAGTGTACCACGCGGAGGCGTGACCACATATAGTCGATCAAGCTTTTCATGTGTGTTTCTTTATGGAAGGAAAATAAAACTTAATATTATTAATTGAGGGGTTTTATTAATACATATGCATATACAAACACCACATACTTATAATACGTATCATATACTACTATATCCACAACCACAAATGATAGACATGTAATCACAAACACAAATACAACGATTATGGCCATACTATTGTAATCCTTTGGAGAAAAAAAGATTTACGTTCCACCTATGGTCTTATGCATCTCATGCAACAACACCTGTGAATCAACCTGTAAGGATCATCATTATAATGAACAACTTCATGGATGTTCTGTGAGGTTGGAGCTTCAGGTTGCTTCTTGGAATTGGATCTTCATGGTGCTTCTCCATGGATTATCCTTGGAGTTGGATCTTCAAGTAGCCTCCTTACATCAAGTTTACAAAGACTAAAACTAATCCTATTTCTATTACATCATATGAGTACAAATATAAAGGGAAATAATTAATTACACTTTGAAATAAAAGATGAGGCTCGACATGCAAGCCGAATACTTTATACAAAAGATCCACGTACAACCATTATACATCCATATCATTTTCAAACAAACATGCCCACAAGATTCACAACCACATTCATTCACAACATCTGCAAAATGGGATTCTAGGCCATAACCGTGTATGCATTCACCACATAAAATAGATTTTTAAGGCGACATATATGATATCATAGGTATATCTACATATACGTATTAAAATTGCAATACTTTTATTATGGGACATTCTCCATTAAATAATTCTTTTGACTCCCACGCAGACTATGCGGGGTACATAGGGGAAGCGCCCTTGTGCAGGGAAAATCAATATTTTCCATAGTCGACCTCGTCCAAAACGTCAAAACTAGAAGCCTGTGGCGTATGTGGAATTAGGTTTAGATTTGCACATTAGCAGTTTTAATTCACATCATATGCAACATAGAAAACATTATACAATGATTTTATCATATTGAAATGAATCTAAATACGCCGTAGATTGACGTTGCTCTGATACCACTGTTGGGTTTTGTGGAGAAAACACGCGCGGTGGAAGCAACCAAAAAAATTCCACACAACCCGAAACAGGATCTCGTCGACAACTGCATATTCAAAAAGAGTATTTGCGGGATATACCTTATCGTAGAGCAAGTCCGGCGATGTCCTACTGCACAATGGTGTGCAATGCTGCTGATCTACACAAATAGAACTTCTCTCCCATTCTCTGAGTGCGTCACAAGAAGATCTGACGATGCTTCCTTCATGCGGTGATGTACGCCGCTTGAAGCACGTATGGATAATTATTGACGTCTTCTGAACGCATGCGTCTTAGTGTATGCGACTCTACTTCATCCACGTAGATGGACTGGAACTCCACGTCACGCTTCCCAAGACAACAGGAAGGAGTCATCTCTATGCGGCGACATGCTAGCATCGTGATGCTCTCCTTTCTCTCTTAAAGACAGTGACGACTAGGGTTTATGTACGTGAGTGTAAATTGAAAAGCCTCTCTCAATATCTTATATAGATATCGGTCGTCAAGCCCCTTTAAATAGGAGACGAAAAGAAATAAGGTTTCTTAAACCCATCAGTAAATAGAAACACTATGTTAATTAAAATGCACATGGATTAATTAGAATATTCTGGAATTAATTAATTAACCAAATAATCACATTAATTGATTAATTAATATCTGACTCCTTACAATAGCTCAGGATGGCTCTATGGGTTATATATATACCAACAATATCATTATCTCTTTAACTGTACAAAACGTAATACAAGGAATTGCCTTTATTGCTATCAAATCAAGTACATGATGCCACATTATAATCATCATATTTTTGGATCTATAGGCGTACATACCAACACATCTAATATATAAAAAGTAAAATACATTCCTCTAGTACTAGTTGGATTGTTGATCAATTAATAATTTCCTTTTGTGTGATCTCCACATGTATGTTTTTCAGTGTTAGCTTCAACATTTACACTTGGAAATCCAATTAAGAATGGATTGGACTCATCATTCTTGTTATAGTACTCTTCTTCATCTATAGGATCTTGCCCCTTCCCATGAAGAATGATAGACCATTTTTTCACTTGTAGGATCATCAAAATAGAATATTTGCTTCACCTATGATGCCATTATGAATGGTTCATTCTTCTTTTCCATCTTTTCTAAATTCACTAATGTGAAAATGAATCCATCTAATACAAATCCTTTGTTATTATCAACCCAATTACACCTAAAGATAGGAACTCTAAAATCTTTGTAGTCAGACTCCCATATGTCTTCAATGGCACCTTAATAAGACATTTTAACTTCACATGGACTCTTATCCTTCACACTAGAAAAATACAATGAATACACTTGAAGGGTGACCTCACTATTTTTTAGGACATTCTTATCACTTTGACGTTTGGTACAGTTTGATAGTTCATTTATGTCAAATCCTTCATAAGAAATAACAATCATTTTTGGTTTAGAGGCAACTCATTTGATATTTTCAGCAACATTATTTGGTGTTTGAGATAGTTGATAGAAACTTTTATCTTCAAACCACCTAATAAATGTTCTATTATGCTCAGCAAGCCACATCAAACTGGCTTAAGGATCTGTTGTATTGCTAAAATTGGCATTTTTGTTGATATAAATACCCACTTCGTTGGTGTTGTGTAAAATATAGAAGTTGCTTGTTCTCACAACTCATGACTAATTAGTTTCACTCATGCTCCTAAAGTTCCTTTTTCAAAATAAGCATCAATATTCTTTGCATTAGTAGGAGCTTCGTTACAACTCAAAAAGTCATTACAAAAGTCTATAGTCTCCCTAACCACATAACCCTCAATAATACTCCCTTCATTCTAATAATGGTTTTGAAGATAACTTTAAAAAACATTCATGTGTTGTTCAAAAGGATACATACAGTGCAAGAAAACCGGACCCAACATTTTCACTTTCCTACCTAATGGACAACAAGATGTACCATGATATGAAAAAATGAAGGAGGAAAATATATCTCAAGGTGGCACAGGGTAACAAACACCTCTCTTTGTAACTTATCAAGATTCTCAAGATTAATAACTTTTCATCAGAGTGTTAAATAAAAAATAAAGCTTGGTGATTGAGAACCTTACATGCTTCAACAATATAGATTGAAAAGCCACATGAAATATTCTGCATTAGAGTGTGATAATCATGATATTTAAAATCTATCACCTTCAGATCCTTCATTTATACCATTCTACAAATATTGGAAGAGTATTCATGTGGTAACTTAACATTAAACAAGTGCTCACAAAAAGTTATCTTCTCCTATATAGACAATGTGTAATAAGAGGAGGTAAATATATTTTTTGATCACTACTAACTTCTAATGTTAATTCTTTTCTTTATATCCATTTAACTAGTTCCATTCTAGATTTAATGTCATCTTTGGTCTTACCTGATATATCAATAGAGTACTAATGACACTATCACATACATTTCTCTCAACATGCATGACACTGATACAATGCATAGCTTCCAAAGAACTCCAATAAGGAAGATCCCAAAACATTGACCTCTTCTTGAATAAAGATTTGTCACTTAACATGGGAATAGTAAATTGTCATCTCTTACTAAATTCAGTGACAAAGTCTTTTACTCTGTCATAAACATCCTCCCCTGATATAGGTTCTAGGGTACTCTGTTCCTCAGTTGAGCCATTGAATTCTTTGCACAACCTTGGGTAAGGATGCACTTTTGGAAGAAACCTTTGATGACCAATATATACAATCTTGCTGTCATGTTGTACTCGTATTGAATCAATGTTCTCTTCACATATAGGTCATGCTTTGGGTCCTTTTACACCATATCTAGACAAATTCCCATATGCTGGAAATCCTAAATAGTGAAAAACAACAAGCATTCAAACAAAATATCTCTCTACAAGAAGCATCATAGGTCATCCGACCTTGTTCCTAAAGTTTCTTTAAGTCATAAAACATAGGTTCAAGAAAAACATAAATATCATTTCCATTTTTTTGGGGCCTGATCAACAAGGACAACATGAAGTAGTTGTTTGTCATACCCAACTAGGGAGGAAGATCATATATAACAATCATAATAGGATGAGTGTTATGTGGCTCCTTATTGTGCCATATGGATTCATCTTGTCGGTACAAAGCCCAAGTCTTAGAGTCTTAACTTCTTTACCAAATTGAACGTACAATAAATCAATTTTGTTCCATTTTAGAGAATGAGATGCATGTAACAAGATCCCATAATTATTTTTCTTGACCTCCGCATGCCAAGATAAATTCTACTCATTGATGGTATTGGGAAACAAGCATTGAAACTGTAGAACTTAGTTAGATACCAAATCACTTTTGTAGGAGAGACAATTTTGGCCTTAACAAAAATCATCATTTTGTATGGTGACAACCAACATTTTGGTCAATCTTTCAAATCAATATAGTCCTTTTGAAATAATACACAATAATTTGGACATACATGTATCTTCTTAGCCTCCAATCCAATTGGGTGCAACATTTCTTTTGTATGTTGATATTGGAAGTTTGTTACCTTTAGGAAGAGTTTCTTTCAATAAAGAATATAGAGATGTGAAGCTTTTATCTCTCCATCTGTTGTTAGCCTTCATAGTATACAATTTCCACATAATGCTCAACTTTGTAAACTTAACCTAAGTATAATGGTCTATCAACATCATGTATAATGTTTTTAAATAAGGAAGGTGGATCACTAAGATTTACCCACAACTATTTAACATCACATTAACCATGTCTATTAGAATCAGTTCATTCACATGAACATCATCAACAATTTCTTCTTCAACACAAGTATTGGTATTGACATCTACTGATATATAATAAGAATCTCTCCATGCCACTACTGTTCTGTACAACCTTGTACAATCCCATTGCACATGCCATAACCTTTAATTTTTTCCAACAATACCAACTTTCAAGTTGTTACTGCAATTTCTACATATACAATAGAGCCTATTATCTATGACATTTCTTATGTTACTTTGCAAATCTTATAAATTGATCAAGACTAGTAATAAACTCTAGAGTGCAATAATTTGGAATGGACATCCAAGATTGATCCATTCTATGATCATAGATAAATATAGTATTAAATCAAGTATTTAGAAATTAGGGTTTAGATATTATAGTTTAGATATTAGGGTTTATAGATTAGGGTTTATTGTCTAAGGTTAAGTGATGAATGTGTACCACCTATCCCATTCTTGAACACTTAATCTCACTAGTATGTGTCTAACATGTATTTAGCTTTCAAGAATATTTCGATAGAATTTCTCTGTAGTTCTCCAAGTACCTCGATGTATATGGGAAAATACCCACCTCCATACGTACTTAGAGAACAAATGGGGAAATATTGGTGAAACATCTTGAAAACTGAATACACATTTTAAATTTACATCCTAAGTGAGATTGAGTGCTTAATAATAATCCCAAACTGGGGACTATCTAAGATTTAATACTCATGAGTTAAAAATGCATGGGTTTCTAATCCAATGCCATGATTTAGAAATTTGAATTTAGATATTAGGATCAATATCTATGCCACACATCCATTTGTCATTTATTAAAATTTATCATAATTAGGTTGGAGGTTGATCTCACAAACAATGATCGACATAATTTTCATGCCAAGTATGCATATTGAACATATTAATCAAGGTTTATATGCATAATTCTAAACAAACCAAACAAACAACAATACATGCATTTTCCTAGGCATAATTTTCAAATCTAGTTAAACAGACAACTAGAATTTTGTGACCAACAAGCATGTTAAAATAAATTATACATGCATTTCTATAGATGGATATAATGAAGCACATAATAAATAACAAAAGTTTATCCCTAACATAGAAAATAAAAAATTATAGGTACAAAATGAAAAAGAAGAAAACAACACACCTTAGCCATAGAGTAGAGAGGAGAGGAAAGAAGTAAACAGCCAAGCAAAAACAACAACAACGGTGGCTCAAGCAACAATAGTAGAAACGACCATACGAGCTGTGACAAGGTGGAAAAATTGTTGGCTAAATTGGACATTATTAAACCCTTTGTTTTGATGATGACAAACATTTCATTCTTGTGGATCTAACTTGTTATTTGAGTGTTTCAGGGATAAAACAAATAAGGAAGTGGATAGTTGAAGATCAATACAAATTGGAAGATCAACATGCTTAGATTACTTTTATTTTCATGGTTGTACTCAATGTAAAAAAACTTGTACAAGTATATAGATATCATGTAAATCAAGCGTTAGATCTTCCCTATCCACTCACAACACTTAGATAGATCCTCCCCTAAGACAGAAGCACAATTACACATTGATACACACACTTGGTAGATGACTCAACACGTTGAAATAGGGACATTCTCAGTCGACAAAGTTCTTGACCGATACACCCTCAGTCGACCAAATTCTCGATCGAGAATCACCTTAGTCTAACACACGAGTACTGATTAATAAGCTGCACTTGTAACCCTAAATCAACCCTCGGTCGACAACTTTCTCCATCGAGAATAGACCTTCCAGTAGGTTCTATAGATGTTAGACTAAGTTGGAAAAGCAGTTGGTAGTTGAAAATGAACGTCACATTCACTCCAAAACCTCCCTCGGTCGAAGAAACTCTCGACCGAGACACACTCGGTCGACAAACTTCTCGACCGAGATAGGTTATGGACTGCACTTTTCAGCACTAAAAAACTAGCCATTGCAATGTAATTTATGGACACCTAATGACTAGTTGAGCACTAAAAACACCCTAGAAAGTGTGTAGAACACCCCTAGACCCTTGTAAGCCATTCCTATAAATAGGACATGTCTTAGGACACCCAAATCACTTGAGCATACACATTGCAACTTGAGAATCATTCTTTGTGAGAAACAAGAAAAGTTTCACTTGCGATTTAGTTTCCTTGAGCTCTACATTAGTGTCCTATAGCTTAGTATCTCCTAGACACCACACTACCACGTTCATCTATAGTGGATAGGAGATCAATACACTTGATATATGATCAAAGCACTATACTCATTGGTAACATTGTTTCTTTCTTCCAGTCTTGTTCTTTTCATTGTATTTTGTTCTCCTCAACTACTCCTAGGTTGGACGCTGTTGAAAGGAGGTTTGTGGAGCTACTTCAAGGTGATGAAGGCTGCTCCCGGTGACTTAGAGTTACTTTAGAAGGCTGCCTCAAGTATTGAATCTACTTCAGGTGAAGGCTAGTTCAAAGGTGGACTTGAAGGTACTTCAGAAGGTTGCTTCTAGGAAGATTGAGGCTATTTCAGGTAAAGGCTACTTCAAGGGTGTAGGAAAGAAAATGTATTTTGTGTAACATCCTCGTGAGGTAATAAAATAAGTTGCTTTCAAAATGCCAGTTGGAAACAATCGGGTAGTGGATTAACTACCTTAAATTTCTAAGGTAGGAACCACTCTACATCCTTGTATCTTCCTTGCATGTTTCCTCCTACTTCTTTTTCAAGTGTTTTTAATTGTTTTAAAACTCCAAAAATATTTATTCACCCCCTCTAGATCTTTCAATTGGTATCAGAGTAGGTCTTCAAGGAGGTTTGATAAGTCTTGAAGGATGGGGGATGATGTGCTCAACAACTTGAACCTGGAGGGAACCTACGTATCTCGTCCACCACCGTTTTATGGAAGCAACTACAACTATTGGAAGAGAAGGATGCAATTTTACTTTCAAGGCATCGGTTGGGAACTTTGGAGGGTGTTTTCTACTCCGTATGAGCTTCTGGAAATCGAGTATGTCACATGGGATGCCAATACAGTAAAACAAGCTCAATTAAATGCCAAGGTTGTAAGTATTTTATATTGATCTATTTTGGTAAGTGAATTCAATAGAATTTCCTCATGTGAAACTACATATGATATCTGGAATAGACTTTCCATTACACATGAAGGAACCATACAAGTTAAAAATTCTAAGATTAGTATGCTTAAACAAAAGTTTGAACAATTTCGTACACAACCAAATGAGTCTATTAGTGATATGTATGCATGATTCTCTACTATTGTTAATGGCTTAAGTGTATTAGGAAAATTCATAAGTGAAGAAGATCAAGTCTCAAAGATTCTTAGGTCCTTGCCTACAAAATACAAGCCGAAAGTGACAACCATTGAAGAAGCTAATGACCTCACCAAACTAAATATGGAGTAGCTCATTGGCAAACTGGAAACTCATGAGGTCACCTTAGAGGAGGAAGAAAGACGGGAGCTTGAACTTCAAAAGGAAAGAAGGAAGGACATAGCCCTAAAGGCAACAAAAGTCATTACTCAAGAAAGTGGTGAAATAAGTGAAGGAGATGATGAAGAAGAATCACTTATTGTAAATGGTAAGAAATATAAAAGGTATAGATCTAACAAAAACTATAGTATTTCTTATTCTTCCTCTCTTTGGTGTTTCAAATGTGACAAGAAAGGACGTCAAAAATGAGTGTCCTAAGATAAAGAAAGGGAAGAAAGTCTCTTCCAAGAAGAAGGGAGAGAAAGCATACAAAGCTGCATGGGATGAGTCAAGTGATGATAGTGAAAGTAGAGAAGAAAATGTAGAGTGTCTTATGACCAAAGAAGATGAAAATGAAGACTCAAATTAGGTAAGTCTACTTGATTTATCAAAAGAAGAATTAGTTTCTTGTATTGATGAATTACATGACAAATATATTGATTGTAAAAAGAAACTAAAAAGAGTTACAAAAGCTAATGAAGAATTGTAGATCAATTAAATGATCTTTCTTCTAAAAAGGAAAGTATTATTTCTGAAAATTCTACCTTGAAATCATCTTTCAATGATTGCAATACAAAGTTGCTTACTCTAGAAACAAACTATAATTTTCTTTATCAAGAAAAAGTTGAATTGGTTGCAAAATTTAATGATCTTCAAACTCTACCTATCTTATGTACTCATTTAGATTATGATGCTATTGTCAAAGAAAGAGATGATTTATCATCTAATCTTGAACCAGCAAAGTCAAATATCAAAAAGATAATGGATGAAATTGCTAAGTTACAAAAGGAAATTAGTAGATTGAAAAATAATGGTGTTCTTGATAAGATCCTAAAGGATTCTTCTGGTCAAATTGGAAGGAGAGGTTTAGGATATGTTCCAAAAGAAAAATCTCATCAACCTAAACCTAGGAGAACACAAGCACCCAATACCAAAATCATATATGTACCTAAGAACAACCCAACTCAAAATCTTAGAAAGATAAATGAAATTAATTCCATTTGTTGTCACTATTGCTTGCGTCTTGGACACTATTCTTTCTCATGCCCATACAAGAAAAAGGATGTTGAATTAGTTTGGGTTCCAAGACCCCAAACTTAGCAACCCTGAATATGATTTAAGTTAGGATTTGACCTAAAAATTCATTTTGAATATCATAATGTCTTATCTCAACTAAATGTACTAGTACCTTAGCATATTGTAGTAATTTAAGCTCAAATTGGAACAAACAAAATTGCTGAAAACAAATAGAAACAATCTTGGTCGACAAAGAGTTTGACCGAGACACTCCTCGTTCGAGAAAATATTCGACCAAGGGAATGTCTGTCTCAAACCTGCACCTGCTTTAAAAAATAGTAACAACCCCGATCGAGAAAATATTTGACCGAGATATCGTCGGTCGAACATATAGTCGACCAAGAAAGTTACTGTTTCACGCATATATCAACCTGTAAAATAGCAACACTCTCGGTCAATAAAATCTTCAACCGAGACACTCTTCGGTTGAGATATTTGTCGACCGAATATAATTATGTTCAGCTTAAAACATTCAATTGTTAAATCATGTAACTATATTTAGTTTATTATTAAATGTTTCTAACCAAAAGGACCATCACATGGGTACCCAAATCTATCTCTTTTGCAAGATTGGGTGGTTTATAGTGGATGTTCTAAGAATATGACTAACAAAAAAAAGGCTTTCAAAGATTTGAAGAAAAGAAAAGTGGAACAATCACATTTGGAGACAATGAAAAAGGAAAAATTGTTGGAATAGGTAACATTGGTACAAATCTTCAAATAAAAAATATTTTACTCGTTGATGGCCTACATCATAATTTAATTAGTGTTAGTCAACTATGTGATAGTGGTTGTGATGTCTTATTAAATAAAACTTGTTGTAAACTATTGATTGAAAACACAAATGAAATCATTTATGAAGGAAAAAGAATAGGAAATCTATACATACTTAGGTCTAATTCTATGCAAGCCATTATTGGAAAATGCCTTCTTGTAAAAGATGAATGCTTACAACTATGGCATAGAAAATTAGGTCATGCAAGTTCTCATGTTATCAAAAAGTTAATTAAATATGGTCTTGTATGGGGGTTACCTAAAATATCTTTTGATAAACCTGAAAATTATGAGCCTTGTACCTTAGGAAAGCAAAACAAATTTTCTTTCAAATTAAAAACAATGCTTAGCACTACTAGATCATTAGAGCTTATTCACATGGATTTGTTTGGTCCTATGAGAACTCAATCTATTGGTGGAAAAAGATATTGCTTTGTCATTGTAGATGATTATAGTAGATACACATGGGTTCATTTTCTTGCAAACAAAGATGATACAATCCAAACATTCATTAAATTTTGTTCTAAGATTGAAAATCTATTACAAAATAAAATATGTACAATTATGAGTGATCATGGTGGGGAATTTGAAAATCACATCATTGAATAATTTTGTACATCTCAAGGATACATTCATAATTTTTCAGCTCCACGCACTCCACAACAAAATGGCATAGTAGAAAGGAAAAATAGATCCTTACAAGAAATGGCTAGAACAATGTTACTTGAACATAATACACCTAAAACTTTTTGGGCTAAAGCAATAAATACAACATGCTATGTGTTAAATAGAGTAATAGTACATTCTCATCTAAAGAAAACTCCATATGAACTCATCTTCAACAAAAAACCAAGAGTTGATTATTTTCATACCTTTGGTACAACTTGTTATATCTTAAATACCAAAGACGATAAAGAAATTTGATTCTAAATCACATAAAGCATTCTTTTTGGGATATTCAACTTCTAGCAAAGCTTTTAGAATTTATAATAATACTACTAGAAAAGTTGAAGAATCCATCCATATCACTTTTCATGAAGTAACAACTCAAAATGCTGAAAATGAATATGAGAATATAAATGACATTTCTCATCAAATTGGAGACTTAACTATAACCACAAAAGATGATCAAAATACTGAAGATAATCAACAAAATGAGACACAACAACATATTCCTAGATTAATCTAAGATCATCCCCAAGATTTGATCATTGGAAATCCTCATGATAAAGTAAAAACATGATCATCGTTTAGAAGTTTTGCAAATATGGCATTTGTATCATTCATTGAACCTAAAAAGGTAAATGAAGCACTAAAAGATGCATATTGGATAATGGCTATGCAAGAAGAACTAAATCAATTCACAAAAAATGAGGTATGGAACTTAGTTCCTAAACCACAAGACAAAACCATCATTGGAACTAAATGGGTTTTTTGAAATAAACTTAATGAAGCCAGGGAGGTTGTAAGAAACAAAGCTAGATTGGTGGCTCAACGGTATAATCAATAAGAAGGAATAGATTTTGATGAAACTTATGCACCTATGGTAAGACTTGAAGCTATTAGAATGCTATTAGCCATAGCTACCCACAAAGACATCAAACTATTCCAAATGGATGTAAAAAGTGCATTTTTTAATGGAATCATACAAGAAGAAGTATGTGTTGCCCAACCACCTAGATTCCAAATCCATGGCAAAAGTGATCATGTACATAAACTTAAAAAGGCACTTTATGGACTTAAACAAACACCTCGAAACTGGTATGAAAGACTTAAAAATTATCTATTCGATAACAGTTTGTCTATTGGAAATTCAGACTCTACATTATTGTTTAAAACATATGAATCCAATTTTCTTGTTATACAAATATATGTTGATGATATCATTTTTGGTGCCTCAAATGATTTCTTATGCAAAAAATTTAGGGAAATAATTCAAAAGGAATTTGAAATGAGTCTTATGGGAGAATTAACATTCTTTCTTAGTTTTCAAATAAAACAAACGCCCGTTAGGATTTTCATAAGTGAAGAGAAGTACACTAATGAACTATTTAAATTCTTTGGGATGGAAAATTGCAAGCATGCTACCACACCAATGGCCACCTCTGCCAAAATTGATAAGGATGAAGATGGAGAACCCATTGATGATTCCTTATATAGGGCTATGATTGGTAGCCTGTTATACTAACTACTTCTAGACCACACATTATGTTTTCCGTCAGACTTTGTGCTAGATTTCAATCTAAACCAATGCAATCTCATTTTCAAATAGTTAAATGTATCATAAGATATCTCGCTGGTACTACCAACTATGGATTATGGTATCTTAAAGGTCAATCACTAGATTTAAAAGCTTTTATCGATGTCGATTATGCTGGTTGTCGACTTGATCAAAAAACACAAGTGGTGGTTGCTCCTTATTAGGATGAGCTTTATAATCGTGGTTTAGTAAGAAACAAAATACAATCACCCTTTCTACCACTGAAGCTGAATATATGGCGGCCGGTTCCTGTTGTGCTCAAGTTCTTTACACGCGACAAGTTTTAAATGATTATGCTTTACATTTTCATCTACGCCAATTTTCTGTGATAATACAAGTGCTATAAATTTGGCACACAATCCTATTTTACATAGTCATGCTAAACATATTGAAATCTGACACCATTTCTTAAGGGATCATATTTCTAAAAATCACATATCTCTTCATCATGTTGACACTGAAGAACAATTGGCTGATATTTTTACAAAACCGCTTCCACTTGATCAATTTCAATATATTAGAAAGAAGTTACTTATTACTCCCCTAGAAGATGTCTTCTTTGATATATGTGCTCCAAACTCTTAAAATGGTTCACAATTGATACATTCTCACATTTGCTTTTCATGAATATTACTTGAAACAAGCTCAAACAGTCTTCAAAAAAACCATTCACAACAGTCTAGTCGGTCTGCAAAAACTTTCACTGAGAACTGGCTTGGTCGACGAATTTCTCGATCGAGAGTCGCTTGATCAGACTATTTCTCGATCGACATGCACCCAGACCTTTTGCATATTCTGAACCAAATATTGGTCTCGATCGACAAAAACTTTGACCGAAAACCTCTTAGTGGATCCCCTATTTGACTGATTTAAGATGCAATTTTTAAATAAAAAAATCTACAATGACTATTTTTCAAAACCCCGACCGACCGTTGGATCGACCGAGAGGAGCGTGCAAAAAATGACCATTGGGATGCTCGGTCAACAAATTCGTCGATCGGGAAGGCTGCTGTTTTGCTATAAATAGTGCCCAAAATGGCCATTCCTCTCACCAATTCACAATCTCTCTTCTCTGGCTCCTCTCTAGTGCTTTCTTGTGCAAATTTTCAGCCATTCTCTTCCACAATCTTCCCTTGCTCCTCTTCCACCTCATACTCTCAAGATAGCTTCCTCTTCTTCATGTGGAAAGAAGCAAGTTGCGAAAAAGAAAGGAAGGACGGTCTCTTTGGCTCTGGCGATCATCAACGACATTCCTTTCAACAACGTTGCAGTCAGATATTTCTATCTACAACTATCCTCAAAGACTTCTCTTCCTCGACGACCGGTGGACGTCAACAACTTCATCACTATCGTTGATCTTGATGAGATTTTTGAGGTGAAACATCTCTCCAAATTTCTTACTCCATCCTTCTGCTCCTACTCTTCACAAGCTGTGAATGAGTACTATGCCAATCTAGCCACAAATCCTGACCACTCTCACTCTTTCTCTTCTATGGTTAGTGGGTTTGGATTTCACTCTTTTGAGGAGGATGTTCTTAATATGTTAAACATTGATGTAGAAGAGTATAGGGGGTTTATTGACTTAACCACTGGAAATCCCCTTTCTAAACTATCACAAGATGACACCACCATTATCTTGAGTGACATTAAGAGAACCATCTTTCTACCCAACACATCCTGCCATGAAGAACGGGGTACCTATTATGCAATCAATCTCAAACCTGAAGCTAGGATAGTGAACCTTATTGTTTCAACCAATATTTATCCTAGAGCTAATAAATTAGAAGTACCAAACTTTAGAACATATCTCATTTATTCCATTCTCAAAAGCATACACATAAACTTCATTTGCCTTATTCTAAAAAACATGGTTGAATTTACTGGCAATCCTCCTTATGCTGACTTTGTTTTCCAGATCACCCAACATTGTCTTAAGAAAAGCCTTGAGGACCTAGGATTTAAAAGTGATAGGAAACCTCAAAATATTACTAGAGATACAGTTGAGAAAATGGGAATTGACTTTGGACATGAAAGGGCTAGGACTGAAGGGATCCATCCACTCAAGATATTCCTCCAACTCCTACTACTCCTAGCCAACCCATTGATATCCTATCCAATAACATTACCTACCTAACTGGGGCTACCTATCACTTAGGGAGACAAATGGACTATACCCATCATGCCATGACCTACATAAACTAAAGAATGCAAGCTCTCACTCCAAATGTCCCAGAGAACTATCCTTATTCATGCTATCCTGGTCCTCTATACCCTTATAATCCATCTCACAACTACACTTAAGTTCCACCTCCACCATCACTTGACCTTTCCCACACCCAATTCTCACCCATGCAACTTCAAGACATTGCTACCCACTTTTGTATTGATAGTCTCTCACCAAGATAGGTGCAATAGACTGGTAGTCAATGATGAAGTACTATGGTGTTTCTCCTTTTCTTGGAAAGGATCCTGAGGTTGATGTCATTCTGAGATCTTTTCAGTGAGGTGTTATCATGTAGTGAGATGCTTGAAATCACTTTGTAATGGACTATCTTTCTATGCACTTGAGATTGTTGTCATTATTATCATAATAATAAAAAGTGGTTACTTTGTGGCTTGTATTGGACATCTCTTACCTTTGTTTTTCAAATTTGAGTATCATATTGATGGGGAGCATCATATTCAGGGGGAGTATACTACTACTACTACTAATACTAATACTTGGTTATCTTTTTGAAATGACAAAGAGGGAGAAGTAATATAAATCAAAAACAAAATTATATAGCTCAAAATTAAATGAGTTTCATAATCTCTTGGATTGACATAAAATGTTGCTATATTCCTTAAAGAATTGGATACTATGTTCCACATATCTTTGAGAATAACTAGCACACACTTCATGAATAAATAAGAGAATGTCTACATAAGGTAAATCTTAGGTATGAAACTCATGCTATTTAAATTCCCTTGATTTATATTTTAGAATTGTTTGTCATCTTCAAGAAGGGGGAGATTGTTGGCTAAATTGGACATTATTAAACTCTTTGTTTTGATGATGACAAACATTTCATTCTTGTGGATCTAACTTGTTATTTGAGTGTTTTAGGGAAAACCAAATAAGGAAGTGGATAGTTGAAGATCAATACAAATTGGAAGATCAACATGTTTAGATTACTTTTATTTTCATGGTTGTACTCAATGTAAAAAACGTGTACAAGTATATAATGTACAAGTACATATATATCATGTAAATCAAGTGTTATATCTTCCCTATCCACTCACAACACTTATATACATCCTCCCCTAAGACAGAAGCACAATTACACATTGATACACACACTTGGTAGATGACTCAACACATTGAAACAGGGACATTCTCCGTCGACAAAGTTCTCAACCGAGACACCCTCGGCTGACCAAATTCTCGATCGAGAATCACCTTAGTCTAACACACGAGCACTGATTAATGACTTGCACATGTAACCCTAAATCAACCCTCGGTCGACAACTTTCTTGACCGAGAATAGACCTTCCAGCATGTTCTATAGACGTTAGACTGAGTTGGAAAAGTGGTTGGTAGTTGGAAATGAATGTTGCAACACATTCACTCCAAAACCTCCCTCGGTCTAAGAAATTCTCGACTGAGACACACTCAGTTGACAAACTTCTCGACTGAGACAGGTTCTGGAATGCACTTTTCAGCACTAAACAAGTAGTTGTTGCAATGTAATTTATGGACACCTAACGGCTAGTTAAGCACTAAAAACACCCTAGAAAGTGTATAGAACTTCCCTAGACCCTTGTAAGCCATTCCTATAAATAGGGCATGCCATAGGACACCCAAATCACTTGAGTATACACATTGCAACTTGAGAATCATTCTTTGTGAGCAACAAGAAAAGTTTCACTTGCGATTTAGTTTCCTTGAGCTCTACATTAGTGTACTATAGCTTAGTATCTCCTAGCCACCACACTACCACATTCATCTATAGTGGATAAGAGATCAATACACTTGATATAGGATCAAAGCACTATACTTATTGGTAACATTGTTTCTTTCTTCCAGTATTATTCCTTTCATTATATTTTGTTCTCCTTAACTACTCCTAGGTTGGAGGTTGTTGAAAGGAGGTTCATGGAGCTACTTCAAGGTGGTGAAGGATGCTCCCGGTGACTTGGAGTTACTTCAGAAGGATGCCTCAAGGATTGAAGATACTTCAGATGAAGGCTACTTCAAAGGTGGACTTGAAGTTACTTTAGATGGATGCTTTAAGGAAGATTGAGTCTACTTCAGGTGAAGGCTACTTCAAGGGTGTATGAAAGCAATTGTATTTTGTGTAACATCCTCATGAGGTAACAAAATAAGTTGCTTTTAAAATCTTAATTGGAAACAATCGGGTAGTGGACTGACTACCTTAGATTTCTAAGGTAGGAACCACTCTACATCCTTGTGTCTTACTTGTTTCCTCCTACTTCTTGTTCAATTGTTTTTAATTGTTTTAAAACTCCAAAAAGATATATTCACCCCCCTCTAGATCTTTCACAAATGAGAGCATGATGGTGCAGTGGTCAAAGGAACAACAATAGTAACAGAGGAGGAAGAAGAGGATGAGACAGTAGTGGCAGTAGCAACGATACAATAACAGTGGTAAAAGAGAGAGGCGACAATGACAACACAATAGTAGTGGCATAAGAGAGCGGAAATAATATATGAGTAGGAAAGCATGATCACTAGAGATCTAGCTAGGTATCACATGATGAAACAAATAATTGTGGAAAGAAATTTTTGTGTATTTAATTAAGTAGAACTTAGTCATCATCCAAAAAAATGCTAAGACCTTAGTTGTCAGCTAGGTCAGAAAAATCAACGATATATTGTCGGTTAGACACTTAGAAATATGTGATATATGTCTTTATCCCTAATAAAAATGCCAACATCTCTAAGGACTTAGTTATCAATTTAGTTGACCAAATCAATGACAGAGATTAAACTCTATTGTCAGGAAGACACTTGGAAACCAATGACATATGTCCTTATTTTAATACCAAAACCAACAACATAAATCAATTCGGCGGTAATTTTTTTTCGATGGCATGTGGTGGAAACTCAATATTGTCTATTCTGTAAGAAGGAACCCACACCACATAGTTTTTAGAGATAAAGTTTTTCATAGAGGATGTTACCTATGGTATCAATTTTTATAGAGAATAAATGACAAGTAAGGATTTTTGGAGGAAAAAGTAATTTCCTGGGAAGGACTGGATCATTCGGTTTTGTACCACTGACACTAAATATCTATATCATTTCCCCCCAAAAAATTGAATTTGGCGAGTTGTCTGTGACGTGGGTTCTACCCCAAGAATATGAAATTACAACAAAAGTGACACCTGTATACATTTTTAAAAAACAAGACTTGAATAATAGTGACATTTTTGCTTTACCAGCCAAAGATATAGTCCCGTCGTGTTATTTCTCTATGGAGATTGACGTTAAGAAAAGTGACACCGGAGGCGAAAAATGTGCTAGTGAGATGAATCAAGTGTAGTAGCTGATTCTAATTGGAATAAGGGCCCCACACCCACATTAGATGAAGGAGATCTTAAAGAAATGGAGTCTAGGATGATGGGATAAAACATAAACCCTAACTTTGATATGTACATATGGGAAAGGAGTTTGGTGTAAGAAAATAAGAAACCAAGAGGGAAAAAATGAATAACGAACTATGACACCCAGGGAACACAACTTGGATGAAAGTGTAGAAAAATATCCTTGATCCCAAGTATGTGGAACTAATAATGAAGAACATGTACCCTGAAATTTTCAGTGGGGATGAAATTGAGGACAACTTGAAAGAATTGGGGAATTTTTAGTGGTGTTCAATCATATGGGAAGAGACATCATATAATTGATGGTGTCAGATAGTCTTATATTTCTATGGAAACCTATACGAAGAGTTTTAAAGTATGATTTTGATAAATACTTTTTGTTTTTCCATTTTCCTACTAAGTTGATTATGAATAAACTCTCATAGTAGGACCTTGAGTTTGATCTAATGGTATGGATGCACATTTACAATCCTCTAACAAGCCACTATATGATATAGTATCCCGAGTTCAAAATATTGAACCTTATGTTTTGCTTGTATGATCCGTGTTTTTTGACACAATGAGTCGAGACTAGGTAGACTCATCAAAATGGATTATTACACTATGGAGGTTAATGCATCACATCCAATCTAACTTGTAATAATAGTTAACAAGTATGACTACACAACTAACGATGAAGTTGTGCTAACCTATACCTAGAATGAGATCATTTGAGGCACATGGATAAAGACCACAAAAAGGAAAAAGTTAGGAAGGAAACAATATAAGTAGGTATTAGCAACAATGATGCTAAAGCCATGGGATGAAAAAGTAAAAAGGTAGGGAAATTTATTATGGGAGAAACAACCATGCCCAGATAAGAAAAGCTAATAAATAAACTATAGATGAAGGAAAATCAAGGAATATGGATTTGTCCATAGAAGACAAGGTATAACCCAAAAAAGACTGTGAATCATAAGTCATGATTCTACACAAAACTAGCCCTAGTGAGCATAAGACGTGGAAAAGATAGAGAGTATTTCAAGTAGATGACCAACAAGGAAGGTATATCATAAAAATCCTATGCAACCAATCACCAAGTATCAAAAAATAAAAAAGAAAACACATAGAAGAAATGACCAAAACATAGCATACCACAACAAGAAGAACATGAGGTAAAAGAAGAAATAAGAATATTGTCAAATGATAAAATATGAACTAACTCAAACAACAAAAAAGTACGCTGAAAATATACCACAACGTCAACAAAACAAAGGTGAGAACAAGAGGGAAAGATAATTGTAAATAATGTTAAAGTGAAAACATCACCTTACGTTATTGGAAATGGAGAAGGCAGGAAGAATATTAAGCATACATGCATGATGGATAAATGCTAGTGGATGAGAGTTTTATGTGAGCTACACCCTCTACCCAAACTAACACATAATTGACTATATGAATATGTTGGAACAAATGGGACATAGGAAATGGTGCAATAGTTCATGTTCTGGAAGAATTAACAAAAAAAATGGAAATCCAAACTATGGGAATTATTGAACCACATATTAGCACATGAACTATCACAAAAGATATCAAGACATCGAGTAATTACATTTTTCACTGACTTGGAGCTCACAGTTTACAAGCCCCTATAGACACCATCTTGTGATTGGCTTCTACTGCATATGTACCAACAACCTCCCATTTACACTAAATACAATCAATCACGATTCTTATACCAAGTGATATAACATTACAATCATGTTGTATTGTAATTTGGTGTCATGAATGTCAAGCATCTTGCATGCATTAAATCTGATCATTGATTGCTTCTTCAAGAAACCCAATTGTAATGAAAAGGGAAAGCTACAATTTATAACCAATATGTCATGATGATTAGATGTATGATGTACATACCATATCAATCAGGTTTGGTATCTACATAATGTGTTTGTACCATCTTTTAAGTGGAAAAAAATCAATCACTAATTGGATAAAGAAATAAACATTAATACAATAGGAAAAACCTCATTTACACAACAATTGAGAAGCTACAAACAAAGCAAGGGTGATAATTTAAGCCTCAAAATGACACAAAATGATTGAATATGTAAGAAATGCTCAAGGGGACTTTGAAAGAAAAACAAGAAGAAGAATATTGGGATTAGACAAGCCATGTAAGATGGTGCAAAATTGAAGATTTTAGTACAAAATTTAATTCATAAAACAAGAAAGCAGATGAAACATCATTTAATGGTGAAACATGAAATTGGGAGGTGGGTCATTGATACTAAGGAACTCCAACATCTTGAATATTATTTCTTTATAGGAAATGGTGATAAATCTAATTAAGAACTTCCTTGGTCATTCAATCAGATCTAGATGTGATTGGAAAAATTCCTTTAGAAATCAAGGTTTCCCGAGGATAACAAATTTGTATAAAATCCACTGATTCCAATGATGTTTACAACCTCTTCATGAAAAAAATGATCCGTATTGGAAACTTAATTTTGAGTACCATGAATAGAGAACTTATAGGAGACAAGACCAATGAAATATGCATCTCGGTGATAGCCTCCCTTACCAAAGAATACCAAGCATGATAGATGCAATCAATTGTTCTCAATTTCTTTGCAAAGCACTTGTTGGATATCACCAACCTAGATCTTGTGAGAAGGCCACAAATGATAATAGTCATGGAATCCTT